>OX638311.1:140066160-141278577 GCA_951812415.1 Beris morrisii
TATTCATGTACTTTTCAACTGGACTGTACAATTTACATGAAAAATTACACAACATTTCGTGTAAAATTAACTATGTTTATATATGAATTAAAAATTACGTTCTTTTTCGTGTAATTCTACTTATCTATTTGAATTTTGCAACGAAAAACATTCAATATATTGAAACCACGAAGTTGGACGCTTCGTTCGATTTTTTTTCTACTGAAATGAAAATGAAACGCGGCAAGACCAGAATGGATCTTGGGTTTGATTCCTATCTACTGCCAAGGGTTTTATTAAGAGTAAGTATAATAAGTAAACATTAATATTAGAAGTAGAAATAAGTGTATCTTAAAGATAGCTTATTATACACTTTTTTTAGAGTGTAAATTAAAGAGAATATTCAGTGAATTCGCTACTTTCGAAGTTGAAATTTACTGATTGCAAATTGAAATTTAGTGACCGAAAATTGAAAATTACATACAAATTGACTATTACACCCCAATGTCAATTTACTTGAAAAGGTGTAGCATATTTGCCCACTATCCAAAAGAAGTAAAATTCAATGGATTGGATGTACAACAATTAAAAGAACTTACGTATGCCAAATTTGAAATTCCTAGGTGGGAAGTGTGAAGTGAAGACGAATTTTAAGGACTTTTGCATGGGAACTATACCAATTTGACCTTTCCGAATTGATTTAACAATTAAAATTCGATTTTCAAGATCGATGCGTTCTTGAGTTATCGGGCAGACAGACGGACGGACAGTAAGCTGATTTGAGGATTGTGTCCATAGCTCAAAAAAAATACTGTATACGTTGTAACGTACCTTTGGACGAAAAAACCATTATGGATTGGGATGGATTGAACTTATAGATTTTTATCTAGAGCACAACAAGTACAAGATTGTATCGAGCTGTGAAATGTTTGCAACTTAAAAAACAATAAGAGTTGAAAGAGTGTACCTTAAAATGTAATAGTAGCAAAACTAAGTTCCCCACAAAAAAAACAACCAGTTGTGCTTATTGTTTCGGATTTTAAAATGTAAGCTGCTCTAAAACAGAACAGTACGTTGTCCTGACCACTTTAGTCATTCAACATTTTTTTTTACAACAATAATTTTTAATTTTAGCACATTTTTACTATGGCAATTTTTTAATGACAAAATGGAATATAAAATCGTGTTTGGTCTTTCTTAAAGACATGTCATGGCACTTCATAAATTTTTATTGTAGGTACATTACATAGTTCGCTTCATGTGTGTATTTCATGTGAAAGTAACTCTTTTTACTGCTTTCGTTTTGCCTATGTTGGCCGTTTTTTTTCGCGCGATCTTAAAAGTTTCTTATGGTGGCGGTACTTTTTTTTAGAAGTATAAGATATGCGGGATGAATGCTACATTAAAAAGCTGTTTAGATTCTATTAAAAACAGACTGTGAATGACCCACTGACATGACAATGTCAATTTAAAAACGAATATCTTGTTATTGACAGGATTGAAGATTTTTTGTCGAAATTTTCAAGCATGAACTTGACTTTAAATGAATTAAAAAAGTTATGAAAAACAACTTATGCAATTTATAAAAGAATGTTTCTTTTTATCGATCTAAATGGAACAATTGGAATAAATTAATGTCAGTTTAAATTTAAGACTGTAATGAAATTTAGAACAGGTCATTCTTTTCGTATAGTCGAAATGATGGCTTAATCTATGTTGCAAAATGTAAGGCAAACTGTAACGTTATTTGAATAATAATAAAGACTTTAACAAATTGGATGAGTGATCGATGGTATTAAGGCCAAAGAAAATAAATAATTTTTTTTTTATTTTCAAAGACTAGAAACAGTTTCAATGCATATATTGAACGAATTGAAGTAACACGATCACTGACACCACTGGCCGACCTCTTCCATGCGAGAGGGACGTACGCAGTATTATTTTTGGGAGTAGGAAGCCACAATTGCGAGAACTGGAGGGAGAAGGACATTTGAAAAAAATTAATTTGTTTATGGCCCGGTTTGGGAAGTTTTCTTACCTCTGAAACGGTTTATTATAAAAAGTTTAAGCTTGGTGGATATTTGCAAATATCATAAGTAAAAAAACTGGGCGCATTATTGGAGGTAAAATATCGACATAGCCCTTTAGGGGTTGAATATGAAAAAATTCTGAAACTGATTTTTAGGTGATTATAAAGAAAGTCCCTTAGTAAAAAATAATTCAATACCTCATCAGACCTAAGTGATATGTCGGAATTTAGAAAAACGTAGGGGTAAGTGGGGCAAAGTAAGCTCTCTAAGGTTTGTACCGAGATTCTGTAAATTGGATAATAGTTATAAAAACCTTTTCTCGCAAAAATCGATAGCTTAGGATGTTAGCTTAGTCATACAGGTGTGTGAATATGAAATTGCCGTTCGCACATAGATGGCTCTAGAGGTAACGTTTATTGTGTATGAGTCATACCCATATTTTTTTTAATTGGTTCAACATCTGTCAGGAATATTCAGTATACCACATTTCAAGTTTTATGCAACAACATAGTGTTTTACCTCATTAAAAATTGAAAATTTTGTAGCAGAAAGTTGTGATTTGCGGATTTCATTACGTTTTTGTTTTTTTCTGAAGAAAAGTGTGGCTGAAGCGCATCGAATGCTTGTAGAAGCTTATGGTGAGCATGCTTTAAGTGAAAGATAATGTAGAAATTGGTTTCAACGATTCAGAAGTAACGATTTTGATGTGAGAAATGAAGAACGTGGAAGACCACAGAAGAAGTTTGAAGACTCCGATTTGCAAGAAATATTGGATGAAAATGATACAGTAACTCAAATACAAATAGATGCATTAAATGTTGACCGATCAACAATTTCTTTACGTTTAAAAGCTATGGGAAAGATACAAAAGTGTGGAAAATGGGTGCCACATGAATTGACTGAAAGGCACTTGGAAAATCGAAAAACAATCAGTGAAATGTGGCTTCAACGACACGGAAGAAAGTCATTTCTGCATCGAATTGTGACTGGTGATGAAAAGTGGATTTATTTTGAGAATCCTAAATGCAGAAAATCATGGGTTACAGCAGGCCAACCATCAACATCGACTGCAAGACCAAATCGATTTGGAAAGAAGAGAATGCTCTATGTTTGGTGGGATCAAAAAGGTGCGGTATATTATGAACTTTTAAAACCTGGTGAAACTGTCAATACTGATCGTTACCGACAACAAATGATCAATTTGAACCAAGCATTGATCGAAAAACGATGAGAATGGGCGACAAGACATGGTAAAGTTATTTTGCTTCATGACATCGCACCGTCACACAAAGCAAAACTGGTTCAGGATACGTTGAAATCACTTGGCTGGGAGTTGCTACCTCACCCGCCTTATTCACCTGACTTGGCTCCTTCTGATTATTATTTGTTTTCATCGATGGGACACGCACTTAAAGAGCAGCACTTCAAAACATCTGAAGAAGTCGAAAAATGGGTTTCTGAATGGTTCCATCGAAAGAAGAGCAAATTTTTTGGCGTGGCATCCACAAATTGCCTGAAAGGTGGACAAAATGTGTAGCTAGCGATGGGTAATACTTTGAATAAAATATTATATACCATTCTTTCAAAATAAACGTTCTATTTAAAAAAAAAAATGGAAATTTCATATTCACACACCTGGTATATTCGTTAAGTTAAATTATTGCTGATGGTAAAAAAGATATCTACTCCTTTCTATACATACTTCAAAGTGCCCACTTTGACCCACTACTGGGATGAAGTGAGCCCTTCCAAGGGGTACAGTAATTTCACCTAAAACTGGAGCGAAAGAATATGGCAGTTGATCAATTAAGACAAACAATATAATTTTAATTAACTCAAACGAATTTAAGTGTGTTGAGAGCGTACACTGATTTGAAGAGTAGAACACCAAAATATTTGCTGGCTTTCTTTAGGTCAATTTTTTTCAGCAACAGAAGCTATTGCATTTTTCATCGCAACTTCAGTCCACGATTGTTGCATTTTCTGTTGTATGTTCTAGCCATACCAAAATTATTATTTTTAATCGTCAAATAAAATTACATGATATTAAAGTGTACCCGGGGCTCAGTTTGTCCTGAATGAACGCTAAATAGCAGGCATCAGGCTAAAATTTGTATATTTTTTAAATAATCATCAAAGCTTACTTTTCAAGTTTCACAATCCGTACGCCGATCTCAAGAATACTGTTCCAAACAATTTTCACTCTCTAACAATTCTTTTTAATGCAATTATTAAACACTGATGTTTACATCCAAAATACACCAAAAACATAATATGAGAAAAATTCAAGGAACTGTAATTAAAGTGGATTTCATTTATAGTGCATTGTGGTCAATTTATGAAGCTTTATCGAATAATTTATTTTGCAAAGAGATGGCGCTATTGCAAACTAGAAATTTTAAAGGAGCTCACTTTACCTTGCTAGCCTACTGTGCCCCACTCTCCCCTACACATTCATTGTATACCTTCTTAGGGGTGGAATATCGAAACACCCCAAAAATGATTTTTAGATTGTTATACATAAAGTCCATAGAAGAAAACGTGAATTCGATCTCATTAAACCTAAAAGATTTGTCGGAATTCGAGGAAACTTCAACACTACTTTACACTTCTTAGGCGGTTAAATATCGAAATATGCTT
Organism: Beris morrisii; assembly: GCA_951812415.1. Classification (NCBI taxonomy): domain Eukaryota; kingdom Metazoa; phylum Arthropoda; class Insecta; order Diptera; family Stratiomyidae; genus Beris; species Beris morrisii. The sequence goes on from OX638311.1 coordinate 140,070,810, forward strand.
AAAATAGTTTTTTCCGATAGAAGGGAAAGCGGATTAAACATCTCACTAGACCTAAAAATTTTATTGGAATTCGTGAAAATGTACAGTACAACTTTACACCCCCTTAGGTGTTATATCGAAAAATTTGTAAAACGGTTTCTAGGCGCTTATATAAAGAACCCGCAGAAGTAAAATTAATTTGATAACTCGACATGCTTAAAAGATATAACAAAATTCGTGAAAATGTGGAAAAAAATCATTTTCACACTACTACACTTGTTTGGGGGGATGCAAATATTTGCTTCAAGATAAAACACAAGAAAAAAGGAACCTTTAACCAAAAAGTAGAGAAGCAAAAAAACATGAACGTATCTACGTTACGATTTCTATATGCAAAAAATGAGGTTTTGTTACATTTGACAGTTACCGTATTCTCAAACAATGCGGTTTCATTTCTTTCATTTGCTTAGGGCGACATCTAGTAGTTCGATTTTAAGTGACAATATTATTAGTAAATCAAGTTCTACATGTATTGACGTTGTTTACAAATAGAAACGTCATGGAGATTATTTTGTTTTGGGCGAAGAACGTATGTCAGGTTAGTTTCCTTTTATATTTTCACATAAAACATAGTTCTTTGTGGTCCCTCAATATTCCAGGCTGCCCAGGACCGATGGTGTGCGCAGGACAACCGAACTGAGTAGGTCAGAACAACACTCGTGTACGCCAATATAAATTACCTTTTTTTACTTTAATTATTCCAGTAGTACATCTATATATACGTAGTAAGTTTCAACTTTCTAGCATAAACCGTTGAGATATAAAAAAAAACCCCCGTACCTTGCTACCACTATCGAACATTTTATTTTTTATAGGATGCCTATATGGAACGTCTTTATTGTCGTAAATTTTTAGCTTGCTATCCTTTGTAGTTCTCGAGAAATAAAAACAGTTCATTTTTTTTCCACCCGCACCCTAAACAATTTTTTCTTAGCTAGAGGTATACTGGGTCTAACTCCTGTAAAAAATTTTAAGAGCATTTATTTATTTATTTAATTAATGTTTCTTTATTATAAATAATAGAGAACATTCTTCGTTCGGCCATGCACTAGATTTTAAGAGCATATCTGGAATGGCTCTTGAGATATAAATACTTAGTTATTAAAAACTAATAAAGTAAAATTATTTTTTTTTTGCAAAAGGGCAATAGTCCGTGCTTCACCTCCTCTTTAAAAATTTTTACATTCCGTAGACTCTCCTTGTTCTCTTATATACACAAACCAAATTTTATCTTCTTGGTATAATTGGTTCGGAAGATATTGTAATCCAAAGTTTCTTACCTCCCATCCCACACCCTACGTCCATTGTTAACAATTTTAGCTCCTGTCAAATTTCCTAATATTACTTAAAATAACCACAAAGTTTCAACCTTCTGCCATCAACCCTCAGAAAATATAGATCTTAGAATCCCAGCTTCCGAGCGTTTCGGACGCATACTCTCAACGTTTCATGATAGGATATACTCAACTGCTCATGATATTCTTTGAAAATAGTCTTTCAACGTCGTGTTAGGAAAAAAGGTGTTGCCAGAGATATAAACTGTAAATGTCGAGAAATCTAATTATCAGGACCAGAAAGATGTCAGTATTATGAGTATGAACCCTTTTGCTGGACGCGGCTTTTCGTTCTTAGTCCGCACTTCATAAAAAAAAAGAATTGCTCAATTAAAAAAAGGGTTAGATTAAAAGTGAATGAATTCCTTTGAAAGTTTTTATGCTAGAGAAATAAATTTACCCTTATTGGAAAGGTAACTAAATAGGCTTTCATAATAAAATATTATTACAACGGATCAACGATCTTGTTTTCGAGTTAAAAATCCTTGAACGAAATTTTTGTCGGGCACATTATAAAAACTACTTAAAGTCGACTATCACTTTATGATTTTAAAAATAAGAATTTTTAGAACCAAGTATTTTCCCACAAACAAAACGTTAGTTAAGTAGGTATTAAAAAGAAGAAATGGCAAAAATTCTTAAAAACAACATATCTAAAAAGTAATATTTAGCATTGAAAAATTATTTGTTAAGTGATTAATTTTATTCCAATAATTAATTAAAAGTGAGCATAATTTTGGTGAAATTAATCCCTAACAAAATTCATTTATCGAACAAGAGACGATTTTAATCAAGAGGTATTATCGATGGTAGTGAGTAAGGGCGTATTAAGTAATGTTCTCAGTACAGCTTATTATTTATTGTAGCGAAAGTTAGCTCTGAAGTTGTCGAATTTCTTCGAAAAAAATGCAGATAAAAGAATTTAATTTTTTTTTCATTTCAATATTCTCCACACATGTTTATTGATGGGTTAGTTCTCACCGGTCTCCGAAATTTATGTCAAAATCATCATGTGAAATATAAAATTTCTTAGACAAACGGTCAATAAACTTTCTAAAAAAATGGCAAAATTGCATAAACAACACTCTAATCATAATTAAGTAGAACCGTGATGAAACTCATGGACAATCACTTTGTGAAAACAATCAGCTAATAATCGGACGGGATTTGTTTAATTTGCCGGCTCGATACGCTAAATTTAGCAAGTCTTATGTAATTTATAACAAATTTGCCATCATTCGAGTAATTTTCTACGTGAATTATGCGCACCTTTCCCTATGATTTGATCAGGTCAGGATTTTTATACGTCGATATTTAATCATCAAATCCAGGCTATATGGATCTAGTAGTTTAGCAGCACATAAGACACTTCTTTTTTCGTTGCTTATATAAAGCGTGTTTAATTTAAATCGAAACAAAATTTAAATTGAAATTGATATGTTAAAAAAAAAATTAATTTAAATTTGTTTGTAAATCACACGCAAGAGTTAGATGGATGCATGGAAGGCTGTGAATTCCATCATAAAATCTTCAATTTCATTACACCTGTGACTGAGATCATTTTCTTCCAAGTCCATTGAAGTCTTACGATAAGGCTGAATCCTAAGAAGAGCCTAACCCGTATCACATGATACTCGCCGATATGCAAAGATCCAATCTACCAGCTTCGATGTATCTAATTAGATTCTTCTGCTGCTGGTATTAAGGTCCACATATGACTTATCTCAGTGTGTAATTTCATGCTGATATGATTGCAGATCAAACTAACGGCTGAGCAGTAATTGGTGCCTCAAACAAGACATTTTGCTTTTGCATATGCATAAATCATTCTCGAGTAACAATTTACTTGAAGGTATCTTCACCTCACATTGCCAACAGGTAGATGTAGCTATTCTAAATGATTATCTACCGCCATAATGCTCTTCGATGAAATTATTGTTCTTTTTTTTCATATTGTTTGACTGAATACTGCTACTTGTTTTATACGAATAGATACAATACAACTCCGGACTGAATTCCTAATTAGTTCATTAAAACTTGTACAACCACTTTCTTCAGTTTTAAATTAGCGTCGGTTCATTTTCGTTAACAACAACAAAAAAAATTAAATTAAAATGCACACTCCAGCTAGACAATAAACAGTCGAATTTTACGGAGTTCCTAAGTAGCAAAGATTCGACGCACTTGAGCCGGGATAGACACTTTAATTAAGGTGTGTAGTATAGTGGGTTCGAAGATCACCTATGTAAACTGGGTCAGGTAATTTTTTGGGGAATTCAAAAAAGAGAGAGTGACTTAAGTGGAGCTTGGTTACTTTTGTGTACATTTTTTAACAAGGTTTTTTTTCTCTCTATCTCTCTCGCGCGATTATACCTACTTGTTTCGGATGAAGCCTAGTTTTGTTGAGGAAATCCAGAAACAAATCTTCTCCGATCAAGTATAAGAGCAGACGTTCACTTTCGGATGTACGACGAAATAAATTGCTAAATCATTTCCTGCAATTATCTTTGGAATACTCTTGGCTTAAATCACATTTTGCAAACTGCTGAAAGCACTTAAATAAATAACAATTTATGACAATTGCTGTTTTTTTGTGCAAGGAACAGACTTACTTTCGAAAGAACTGAAGATCAGAAGAATGTGTTCTATTTCACAACCATTAAATCATTTTTAATAAATTTAAAAAAAATAGAAGTCAGCTTGCACTTTATCATGTTTTACGACAATGCAGTTTCATTGAGATGCAGCAGTTTCCAAAGAAGCTTTGTTTTAACAATTAACAATTTCCTCCCCCTACTCCGCATATATATCTACCAATTTTCAACTGACCAACATAAGCTATTCTTGATATCGAAAAAAATTAAACGTGTATTTTAAAAGAAAATTTTATCCTTCACTGTCTTAAATAAAGTGGTCGTTGGGGGAGCTAAAAACCATAGTCAAATTCAGTCATATATGGGTGGGGGTAAGGTTAAAAATATCAGTTTTGTACGATTATATTTCGAGTTATTTTGCATTAATTTGATTACAATGTGCCTACTTTTGAACAACTTCTAAAATAGGTTTGTCATATAAAGTTTACCATTTTTCTAGAGTCAGCAAATAAAGAAAAGATCTAGTTACTTATTTGCGTGGATAGTGTTCAATTGTTCTTCTAAAAAAAATCATCCAAATTTTTTGCCCCACCTTCATACGACATTGCTTTTCATAAAATGTTACTTTATTATTAATTTAACAATAAAGTATTGTGGCTTGAAATGACAAAAATAAAATCTACCTTGAAATTGTGTGTTTTTAATTTTAAAGCCTAAAACCGTATTCGGTAGGAATTATTTAATAATTACAATAGAAATTAAATGCGTATAAGAAATATCGGAATGCCGGATTGTGGATTATTCAGCCTACTAGTTGTTTTAGTACTCACTGAAAGAAGTAGTAATTATGCACTTTGCTACTGACCAACAGATGTCTATTTATGTATTTGGAGACTTATTCTTGACATGCGTAAAATAATTGTTTCCCATTTTGATTCCGCGAGGGGCTTGGTAATTTTAGGTAATAATAGCTATCGACTTGACTAATATAACGATTTGAGACTTGAATATTGGGCTGAGTAAATACCTGCAAAGAATGTATTTAAAAAAAATATGTAAAATGTAGCGTGAACTGTTCATTACTGTTAGTTATCTCTGATCTGTTTAATTTAACTGACTCCACACTAACTCTACAAAAATTTTCTGTGTAGACTTAAATTCTAAAATTGAAAAGCGGAATTCCGCAAGAACACCATAATACGCTTAAGGGATAACTGCTTATTTTTACATAATAATTTTTTTTCATATCCTTTTCATTTTTGACCTTTTTTTGTTATTTTTTTTTTTTGTCTTTTTACTTTATTATTTCAATAATACAGTATTGTGATCGATTTGTAAAAAAAAAATTTGCTACCCTGAACATTTTTTTTCACGTTTCATGAGCAAAAAAAAAATGTTCAGTCCGTCAGTCCGCCGTACGCCGTACATCTACCAGTGTACGCAAAATTTTTTGAAGGCTTGTAGCACCCAAACCCTTTGAGCTATTTAGTTGAATTTTTTTTTCGTGGATAGACTAAGTAGGCCCCTTGAAGTGACCAAATTCTGAAGGTTGGTGATGTGAGTGGGGAGGTGGGGGAAGCGTTTTAGACAAAAAAATTTGGTTTCTAGACCACTAATGCTAGGAGGCTGAAATTTGGAATTTATATAGAGCTTTGATGGTGAACCCATTTGCAAAAAAATTGCTGATAAGGGTGAAGGAGTGAGGGGAAAATCATGCGTCCGAGACGCTCAAAAGCCGAGATTGAGACATTCTAAAATCCATATCTCTTAAACTGTTAATGTCACGAAATTAAAACTTAATGAACATCTGTAGGTATACTAGGAGAATAGATCGGAAACACATTTTTGAGTGGGGCAGTTGCGTGCTGGGTGGGAGGTGAAAAACTTTAGATTACGATATCTTACGAACCAATTGCACTAGACAACTAAAATCCAGTTTCTGTATAAAGGTTGACAAATAAAGTTTGATGAAATTAAAATTTTTTAAACGGACGGTTGAGCATAGAAGTGGAGGGGATAAAGATTTTTTTTAAAAAAATCATGTCTCATATCTCACATAGTGTCTCCCATAGACCAGTGTAAGATAGATGCTTGGAATTTTTACCAGAAATAGGCCTAATAAGCCCCTATCTGAAAAAAAAGTTTGCGGTGTTGGTGTATAAGGTGAGGATGGGGAAGGGTGAACAAGAAAATGTTCCGATATATGTTATTTATATCTCAAGAACCGATAATGATATAAAACTGAAACTTGGTATTTGGATAGACATGTAGTAGTAGCATGTTGGAAAAATATAATTTTTTATAGGGGTAGTATGGTACGGGGGTGGGAGGTGTTTTTCCTATCTATAGATCTGCTTATGCTACCCAGTTGAAACTCGGTATGTACATATATGTAAATCAACTAAAAAATTAGTTTAAATAAAAAAAAATTTCAAATATTCATTGGCGTTTGTAAGGGAGGCGAAAAAAATGATCAGTGAAAATGATATGCATATATTTTCACGATTTTCTTTATATCTAGTAGGTCTTCCCTAATATTCATTTTTATTCTACGGCTTCTTCATATAATTACCTACAACGTATTTTCAGGATGTTTTGAATTTCGACCCCTAAGAGGGTGTAAAGGGGTTGTATACTTTTTCACGAATTCTGCCTATCTTTTCACTTTCATGGGCTTGCGTAATAATCGCCTAAAACTTATTTTTAAGTTTTTTTCCTTTTTTAGCGCCTACGAGGGTATAAAAGGGTTGAACACGTTTTCACGAATTCCGTTCATATCTTTTAGAAGTGATAAGAAATTGAATCGGTTTTTACTTTCTCGTGCTGTCTTCATATTTATTTATTAACTCCTTTCATGATTTTTGGATATTCAACCCCCATGCATATGTTTTCACAGATTCCTTCATATTGCTTAGATCTGATGATATATCCAATTCATTTTTACATCCTGAGGTTTCCTATATAAGCACCAAAAAGTTAATTTCAGTACTTTTAGATATTCAATCCTAAGTGGTGTAAGGGGGTTGTATGCTTTTCAAAGCTTCGACATATTTCTTTGGTTTGATGAGATATTAGGTCGCTATTTACTTCCACAGACTTTTTATATAATCGCCTACAAGCCAATTCCTCAATTTTTCGATATTCAACCCCCAAGGGTTTGCATATGTTTTCACAATTTTTGCCATCCCTTAGTTCTGATGAGATCTAAAATTGGTTATTACGGCATTTGATGTAATGACCTAAAAACCAATTTCACGATTTTTCGAATTTCAAGAACCAAGAGGGTGTAAAGGGTTTGCTTACGTTTTCACAAATTTTTCAAAATCCCTCGTGTCTCATGAGATATCAAGTTGATTCTTATGATATCGTTTAAAAACCTGTTTCACAATTTTTTGAAACTCAAACTCCAAGTAGATGTAATGGGTTTATATACGTTTTAGCAATTCGTCACATCTATTAAGTCTGATAAGGCATCAAATTCGTTTTTACTTCTATGGGTTTTTAGTGTACATAATACACCAAAATTCGAATAGTCTACACGGACTTTTCCAATGCTTAATCGGCTAAAAATCTCTATTTAACTTTCTAAGAAATCTAATAATCTCGAAACAACTCAACATTTTTATTATTTTATTTTGTCGTTTATTTTTTTTATTATTAATCGCGCTAAATATAATAAATAGTTAATTCAATAATTCTTGCACGGACTTCGTTAACCCATTAACCTTCAAATAAAACTCTATTCATCCTTTCTCTTGAATGAAAGTAAAAACTAATTACACACTAAAACTATTTTTGAAATATACTAGTCACAGCTACACGACTCCTCTTGATCTTTGAAATTGTGTGTAGGTATTTTTTAAAATGCTACAAATATAAAAAATATTTAAAAAGAATGGATTTATTATAATTTTTTTTTCTGTTCTTTTTACATTTTTTTGTCCTTTTATTTTATTATTTTAATAATAAAGTATTGTTATCGATTTTTAAAAAAAAAAAATTTGCTACCCTGAAAATTTTTTTTTATACGTTTCTTGACTAATAACCACCAAAAAAGCAAAAAAAATTTTCAGTCCGTCTGTGCGCCGTACGCCGTCCGCCGTCCGCCATACGCAAAACGTTTGAAAGCTTATCACTCTCAAACTCTTTGAGCTATTAAGTTGAATTTTTTTTTGTTGGTAGACTGAGCAGACCCCTTGAAGTGGCAACCTTTTGAGTGGTGGGGGTGTGAGGTTGGAGGTGGGGAAGCGTTTTAGACGGAAAATATTGGTTTCTAGATCTCAGTAACCACTTAGGCTAGGAAGCTGAAACTTGGAATTTATGTAGAGCATTGATAGTGGACCCATTTGCAAAAAAAATTATGATATAGGTAAAGGGGTGTGGGAGTGGAGGGAATAATAATGCGTCCGAAACGCAAAACAGCCGAGATTGAGACATTCTAAAATACATATCTTCTAGTCGGTTAATGTTACGAAATTAAAACTTAATGTACATCTGTGGGTATACTAGGAGAATAGATCGGAAACAAATTTTTGAGAGGGGGCAGTGGCGTACGGAGGTGGGGGGTGAAAAAGTTTAGATTACGATATCTCACGAACCAATTGCACTAGAAAAACGAAATTCGGTTTCTGTATTAAGCTTGACAAAAAAAGTTTGCTAAAAGTAAAAATTTTTAAGGGGGAGGTGGAGTATGGAAGTGGAGGGGATACGAATTTTTCTAAAAAATCACGTCTCATATCTCAAGAACAATGTAAGATAGATGCTTAGAATTTTTACCAGAAATAGGCCCAATAGACCCCTAGCAGGAAAAAAAATTTTGAAAGTGAGGGTGTAGAGGGTGAGGCTGGGGGAGGGTGAAAAGGAAAAAGTTTCGATTCTTATATCTCGAGAACCTAAAATGGCATCAAGCTGAAACTTGGTATTTAGATAGAACTATAGTAGTGGCATGTTTTTTATGGGAGTGGTATGGTACGGGGGTGGGGGGTGTTTTTCCTAACTATAGAACGGCTTATGCTAGAAAATTGAAACTCAGTATGTATATGTAAGTCAACTAGAAAAGTAATTTTGATTAAAAAAAAAATCAAATATCCATTGGCGTACAGAAGGGGGGCAAAAAAAATTGTCAGTGAAAATGGAATGCATATATTTTCACGATTTTCGTCATATCTATTAGGTCTTTTTAAATATTAAATTTATTTTTATTCCACGTATTCTTCATATAAATACCTAGAAAGCGTTTTCAGGATTTTTTGAAATTCGACCCCCACGATGGTGTAAAGGGGTTGTATACATTTTCACGAATTCAGACGTATCTCCCCGGTCTGATTAGATATCAAATATATTTTTACTTCTAAGGGCTTGTTTAATAATCACCTAAAACTCGTTTTCAAATTTTTGCCTTTTTCAACCCCTAAGAGTGTATAAATGGGTTGAACACGTTTTCACGAATTTGGTCATATCTCTTAGGAGTGATAAGACATGGGATTGGTTTTTATTTCCTCTGGCTTTCTTTACATATATCTAAAAACTCATTTCAGGATTTTTGGATATTCAACACCAAAGTGGGTGCAAGGGGGTTGCATATATTTTCACAAATTCTTACATATTTCTTAATTCTAATGAGATATCAAATTCATTTTTACTTCCTAAGGCTTCCTAAATAATCGTCAAAAAGTTGATTTCATGATGTTTGTTATTCAACTCCAATAGGACGTATGGCTTTCGACATATTTCTCAGGATTGATGAGATATTAGATTGGTTTGCTCTTCCACAGACTTTTTATATAATCGCCTACAAACGCATTTCCGATTTCATGTAGTGGCCCAAAACCAAATCACGAAAAACCTTCTAATGGCGTAACAACTGATATTATACTAGGACTAGACCTCGTCCCGGAGTATGACCCAATTATGTAATTCATATGTTATATGAGGCAGCGGCGTAAGTATTATAGCGCGACCCCATTCTAACCGCTTCCCGAACTTTTTTTTAGGTTTTCAGTCACATAGTAACCTACACCGCATAAATCTTAAACGCGTTCCGAACTTCTACCCAAAAAATAATAAAGTTGCGCCCAGACTGTTGGCAGATTTTTTATTTTGTTTGTCCTTTTCGTATTCTCTTATTCTGTCTTGTTTTTATTATTTTTAATGATTTTTCGATTGCAGTTCCTTTTGTGTATAGTTGAAAAAAAACTGGGGAAAGGGAATAGTTTTTTACCACCGTATGTTTTTCCTTTTTTCCCCTTTAAAACTATATTTGTTTTTGTATTTTTTACATTAGTCGTTCTTTCAATTTTTTTTTTTGGTCTTTTCTATTTATGTCTTTTTTTATTATACATACTTTCTTAGGTTTTGATCTTTTTTTTGTATTTTTTTATATTAAATTTTTTATTTATTGGGCTTTTTTCTTTGTATTTTTTCTTTTTTTTTTCATGTTTTATTTTTTATTTTTAGGTGTTTTTCCTCATTTTTTGTGTTTTGTTTAATATTTTTGGGGGTTTTCAATATTATTTTTTATTTGTTTTGTTGATTTTTTATTTTTTTGGGATGTTTTAATATTATTTTTTAATGTTTTGTTAATTTTCTATTTTTTTGTGAGTTTTTTTATTATTAGTTTGTTATTATTTTGTTCTTTTTTTTATAATTTAATCTATTTTTATATGCGTTATATTAAGTTGTTAAAGTCTTTCTTTTTAGTATTTTTTTTTTATCTATTCTCTTCTTCTTTCTTTAAAGGCGTGAATATGTGATAATGCAGGTAGCAGAAATCAATGGCTACATGGTTGTGATTAGGACGATAAAAAAAATCACATTTGATTGGTTAAATGCTTGGAAACACAGATGCTGCCATTTTTTTAAAAACTGCTACCTAGCAACCTAGAACCATAGAACCTTCCAATCAGGTTTAACGTCGGATTTTTAAGGCTGTATGTTTACAAAGACCGCGAATTCTTCTAATTTCCAGTCAAAATGAAAAATGTTCTTCAAAACATTTAAACCCGGAATAACTACTACCAATTCCAGACTGATTTCATATTCTATGTACATAGCTAAGGGTTATTATTATATTTAAATAAAACACAGACTAATTGAGATAATTTCTATACATTGTTCGTTCGTGAACTTCACCATGATAAAAATGTAAGCCTTGACTCACGTTTTGACATTAACAGACCAGCAAAAATGTTTAAGGGTGCGTTTGTATTAAAAGTACAAAATTATCATGTACCTATTGAATACCTCTTTGCTTACGGTTTCGTACAAATTCAGTACCTTTCATATTCTGCTTGCCAAGAGTTTGGTTAAGCGGATCGGAGAACCACGAGCTCAGAATTCATAAAATCTTCGGAAATTTTCGAACGAAATCGAATCTAAGAATAATTTTTCATTACCACTTCGAGACCAGAAGCCAAATATTTTACAATCTTAAAATTAGCGGCTCGCATTCCATTCGAACTATTCGTGTAATAAAATTATCATAAAACCATTATAAAGCTACATACGCAGATCGAATGATTAGAGCGTATACAGATTTAAAAAAAAATTCTTTCGTACAATCGTGTACATTTCGCCAAAGCGAATTCACAGCGAACTCAAACTCATCGACAGAACGAGTTCACTGAGGTGCCAGTACGAATACACACAATCTTTTGACTATAATAAGAAAGATAGCTTCAGAAACTTATTTCGATTCGATTCATACACGATAAGCAAAATATATTTATATAAAACTCTGACCCATTTCAATCCAGACTAACTCTGCACTAGTTACTCTAACCGGATTTTACAGTAAAGTGATTTCCTATGTAGGTACAGGTACGCATTAGATAAGTTCGTAGCATATGCAACGTACTCGTCCATTATATTGAGTAATCGTTCCATAGTGAACCTTTCTCTATCCGTACAGTAAAAATCGTCTTCAAGAACTAGATGCAATCTTTCGCTACAATAAAGTCCGTTAATTATGACTGGCATACTTTTCTCAAAAGACGAACCATGTCCGATCAATTTGCACCTATCCGGATACAAATCTTCTTCGCGTTTCGTTGATGTCTTACTCAAAACAGCGATGACCTGATGCCCACCATTAAAAACATCGAAAAGGAAGTGAAAACTAAAATCGAAAAAAATTTACTAAGAAGATCCAAACATTCCACTAACAAGAAGTACGAAAATTTTGAAGAAGAACCGCAAGAAAATTACCTGTAGCCATGTAGGTACTATCAAGTACCCGAATCGTTTACAAGCTTCAGTGTGTCATCAGTACGGGTGCATTAAATTGATCGCCCAGATCAACCTTGACCCTTATTTCGAATACCATTTTTTATCTGACACAGTATCGCGTTCATATAAATGATGATGATGATGATGAAGATGATGGTAAACCAGTTTCGGTCGCGCAAAAGAAGTCTCCATCATATCCGAACGGTGTAGCCTACACCAAGTCACATCGCGAACAATCTTCGACTTCTTTTACTTCGGTTTCTTTTCACCTGTTCAGGTAGGTACATACCCACCATACGACCACTTCGCATTTGCATTGCCATAAGATACCGTTCGTTGATCGACAAGAAATTCTACACTGTATCATACAGACTTTTTAGATACATGCCATACCGTCGTCAGATAGCTATTCCGACACCATACCTAGAAGGAATTTCTTGTGTACTTACTCGGTAAGTACCTAGTTATCTTATGCGACAGGTTTGCGACTTTTTTTTTAAACAAATAGACAGATTTGCCGTTATAATTTGAAATCTTTGATTTGTTTCGCATTACGATAATTTAATGAATTTGATGTCAATAGGAATAAACTTGAAATGTATTTGAAGAAGAAAGAGGAACCTTTCTACAATCTACGATCAGAAATTGGGAAAATGTCGGTCAATGTTTATCTTGAATTTTCATAAAGGCCTCTGGAGAACAGATTTTTCACTTTTATACCGTTGCTCCCAAAAAGCTATTTCGAAAATGAGTCTCGCTTGTTATTACTGCTCTGGATTTTGGAATATCATTAAATCTTGATATCATTCGCTTATCTAAGGTCAAGGGAAGACTGATTCCCATATAGGGTCGTACAATAGGCGCAGTACTGGGCCAGTATTGGCAGCCAGCATGTCAAGAATGGTGTGCAGTGACAACTAAAACTAGCCCATTGCTGGATCACTTCTGAATGATAAATTGGGCCTGGTGCTGGTGTTGTTTACTGGCCCAGTTTTGGCGACCGATACTGGCGCCAGTGCTGCCAGTTCCTATACTCTCCGCGCTTATTGCAAGAAAATGAAATTATTTCCTCTTTACCTAATTATTTTGTCATAGAAATTATTCGTCCTAAATGTGTACTTTTAGTTGAAAAAATTAAATATACTGGAAATTTCAAGTAAAAATTGGATTGAAAATTATTTTTTTTAAAACAGTGTACTATCCATTTTTAAAAAATGCAAAATACATAAATTTTTGACCAGGAAATGCTAAATCATGGGGAACAGGCATGTTCTATTCATAAGGTTCACGAGGAATTAACCCTCCATAGATCAATAAAATATTCAGATTTCCTTTAATTTCTGCTAATTCATTTTTTCGCCATCGATTACCCATAAGAAATCAGTTAATTATTGTGAAATTTAATAATTGTTAAGAACTAATTTGCTCAAAGTCAACATGGAGGTATTCGATTTTATTTTCCAATAGGAGCTCATGTCGTGAACAGTATTAAAAGTATTTCAATTTTAATTGCTCAATACACAATTCTATTGTTCATCATGTAATTATTTTGTTAGTGCAACAGTTGAATTTACCTAATTTGTCTGCATTTATCAATGAATAAATCTTGTTCAATTAGTTTGCAGTTGTCTTGAACCTGAAATTATAACTCCAGAATGCAATCAATTTTCAATTGTGCATTCGTTTGATGTTTAGTCGCTTGTTCAATGTGCATAAATAAGGAGCATGTTATTTATTAAATTTTGTGCGTGTTTCATCGGAGCAGCTCAATTCATTTATGGCTTTGATATTGAACAAATTCAACCATTTTTGGAAAATTTTCAAACTCTTATTGTCTTTAGTGATAACAAAGCTGGCCATCAGGATGAGGAAAATCGATTGATCAAAACTGCCGAGCAAAATTTAAATATTCCCGCCTTAATAATAACAACGGCAAATATTCAGCTCTTAACAATCGTCTACAATCCACATTTAATTTTTGTGCACCTGAGCGGGGAGAATTTTGAAATTGAAGAAATTAAGAGAAGTGTAGCAATCGGATTGAAAAATTCGAAAAGAATTTTCGTTTTCACCACTTCGATTTCAAACAAAGTAAAAACTGCATCGAAATTGTTCGAATTGTGTTGGAATTATCAGATCTTCAATGTTTTAGTAAGCTTTAAGGATCAAATATTTACATACCGTCCATTTCCAACTATGAAAATTTCTGATATTACAAATTCAATCGATTGGAATAAACCGTTTCCGGACGATAAGAAAATTCTACAAGGAGTTGTATTACGGACCGTATACAAATATGATTATCCCCGATTTTTCAAGTACATTCGACTGGAAGATGGCCAGGAGGTAATTGCCGGAAACTGGGCAAATATGTTTTTTACATTCCTCGAGAAATACAATGGTAGCTACGTGGATGTAACTCGATCGGAAGATTCAAATGAAATGGACAAAAGTACGATTAATTCGTATTTTGAAAATGATTCTATCGACATAGTAATGCATGTCAACCCGCTTATGCACTTCAATCTCAATATATCGACATCTTGGCCCATCTCATATTCACGAATGTGTATAATGACTCCAGTTAGTGTTCATCGGCACAAACACTTCGTTAAACCCTATGCGGGAAATATTTGGATTGCCATCGTCCTAATAGTGGCTCATATGGTCATCACCGAGACGATCTATGGTGTCTTTTTTTGTGGAAAATTGGATTTTGGAGAAGCATTTTGTAATGTTATTCGCGGAATGATTAATCAACCGATTGGTTCTAGGCTCTTTCGACAAAAACGCTTTGCTTTAATTCACTTGCAAATACTTCTAATAGGATTCATCTTAAGTAACATTTATCTAGCGCATCTATCCAGCATCCTGACCACAATAATGCCTGAACCGAAACTGCAAAAATTGTCGCAAATACGAGATTCCGGATTTAAAATTCTAATCGAAAAAAATCTCTTGCAAGCGGCCCTTAAGCGGGGAGTAATTGAACGAGATTGGGAAGATATGTTCCTTGGAGCTGATCAGTCTATAGTTTTACAACACTTCTATTCCTTCAACAGAAGTTTTGCCTATCTGCCAGGATCCGAGCGTTCGACTATAATGCAACTTCAGCAGCAAACTTTACGACGAGATCTTTTTTATATGACCGATTTATGCGCACAAATCAATCACTTGGGTTTTATAGTGCCAAGATTTTCACCATTTTCCGATGTGCTAAACAAGTTTATCATTGATGTTTTTTCGTCTGGAATTCATCGAAAATGGGAAGCGGATTTGTACAAGGACAGCATAAAAGCACGTGTTTTTAGTCGAAAAATTAATCCTTCTGATAGTATTACACCAGTATCGGTAAATAGTTTGGAGTTATTATTTAAAAGTTTCATTGTTGGCATTATAATATCTGTAATATGTTTTCTTTTTGAAATTTTCATAGCACAAGTGAGTTCGCGATACTTTCGCAGTGTAAATTGCAGGCGCAAAATAAAAAAAATATGTAAAATGTAAAACAAAATAAATAAATCAGTAAGAACTGCATGCAAATTTGGGTTGTTTAATGTAGAGCCCAGAGTCCAAAAGAATTTATTACACCGAGTGTATTCTCAAAGCTAAATTTGAAAATAGAAATACACCAACCCAGCAGAGTTCAGAACAAACCAATAAATCCGGAAATTAACTTTCTGGCAAATTTCCAGGAAGAAATAAATTCGATATCTCATCAGATCAAATAAATATGTAGGAATTTGTGAAAATATGTGCAACTCCTTTACACTACCTTGGGGGTTCCATATCAGAAAATACTAAAATCGGTTTGTATGATATTATATAAAAACTCTGCAGAGGTTGTAGCCAATTTCATAACTCGTCAAACCTAAAGAGATATATAATATTGTGAAAACGTATGCAGCCTTCTAACTTAAGGGTTCAATATTCAAAAATCATGAAATTTGTTTCAAGATAAATATAAAGAAAGTTCGAGAAAGTAAAACCCAATTTGATGTCCCTTACCCTGGTACCAAAAATTTGAAAAAAAAGAAAAAAAAGACGATACGACAGGATTACGAATTATGCCTACCTACCTATTAGTAGTTCGGTAGACAACGCTGGTGGCCAACAATGGCACAGAGGTTCACCAGTGAAGTCCCCCAACGCTTGGAAGCCAGCACTTGGCCCAAGTAATAGATCTGTAGTAAGTGCTGGGGAGCCCTATATGGCCTGAGCAGAAATTTTTTCAGGCTAGCCTGATTTGCCGTATATCTGATCAGGGCCACGTCTGGTATGAGTAAGGCAAGCCTGCTCAGGTTTCTTCAACTTGCAGCGGATCAGAGCCACGTCTGGTATGAGAAAGGCAAGCCTGCTCAGGCTTGTCAAACTTGCACCGGATCAGGGCCACGTCTGGTATGAGTAAGGCAAGCCTACTTAGGATCACTCGAACTGTTCAGGCTCGCCGAACTTATATCGGACAAGGACTACGGCCTTTTCTTGCGAATTTCGCAAAATATATCGTTTTTTTTTTTGCAAACACATTTCGTTTCTGCCAGCAGAGTCGATCCGGTCTGGGCTAGCTCTGGCTCATGTTTGGGCTTGAGTAAGCTCAAGAAATGCCCAGAATTATACTACGTCAGGCGCCATGTCGGGCCCATATTCGCGAGAGCGTTATACTCTGATCAGGTCCACACCACACTGGGCTCACCTGATCTGGGCCGGATTTATTTTAAGGCACACCAGATCTGGGCCAGATTCCCACCGGATAAAATTTCTACTCGGGGAGTTTATTAGAATACTCGTATCTTACGGTATCCTGAGAAAGATGAACAAAATTTCTGGCAGTATTCGAATCCAAATATATTTCAACATCGACATATAATAATTTGTGGTATCACACTTTCCTGTCCTTTATATACATAAGCGTCCATGTGGCCAGGACTTGAAGAACTCATCAATTCATCTATTCTGAAGTTCATCATGAACATTCCAGGACCAACTAACTAACTAAACTCCCGTATATACTGAAACGATTGGGTCTGTCCATTTTTATGAATTTCCACATGAATTTCCGGTCACTTTCATGCTGTATTTCATCACGAATTTCATGATGAAATTCGTTAAGAATTCTGTTATGAATTTCATTTGGTTGAAATTGTGACGTTAAGGATGATGGATGCTGTATGTGTAGAAACTGATAACGCGTACAGCATAAGAAGCTGGGATCGCATACTGGAGCAATCAGAAGCTGTCGTGGTTTATTTGCTTAAGTGAAACCCATAAAATAGGACGTCATAATGGCTTAGATACAAATGAGCAGAAGGGACACTTTTTAAAGAATTTCTTTTGCGAAAACATGTGATCCTACTGTCGTCCTCCCGAATGCAATGAACGGAAATTGTCCTAAAACTGCAGAACTACGAAACAACCAAAGTTTTAAAAATAGTGGATAATGGGGTACAGGACAACCACGAAGCTCTTCCAAGTACAATTGGTATTTTATTTTTTTAATTAAAAAAAATGCAACCCTGAAATTTTGTATTTACACGTGTTGGGACTAGTAAACCAAAAAAAAAATTAAAAAACAATATCTGTTTGTCCGCCGTATATGCCGTATGCAAACCAGTTTGAAGGCTCGTTGCTTACAAACCCGTTGAGATCTTGAGCTAAAATTTTTTGATGGATAAACTGGGTGAACCCCTTTTAGTGGTGACTTATGAAGATGTGGGGACGAGCTGAGGATGGTATCTTCGACTAACAATTTTGGTTTCTTCATCTCTATACGGTTTATGGTTGAAGATCAAAACTTTGTGATTGCTTGTAGGCATATGCATATATAAAAAAATTATTTTATCTCAAAAATCGTTTCAGATATAGTTTTGAGAACCGCTTAGGATAGAAAGCTAAGTATTTAGCCACCATACCCAGAAAAAATTATATAAATAAAATTCTTGATGAAGGAAGCAAGGTATCGGTGTGGCGGGTGTTTTTTTGTATCTCAGGAGCGGCTTATGCCAGAAAGTTGAAATTTGCCTTTGTATAACAAAAGTAATTGAAGCAAAAAAAAAATTCAGATTTGTCATACAGTTGTGAGGCATGCAAATTATTCGTGAAAAGAGGTTTGTTCACAATTCCACGAATTTCGTCATATGTTTTAGGTCTGTCGAGGAATCGAATTAATTTCTCTTCTGCCAGCTCCTTTTATAAAGAGTTTTGGCAGCATTTTTTAGGTTTTGTGATATCCAGCCCTTAATCCTTCGTGGTTACACGGGGTAGAATCGATCCGACGACAAACTTTGGGCGTAAAATGGACCCTCTTCATATGTTGGAATAAATACTTTTTTTGGAACTCGCACTATGCTACTATTTTATTTTTTTCCAGAAACATCATATCCAGGAAGTGAAACGCCAAAATTTTATGAAAAAATTTTGAACATTGACAAAGCTATAATTTTTCTTAGCGAAAAATATCTCTTTTTACGTTTTCACCAATTCATGAAATTTGTTTAACATGTCGCCATTTTATTTTTTATAAATAAATTTGTCGTACATCATCTAGAACGTTCAGAACATTCCGTAATTTTTTTAACCACTTCGGACGGATAGTTTGGTCACAATACCGTTTTGAACTTTTTGACTGGATAGAATCAACCCAGTGTGACCACCTAGATTGAATACAGAGGTGTGATCACGAAGGGTTAAGAGGCTATAAAGTAATTGTGCACGTTTTCACGAATTCTGACATATTTCTTAGGTCTAATGAGATATCAAATTCGCATTTTCTACTAAAGACTTTACATATAATGTTCAAAAAATCAATTGTAGTATTTTTCGATATTCCACCCTCAAGGGAGTGTAAGGTGGTTTTGCAAGTACACGACTTCCGATAAATCTTTTGGGTCTAAAAAATATCGAATTCGCTGTTACCTATATTGGTTTTATATACAAATGTCTAAAAATAAATAAAAAAAAGGGTTTCCCAGTTCGAGATTCAACCCCTGATGGGGTGTAAAATTATTGTATACGTTTTCACGAATTCCGACATATCTTTTAGGTCGGATGATATATCGACTTGTTTTTTAATTTAATCGGCCTTCTGTATAATCGTTTTAAAATCAATTTCAGATTTTTTTGATATTTAACCTAGAAGAGATTATGTCGATATTTCAATTATTACGTTTTTCTTAAAATTTAAAAAAAAAGGATATTAACAATTTTTTTCGGTTATAGTCGGGGACGTGGTCAATGTCGAAATGTAACACTGGTTATGTTACAGGCAACCGAAATAATGAACTAGGTGACTATTTCGAAAAGTAATTGCTTATTGATATTGACTTTTCGACTTTGAGTACGTCCCCGACTATACCCAAACACGAAATTGATGGTTTACTGTTGATTGGCAGTGGCGTAACCTCTTCTATTGCAACCCGACTTTAACCGCTTTCTGGACTATACTCCAAAAAATAGTGAAGTTTTGCCCATACTGTTGGTAGTTTTTTTACATTTGTAAGAATAAATAATATAATAACAGCAATTAAATTATTCACAAAATTAAGAAATAATAATTGAAAAAAGAAATTATTTTTTTAACCAATTATTACAAAAAAAATCAGTACTGTATATACTACTAAATTTCAGTTCAGGTGGAGTACTGCTATTTGGTGATTAATCCTTTCTGATGACAAAATTCAGAAATTAGTATTGTTCCGCTACAGCTTAGGATGTTTAGGTAGTGGAAGCTGGAGAGAGTTCTGCTCGAATTCCGTTTGATGTCCGGTGTTTTATCGGGAAACGCTTACTCGAGTTTTTTCGAATTTTTTCTTCATTGAAAAATTAAGCAGGTTTCACATATTTGATATTTGGTCCACGCTTGGTTTCCAGCATTGAACCAAACTCTGAGTCCAGCATTGGGTCAGACTTGACTTGTGGCATTAGATCATCCTCAGTTTGTAGTAGCCTGGTGTCAAGTTTCGGACCAATATTCGAGTTCTAGTTCTGCGCCATCGTGATAGCATATGCCGGCGACATAGATACACTTGCAAGATGTCTGGAGAGTGCCAAAGAAATATTTGTAAGCCTTGAAATGCAAGGGAAGTTGGACTACGTATTAACGAAAACAAAACAAAAATCATGACACAAACTAGGAAAAATACGCCAATCAGACCAAATATTACAGTAGGAGACTTTAACCTAGAAAAAGTAGACAACTTTGAATATCTCGGGGCAAATATATCAAAGGATGGAAGCGAACCCATCGAAATTAAAAGAAGAATAATGATGGCAAATAAGACGTACTCGGTACTCCCAATAATTAAAAACAAAAATTTGCATAGGAAAACAAAGCTTAAACTGTACGAAACAATTATAAGGCCTATGCTATGATATGGCAGCGAAACGTGACTCAAAAAAAAATCCGAAAAATTAGTTAACGCTTTTGAAAGAAAAGTCCTCAGAAGAATGCTCGGACCTGTGAGAGAAGACTCGATCAAGAGAATACTATACAATAGAGAATTGCATACAATCTTTGATAATCCGGAAGTATCGATCCTTATAAAATTCAAGAAGCTACAATAGGCTGGTCATTGCGAATTGTTGACGGAAGAATCCGCAAACGCACACTAATGGGATAAGTTAATGGACAAAGACCAGTTGGAAACCACGGAAGCGCTGGGAGGATTCTATTGACGCAGACAGCAAATCACTGCTAAGATTCACAAACTGGAGGACGCGGTCACTGAACCGAGAAGGCAGGAGGCGGCACATACAGGAGGCCAAAGTCCGATTTGGACTGCAGCGCCATCGTAAGTAAGTGATTTTCAGGTTTAAGGTTAGAATCGGTCCACTGTTTGAAATTGGGGTAGACTTGGCCTAGCATTGGTCTAACTCTAATTTCTTGCATGAGGTCAGCCTTGTTTTCTTGCGATGTGTCAGTACTTTGTGTCTATTAGTCCCTTAGTCAAGCGTTGATCCTTCGCTTTGGACTAATCTTGGTTTCTAGCTTTTGGTCAACGTTATTCTAATCTTGATTTGTAACATTCGACAATACACTTTTACTTTATTATTTTTTAATAATAAAGTATTTATTTCGATATTGCACCAATAGTAATTAGGTTGGTTGAGCGGGCGTATTTGGACCCAATTGTAAAATATGGACGGCAATGGGACAAACAGCACTGTGTTTCAGGCTGAGGTACATGCCATAGAACTGTGCGCAGGTAAACTTCTACTGAATAAACCAAAAGGCGCTACAGTTATTATCTTATCTGACTGCCAAGCGGCACTGCTAGCGCTGAAATCTTATTATTTCCGCTCTAGGCTTGTGTAGGACTGTCATACTCTTCTTAAAGAGCTGGCACATCATAATAGTCTAACCCTGATGTGGGCGCCAGGACATGAGGGTATTCCGGGTAATGAATCGGCTGACCAGCTAGCTAAGCAGAGAGCCAACTCTCCAATGATTTGCCCGGAACCATTCTGTGGAGTAGGTAAAGGCTTCATTAAGGATGTCATTTTAAAGTGGGTAAATCTTCAGTTGGAAGATTATTGGAACTCACTTTCAGGACTTAGACAGTCAAAGAAATTCCTGACTTTCTCAAGTAGGAGAGCGTCGGAATTCCTTTCCTTAAGCAGGTATAATGCACGGGTTATAATGCGATATTTTTCCGGACATTATTTCCGTAATTATCACCTTAAGATCATCGGTAAAGTATCACTAGATACATGTCGATTCTGTGATACCACATCTGAAAACACGGCACACATTCTGTTTGATTGTGATGCAGTGGCCAGATCAAGAAGTCAGATTCTCGGTGGATTTACTCTCACATATGAAGACCTGTCGAAGACTCCCCTGAGTAAAATCATCTCCTTTCTCAAAAGTATCGATATGGACTAGGGAGTGGTTAAGAGCCAGGAACAAAAGACCTTTTAGGTCGTAGTTCGAGAAGTAGTGAGGCTTCTACAGGTTCTACCAGATAAATAATAATAATAATTAGGTTGGTTCAAGCAAAATTACACTGTTGGTCCAGGGTCCTCTTCTTCAAGTATAGTTAAAAATTTTACGATTTAGTATGCGTCTTCCTGCCACTAATCGCATTGAATATACCAGTAAAACCCATTCGAGAAACCGATAAAAAAGAAATGACTTCAATAAATAATTACGCAGACACCCCCTTCTGCACCGATTCACTGATTCATAGATGCGATGGAATTTAGACCATTTCGATAAATCCCAGCACAAAAATATGAAAGCTAAGTTGTTACTATAATTTCCATAATCCAAGAATTTTTAATATTCTGTAATTAGAGAATTAGATCACGATTATCGCATTCGCCGGTATTCAAACAGTCAGAAAGATTTCTTTACCTGGCGATCCACGAGGAAAGTAAATAAAAATTCCAATAACCAAGGTGTTAATAAAATGATGGTAAGGTAAGTCATCATTTGAATAACGGAAAGACCGATTAACAGTACACTTCTGTCCGTACGATTTGTACCTGTATACTCACTCACCTGGAGATACATCGAATATGGACCAGTTTTCGGATTGAAGAACCGGCCTTGCTTATCGCGTGTACCTTAACGCCACTACATTTCCACAATACAAGCAACAATAATGAGAATAATTTCCGATATTATCTTCCATTATGGCATCCACAGGGTAACATTTCGCCGGTTTTACACGGAAATGTACAACAATCTATTAGCAATGTGGTACACGGTATCTTACAGATACGAGTACACCATCAGATAAATATTTTCGTTCGTTCGCAAAGTGAAAGTTTGTACAAGTCATCGAATTTCAAAATCGAAAAACCGGCAAATTTCCCACCATTACATCGCGTAACGATCGTTCACCGGCTTTCGCGCTCCGTAACAACAAATATGACGATCCTCAAGTTAAATATTCGTCATAAATTGACGCACCCATTGAGCAAAAATCGAAGTTAGAGCTAAGAAAAAAATTCCAGTTAAAAGATGTTAAAGATGTTAATACCAAATCCGAAACGAATTCAAATGGCGAAGAAGCTCGATAGAGCGAGAAAAAAATCTTAGAGATCAGTGGCAAAAAATCGCAATGACTTACAACAAAATTTCACTTCACTTTCTTTTCGGGCCGAGAAAAGCAAAATCGGTGCAGTTGATTCACGACTGTTGTGTACTATTTGACGCTCGAGGCAAATGTTTGGCCGTTGTTGTTCCGTCTGATTCACGAGTGTGGGTTCCATCATCATCATCATCATTATCATCGTGATCAACATCAATCCACAATGGAAATTCGATGAAGAAAAAAAAGAAATGGTAACAGAACTATGCGCCACGACCTTGTTTTGTGAGAAAATTCACAGCGTCATTTGCTATTGAGTTGAGTCATTAGTTTGGCGGCATTCTTTGATCAGCCACGTTATTAATGTTTGTTGCGATAGTGTCGGCATTGTGCACATGTTCTTTTTGTCCATACGAAATAAACCTAAGCTTCAACACGATAGTCTGTCGCTTTATCAATCGACTTACGAGTATCCACACTCTATTAGTCGACTCATTGTCTCTTTATCAATCAACTGATGTTTTATGCGGACATTGGTACTGCACTCTTATACGCATCGCATACCAAAACCATTCAGAACAGTTAAGATCTTTCTGATTCTTTTGAGACAGATACCTTTTATTCTACGACTGATTTAGCTATGTGTATTGCATTTTCTGTTTATTAAAAATCAAAGAACAGGACAAACGTTGTAGGGTACCGTACCCATTCAAACATACTACCGTTTTCGTACCGTTTTCGAGATATGTCGGTTCAAAATGTTTTTTGCAATTTTTGTTATTAATATTATAACTTTCAAACCATTAACGCAATTTAAATAATTTTTTTAAGTTTTTAACCCGTTTTTTAACAATTATTTTGTGTAACGAGATGGTTGATTTATAGCCGTTTTTAGAAAAAAACGATCCCGTTGGCCTAATTCTTTTTCCCTGAAATTATGAAAGAACATTTTGTCTCCTTTCTTTCAAGGATATATTTGTTACTCTACCTTAAGTACTCCAGAAGTTATCATTTAATCGAACTCGTATAACGAATTGAGTAATTCTTTTTTGTTTAAAGTGTAACTAAGGTAAAAACTAATTTGCTGCTAAATATTTATCACCAATATAATTGAAATTTTTCAGGTTGATATTTGAAGCACCATACCTTCAAATTTGGTTTCCGGTTTTTAACTTGACATGAAAAAGGATTTTTCTATTATATAAAATAGTGCGAGCTCTTTATTTGCATATTTAAAATTACAGTGTAACGAGTAAGAGAAACTTGTAATTCTGATTTAAATAAGACAATATTTTGGATTTAACTTCTTTACGTCTAAACTCTAAATGGAAATTAACTGAATTATCAAACTGTATCTAAATTTAAGAAATAAATGTATCTATCTATCCAATTGAAAACGATAAATGGTTGTTCTTTCTAATGGTACTTCATCAAATTAATATACTTTATTAAAAGAAAAGAATTACTCAAGTGAAGAAATGATTTAATTTAAAGATGGCAACTACTAAAACTGTCCTAGCACGATTAGTTTTTGTCATAGTTCAAGGTGACAAAATGAGATTTTACAAGCCTTGAGTCAAGAAAGGTAAAAAAACATGTAGATTACTGCTATCCTGTTACGTAAAATAATAAACAAACTTTTTTTTTGTTTAAAAACAGACTTGAAAATAGAAGTGCAAGGTCCCGAAATTTATGGGTTCGAGGGCAAATGCTCCCTCTGACACCACTAGTTACGCCACTGCTTTATATGTTAAACCAGTATAAGAAAAATGTGTATAATAAAGTTAAAAAATAAAATACCGAACTGAGTTACAAATTTTTTAAGGATTTTTGTGTGATCGTTACTCGAATCTCGTATGGTGATTAATTTCACTAATGTTTTACACCTAAGCATAATCATATTAAATTCAAGATTTTTAGCTAAACTTAATTTCCAACTACGATGAATGCAAGCACAATTTTTTTAATGACATTAGTATGGCAGCTAAGAAGTACCTTCATTTTGCTAGTTCGTGTAAAAAATTAAATATATTGGAACAGTGTGTATTAATTTAACATGAGGTACCGTTGTTATAACGATTTTTGTATTAGAGTGCTCGATGTAAAATAAGGAACTTATCGGTATCAGTTAGAAAATCTGACTTATTTTACCTCTAAACTGTTACGTATAAAACTTCGCCTTAGAAGCTGCAAAATTTCTTGAGCTATTAAGCGATAAGTAAAATTCAAGCATTCAATTTTTCTAGGACTTTTGTACAGGACCTACTTGAGATGAATTTCTGCTATTAACGAACTCAGTCTTCCGAATTCTATTATTGAACTTCCTATAAATGCTTTACAAACCTGTAACATAATTGCCTTTCCGGGGATAGGTTGTTAGCCTATCAATCGGCATAAAAGAGCCGTATGTAGGGAAAGGTTGAAATAGATATGGTTGAAAAGTAAGAAAAATTGGGTAGAATTCAAATGAACGATCTTAAAAATGATGTACTGATTATGGAACACCAAGGATATCCTTGTTTTAGTAAATTTTTTCAATTAGTAAAACTTTAAAATATCGCACATTCCCCAACACTTTTCTCAACTACCAGAAGTAGTGTACAGATTTTAGTTCGTCACGATATTAAATTTACACTTCAATTACAATTTATTCGTCAATTTTTCATGAATTTTTTTGTACGGTTGTTCAATTGAGGTAGCATCTAAAATGGATTTGGAATATCGGGTAACACTGAAATGACCCGTTTCCAGATCTCCACTCTATACGTAGACAATCGTATGATACTCTGAATGAAATTAATTCAGCTGATGTGAGCGTTTTGACTTAACTCAATCCCACGAAATTTAAACAACCGAGCTCAATGAGTTGAGAAGAATGCAAGAACTAAATTTTTAAGGACATTTCTATGGTAGCAGCTCGAAGGTGTTACATGAATCTGTCTACTTTGCTCCAGTATCTTTTCGGGTTTTCTGTTAATCGGTGTAAAGACATGACTTTCGCATGCAAGCAATATTAAATAGTTGAAGATTTCGAACAATCTGTGCCCGACATTAGGTAACGATTAATTCACGAAGCCTAAGGAACAAAGTTGTACAGGACTTTTGTATAGTTGTATAAAGGCTACACCAAGAACTCATCCTATTTACAATCATTGAATAACGTATGCCAAATTCGAAATGGTTTACTTTAAGTGATTGTAAGTTCGCGGGTAATATTCGTGACCACCTATTTTAACAACTTTTGTATGGCTGCTACCCGAAGGAGTTTGACGATTTCCGATTGAAACTTAACCTTACAAATTCCTTAAAACGATAGAAAGTAACAAATTCCTAGGCGAACATGTTCGTCAGCTATCGTGCAGATATCGAATCAATTATCGATTTTAGAAACGTAAGCAAATTCTTTGGATAATTAAATTCACCAACTGTTTTTCATTTCTTTTCATCAAGATTATGAATTCGTTCGCTGATACTATGAATCCATTCCGAGCTACAATAAATTTTTTATCACCATTTCTGTAATTGTGTGAGTGTATAAAGTAGACCAATACTAAATGAATGGTTTTGCGGAATGAAGTTGAGTTAATGAATCTTTAAATCAGCTTTAAGAACAATGTTTTTTTTCATAAATTGCATGTACATTTTCGGTTTGGTATGAGTTAAGAATTACTATTCATTTCAGAAACACGTATTTTGCTTTTCTACCAGTAAAGTATATTTTATACAATACAATTTAAATATTGTACTTTTTTTTTGTGATAGTCAGGGAATATTATATAGTAGCATAACATGCCTCCTGATAAGTAAAATCCAATCCGACTTCTTCTTGGTAACAAAATTGGTTAATTTTATCATATCCATCTAGTTAACATAATTACTGAATGTCGTTGTATCGATTAGAAGAAAAGAATGTGATGCGATCTTCATGCAAATCTAAAAAACAACATACCCTTGATCAAAGCAATTTTCGAAAAAAATAAAAAAGTAACAATTATCTATTCATTCTTCTTAAATGGTAATTTAGTAGCTTATTTCATGCGCTTAGACATTCTTTCAGAGGAATGTACATAATTTTTATAATTTGATGTTATTCCGTGCTGCATTCCATTTTGAGTATTGCTAGTCCAATTTCTGTGTTTATTGGCAGGACGGAGTTTTCGCACAGAGAAATCTGGATGTTCCTTTGGTGGCTCCATAGTAAACAACTGTAACGACTAGTTAATCATAGCGCCATACCAAACGTAATACCTTTCTGGCTCTGTACACTTAGGATACTAGTTTTAATCAATTATATTTTGGTTGCTGGTCAACACATTTAATTAGAAAAATAAATTTGTTTGCGTATTTGAACATGCAAACCTCTCAAAAATAATTAAATAATTATTTTTGTTCAATTAAATAAAATGGAAAGTTGATTGCAATGAATGTAATTGCATCTGTGTTAAATTACCTAACACTGAAAGTTTTCATCACACCCAGCTATGATTAATTTTGTTTGCAAATAAAATTCAAGAATTTATCAATTGATTATTAATTCCAATTCCAACATACTGACATCCTAATCGAATGTAAACGATTAGTTTCGGAACAATTATCGATAGAAAAATCAACGAACTAAAGTTTGCTTTTATCCAAACCAAACTACGCATTAACATCGTTTTATAAAAGATCTTTTCCGTTACGAATAGCTAGTCATCAAATTATTTATTATAAAAAAAAACATTTGTCTGAAGACTAGTTACATAGGTATCTACTACAATTTCCATTTCAACATACCTGGTGTCAAGAATTAATTTGCATTGATTTTCGAGAAGCGACAGCATCTCCGTTTCGAATTTACGAAAAATATCTATTCACTTAACACACTTTTTCGCCGCATCTATTTATCATAAACTCCTAAATTTTATTCAAAGCTATTATTTGTGGCTTAACTTAGTGGGCTAAACCTGAGGGAACAGTATATCAACTTTTCTAGAACAAGCTTTTGTGATATACATCAATACACCCACGCGAACCCAAATGTTGTTTTAAAATGTTGATATTCTTACCCATCGGGATTTGTAATACTGTAAAATATCGAAAACATTGACTAGGAAACATTCTACTTTTCCAGTTCATTTCCTTTCCACAGCTTACCAAGGTAATAACGGTAAGGCTTACGTAAGAGAATAGTAAAAGAAATATTAGAAGAAATAAACAGCCGGTTCAAATAACCAGCTAAACAACCAGTTAAAATAACCGGCTAAACAGTCAGTTAAAATAACCGGCTAAACAACCTGGTCAAATAACCGGCTAAACAACCGGTTCAAATAACCGGCTAAAGAACTGGTTCAATTAACCGGCTAAACAACCTGTTCAAATAACCGGTTAATTTGGAAGTTTGCTTAAAAGAAAGGCTTTTCATCAATTCGTAATTTAAGTTTTTTGTTTTATTCAAACTAAAACAAATCGCAAATGGAAAATTGTAGTGAATGCGATCGGTTCACGAAACACGAATATGCACGTGTTTACTTTGTATTGTCGAATTTACCTGCATTGCAATCTGCCAGACAAATTTTCAATTCTACAATACTACCTAAAATCATCTATGATCAAGTTGATGAGTTTTCCAAGTTTTCAGAATGCAAAGAATGGCAAATTAGAAAATTACCTTTTGTAAGATTATCGGTTATTTGTGCTAAAAAGCGGTTAACTGTCTAAAACAATAACCGGTTAATCGAATATCCGGTAAATTCTACTGGTTGTTTTTGTAAATCCTTAGCTTGATCTCAGACTTTCAGTTCCTTAAGAAACATTACCAATGAACTCCGGATTAGGTTTCTAAAATTCATTCTCTGGTAATGCATTCATTAATCGTGTTCCCCTTGGGTATTAGAAATTGCCCACCTACTCAGATCTTTTGTATTGTTTTTTTTTTAGTTTTAATGAGATATAATTATAATACGATGTAATTATTTTTGAAGAGCTCGATTTAATTCTTCTTGAAGTACAATTGCTTAATAGCAGGGTTGACACGCATATCCAGGTGACGAGAACAAGTTTTTTGCCACTGCATAAATTTGCATGTATGGCGGTATCTTTCTAGCACTTTTTATAGCACAGTTCTTTTAAAGCTAGTGAAAGATATTACAGGAAAACCATTTAGGTACTTACCACAAAACGGTATGCCCTCAGGTACCCAGGCACCATTGTCACACACTCTTCGAGCTGGTCCTAATAGTTCAAATCCGCGTTCACAAGAATACGAAGCAACCGTACCACTAATTAAACTTTCATCGGAAAATGCTACCGAACTGTGTGCAGGTGATCCAGGAAAACTGCATGCTGGTTCTGAAAAAATATGAAAATTTTAAAATTAAAATATTGTAAATAATCCTGAATTGTTTTAATTGAAACAGCACAACGAAATTTTTCAATAATAAAATCAAAAGCTTTATCGACTTCACTAATTAAGTGCTTTTATAACACTCACAGCTTTGTAAGTATAACGTACTACCAGCTACATATATAAGTTGCAAGTTTCAACTTTCTAGCACTTACCGCCCTCAAGATTACAAAATTTAAATTTTTTTAAGATCTAAACCTCGAAGGATTGCATAACTTCTGCAGGATAAGATCCAAATCTATTGCATGTTATCAAAAGCCTACCTTCCAAACATGATAACAATGTTGCGGTAGCCTAGTCTGAGCCTCTACTTTATCGTCCTAGGTTTTTCCTAATACATTTTCCCTTCTTTTCAAAAACATTTATTTCCAATTATTCTTAAATCATCCTGTGGGATTGAGCCCTTGGCCCTACTCTGAAAAAAAAACTATTTTATTTTGCTCCGATTCGAGAAAAACCTTGATCGGACAAAAGAACGGCCATAACCACCCAAATTCAATCACAGCAATTTTATCAAAGAGGCCAATACCAAATTGGAGCTGTAGCGCCATAAAAAAGAAAGATTCCATTACCAGTGAATGGACTGAGAAAAAAGCTCATTTATTTACGAAGCAAATAAGGCGTTTATTCTGTTTTGGAATGAATGAATGGATGAGAACGAGAGCACATACCAAATTTAATATGATTTTGTGTTTTTTCTTAAAAAATAAAATTAAATAAAACAAAGCAGAACTATTTAAATGGAGATCTTACATCTTTTATATGTTTTGCATGTCAATGTTGAGAGACCGGTTTTCAGCGTAATAACAACGCTATTTAATCAGTCGCTTCCTTTACAGAGATTTGCGAATTCGTCTAGCTGGGATTTTAAAATTTTCCTATTATAACTAACTCCTTCATGTAGCTACCACACAAAAGTCCTTAAAAAGTGTGTGCATCCATTCATGTGATCTCTCTAGAGCACATTAATTGAGATGAAGTAGGACAAAAAGGGAGAACTCGTGTAGTAAAGAGAAATTTGCATGTAGCTTTAATACAAAAATAAAATAAATTGTTGGAGGTTTGGGTGTAAAGGTTGAGGGTAGGAGATGGTGGAAAGCAAAACATTCTGATTTTAATTTCCCAAAAACCACTAAGGATAGAAAGCTAAAAATTGATGCGCCTTTTCCAGATTTTTTGATGTTCTACCCCTAAGAGGGTCGTACGGGGTTGTATACGTTTTCACGAATTCCGACATATTTCTTAGGTTTAATGACATATCGAATTCGTTTTCACTTCTAAGATGTTTAAAATGCTTAAAAACCAATTTAATTTTTTTTCGATTGTTAACCACCGAGGGGTTGTAAGCGGTTTCTGTAGGTTGTGACGAATTCCGACAAATATTCTAGTTCTAATAAAATATCGAATTCGCTTTTACTTCTATAGATTTTATATACAAATGCAAAAAAAAAACATAAAAGATATGGCAAAATTCATGAAAAAATATTGAACCCCTTTTTACCTGTTTAAAGAATAAGTTAATGTGTAATTCGATATTTCGTTAGTGCTAGCAAATATGGCATGATTCGTCAGTCAATTCTTTTTTACTCCCTTATTAATGGAATATACAAATTTCCTGAAATTTTTTTAGGCGATTTTATAAAAACTTCATCGAAGTTAAAAGCAATTCGAAATCTCATTAAATCTAAGAATTCTTCTAGTTCGTTCTTTTAGTTCATAGTTCATTACTTCTCGGGAGTTCAGTGATGAGTAGTCGTAGTTCAAAGACAGTAGATCTAGTAGAAGATGATGAGCAACAAAAAAAAGGGTTAGTAGATCTAGTAGAACATGATGAGCAAAAAAAAAAAAGACACTAGATCTAATATATTATATCTATTGTCTCACAGAGTTCCGAACGGCAATGAAAAACGAACTAGGACCGGGACTGACTGCGAACTAGTTCGTTCATTTCAGTTATGGGAACGCTCTTCTGAACTAGTTCGTTCGCGAACTACACAAGCCTACTAAATATGCCCTTTTCATAGATCATTTTGCACAAACTTCGTCTGTTAGAATTACTTTTCTAGTTTCGCAGAGTATTAACTGCTACTGAAATGCGTTACTGAAAACCGGAACTAATTCAGAATTCGAAGTTTGGATAGCTGTCAAAATTATAAAAAAAGAAGCACTGATAATAGCAACTCAATTGAAAAAAGGAATTCCGTCTTTTGTTCGATCGAGCTCAGATTTTTCGAATTTATCAACACAGTACTATTAATTTCAGTTCATCTCAACCACTGAATGAATTACAGTACTGAACAAATTTTCTTTTGAGAACTGTCTTTTTCTCCGTCTTTGAAATTTTCACTTTAGATGTGGAATTGTTATTTTCAATTTAGTAATATTACTGAATGAATTGGATTGATTTGAATTTACATTAATTAACGGTCGTCTTTTTATAGCAAAATTTCGGTGACTTTTACATTTTTTATTTCATGTTTCCAGGAGCGATTCAAACGAAAAGTAAAAGATATGCAATAGTATGAAAGTAAAAGATATGCAATGGTATGAAAGTAAAAGATATGCAATAGTATGAAAGTAAAAGATATGCAATAGTATGACACACTTTTTAAGAATTTTTCTGTTTTCTGTTTTCTGAAAGCGTTGAATATTGTGAAAATTTTTAGTATTTAAGTACACCACCTCCTGAAACTGAATAGAACATTTTTAAAGCACTATATTGTTTTAAGGAACGTTTCCGGACAGCTCCTTATAATAATTTTTTCAGTATTTGGCCCCAGATACTTGCCACATAAGTTTGTCCAATTGACTCCGCTTAATTCTCCTCTTAATTCTTTCAAGAGGAAATAAATGTGAGAATCTTTTTATAATTTATTTTTCCAACTAGTACGGATTTGGATGAACATCGGTTTATTTTGAGTAAATACTCCATTTCAAGCATACAAGCAGTTTTTCCAGCATAACATAATACAAACAGTTTTTCATAACGGTTTAGAATTTCTTTGATATCGGCCGACTAGTGTCTTCTTCATACGACAATTACGTGCAGTAGTCATCAAATATTGTGAAAAGTTAGCGTATCAATTGGTGGTCATAGTGTGGAGCTATCCAATAATCATCCACTGGCCACATTGTTATAGAGCTAGAGTAATCTGTGCGTAAATTAGTAGACCCTAATCGCACAGCTATAAAATTTCCCATAAGTTGAGCCTTCCGATAAGCATTAGGACTGCTGTGTAAAAACCGCAAATCACAACCTGACCACCTACTTAGTCAAGATTCTTTTCTTACAAGATATCGGCATAGAGTTTCAGATGAGCGATTAACAGGAATACTGGCTACCACTGTAAACTGCGCTTCTTCTAGCCGGCCTAAGTACTTTGCAGTTACGACTAGTTGATCTTTAATATTTTCCCCGCAACCAGTTTCCCATAAAGATAGCGGCTGCAAATTTATCTCGTTACACGTACGATTTCTTACATAATTTCTGATGTTATCGATAACATAAAACACAAGAGCAAGTACCCGTATGTGAGCACATTGCGCTGTTTTACAAGTTACAATCCAATACAAGAAGTACCTAATACATTTCAAATCATAAACAACAATATCCCGCAAGAAGAAAATACATAATCGGACGAGCTCCAGGTGAAAAACTTTATAACGATTTTTTTTTTGTTCACATAATTCAGTTGATAGGCCGGTTATAAGACTGGCTTTAACCGTAAGCTTGAAGAATACAAAAATCTTCGCATTTTTATCCGTATACTTTCTTTCGACTTTTGTAGAGAGTTTGGTCAAACGGCAACTTCAAGATTTTCGTTGAGTTTTCCTTCGCCAGGTGGTTAGGGGCGATGTTATTCTTTTTCCTTTGGAGGCATGCCAGAGAGTTCCGTCTGACATAACAATTAGAACGAGTTTAGTAGTAGTCACGCTCTTCAAAGATACCAGATACTACAGATACGATACTAAGATACATTTGGCGTACGAAGCTAACTAAACTGAAGATAAATGGTTGAGCATGCGATTACTAAGCAAAGCTAGTTGACAGGCTAACTGTAGGAATCGAACGGGGCGAATGATCTTCTATGGGTCTTTAGGCGAATTGCATTTAATTTAATTTGAGTGCAATAAAAAAGAATACTTTTTGTTGTTTACGGCAATTTGATGAAAGAATCGCTATTCTTTTCAGACAATTCCGAAAAGATTGGAAAGATTGGACAAGGAGAAGTAACGACACGTGTTAAGACCGTTTTACACGATCAAATTTCGTATCGACTTTTTTATTGCATCGAGTATTTTAAACCGATGGGATCATAAAGTCATTTCTTTAAGCGGCTAAGAAAGTGTGAAGGTTCCGATGCAACTCGATGGACCTTCGGTACTCTTTCACACCTTGGTTCTAACCGTTGTCAGCCCTCGCCCTATACTTCATGTCCTTGTAAATATGTGATCCAAAAAGTTACCAAAAACTCTTCAAACCATTTTGGTAATATTCTGGTCAAATCCTATCTTCAACGACGAGCTAAGAGTAGGCTTGCGATAGAATCTTTCTGTATCTGTTACAGATTGTTACCGATACTCTTTCACAATCCAAATTCTAAGTATTTCCAGCTCGAGTCACTCGATTCAGTACTGTTTTTTCTCCATTCAATTTGTATCGATCGTAGCCTAGAACTATCTGATCATTCCACTGCTTCACTTCTGAAATACAAGTATCTACCTACTATAGACCTCTGTCTTTTGGAGCTAGTTTGGTTTATGTGTGGTCTATATAAATTTGAAGTATCTCTGAAGTATCACTCTGATCCAATAAATCCCATGGACTAAAGAGAAATGTGTTTTTGGGATAATCCCGAATTGTAAGAAAAACTTCAAAGTTATGACCACTAGATTCCATTTCCGATCGTACATAACCTATTTATTTAGAGACAGAATCAACTACAGAATAATATAACAAAAGTTGTTTATCAACATTTCGGAACTAATTTTTTAGAATTTCATACAAGTTTTACTATCTCAACCGCCTTGAGGAACGTGTTCCTAAGATCTGATCTGGATGAAACCTAAAACATTTTTTTACACTAATTGGAACTATTCAAGAGGGTGCCACAAAGAAATCTGAAAAAATTCCTCCATATAAATAAGAGCCACCCTAGTGGACACCAATGGGTGTTTTTCTACTACCATGGGTGTTTAACTTAGATAAGCAACAAAATGAATCTTTTTTGATGAAAAACAAATTATTATTATTAATAAAATATATTATCATTAATTCTTAAGCCCATGGAAGTATTGCGTAGAGCCACCATGGGCTGTTCTTACAATACCCATTAATATGGGTGTATAACCATGGGTGTTGGGAAACAACCATGGGATTTGTTCGACTAAGGCAGTGACAGTATTCTATGAAATCGTTCCTAGATCACAAAAAAAGCTAGAGATTATCTTCTCCAATCCAAGAAATGGACAGTCGAGAAAGAATAGTGAAACGCACCTTATGTTGGAGCACTGTAGCAGTCGTATTTGTACCTGAGTAAACATAACGTTAATAAGCGGTATCTATTTAGCTACTTCTTGAAATAGTACCCATGCAAACGTTCTTGAAAAATATGTGCATCAGATAGAGATACTCCTCCAACAGATGGGTGTGCTACTAAGGCGTATACCCATTGTAGTTTTTGGGACAAGGCCAAGGGAGTACTGTATACTAATGGGAGTTCCACAACTACCAAGGGTGTCACCAAACAAAAGTCCTTGCACAATTAGCGATTGTAGCTCTTTTTCTGACCTAGTACAACATTTTTATCAAGTGGTCGGAAATCATTATTGATAAATGCTATTGCTTTAGCTTGTTATATGCACCCCTTCTAGTGATGACATTGGGAATGGGTGTGTCAGTGCTCTAATAGCAGGCGTTCAGGTTTTATTTAGTTCTACCAGCTGATTCCCTCGATCGAAGCAGAGATGCCTAAAACAAATCATGTACTTCAATTTCAAACGAATAATTGTATAAATATGTCATTTGAGCTTAAACGGTCCTTGCTATAATTACATTCTCGAAGAAAAACTAATAATCTTTTTAGTGTAAAAGAATTGAACATTTTTTAGTCCGTCGAGCCGAATTCGAACAAACGAACAAGGAAAGCCAGAAGAAGCGAACAAAAATTGTATAGTAAAGCTGAATGAAAAGGTTATGTTATCTCGCATTTAATTCGAAAACGCAACTTTTTAATGTTTCAAATTGGAGTATTTGTTTTCTGAATTTATCCAGAGTAGAGTGGGGTAGAAATTCACATAGAAACCACATTGTATAATAGTTTTTGTGATTTTTAATAACTTCTTCCGCGTTGAGGGTAAGTTAGAATGGAAAATTAAACGGTAGCAGGGCAACAATAAATTTACTTTACCCGATGCCGATAAATCCTTTATCGAATTCAATTTACAAAAAAAAACAAAGCGAATCATGAAAACAGCAATGTTGTTGTTGTTTTCATTGTAAAAAATTTAACCTGCTCTGCTCTGGATAAATGAACGAACCACTCACCTACTTGATATTTTTCAAATGGGTTGAATAGGTAGGGCCGAGCCACTCTTCCTGCTCCTCTCTAAGGACTCCCTTGAATGCATCGTCGAGTTTGAAAATTGAGACCAAGTTATAACACGATATTGACTCCCATAAAAAACTCATTAAATGACGTGGTTACACTTTGCACAATTAACAGCGAATTAGGAATTAAAAATATTCTCCACTAAAATTTGTCGCTGTTTTGCTGCAAAAATAAATAAGACCACGAAAAATGAAGGCACTATTTAAGTACCTACCATACAAAGGTCCTTTGAAAATATCTACCTTTCATTCGGCAATACTAGCTTCAGCGCTGGCACGCTGCAAAATTTCTATCTGATGCAAAGAAAATAATGATTGGTTGGGTATGTAAACAAAATCAATTTCCACCTTGCGGTAGCTTCCACTCAAAATACTCTAAAATGCATTTTGCATAATAAGTTCAGAAAATAGTCAGATACACTAATCCGAAGTTTTGCATACAGGAAGTTGCAATAGAAAATGTGACCAATTTTCCCTATTCTTTGAGTAGCTACCATACAACCCTCCTTACATTTTATAAAAAACACTCATTTTTTCAATCTTCTATTTTCTTAGTCCTCTTCTTTCTATGGTAAATGGATTTGGTACGGGAGAAGAGTCCGTTCACATATATACGGACAGCTCCAAAACTGAAAGCGAGGTAGATGGAAGTGTTTTCTTTGACATGCTTAACATTAGCAGCTATATCCGTCTTCCGGCGATCAAAAAGGCCTTGTCCGGCTGAGGTGTAATGTAATTTCTACTAGTGAAATTAGCATTTTCACAGACAGCCGGCGATAAAATCCTTGGAATCGGCCTCAACGACATCAAAGGACGCCGAGGAATGCCGATTGTTGTGTAGTTCGCGAACGAACCAGTTCAGAAGAGCGTTCCCATAACTGAAATGAACGAACTAGTTCGCAGTCAGTCCTGGTCCTAGTTCGTTTTTCATTGCAGTTCGGAACTCTGTGAGACAATATACTATACTATCATAGATGTAGTGTCTTTTTTTGCTCACCATGATCTACTAGATCTACTGACCTTTTTTTTTACTCATCTTCTATTAGATCTACTGACCTTTTTTTTTGCTTATCATCTTCTACCAGATCAACAGTCTTTGAATTAGGACTACTCATCACGGAACTCCCCTGAAGTAATGAACTATGAACTAAAAGAACCAACTAGTTCGCGAGGAATCGGGAATCGGAAATGATCGCTCACTATGGTGAACTACAATGCGCAATCCTAACATAATGCCGATCACCTCTTAAGGAGAGAGCAGCACAGTTCAATATTCATCTGTGCTGCCCGCGATGGCACAGGAATATTCCAGGTAACTGTATGGCTGATGAACTCGGTCGGCGCGGCACTACCCTGCATGGTGGATTTGCACTGAAGCTTTCTATCCCCACCATAAAATCAACCAATCAGATAGCTCGTGAAGTCACAAAAGTTCAACAGTTCTCGACTTCGCAGGCTTCCATGCATACAACACATACAATGAACTGTGGCAGCACACAATTCGCAGCTCATCGTTTTCTGTCGTTTCGCACTTATAGGCAAGTCGCGCCGCAGATTCATGTTCTTGTAAATCGCTATCAACACAGGAAAGACTACAGCCGACGAAAACAGGTTTGTAATAGCCTCTCAGGGGTAGAAGCGCGCCTCAATGGGTTCAGTGTAAGTCCACCATCACCTTCTCTGTACCTGTCCAGCTCTATCCCCCGGGAGGAAAGCTTATCTAGGAGCCTACTTCTTCAACAGTCTCAGTCACCTTGCCGCAAAGGAGGTTGAGATAATCCAACGCTTTATTTTAAGCTTTAAATAGTTTAGCAAGTAATACCGGATTCAATGATCCTTAGGTGAAGTGTGTCCGTGCTCTCACGGGTAGCTACGCGTACCTACCTACCTACCTAGTGATTTGTAAGGATTGATCGTCTAAAAGGAGGACGCTTTCCGATGTACCTACTTTCGGACGATCAACCACATTGAAAACGAAGCAAACTTCTTATTAGGTCGATCGCAATTGCTCAAACAAATACTGTTTCTATTTAATTGAATTTCTTAAAAATATTTCGGTTACTAGTAGCAGTTAGTTAGGTTTTCATTGTCATTACTGAGACTTACTGTTGTTTACTTGCTATTCTTCAGAGTACTGATTTTTCTTTTGTAACGGAACAGTTTAGATTGCGCGGTATCTCAATAAATGTTGAAGCTTAATATCGAAAAATGTTGCCTTAAGTGCTCGACCGTAAACACTGACCACCAAAAACTCGTTAAATAGATAAATACCCCGCCATTAAAGAAAAACAGATACAATTTCTCCCTAATTCAAACCACTTCTCACTCCTCTTATCTATTTTAGGTTTCGCTGCATGAAAAAACCTTAAGAATTACACCTGAAACGTTGTCAATCAGCCAGGCCAAGGTATTGCCGACATATGTGCCTACCTCGATTTCTTCTTCGTGAAATCTTTGCACATTTTACACACATCTTAAAAAAAAAAACTTTAAGTAACTGCGAAAAGCGATCATACTAAATACTAACTGTTGCGTGCATATGGGCAAAACTATCTTGAAGCATATCAGACCGCACATACTCGTATGAGCGTTCGTGATCGGTAGTTCTCATGAGCTCTTGAATTATTAATCCATTGCGGATTTAAGCAATCTTACACTAACCTAAGGTACTTGTATCCACAATATGATGAGCTCAGGTGCGCGCCGTTATAACTGTTCAGAATTTGATTTATGTACGCGGTTTTCATGCAACTCGGAACCGGGCATCGGACGGAACAGAACATTTTCAACCCGGCCATATTTCACGCGCAGCCGTTATGCTTCAATTAATTTCTTTCTTAAAAATTACGTCCGAGATCTTGAAGATGATGGTCTTATGGTTCGAAGGTAGAGAGAGGTGTTGAAGTTTATGCGTGGTAATCAGATTTGGGGAAAAAAAATTAACATTATAAGATTGTTGATCTCAGTTTTTTTGTGGTGTGTTTGGTAAGCCAAAGCCTACCTAGTAAAATTTAAATACAAATTCTTTGTAAACGAAGATGTATGATTTCATCTGCAACCTAGAAAAACGAAGATAGGTAAATTCCTAAGCCGATTACGATTAAAGTTTTAATGTCCCGGTGAATCAACCATTCGAGTTTTTCTCCAAGAAGAACTGAAAGTTGGAAAAATTTCTAAGAAGATGAGCAATTTTGAAGAAGTTTTGAACACCGATGTACCTGCATATCGATCGGTATTTATTTCACATTTCAACGGAAGTATTACAATGGTCTAAGTCCGACTTAATACTTACTGTCGGTTTTTACCCTATTTTAATTTTTTTTACATTTTTAATAAAGTATTGTGATCGACGAGAAATTTAAAAAAAATTTACTACCCTGAAAATTTTGTATTTATACGTTTCTGATAGCATAAAAGTAAAAAGAATAACCGTCTGTCCGCCGTAAACGCCGTACGCAAATGCAATATAAGATTCACAAACCCGTTGAGATTATAGGTTCAAATTTGGTGAATTATTTTGGTGACTGTTTGCTGATAGATTGAGACCCCTGTAACACGTTCCGCGTCCAACAAAAATTTTGACATCATTAAATAGCATTGTCAAAATTTTTGGCAAAAGGTTTTGCAGTCAAAGTGTAAAGTGACCACATTCTGCGAGGGTGGAGTGAAGAAGGAGTGTTTTAGATGAAAAATTTCGGTCTCTATAACCCAGAATGAGAATCTTTCAAAAAAAATCTGCCAATAGTCTGGGCGAAACTTTATTATTTTTAGGGTCAAAGTTCGGGAGCGGTAAAAGTCGGAGTGTATCATGAGTTGCTTCGAGATTTTTAGATTTCTTATGGAAAATTAATTTTGTTCTTAATATAAAAATATTTAAAATAGAGATTTTTAGCCGATTAAACATTGAAAAAGTCCGTGTAGACTATTCGAATTTCAGTATATTATGTACACTAAAAGCCCATAGAAGTAAAAACGAATTTGTTGCCTTATCAGAATTAAGAGACATGACGAATTGTTAAAACGTATACAAACCCATTACTTCCAGTTGGGGTTTGAATTTCGAAAAAATTGTGAAACAGGTTTTTAGACGATTTCATAAGAAGCAACCTGATATCTCATGAGACAAGACGGATTTTGAAAAATTTCTGCAATCGTAAGCAAACCCTTCACATCTCCTTTGTTCTGGAAATTCGAAAAATCGTGAATTGGTTGGCCGTAATAATTAATTTTACATCTCATCAGAACTAAGGAATGGCAAAAATTGTGAAAACATATACAAACCCTTGGGGGTTGAATATCGAAAAATTGAGAAATGGGTTTGTAGGCTATTATATAAAAAGTCTGTGGAAATGAAAAGCGATCTAATATCTCATCGAACCTAAGAAATATGTCGAAACTTTGAAAAGCATACAACCCCCTTACACCCATTAGGATTGAATATCTAAAATACTGAAATTGATTTTTTGTCTTTTTTATATAGGAAACCTTGGGAAGTAAAAGTGAATTCGATATATCACCAAATATGTAACCTACTTGCACCCACTTGGGGGTTGAATATCCAAAAATTCTGAAAGGAGTTAATAAATAAATATGAAGACGGCACGAGAAAGTAGGAACCAATTCAATTTCTTATCACTTCTAAAAGAAATGACGGAACTCATGAAAACGTGTTCAACCCTTTTATACCCTCTTAGGGGCTGAAAAAGGAAAAAACTTAAAAACAAGCTTTAAGCGATTATTTCGCAAGCACGTGAAAGTGAAAAGATATTCGATATCTGATAAGACCTGGGGATATAGTAGAATTTGTGAAAAAGTTTACAACCCACTTTGCATCCCCTTAGGGGTCGAATTTTAAAAAATCCTGAAAACACTTTCTAGGTATTTATATGAAGAAACCGTAGAATAAAAATGAATTTAATATTTGGGAAGACCTAATAGATATGACGAAAATCGTGAAAATATATGCATTCCATTTCCAGTGATAATTTTTTTTGCCCACCCTCCGAACGCCAATGGATATTTGAATTTTTTTTTTATCTAAATTAGTTTTCTAGTTGATTTACATAAACGTACCGAGTTTCAACTTTGCAGCATAAGCCGTTCTAAATATAGGAAAAACTCCCCCCCCCGTACCATACTACCCCCATAAAAAATTATATTTTTCCAAGATGCTACTAATATAGCTCTATCTAAATATCAAGTTTCAGCTTTATATCATTATAGGTTGTCGAGATATTAAAATCGGAACCTTTTCCTTTCCACCCTCCCCCACCCTCACCCTCTACACCCTTATTTCCAAAATTTTGTTTTCTGCTAGGGGTCTATTAGGTCTACTTCTGGTAAAAATTTTAAGCATCTATCTTACACGGTTCTTGAGATATGAGACGTGATTTTTTAGAAAAATTCTTATCCCCTCCACTTTCATGCTCCACCGCCCCCTTCAGCAAACTTCATTTGTTAACCTTTATACACAAACCAAATTTTATTTGTCTAGTGTAATTGGTTCGTGAGATATCGTAATCTAAAGCTTTTCACCCCCCACCCCCGCACGCCACTGCTTCCACTCAAATTTTTGTTTCCGATCTATTCTCCTAGTATACCTACAGATATTTATTAAGTTTCCATTATGTGACATTAACCGTTTAGGAGATATGGATTTTAGAAAGTGTTGATCTCACCTTTTTTGCGTTTTGGACGCATTATTTTTCCCCCCACTCCCAAACCCCTTCACCTATATCGGAAATTTTTTTGCAAATGAGTCCACTACTGAAGTTCTATATAAATTCCAAATTTCAGCTTTCTAGCATAAGCGGTTGCTGAGATCTAGAAACCAAAATTTTCCGTCTAAAACACTTCCCCCTCCTCCCCCCTCACACCCCCACCCCTCCAAATTTGGCCACTTTAAGGGGACTGCCCACTCTACCCATGAAAAAAAATTCAACTAAATAGCTCAAAGGGTTTGGGTGTTACGAGCCTTCAAACAATTTTGCGTACACCGGCAGACGTACGGCGTACGGCGTACGGCGTACGACGTACGGGGTACGGCGTACGGCGGACAGACGGACTGACATTTTTTTTTGCTTTTTTCGTGTCTGCTCGTTATGAAACGTAAAAAAAAAAAATTTTGAGGGTAGCAAATTTTTTTTTTTTAAAAATCGATAACAATACTGTATTATTGAAATAATAAAGTAAAATCAAGTCTCATACATATATCAAAAACAATTTGAGGTATAAAGTTGGAATTTATACGAAAATTAGGCCTAGTGAGCATAATTTTAAGGGTAGGTGTGTAGGAAATGAGGGTAGATAAGAAGCTGGAAGGAAAGAAATTGTTTCCTTTTTTGGATTTCTCGAGAACTGCTAAGGATTGAAAGCTAATAAATAGTTGGCGTCTGTATAGAACCACTTCAGGGGCACCTTAAAAGACAAATTAAAAATGCTGTCTACTCCTATAAGTGGAAAGAAGGAGGGCTGAAATTTGGTAGGCATATGAAGATGTATTAGAAAAATAATTTAAGGAAAAAAAATCAGATTTGCATTGGCATATGAAGGTGATATAAAAAAAAGGTGTGTGCGTTAGGCGCCACCTTAGGCACTTGCCCCTACCTGTATTTTACCAATATGAAAAATAAGAACAAAATAAGAAAACAATAATTTTCCAGCGAAATTGTGTTCATTAAGAGTAGCTTTGTATAAAAAAGAGTTTTGTATATCAGCCTAAACAAGGGTTACAAAAATTTGACCAACTAATACACTGAGCCTCCCGTTGCCGAATTTTGTCAAAACTCAGTCACAAAAAAGCAGCATTTCTTCAATACGTTCCTAAGTTATTTTTTGTTCGCAAAGCGGAAGAGACTGCAATTTTTTAGGTCCGTTCGTACGGTGTCTACACGACCCTACTATAACGATTACATTGTGGATTTTTCGAGTTATCTCTCAATTGAGTAATATGATAAGTGTAACCAAGTGTTTCAAGGATTTCTAAGGCGGACTCCGACTGATATTTTCTGTGGTTTTTAAGGTGCGCTTAAATTTGATTGGGGTGATAAAAATGCGTACCGATTCTTTTTTGACCAAAATCCATATATTGCACTCTGTTCGTCACATAACAGTTCATTTAACCTGAACCTTCCCTTATAACCCATAAATTTGCATTTTATTTGGGCGCCAATAACATAGGTGATGAATTCATTTTCACGAATTTCGTCATATCTCTTAGGTCTGTCGAAATATTGAATTAATTTTATTTCTACGGACTCTTATATAAACGCTTATATTTTCTCCTGGATTTCGATATTCAACCTAGGAGTGTGTAAAGTATACGTTTTTACGAATTCCGATATATCTTAGATATAATAAGATATCGAATTCGATATTTCTTCCGCGGGTTTTTTATAATAATTATATGAGAATTAATTGTGGGATTTTGCGATATTCAATCCTGAGATGTTGTAAAGTGATTGTAAATGTTTGTACGAATTCCGACATATCTCTCGGGTTGATATATCTAATTGTTTTTTTTTTAAATAAATAAATGATTAATCTGCAATAACTATATTATTTTTTTGATTTCGTTCATTTAATGCTGGAATGCGTTGCAGGTTACTACTCGACTGACAACCTTAAGAATAACCAAGAGGCCTTTAGGAAAGTATCATAATTTTTTTAGCTTGGCAGCTTCATTACTTTCCCTTGATTTGGACACTGGCCATAGTAATTCCCTTCCAAAATTGGGTGAAAATCATAGCAACCCCAAAACTTAGGCCAGTAAGTATACTTTCGGTTTTAAGTAAAGTATTTAAAAAGGTAGGTATTCCAAATTTTCCTGGACTAAACCAATGTAATTTAAAATATCCAATTCGGTTTAAGGACGGGACACTCTACTTATCACAAGGACATCATTTCAGATTTGACCAGGATTGCAAAATTTTTTTTAAAATATTGAAAATTTTGGAAAACGAAATTTGGAGAAAAAATTTCGATTAATTCAACTGATTAAGGACAAGTGAAAACTGCACCATAAAGCGATATTGATTTACTCTTATCGACAAAGGTAAATTTTTTACCTACAGAAATAAAGAAAATGTTTCAAAATTGGAAAAAATAATAATTCCTAATTGCATTGATTCACCGAAAACAAAAAAGGACGAAAACTTACACAGTTCGATAAGCAAAAGGAAAAGTTATCGAAACTGCATAGTTGTTTGCAAAATAAAGGTACTGTATTTATTTTTCATTTATAGATAAATATGAGTATTTGTATTATATTGAAATACGTGATTATATTAAAATATACGGCTATCAAATAACATTAAATTATTTACAAAATAAAGGAACTTACTGAAACGGAGAATTAGTTTTGAATTGGATGAAAACAAATGATTTAGCAAATTTTTTCAGCACTCCGTATTTAAGACTTTTTCCTCGAGATTTTCCGTTCCAGATTTTTATTTTTGGTGGTTTTATTTTTTCTGTTTTAAATGTGATCCCAATGAAGATAGCATTATTAGAAAAAATAGAAAGATCAGTTCTCAAATTC
This sequence comes from Beris morrisii, assembly GCA_951812415.1. Classification (NCBI taxonomy): domain Eukaryota; kingdom Metazoa; phylum Arthropoda; class Insecta; order Diptera; family Stratiomyidae; genus Beris; species Beris morrisii. The sequence goes on from OX638311.1 coordinate 140,115,570, forward strand.
ATGCAAGGGTTCAAATACCCTCTGCGTTGATGACATACATGACTTATCACCAGATATTTAGAGTTACAAAATCCATTAACGATACTTCCTGTGAAAAGAAGTCTTTGAGAATGATAAAACTTGGTAATATAAAAAATCGTTTCGATACAGTCAAGCACGAAGGGTTGATTTTTGAATTGATTAAATTTTCAATGATGATTTTCGATGTACTTTGTAATAATTATTATTTTCTTAGCAATGGATCTGTTATAGTTAAAATTAACTTAGTTAAAATTAACTCGATCATCGCCCAATCCCTAGGCTCCACAAGGCTCATGTCTATGTCCAATTCTATTCAATATTCACACCGATGATTTTTACATCCAGAATGGGGACTAGCAATTTAAACGGATGATAGATACATTTACACTAGCTCATTAATTTTTTTTTTTTTGGGGTAAATGTATTACAAAACATTGATCTTTTTAACCAATAAGTAGCTCTATTAAGTTGACAAAGAAGTAAACTATCATAAATTTATGATTTTTAAAGCTGCCCAAATATCTGGCATCATAGAATAAAGATCCTCGTGGTTCATAAATTTAATTTCTCTGTGAAAAATTGAGGACCACTGATGTTCGTCAATTTTTTGACGTCGTTCCCTTTCAGATCCGAAGTTGATTTTTTGATATATTTTGAAAAATAGAATAATGTATAACATATAAAAAAATAAAAGAAAATAAAAATATTATTTTTGATCTTTTAAAGGAAAAAGAACAAAATCAATATTCTGAAAAAAAATTTGAAAGGAAAATTCTAATTTTTATTTTCTATTATTCTATTCAAAAAATTAAAAAGATATGAATTTTCAAAGAAGACTTGGACACCTGAGATCGGTTTTTAATGGAATGACCCTATACCAATTCCACTTCTGTTGGAAAATAAAAATAAATCCTACAAAAACGCACACCATATTTCTTACCAAGAAGAGAAACGTTCACACCTTCCCAGTCGCGATAAAAATTTTAGTAGTGAATACATTCTTTGGTATCATAAAATCATAGTGAACTCATGCTTCAAAGTCATCAGGGTATGCACACAGCTTATCCTCTAAAGAAATAAAATCTCATTTTTCTGAGAAGACACGATTTTAATCGCTTAGATGGTAATCCAACCCGTGATAGTTTATAGTTCTTCTGTTTGAAGTCAGTGTGCAAATTCACACATTTAGAAGCTTCAGAGTTACCAAAACTAGTGTCCGAAAAATAATATTGAAGAAGCCCTTTTACTTTTCTATCAGAAGCCGACTTGCAGCAACTAAAATACACAGTGGTACAATAAATTCCAGTCTCATTAATATTAGGTAAGATAAAAATGCTGTTGACTGGATTTTATCTCCAGAACTTTGTGTTAGAGGTAAAAGTGCTTCGCTAATTGGTGGTGACCCCCCTGAGATTAGAATTAATGTATCCTTGCGAACAACCAAATTTCTAAAATTGGCTGAAATATCAGGTGAAGTTCAGTGCATATTCCTTAATCATAAAGTACTATGACAAATTTCACTAAATTATAATTCGCAATAATGAATTTCGGTTTTAGATCGCACATGTAGAGAAATCCTTAGCAGTACCAAAAACTTTAAGAGTATTTCAGATAGAAGGCATCATTCACTCTCTGATGAGTCAAACCTAAGACGAAACAGGTCCTTCGGCTTTAGTTCAGCCGTTTTAAACTGGCTTCTCCAGTGAAGGTTTTCAATTGTCATGTCCTCGATTAATCTCAGTTGAGACTTTAGTGTTAGTTTTTCACAAAAGAAACTCCTCTCACGCCGAAAACAACCAAAAAATTCTTGAAGGCTAATTTAAATCAAATATTCTTCATTTGTATCTAGACTGCAACTAGTTGGGAGCTCGCTAAAATTATATCTTCTGAAAAATCGTCTCATTCTACTTACTACAATTTTTACTTTATTATTTTAATAATAAAGCATTTTCTTTGTCGAAGATATTTTTAATCAATTGTTAGTTTTAAGTTAGTGAATTTATTAATACAGCAAACAAACATTCCAAGCCCAAGCCTTTCGAATATCAAAATAAAAATCCCAATATTTTTTTTACAAATACCTCCGTGTAAAATTGCAGAAAATTATACACACTTTGCTCTAAATTACCCGTGTAATCTATCAACATTATTTTTATGGGAATTTAAAAAATTGTTTTACCACGCTTAGAATAATGACAAGAGAACTTAATTTAATGCAGTACTTTGTAGACCCTCTTGCCCGCCTACAAAGAGAAATTTCATTTTGTTTAACATTAAATGGAATTGCATTACAATTTGTACAAATTCACATTTACGGATAAAATCGACCGTGAACTGCTTTCACTTTGTGTAAATATAAAAGTGAATCTAATTTCATTTAATAGTTTGTTTTTTTCTTAATGATAGTTAATATTCGTTAAAAATTAAACATAATAACAGTTTAAAAACTTTTAAAGAAATGTGGTAGGTATCTATTGTGTTCGTAGTTATAAACATGTCAGTAAATTGCATTTTGTTTCTTTCGTTATTATTTAAAAAATGTGTTTCTGTTGTTTACAATAATCCCACAAATTAGACAAATTCGTAATTATCCCGTGTAATAATTCCTCTCGATTTGCTGTAATAAATGTTTTCTTTGCATCGTAATTTTACTGCCAGTTCTATGTGAAATACATTTGTGCAGTTTGTGCATCAAAGCGCATAGGAAGTATACGGGAAAAAAAAGGTGTTTTTTTATACTGTGCTGCACAATAATTCCGCATATCTCACGTCTTACGGTTGCTACCTCATTATTATTACCTTTTACCTGGCGGCAATAGCGGCTTATACAATTCTTAAGGGAATTTCCATTTCGATTTTCCACGGAATGATAGTTGCACTTGTTCATTGCTGTGTTAACCTGACGCGGATTCATGCCATTACGATCTAATGGGCTTTCTTAAGATTGAGCGATCTTATGGGCTGATTTGTTTCCATTTTCCAGACAACAGACACTGTCTATACTATGGATTTCTTCAAGCAGAAAAAGTCACGAAATTATTTATTCAGGCATCAGCTTATCCAGAAGATTAGCTCGGAAAATGATCAAAGACTGTGGCAAATCGACGAATTAAGTTGCGCATAAAAAAAATTTTCCTAACGAATTATTGTCGTAGGCTTTATGCCTTTGCCGGGTAATTTTCTTCTCGTTTCGATGGCAAAACTGAAAATCTTATGGGAAAATAAAATATCTACTAGAAGAAATTTTTTTCTATGTCACGACGGTTATTAGACCAGAAACGCTTCCTATTCTGGGTTTTTTTTTAGTGTTTTCTGGTATATGCGGTTTAGAAAGGCCTATGGCACACATGTGTTCAGTTTTCTGTATTATTACTATTAAAAGACTGTACGAAATGGACAATTCGCATATCTAACGAGGTTTTATGATTCGCTTTACGGCACTTGATATGCAGAATATTGGAACGGAATCGAAGCAAGTATTTATGAGTTGAACATAGTTAGCCGTTAATAAGACATTATGCAGCATTTTCTGCATAAAACTTAGCAACATTAGCATAAGATCTACTGAAAACTGGATATTAACTTCACAATCGACAGTTCTATCGTCTATCCAAGAGGGAGTTTGATAGCTTGTTGGTGCTATTGTTCTTTTCTGGGACGTGACTTTATTATAGAAATTTATTTTCATCGTCAATTGATGAACATAGTATGTAAAATACCTTTATTGAATTAAAGAAAAATAATGTAAATAAACCTTATTAAAAAACCTGCCAACAGTCTGGGCGTGCTGTCAGTCGCATAGTAACCTACACCGCATCTCAGTATTAAACGCTTTCCGGACTTCTACCCAAAAAATTATAAAGCTGTTTGCAGATTTTTTTTTATTTATTCACATATTTTTCATTTTTCATATATTTCAATTTCAATAAAAATATGTTGGATAAAATATCGACATAGTCCTTTAGGGGTTGAATATGAAAAAATTCTAAACCGGTTTCAGGCGATTATATAGAAATTAAAAAAACAATTCGATATCTTATGAGACCTAAGAGATATGCCAAAATTCGTACAAACGTACACAATCACTTTACACCCCTTTAGGGGTTGAATATCACGCAATTTTCAAATTTGTTTTTATTCGATTATTTATAAAGACCATAGAAGTATAAACGAATTCTATATCTCATCAAATCTAAGTGCTATTTCGGAGTTTGTAAAAATGTATACAATCAATTTGCACCCCCTTAGGTGTTGAATAATCTTGAAATAAATTTTAGATAATTATAGCCCATAGAAGAAAAAGCAGATTCGATCTCATTAAGCCTATAATATTTGTTGGAATTCGTGAAAATTTGAACTTACACCACGCGGGGTTTAATATTGATAAATCCTTAAATTGGTTTTCCTCGTTTATATTATATTAAAAGCCTTTAGGAGTGAAAGTGAATCCCATCTCCGTACCTTGCTACCACTATTTTTCTGGGGTGTCTCTATAGTGGCTCTATACAGTTGTCAATTTTTAGCTTTCTATCCTTTGTGATTTTTGGGAAATAAAATTAGAATTTTTTCATTTTCACCCCCTCCTACCATCACCCCCTACACCCACGCCACCAACATTCTTTTTCCTGCTTGAGGTCTACCGGGCCTTACTCCTGTAAATTTTTTAAGATCATATCTGGTACGTTCTAAAGACATAAAAATTGTATTTTTGGAAAAATAACTATCCCCCCACTTCCATGCTCCACTTTTCCCCGCAAAATTTTACATTCAATATATTAACCAAATTTTATCTCCTTGATATAATTGGTTCGAAAGATATTGTAACCGTATTTTTTTTTACCATTTTTCGTCTAAGACGCTCCCCTTACCTCCCACTCACAGCTTACCTTCCAAAAGATGCCACTCGTAGGGGTACACCTTTTCCAACAAAAAAATTTCAACTTAATATCTTAATGGGTTTATGAGCTATGGGCCTTCAAACGATTTAGATTACGGCGTACAGATGGATATTTTTTTGTTCTAAAACGTGAAAGTACAAAATTTCAGGGAAGCAAACTTTTTTTAAATCGATGAAGTCGATCATAATACTGTTGCGAGCTAGGGGTTCGCTGGGATTTCAAGTAAAACACAATTCGGTTGTTGTTGTTTTCATTATGTGAAACGATCGAGTTGCACGATTGCGCGGTTGCCAGGCTTACATGTAACATTACTCCCTCCTTAGTTTCTGTTCGTCCCGAACAGAGTAGCTCCCTCGTCAGTGACGTTATTTTTCATTTTGGTCCGTGGTACTCCCTCCTTTAGTTGCGTGCTGACTCGATGCCATCCTTTACCGTTGCACTGATGTTTTGACGATGTTTCCCTCTGTCTTCGAGTGCTGTGCAACAATACTAGATCGCCATTTCTGTAGCTGGACGATTTCGCTCGTTGACAATGCTCTGCATTCTGGTGATTAGTTGTTGAACAGATTTTGTCCCGTGTTTGGTAATGTTTTGCCTGCTGTCGATCACAAACTTTTATTCGTCGCAAGTTTCCCACGACCTCTTTGTCTTGTTGACTACTCTGTATCACAATACGCTGATGTTGATTTCGCCAGCCAATTTCCGTCTCTTCTAATTGGCTCTGTAGCTTTGCGCCTCTGGTACTCCTTTGTTCGGCAGTACAATCCGAACAATAATTCGGCGTTTTCTTCGGCTTCCGACAATCAAACCTTAAGTGTCCTTCTAGTCCACAGTTCCAACATCGCATCGCTCCGTGACATTTGCCTTGTCTTTCAGTTCCTTTCCACCGGCAATCGGTGTCAACAGTTATTTCCCCATCATTACAGCTATTGCATAGCGGTTGTTTCGAAGTGTGGTCATCGCAATTATTCCTGCTTCTTCTTAGTTGCCAACAATCACGCCGTAAATGCCCGTCCTGTCCGCAATGCCAACATCGGAGAACGCTGAGCCTAGCGTGTTCCAATCTTCGACTCACGTAACATTGACCCGTGCCCTCACTGCGGCAATGGTGGGGTATCGCTTTTCCAGTGTAATCCGCTGATTTGCAATCCCGACTTAAGTGTCCCGCCTTTCCGCAATTCCAGCATCGGGGTGCACCAGATCCTTCGCTCCGCTTGGTATACTCTGTTCTCTGACATACACACTCTTCTGTTATTTTTCGGACTCGGTAGTTACTCCGCGAGCTTTGCTTGGCAGCTTCGAACGTAAGCCCATATACTAAGGCTTCGCCAATCGTTTTCTTTCCTGCCAATTTTAATGACAACTGTAGTTCTTCATCCTGTACAGCATTATTAAATGTGAAGACAGCCAAATCACTGCGTTGTTCGCCTTGCACATTACGGAATGAAAGCAACGTAAGTCGTTCTATATCGAGCGCTAGCTCTTGCAATGTCTCGCCATCCTTTTGCCCATCGAAGATTGGAGCTTTGAGATCTTTGAGTGTAACGTGTTCTGTTTTGATGACTCCAGTCGCTTTCACGTTATCAAAGTCCCTTTTTAAGCGTTCAACTTCCTCCACAATCACAGATGTCTTTTCCGTAATTTGATCTTCAAAAGTTCGAAGTTTCTTCTCTACATTTTCTTCAATTGTTTTACCTATGGTGTCCATCGACTGGCTCAGATCTTTAATTTTATTATTTAAATCTTCTTTTAGCTCTTTCGTCTGTTCGCTTTGCTGTTCCAATTTTTGGACTATCAATGATTGTGTTGTTGAGTTTGGTGGTCCAGTTTCTGATTGAGGTCTGTTGATAGTTGACTTTGGTGGTCCATTTTCTGATTCAGGTCCTTCGAAGTCTGGTCTAGTTTCTGACTGAGATCTGCTGAGAGGTCTGCTGAGAGGTCTGCTGAGAGGTCTGCTGAGTCTTTGTTGTCTTTGTTGGTTCATCATTTGCTGCATTAACTGCCTCAGAGAGTCTGATGTATCAGAACACTCATCACTACTTGCTGCACGAGCTTCTTCGATTGGAAACTCGAAATTGTTTGCGTCCTTGCCTTCAGCCTCAAGCACTTCGATCATTCGGCTGACAAGTTCAGTCTTGTTCCCTGTTGTAGATAATTCGCGTCTACCGAGCTCTTCCTTCAGCTCCATTAGTTTTAAGTCTTTTAAATAACGCGGCATTTTCACTATCTTTTATTTGTCCGTTAAAAATTTTCCGCGATACAAATTCACTCAAATTCTCTTTTTGTCCGTACGGGAACTTTCCACTTCACTAATTGAAGTTACCGCTCACTAGAGCACTCGAAAATATCCGATTTTCACAAAATTCTCCCTGTCCGTTCGAGAATTTTCACTTAACTTCACAGTTTGAAAACTTTATTCGCGCACAAAATTCTCACTTTGTCCGTTCGAGAATTTTAATTTCACTTTTCCACTCGCGATTTCAACCCGAATTAATCCTTGAAATCCCACTTCTGACACCAATTGTTGCGAGCTAGGGGTTCGCCGGGATTTCAAGTAAAACACAATTCGGTTGTTGTTGTTTTCAATATGTGAAACGATCGAGTTGCACGATTGCGCGGTTGCCAGGCTTACATGTAACAATACTTAATATTATGATAAAAAATAATAAAGTTAAACAAAAAAATCTGCCAACAGTCTGGGCGCAACTTTATTATTTTATGGGTAGAAGTTCGAAACGTGTTTAATGGTGAGAAGCGTTGTTGGTTATTATGAGACTGACAACCTAAGGAATAACCAGGAGGCTATTTGAAACTTTCACCTAGGAGGTTTAATGAGAAAAAATACTTAAATCACCGACTATGTTTAAAGCTTATAGAAGTGAAAGTGAACTCCAAATTTCAGTATACCTAAGATCAGGATTCGTGAATATGTACACAACCTCTTTTCACCCCCATAGTGGTTGAATATCGACAAATTTTGAAGAACGTTTCTAGGCGCTTATATAAATAGCCCGCAGAAGTAAAATTGCTTTGATAGCTCGACATGTCTAAAAGTTTTAACGAAATTCGTGAAAATGTGGATTCACGGACATTTTTATTGCTCAACCGTTCGCAAATAAAAATCTGAACTTTTTTTTTGCTTTAATTACTCTAATAGCACATCTACACAGTAAAAAAAATCCATTGACTTTTACATCTTTTGGATAGTAGGCAAATATGCCTAACTTTTTTGAGTAAAATTACATTAGAAAGTAATAGTCAATTTTTTGGTCAGTAAATTTCAATTTGCAATAAAAAAAATTAAATTTGCAATCAGCAAATTTCAACTTCGAAAGCAACAAATTCACTATATCGCCGTGTCGGAAGAACAGTGACGCAACTGCAAAAAATTCTAATTTTTTTCGGAGAAACAATATCAATATTTTTGACAATTGCCCACAAGCCATACGAGCTTAGTAATAGTTACTATAGGCAGCTTAGATCAAGAGCACGTTCGTTTAAAACAACGGAGAACGATTTTATGCAAGAATAGCAAAACCACAAAATATTGAAATGGGAAAACAAAAAATTTTCAAAATTGCAGTTGCGTCACTGTTCTTCCGACACGGCGATATATTCTCTAAAAAAGAGTATAATTAACACTCTAAATTCTCCAAAAAAAAAGTATGTATATAAATTAGCACTTTTTAAGTAAGATACTTCTATTTATTTCTTACTTACTTACTTACTCTGAATAAAACACTTGGATGAGGTAGGAATCGAACCCGGACCCGCGATCAATTCTGGTTTTGGTGCGTATAAGAGGTATGCAAGTATGAAACCGGAATTCACTCATAGATCAAAGTAGTAACTGTCAAACCGAACCATGGACGCCATTTTGTTGTTTGGATATCTGATAAAGATATAAAGTACCCAGCAATACCGGTTTCATACAACAGTGTAGTTTTGACGAGCGTTGAACATGTCAACATTTGTGCCTGGGAACGACGACATGCGGACAGCATTGATTTTCTGTTACCATTTAAAAAAAACGGCTGCAGAATCGCATCGAATGTTTACAGGGATCATGCACTTGGGAAATCACAGTGCTTTGAGTGGTTCAAAAAATTTAAAAGTGGTGATTTCGACATCGGAAGCAAGGAACGTGGAAAAGCACCGAAAAAGTTTGAAGACAGCGAATTGCAGGCATGTTGGATGCGGATGACACCCAAACGCAACAATAACTCGCAGATGAGTTAAATATGACCCACCAAGCCGTGTCCATACGTTTGAAAGCCATGGAAAGGTCCAGAAGATGGGGAAATGGGTTCCACATGAACTCAATGCAAGACAGCAGGAAAACCGAAAAACCACTTGCGAAATTTTGCTCGCCAGATGCCAAAGAAAGTCATTTCTCCATCAAATTGTGACTGGCGATGAAAAGTGGATTTATTTTGAGAATCCGAAGCGGAAAAAATCGTGGGTATCTCCAGGCGAACCATCGACATCGACTGCAAAACCAAATCGCTATGGACGGAAAACAATGCTCTGTGTTTGGTGGGATCAGAAGGGCGTGATCTATTACGAGCTGCTGAAACCCGGTGAAACCGTTAATACAGAACGCTACCGACAACAAATGATCGATCTGCAGCAAGCTTTGCTTGAAAAACGGCCAGAATATGGAAAGAGGCAACACAAAGTGATTTTGCTACATGATAATGCACCATCACACACGGCACGACCGGTGAAGGAAACGATTAAGGCTTGTCAGTGGGAAATACTTCCGCATGCGGCTTACTCACCAGACTTGGCTCCTTCTGATTTTCACTTGTTTGCATCGATGGGACACGCACTTAGTGAGCAGCGCTTCACGTCGTACGAAAATGTCCAAAAATGGCTCGATGACTGGTTTGCCTCAAAAGAAGAAATTTTTTTTTGGCGTGGCATACATAACTTGTCAGAGAGATGGGCAAAATGTATAGCTAGCGATGGGCAATACTTAGAATGAAATATGTTGTAACACTTTTGTAGAATAAACGTCTATTTTTCATTAAAAAAAATCCGGTTTCATACTTGCATACCTGGTACATATACGTCCTAAGTTTCAACTTTCTGGCATAAGCCTTTTCTAATATATAAAAAGCCCCGTACCTTGCTACCCCTATCAAAAATTTTATTTTTCTAGGATGTCTCTATACTGGCTCCATATAGTCCTAAATTTTTAGCTTTCTATTTATTACGGTTTTCGAGAAATAAAAATCAGAATGTTTTCCCTTCTACCCCTTTTCACCATCACTCCTAACACCCACATCCCCAAAATTGTTTCCCCTACTAGAGGTCTACCCACCCCAACTCCTGTAAAATTTTCAAGATCATATCTGATACGGTTTCTGAGATATAAAAATTAATTTTTTTGAGAAATTGCTATCCCCCTACTTTCGTGCTCCACCTCCACCCTAAAAAAAATTACTTTCAGTAGACTCCTCTTGTGATCCCATATACAGAAACTAAATTGTATCTTCCTGGTGCACTTGGTTCGGAAGATATCCTAATCCAGACGTCGTGTTTTGTCTCACTTCTCTGGCTTCAAATTTGCTGACAGCAAGCATTAGGCAAGGGGAAACAATATGCGATCAGCTCGCCCTTTCATCAAATTGTAATTGCCACAGACAATGATTTAAAAATTCTTGCTTGCAAAAAGATTTCAATTTATAAGGATAACATTTTTTTAACCCTTGGCACACTTTTTGCAAATGGATAGAGATCCATATTGCATATTCTCATTAGGTATTTATTAGTTGCGCATCAGTCGGAAAGAGCACTTGTGAGTGCTAACTATTGCATTATACTCGTATATTGCATAATTTGGTATGAGTGAAGGTGATTTTTAATAACCGATGAGCAAATTAGATTTTAGACTAAAGTCTAAAATCGCCACTTAGAAGTTACTTTCAAAATTATCGTTTTGAGCAAGGGAACTGATAAACTACCCTTATTCAAAGCGATAATCAGGCAACTTGCGTTTGAGTTGCCATTTCTAACTTACCGGCAAGAAGCATTTTAGTTCGCCGTATAACTTATTTTCGAGGCTTTTGCAATTGTTGCCGCAAGGGCTTTGCTTGCCTACTATAAACCGCCGACAAGTTACATACGAGTTAAAATGTTTGGTGGGATGTACTACGCCGTGAGGAGAAACAGCAACAGAGTGTAATCGAGTGGTATATAAAATCGGGCAGCGTTGCCATACAGTGCGATTATAATAAATGCGAATAAATTGTTGATTTTAAATGAATTGAGTTTTACTTGAAATCCCAGCTCGCAATAATACATATTAAACATCTCAAACTTGCATAATTTTCATATTTATTGATTTATTTTACTTTTTATATAATATTTATTTTTTTTATTTTGCGCCACGACGAAAGTTTCGCGAATTCACTTGTGCTATGAAAATTTCAAAAAGCAAACACATTATCGATATTATAATGCCAGCAATGAAACTTTTAAATAATAACTCCAAACTCTTTACCGATACTGGTGTAACACTATCAGAAGGATTAATTTTTCGACTAAAAACGCGTGCCTTTATGCTGTCCTTGTACATATCCGCTTCCCATTTTCGATGAATTCCGGACGAAAAAACATCAATGATAAACTTGTTTAACGCATTGGAAAATGGTGAAAATCTTGGTAGTATAAAACCCACGTAATTGGCTTGTGCGCATAAATCGGTCGTATAAAAAAGATCTCGTCGTAAAATTTGCTGCTGAAGTTTCATTATACTCGAACGCTCGGATGATGGCATATAGGCAAAACTTCTGTTGAAGGAATGAAAATGTTGTAAGACTGTAGACGAATCAGCTCCAAGAAACATATCTTCCCAATCACGTTCAATTATTCCCCGCTTAAGGGCCGTTTGCAAGAGATTTTTTTCCATTAGAATTTTCAATCCGGAATCTCGAATTGTCGACAATTTATCCAGTTTCGGTTCAGGCATTATTGTGGTCAGGAAGCTGGATAGATGCGCTAGATAAATGTTACTTAAGATGAATCCCATTAGAATTATTTGCATGTGAATTAAAGCAAAGCGTTTTTGACGAAAGAGCCTAGAACCAATCGGTTGATTAATCATTCCGCGAATAACATTACAAAATGCTTCTCCAAAATCCAATTTTCCACAAAAAAAGACACCATACATCGTCTCGGTGATGACCATATGAGCCATCAATAGGACGATGGTAATCCAAACATTTCCCGCATAGGGTCTAATGAAGTATTTGTGCCGATGAACATTAACTGGAGTCATTATACACAATCGTGAATATAAGATGGGCCAAGATGTCGATATATTGAGATTCAAGTGTATAATCGGGTTGGTATGCGTCACTATGTCAATAGAATCATTTTTCAAATACCATTCAATCGTAGTTTTGTCCATTTCATTTGAATCTTCCGATCGAGTCACATCCACGTAGCTACCATTGTATTTCTCCAGGAATGTAAAAAACATATTTGCCCAGTTTCCGGCAATCACCTCCTGGCCATCTTCCAATCGAATGTACTTGAAAAATCGGGGATAATCACTTTTATATACGGTGCGCAATACAAGTCCTTGTAGAATACTGTTTTCATCCGGGAACGGTTTTGTCCAATTCGTTGAGTTCGAAATGTCGAAAATTTTCAAAGATGGAAATGGTCTGTACGTAAATATGTGACCATTCGAAATCATTAAAACATTTAACAACTTATGATTCCAACACAATTTAAATAATATTGTTGCTGTTTTTACTTCGTTCGAAACCGAATGAGTGAAAACGAAAATTGTTTTGGAATTTTCCAATCCTTTCGTTGCATTTCTCACAATCGCTACGATTTCGATATCCTCCTCGCTCAGATACACGAAAATTAAATAAGGTCTGTAGACGACTTTTATAAGATTCACTGTTTCCTTTGATATGACCAAGACGGGAATTATTAAATTTTTTTGCACAGCATCGATTAATCGATTCGCCTCAATCTGGTCGGCATTTCCTTCACCACAAAAGACGATAAGAGTCTGGAAATTTTCCAAGTACGGCTGAATTAGTTCCACCAAATTTAAACCATTGATTATTTGAGTTGATCCGATGAAAACGACAAATATTTTGATAAGCAACATGTTCCCGATTTGCACACATCCAGCAAGCGACTAAATATCGAACGAGAATCATTTTCAACATTGAAATTGGAAATTACATAATTAGATATTCAGGCCAACTCAAAGCCAATGAGGAAAGTGATAAATTCATTGATAAATGGGAGAATTACATTTAATTGATAGCTTAATAAAATACTTTATTATTAAAATAATAAAGTAATTGAAAAAAAACATGATTTTTGTTTGGGCAGTAAGCAATCGTGTTACTCTGGACTATAGTATACAGCGCTTAATAATAAGGACAATAAAAGACTGGAGCATTTAATTAAATGAGGCGGCGGTGTAAGCCTGAATAATTTTAGCATCAGTAACCGCAGTTATAACGTAGAATTATCAACTAATTGTTGTAAAAATTTGTACTACAAATATAAGATCGGAAATATTCTACATTAGCTTGTCCTAGAGGTATTAAAAATTTTAAAGTAGGTTGAAGGACATATTTTATGGACTTTTGTCTTGATGTCATTAATAAGTTTCTTTCACACACCCACACTCCACGCGATACCATCACATGGATGGAAACAATTTTATAGTTGGTGCAAACTCCGCCCTTTTGAAGGCCACCTAGTTTAACTATATATAATATTTTTTTAAATCTATATGAAATTTCAAAAACAATTTGACCCTCAAATTATGAATTTTCTGTCCACCTCTGTGAACTGAAAGTTTTCGGGTAGAGCTTTGTTTGTTCTCAATTGTAACGAAAATTATTTTGTTTGTATCTCAAAGGAAACGTAGAAAATATTGGTTAGTGTAAACTTAGCAAAATTAATTAAAAAAAACAAAAATTTTTTTAAAAACATACTGCTGTCATGATTGGCTGCAAGCCAATCGTATAATACTCTAGATGAATACTGAACTCCGATTTATATTGTAGTTGGGGATAAAGTAGAATTACGTGTGTGCATGTTGTATATATTTTATTAAGGACTGCCATTAGATTGCTACTCAAACCTAAAAGACAATATTCAGTGTTTAATTTCATATCTTAAACTGGGTAAGTCATCGAACAAAAATGTCCTTTTTGAAGGACTTTCACATGGGAGGTGCAGGAAGGACTCACTCGATTTCTTACATATTTATGCTTTTCCTTAGAACCATTCAAAAATGAACGTATACAAAATTTCAAATTCGTAGCTTGAAGCGTTCAAAAGTTATCGAAAAATATTGTTGAACACGTGTCTTAAGGACATTTTGTACGGCAGCTATCAGAAGGAGTAACAGGATTTCGCTGATAAGTAAACTCGAACTTTGTTTTTACTCAAAACTAATTTGTACAAAATTTCCAATTCATAGCTAAAAGATTACTTGAGTTATAGTAAGTTCCGTAAATTAAAAGAAAACGTTTTGACAGGATATTTGTATGGCAGCTACACGAAGGACTAATAGGATTTTCTTCATAATCATACATTTAGCTCCAACTATTGGAAAAATACTACGTACAAAATTTCAAAGACGTACCTTAAACCCTTCTGAAGTTATCGGCCAATATTCTTGAAGACGTATTTCAAAGATATTTTGTATGGTAGCTACCAGAAGGAGTAAAAGGATTTCGCTGACTAGTAAACTCGAACTTTGTTTTCACTCAAAACTAATTTGTACAAAATTTCGATTTCGTAGCTAAAAGATTACTTGAGTTATAGTGAGTTTCGTAAATTAAGTGAAGACATTTTGGCAGGATATTTGTATGGCAGCTACACGAAGGACTAACAGGATTTTCTTCATAATCATACATTTAGCTCCAACTATTGAAAAAGTAACACATACAAAATTTCAAAGTCGTAGCTTTAGGCGTACCGAAGTTATTGGTCAATATTCTTGAACACGTGTTTTAAGGACATTTTGTATGGCAGCTACCCGAAGGAGTAGGACGATTTTGCCCGTTAACGAACTTAGCCTTACAAATTCAACAAAACATCCAGATTCAAAATTTCAAGATCCTAGGTGAAGGCGTTCTTGAGTTATCGTGCTAACGGACAGACGGACGGACGGACGGACGGACGGACGGACGGACGGACGGACGGACGGACGGACGGACGTCAAGCGGATTTGAGGTTTTTGGGCACAAATAAACAAAAAATAATATATAACTTTTTTTCGTCCGAGGCTTGGTTCTATGCGTTACAAACTTTTGGGCTGGATTAAACTTATAATACTCTATATGATTTCATCTAGAGTATAAAAATGTAGTTTGAAAAATCGTTGCAAAAACATTATTATACTAACTTTTTTGAAGCTTTTTGAATTTAAGCTGCTTTAGAACGCTTTGATAAAGTAACATAAGAAAAAAAAAATAAAAAAAAATCGGTTTTCATAGAAAATTTTAATAGTAAAAGAACATAATTTTTTCTTAAAAATCAGAGTTTTCAAAATGTATTATTTCCAAACATAAGTCAAAATCGAAAATTCCAATTCCAAAAAAAAAATATATTGAATCGTTCCTAATTGAGTGAAAACAAAAATAATGAAAATCACTTCAGAAATGTTTCCAAAATCGCAATTACCAAATGAGTGTTTTCAATAATTTCGAAAACTTACTCGACGTAATCGCTTATAATTTTTCTTATGATCGAAATTTCAAAAAACAATAATCAACAGAAACTTTAAAACATATTGCTAATTATATTTGTCTAAGCAGAAAAGACCTATCTTTTGCTGCTTTGGAGATTTTGCGAATCCCGTTTGCCTTATTTTCAACAAAAATGCTGTTTTGGTATACACGAGGCCTTAAGGCTAAACAAATTTATTGAAAAATATAATATTTTGAGTAAACAACAACATATGGGCGTAGAAAATGCATTATATGATTTTATTACAGACATATTTGACAAACTAAATAACAACTGCAAAATATTAACTATATATTTAGATCTTGCCAAAGCATTTGATACAGTAAATAGAGAGAAGTTATTGGGCAAGTTGTACAAAATTGGAGTTAGAGGCAATATGTTAAAGTGGTTTGAAGGATATATAGGCACACGTCTCCAAATTGTTAAAATAAAAAATATCCAAAGTCAAACCGAACTGACTGAAGAATACGGCATTACGCAAGGTACAATATTAGGGCCTTTATTTTTTAATATATATATGCGCGATATTGCAAATCAAAAACGGCCAAACAGCAAGCTTTATATATTCGCGGATGATACTGCGCTTATTATAACTGGAGAAACATGGCAATAAGTTCATAAAAAAGCAGACTTAGAGTTAAAAGGAATATTAACGCAGTTCGAAAACAATTTTCTAACAATAAACCCAGAAAAAACAGTTTACATGCCCATTGCAATACAAGACACAAATGTTTCGGACTACACAATAAAACTTCATGCACCATCATGTTCAGTAACAGCAAACTGTGAGTGTGTGAAATTAAAAAAAGTGACGGAAACAAAATATTTAGGAGTAGTCTTTGACCATAAAATGAAATTCAACAAACATATTGAATCGCTAAAAAACAAATTAAGAAAATGCCTTTACATCTTTAGAGAAATCTCCTTTTTACCTGTCGCTACAATAATGCCAGTATATTTCGCCCTAGTACAGCCATTATTAAATTTCGGTATACTCATTTGGGGAGGTACGTTTCGATCATACATTAAACCACTTTACATTATTCAGAAATTGATACTCAAGTTAATAATAAAAAAACCTATAAGATATCCCAGCGATCTTATATTTAGCGAAACAAAAGTTCTAGATGTATATCAATTATATTCACTATCGCTGATTTCTTTCGCATATAAATATAATAAACATTTTTTTTCAACCACAAATCTTGGAAGAAATTTTAGACCAAACATTAAATTACCTTTGATTACAAGAAAAATAGAAGAAAATAGCCCCAGATAGAAGACCATAGTATTGCTAACCAATTTATTCAAAAATATAGAGCCTATATTACAAACAAGACAATCAGAAAAAAGTTGTCTCAAACAAATAAAAAGAGCATTACTGGAAATGGATCGGAAAAAATTTGAAAGAGAGCATCTGCACTTATTTTCTAAAATTGTTCCAATTTTCGGGGGAATGTTTTTTTTATTGTCCACCTACCTAACATATGAATCTTTAAATAGAGTTTTCCAAACAAGTTTCATCAAAATAGTAGTTTCCCCTAGGTAAGATCTAACACATTAAATACCTGAAATTAAAATTATTATATTTCTAGCATTGCTATTCGACTGATATCTTGTTAATCATTGAAATCTAAATATTTAAATGTTTATAATACAATGGAAATGAATTAAATAAATAATAAAAAAAAAAAAAAAAAAAAAAAAATACAATTTTGTGGATTTTCTTCACCATTTCCGGCGTGGTCACTTCATTTGGTCGACGACTGCGTTGTTCGTTTTGATAGCTCGTACGGCCTCCTTTAAACTTGTTAAACTCTTTCTTTTATTGTTGTTAACAATGGAGTAGACCCGCCGGTTCCCCAAAATAGAATCTAGTTCGATTTTGATATTGGTTGGACTGAGACCTTCCAAATGAAAGTATTGTGACGATGACCAATTTTTTCCAGGTTTAAGAATTCACTAAGAGCGTTCGCTATTGATGGCTTTCTACCATAGTAGTTTTTTCTTTCAAAGAAAAAACGCCATCTATACGTCAGGCCGGACTTTTTTGTAGGAGCCAGAGTGGGAGTAGGAGTGTTGCGGATGTTCGATAGAAAACTTAGCTGGTGAATTAACGGCTATGTCCCTAAAATTGCTTTCTGGGAAATTTTCGAGAAGGCCACGATTCGACTTTGGTAACACGACACAGCTTAAGCTTACATTGATTGAGTAGCTGCTTACCTAATCTGCTCAACTATCGTTTAAAGATACTAAATAAGAATCAGTTCTATTCTTGGTTACCTAAACACTGATCGTGCGAACAGCACAAGCGATGATTTCTTTCACCTTCATATCTTCTACGGTTGATCTAAGCAGGTGATCATGGTCAATATGGACTGGTCGTTTATTGCCATGATATGTTAATTTATAGAAGTCGACTATAAAAGAATTAACGGTTCCTAGTAAAGTGATCATCACCATCTTCCAGATGTGGTTAGAATTCAGAAGTCAATCAAATTAGAATAGCTCTCCAGTTCTGGAATTTAGTTCAATGTGACGCAAAATCAATTTGGAAAGATGTAGATACCACGCTCAATAAAACCCCTGATAGTAAAACCTTACAAATTGGTTATTATATTACAGTTTTGGCACACATCTTTAAATCTATTGCATTTTATTAAAATGTAAACCCAATCTCAATACTCTTGTCCGTCGGTATTTTCCAGTTAATTTTCTTTAGATTTATTACCTATACCTGCATAAATCGAAAAATAAACCGAAATTTACAATAAACTAAGAAAAGTTCACTGTACCGTTTCATATAACCGTTTGCTAGTAATTAAACTTTCATAAAGGAAAATTGTTTCCAAGTACCTCAATATTCAGTCGAAAGATATGCGCACATGGTCAAGGTAGGTACAGGTATGGACTATGAATTAGATACTTAGATAGTCATTCGAACTTATGGGCAGAACCATCTAAGCGAAAAGATATAATATACCTGCAAGTAAAACTCAGCATCTCTCAAACTTAATTTCAATGGATTCGAGACACTAGTTATTACGTTCGCTGGCGAATTGCCGCTTTTTTAAATTTATCTTTTAAGAAATACAAAAAAAAATAAAGATTGCTAAGTAGTGATGTGGTTCGTTTTAATGGCTATTTTGATCCATGCTGTAATTATCTGACATTGCTCTTAATTAAGAAGAGAAGATCTTTTCGAGTGTTTTGGTTGATTTTAATGATCTTACTGTAATTGAATCATCGGTGAAATATTTTAGTTTTTATGAGGTTTGAAACGAAGTTATGGTCAATCAAATTGCATAAAATGTCTAAATTTTTTGTAATTTAGCTTAGAACAAGGCAAGGTTTACTTTTGGTCTACCAAATTTTAGGGAAGGTACTTCAGTTTGGTACAAACTCTAAGACTAATTATGGAACTGGAGCTGCCGTATTTGGACCCAATTGTAAAATATGGAAGGCAATGGAACATACATCCACTTCTATCGAATAATCCGAAAGGCGCCGCAGTCATCATCCTATATGACTGCCAAGTGGCATTGCCAGCGCTGAAATCATATTGTTTCAGCCCTAGGCTTATATGCGACTGTCATTCTCTTCTGTAAGAGCTAGCACACCATAACAGCCTAACCCTAATGTGGGTATTCCTGGAAACGAATAGGCCAACAAGCTGGCTAAGCTGATCAATGTTTGGCCCGGAACCATTCTGTAGAGTAAGTAAAGGCTTCATTAAAGATGGTATTTTAAAGGGGGTAAATCTTCAGGTTGAAGAACATTAGAACTCACTCACAGGGCAGTTAAAGATATTCCTGACTTTCTCCTGTAAAAGAGCGTTACAATTCTCTTTTTAAACGATTCTAATGGGAAATTTCACAGGACATTATCTTCTCAATTATCATCTTAAGATCATCGGCATGTTGATTCTGTGAAACTATATTTTTTAACCACTGCACACATTCTTTGTGAATGTGACACAGTAGTCACCTATGAGGACAAGTTGAAAACCTGTTGAAGACCCCTAAGTAAAATCATTTCACTTTTTAAGTTAATTAGAGATGGGCCCATCACGAGTGAACTACTCTAAAAGAACACTTCATTGATGTGAGTAAGTGAAGTAACTCAGTAATTTTGGGGAACTGCAGTTCAATTCGAAAGGTGAATTAAAGAAAATTCAAACGGATGAAGGGAATACTGTACGAACACGGTGAGAAGAGAGACAGACGCCCAACCAATCTTCTCGTTGCATCCGTCTCCGTGTCCCTCACCTAATTCTTCACAGAGTAACAGCTCTTATTAATTTTATATGTGTGAGGTATTCCCTTATAGGAAAGTGTAGCTGTACAGATATTCATCGCTCTTTCTCCCAATTTTCCAACCCACAAGCACAACTGAACTGACTAACTAGTTAGCGGCTGTTTAGAGAAGCCAACCCACGCACGCCAGCACAATTGAACGATTGACTGACTAGTGAGTGACTACTGAACGGCTGGTTAGAGAAGAGAATATACGAGTATTAAGTGAACAGTTCAATTGAAAGAGTTATAACTAGTGACTAGTGAGTGACTAGTAATTAATGAACGGCTGTATAGAGAAGAGAAAAGATGAAATGAGCAGTTCAATTGAAGTAATTTACTGAACTAAATCTTTAAAGTGGATGACTAGTGGTGAAGTACTTCACTCAAATGAACTGTATTCCCCATCTCGGGAATAGAAATGGCCGAGGGAGTGGTTAAGAGCCAGGAACAAAAGACCACTCAGATTGTGGTTCTAGAAGCAGTAAGTCTCTTACAAACTTAAACCAACAAACAATAATAGAAGTAAACGAAGTAGCCATTGCTTTTTAAACGAAGTTCTATAAATAACAGAGCGAGAAAAGTAGCTTCAGGTGCTATGGATGGCAATACATGGCAACTCAAATGCTCTTTCGAATGGTTCAAGGGTTATTAATGCAGATGCTACTCAGGTTGATGGCCTGAATGTGTTAGTGGTTATTCAGGGTTTATTCGGAGGTTTAAATGCGGATGAATGTGTTATTCAGACTCACTCAATAATTTCCTCTGAATTGATTTTCCTGCAAATTGATTGGATTCAGATTAACGCCGAGAATGGTTCAATAGAAATTCGGTCTAATACCCTGAATACTTCTACGGCTGTCCGGAATGTTGATTTCGGGGTTTATTCGAAATGCATACGTAAACTAAAAAAAATTTTGCTAACACCTGATCTAATAGAGACATGGAATACAACATTTGGCACAGATCTCGTATCTAAAAAAACCAAAACCCTATGTAAGCTCCTTTATGCTTTATGCCTACAGGGCTATTCAATAGCGACATAACAATTTTGTATTTAAATAAAACACTGAATAATTGAGATAATTTACAAACGATACTCCTTCGTCAACTTCACCACGATAAAAATGTAAACCTTGACTGAAGCTCTGACATTGACAGACCAGCAAAAAAGTTGAAGGGTGCGTTTGTATTAAAATACAAAATTGGTATGTACCTATTGAATAACCCTTTATATCTCGAGAACCCATTACAACGACATTGACAGATCAGCAAAAAAGTTTAAGGGTGCGTTTGTATTAAAATACAAAATTGTTATGTACGTATCGAATAACCCTTTATATCTCGAGAACCCATTACAACGGATAGCTTGGTATTTAGATTGACTATACTAGTGACATATTGCGAACATATAATTTTTTATGGGGGTAGTATGATACGGTGTTGGTTGGTGTTTTCCCAATCTATAGGCTAACGGCTTATGCATAAAGTTGAAACTTGATGTGTAGATATATCTTCTATAAAAGTACTTTAAATAAAAAGAAATTTCAAATATCCATTGGCGTAGGGAAAGGGATCACAAAAATGCACAGCGAAAGTGGAATGCAAATATTTTCACGAATTTCGTCATATCTTTAGGTCTTCCGAAACATTGAATCAATTTTTATTTGACGGATTCTTCATGCCAAGAAAATGTTCTCAGCATTTTTTTTAATTCGACACCTACGGGGGAATAAAGGGGTTGCCATATCCCTCAGGTCCGATTTGGTATCATATAACTTGTCACTTCCTCGTGCTTGTTATAAAATCGACTAAAGCCCGTTTTCAGGATTTTCTGTTTTCAACCCTAAGAGGGTATAAAAGAATTGAAAACTTTTTCACGAATTTCATCATATCTCATAGAAGTGATAAGACATAGAATTGATTTTTACTTCCTCGGACTTTCTCTATATTTCTCTAAAAACTTCTTTCAAGACTTTTGGATATTCGACCCCCAAGTTGCTGTAAGGGGGTTGTATACTGTTACGTGCAAGCCTGGCAGCCGCGCACCTCGATCGATTATGAATAGGGAAAAAGCAACAACCGAATACCTAAGCTGCAAAGTAACCCAATCAAAAGACTAGTTAAGTATATAAGGAGAGCGGAGCAACACGATTATACCTCTCTTCTAATCGAACGCGCTCGAATGTACTAGAACAGCGTATAAGATCAAATCGAATGCTCTCAAGCTTTCGGGTACCAGCCACACACACCACCGAGCGAAGATTCAAGAACAGTCTCGACTACAGACAATTGGTATAAAAGCAGATAAAGCTTTCAGCGAGGGACATAGTAATTTTTATTACGTCGACTGTGACAGCCAGCGTGTATACGCGACCGTATTGGTGGAAAGCGATCGATTGAGTGTGATCGAATCAAGCGATATAGATAAGCGGGCGGTATTGCCATATAGTGCGAATAATTGTGCGAACAGAATTAAAGTCCGAATAAATAAATTGTTACTTATTTTGATTTTAAACGAATTGTGTTTTACTTGAAATCCCGGCGAACCCCTAGCTCGCAACCATACGTGTTCACAATTTTTGCCATATGTCTTAGGTTTGATGAGATTGGTTTTTACGTCAAATGACTTTTATATAATCGCCTACAAACTCATCTCCACAAAAGGGGGGTGTAAAATGTCTTTACGAATTTTCAACATACCTAGTTTTACTTGTAAAGTGTTTTTCAGAGCAGGATTTCAACACTGTTGTGTACTTTAAAGAGCAATATCTAAAAATTGCAATACAAATAAAATGTTTGTTTTCAATTAGTTTAAACACACGGATGGCACTACCAATCATGAAAAACACCAGTAGTTCATTTAAAGTATGTATTTTTGTCATAATTTATAAATTGAATATTATATATTATTTTATATTTATTTTATTTTATTTATATAATATCAGTTATTTCAAACAGTTATTTTTCAACTTTACCTACTTTTTTAAAAATGTTAGTAATTTCCTCATGCAAATTACACTTCGGACTCTCTTCAAACTCATGTAACCTATAAAAATTTCGAAAATGAAACAAACACAGG
Source organism: Beris morrisii (assembly GCA_951812415.1). Classification (NCBI taxonomy): domain Eukaryota; kingdom Metazoa; phylum Arthropoda; class Insecta; order Diptera; family Stratiomyidae; genus Beris; species Beris morrisii. Next base: position 140,138,612 of record OX638311.1, read on the forward strand.
ACATAATAATGCCGGCAATGAAACTAATAAAAAGCAAATCTAAACTCTTTATCGAAACCGGAATAACATCGTCAGAGGGATTATCTAGTCCATTGAAAATGCCGGCTTTTCTAGTATCCAAATACAAATCTGATTCTCATTTTTGATAAATTCCAGTTGAGAACATATCGATGATAAACTTGTTTAGCGGCTCTGCAAATGGTGAAAATGTTGGCAATGGCAGCCCCAAGGGAATGTTTCCTGTGCACATGACTGTGTGGAAAACTTTTCGGCGTAAACTTCGTTGTTTAATATTCATAATGTTAATACGATCGGCTAATGTTACATATGCATAACTTCTATTGAATGCATAAAAATGTTGTAAGAACGTCTTTTTATCAGCTTCCAGGATCATATCCAGCGATTCAGTTGTAATTATTCCTTTTTTCATAGCCAACTTTGTAAAGCCTCTTTCGCTTAGAATTTTAAGTTCAGCGGTTCTAAATTGCATCATTGTTTGCAGTTTTGGTTCAGGACTGACTGCAGTCAGAAAACTTGCGAGATACGATAGATAAAAGTGACTTAAAATGAATCCCATCAGCATAATCTGTCCGTGGATTAAAAAAGAACGTTTCTGCCGAAACAGTTTGGAACCAATCGGTTGATTAATCATTCCGCGAATCACATTACAAAATGCTTCACCAAAATCCAAAGATCCAATAAAAAGAATACCATAAATCGTCTCTGCAATCGCTACGTGAAACAGCAAAAGGACGATGGTGATCCAAACATTTCCATCAAACGGCCTAATGAAGTACTTACTCCGGCGCACTTGAATTGGCGCCACTATGCACATTTTCGAATACAAAACGGGCCAGGATCGCAAATTCAAAATACGTTTTTTTGGGTGTATATCGATCGCGATGTCAATTTCGTTCAAATTTCCAGATTCGCTGAGGTCTACGTAGGTTCCATTGTATTTCTTAAGAAATGTTAAGAAAAGTTTACCCCAGCATCCGGCAATTACTTCCTGGCCATCATTAGAACGAATATATTTGAAAAGCCGAGGATAATCAAATTTGAATATAGTGCGCAATACAAGCCCCTGTAGAATTTCATTTTCGTCACGAAACGGCTTACTCCAATCTGTTGAATTTAAAATGTCGTAAATTTTCATAGTTGGAAACGGACTGTACGTAAATGTGTAGCCCTTAAAAGTTACTAAAACATTGAAAATCTGCAAATTCCAACATAATTTGAGCAATTTTGTTGCTGTTTTTATTTCGCTCGGAACCGACTTGGTGAAAACGAAAATAATTTTCGAATTTTCCAATGCCTTCAAGGGCTTCTTCACAGTTTTGAAAAATTTTAGGTCGCCCCCTTTAAGGTAGACAAAAATTAAAAGTGGCTTATAGACGATTGTTGAGATTTCTATATTTTCCGTTGAGATGACGACGTGAGGAATGTTTAAATTCTGTTGAACAGTTGAAATTAATCGGTTTCCATCATCTTGGAGAGTAGCACTATCCTCACTAAATACGATAAGAGTATGAAAATTTTCCAAATAGGGCAGAATTTGTTCGGTATTAAAAGCGGCTATAACTTGCGTTGTTCCGAATAAAACCGCACAAATTTCAATAACAAACATCTTTTCAATAACTCCTTCAGCAAGCGACTAAATACGAAACATTTAGAATTTTGAAAACTGCAATATGTCAGTAATAACATGTTTAGGACAGCACCAATTATAAACTCCCACAATGGACAAATATCGAAGTTGATGGAAAATTTTTTGAAGAGTTACTTTTAATTGTTACGTACATACGAAAATGATTATCGGAATGGAAAACGAAATGTGTACAAAACAATTAAATTTCATTAAAAAGGTGGTAAATTATTAGTGAAGATCGAATTCAAACTGGAATTGTAACTATTTTTGCTCAATATATGCAATATTAAATGTTTTAAGTAAATTAACTGATTATTGCAATAAATAGCAAATTGAATATCTACCACAGGGAAATTTTACATTGGAGTGATTTTAACAAAAGATTGTGAAATTTTTTACAACAAACTTGAGATATTTGTAGAATGGAATGTATGTAACGTTTTCCCGGTAGCCGTAAGGTAGTTACAAAAATGGTACCAGATTTGTTAAAAGTTTTTTACAACAGAAATTACATCGATTAAACGACATGATTGAGTTGAAGTTGGTATAATATTTTACTTCTGCAGGGTTATCACATAAGCGCTAAGCAAATTTTTGACAAGATTCAAGGGGTATAAAGTAGGAATGGAATTTTTCATGTTAAGCTACCATAGAAGCAAATTTGATTAAATTTTAGTTGTTTTCCGGCGTCAGTAGGGTTTCTGGTGTGAAACCCCAACACGAAATCCCCGACTGTTGATTAATCATGACAGTTGGAAAACCTTCACTGGATAGGCCAGTTTTATAATATTGTGTTGGTATAAAGTAGTTCTTCTTCACTGTTTTAAAAAAAATTCAATTTTCAATCCAATTTTTACTTGAAATTTCCACCATATTTCATTTTTTAAAGTAAAAGTACACATTTCAATCACTTTTACACGAACTTCCTGGTATTAGTAAATTATTCATGTACTTTTCAACTGAACCGTACAATTTACATGAAGAGGTTCACAAAATTACGCAACATTTCGTGTAAAATTAAATATATTTCTATATGAATTGAAAATTACGTTCTTTTTCGTGTAATTCTACTTATCTATTTGAATTTTACGACGAAAAACATGTAATATATATGAAACCACGAAGTTGAACGCTTCGTTCGATTTTGTTTTCTACTGAAATGAAAATGAAACGCCTTCGGTGGCGCAGTGGCTACGCGCGCCAAAGCTACGCAGCAAAACCAGAACTGATCGAGGGATCGATTTCTACCTACAGCCAAAGGTTTTATTAAAAGTTAGTAAGTAAGAAATAATATTAGAAGTAGAAATAAGTGTATCTTAAAGAGTGCTAATTATAAACTTTTTTAGAGTGTACATTTAAGAAAATATCCAGTGAATTTGCTGCTTTCGAAAAGTTTGAAATTTACTGATTGCAAATTGAAATTTACTGACCTAAAATTTAAAATTACATTCAAATTGACTTTTACATCCCAATGTAAATTTACTTGAAAAGGTGTGGCATATTTGCCTACTATCCAAAAGATGTAAAATTTAATGGATTTTTTTACTGTGAACATTTTCACGAATTCCGACAAATTTTTAATGTTTTGGGAGACATTGAATGCACTTTAAGTTCCATGGACCTAAATCACCTAAAAATTGATTTCATGATTTTGCGATATTGAACCCTTAAGGTGGTGTAAAATGATTGTGTTCATTTGAACAAATTCCGACATAGATCTTAAGGTCTGATTAGATTTCGATTTATTTTTTACCTTAACTGGCCTTATAATCGCACAAAAATAAGTTTCTAATTTTTTTATATTGACGCCCCATCCCTCAATGTTTTTGAAATTGAAAATATAAATAGTTCTAACATCTGAAAATAGTCTGGAAACAACTTTATTATTCTTTGGGTAGAACACCGGAACACATTGCTATTTAAAAAAAAGTTTACTATTCGGAGTATTTTTAGTCTTTTTTCTCCTTTGGGCTGCTTGAATCAGTTTGAGACAAATGAAATTATAAGCCAAGAAATTGGCGATAAAAAGCATTTTGAATTTTCTTCATTGGACGAATAGAGATTTCATCTTTTACCGAAGGGAACGGCAAAACAAAGTGTTTCAAGCAATAGAGAGGTGGAACAAAAGATTTAGATTTCCACATCCCTTTAATGTCATACCCTAGAAACTTGAAATTTGGCATGTTTGATGGCAATGGTGTACGGCAATTATCATACATTGATCATAGGGTTAATTGATTTGAAGTTGAACATTTGCTATTGCAAACAGAAAACAGTGGACAATTTTAATAACAAGTAAATAAAAATTTTATCTTTCATTATTGGATGTGTTTTTTTTCGTACGTATCCAGTGCAGAGCAGGTTAGCGGTACGAGAACCGGAACGAAAACCGAGAACGGAAACAAGCCTTCTCGCTAACTTGCTCTGAACTGGATAAATGCGCAATCATTTCTTTCCACTTTCTTTAAACACAGCATGTTATTTTGGAGATGGCTGCTCTTTTCAAATAAACGACATCGATTATTTGTTTACTAGATTCTTTTTGCATTTTTATCAATATTAATATTTAGATATTTTATTTTTATTTTAGTTCAGTTCAGTTCAGGAAGGGACGCAGCGCTAAGAACCGCCACGCTCACTGGGCACCATACAAGCCCATAGCTAAAATTGTTAAGAATTAATTTTTCAACTCCACGTAAAAGGCTATACACAAAACATGTCATGTCATTAATATTTGTCGGGACAAAGTCGGAGAAGCAATTAAAGTCAACCTTGCCGCATGAATCATTAAGGAGATTGATTGATTGATTTTAGCATTTGAGCGTTTCGGACGCAATGATTACCCTTAAGCCTATTTCGATTATTATTTTCGTTCCACTATTATAGATCTATATAAGTTCAGAGTTTCAACTTTCTCACATAAACGGTTCCTGAGAAATAGAAACCAGTCTAAAACACTTTTCCCACTACCCCTCTTATACCAATACCCACCAAAATCCACTTAAATTGATCCACCCAATCTACGAAGCTTCAAACGCACAGCGTATACGGTGGACAGACGGACTAATTTTTTTAGCAAATAAAAGAAAATAAATCACAAAAAATTTAAAATCAAATGCAGTTTTAAAGTAGCTCTCTTTTAATTAGATTTTTAACTTGAAAAGAAAGTTTTCGATTGAAATTTTTCTTATTTTTAACAGTGATCCAACATATATTAAAGAATTCGAAAATTTTTATTAAATTTATTGCAGTCAAAATGAGGTTCGATGCCGATCATAAATATAATAATCAAATAAATTCGGTGAATGGTTAAATAAATATTTATAAATCATTGGCATAGCGTCATCCGGTAATATGATATGAATGAAAAATGTGAATGAACAAATGAATGTAATAAAACCAAATGTGTGCATTGTAAACAAATACACATTTTTGTGAATTAATTTGTATGTTATAAATTCAATTTACACATAAGTGTCTAAATTTATATTCTAACTTTTTCTCATTCTTCTTATCTCATTACTTTTCCTTCAGGAATGTGCATAAATGGATATATGCTGAACAATATTAAATATTTGAAAAAATCACCATTCAAATCGAAATTTGATTCAAATTCAATGCCTTTGGAATTTTAATACGATGCCCTTTTGCTTCTTCTATATTTTAATGCGTGACGAATGCGGACATCTAATATAGGCATTATTAAAATACACACACTAGATGCCTCGTTCCTATTAACATGGTTTTAAATCAAACCGTATTTTGAAAATATAATTATATTCTGACGTTGAATTGTATACAACAATATTTTTATTAAAATTTAGTTCAAAATTGTTAACCGTTAATAGAATCAAATTTTTAAATTATCATCTTGAACGCTTTCTGCACGCACCCATCTCCGAGTCAAAATGGGATTTTGAATGAATTAGTATGTTTGTTAAGTTTGTAAAGAAATGCTTTTAATTAATCAATTATCTTCTATTGAAAACCAATAGTTTATTTAAAGAACAATTGGTTTTCTTCTTATCGAAATATAATAATAAATTCACAACTACACCTATAAATAAAAAAAAATAATAGGTACCTATATCTATATAAAAAAAATAACATCATACATACATCAATGCCATTTGAAAATTCTTTTGAAAGATAGAACTCGAACTAAGCCTGTATTACACTCTATGACACTAGCTTGGCATACAGTGCGTAATACAAGCTTTAGACTAAATGCCATGCAGTCAAATATTTGATAACAAAAATTTTACAAAAAATATCGGTTGATTTTGACTTTGAAAGAAAGCGTATAACAATTTCTTAGTACTGATTTTTCGGTACAAAGAATCTGCAGAAAATCTGGATTTAGTTCTGAAAATAAACAGTATGAATGCCGTAAAACTCAGTTCAGGATTTTTCCAAATAATATCAACATTAAATACTGCACTGAATCGTTTGGAGGCCTGAGATTCTGTACTAGTTTTTTATTTAGTTTTATAAGTAACCCAAATGCGCAAATGCAAATACCAAAACTCCACCACCACTAAAAACATTCTTCGAAAATAATTCGGTGTTTTTACTTCGGTATGATTACGGAGAATGCGAATTTCGGCATCGGAGGAATATTCAGTACTGTGAATTCAGAAACGCCAGTACTGACGCCTTTCTTCCAAAGGAATTCCGTTTTTCAGTACCTCAACTTTGAAAACTTTCTCGAAAAATAAGGACGGCAGCGGTATTGTGTCAGTACTACACATCATTAGTATGAAAATTTTCTTTTCAAAAATGGGGTTATATTGAATTTTCCTAAAAGAATAAACTGTTGAGCTTAAAAAAAGTCCTTCCGCCACTAAAAACCGTAAAACAATTTCGTTTTTAGGTCATAGTCGGGAATGTGGTCAAAGTCGAAATGTAACTTTTGTGGTGTCCTTAAAAATTAACCAGGAGGCTATTTAGAAAGTTAATTGTTAAGGGTGCTTTATCCTACACAATTTCACGAAATCTACCCAGCAAAAAAACCAAAACCAAAATGCATTTATGTAACAAAAATATTTTCTCACCATTTTCATATCAAAAATTTTTGGCTTTTAGTTCACTTGAAATATGAGCATTCTTGGAATTTCCGATGAACATTCGATAAAAATCCACACGATTCTGATGATTGAGAAAGTCATCGAATCCCAATATTCCCATATTGTACACTGTTTGTTGCATTTTGGAACGTTTAATGATTAAGTAAAGAAGAAAAGAAATTAAATTGCGTTTGGTTTTTTTTTCATAATGGCAATTGAGTCCAAGAATGTGCTGTGTTCTTGTAAAATCAAAATCAACTTTGAAATAAAATCACCATGATGACAACAACAAAAATTCGCTTATCAAAATTAAAAATCAAAAGATAATCTCAAGAAAGACCTAAATGAGTGTAATCAATTTTTTTTAATGGTTCTAATGCTGTGTTCTTTTCCTTTAGTTGCGACGAAAGTTATGTAAAAATAATTATTTTGGTTTTTCAGAAAATTTATTGTTTTTTAAACGGGCTTTTAGACATCTTTTACACCACCATTTCGGAAACAATGTGCTGATTTCATTTGAATATTTGTTTTTTTGGGATTTTGGGCGGATTATTTCTTATGATGGGATCTAATTTTTGTAGGGCTTTTCCTGTTTTATGATTGAAGTTGATTGCGATTAGCAATGGTAACCTAGATTTTTGCCTATTGTTATTTAAGCAGTTTGTGGTTGATTTTTGTTTTTATTTGATTTATATGATAAATGTGTTGTTGGTTACTTTACTGGGTTGGAGTTTAAACAATTTCTTGAGGCATATATTCGTCTGTGATTACTGATCGCAAAAAGCAAAATAAATTATTTCTTTTAACAAAGTTTTCGATGACCTAATTTCAAATTATAAAGCATTTACGAGCATTGTATTAATAGCAAACTAACAAAACACAAAAATTTAGCAACCACACTACTTTCATATTTTGAGTCGGTCTTTTTTAATAAAATTAAAAGATATACTGGCAATAAATTCAGTACTTTTGCAATGGATGCAAAAATAATTATCTACAAATATATACAAATTATTCCAAAAAATACTTCCCTAAATTGACTTTATAAACAAAAGGCTGTAAGATATGAAAGTTTTCAGTTCTAAAATGTGGTTAAAATCAGAAAGTCTTAATTCCAGCCCACAAATCTTGTAAACAATTTGCTTAAGACTTCCTTGCGGCACTGTTCAGATTTACATGCACGGAATAATAAAGAAAAAAATTTAAAAGAATTTCTGTTTATCCATAGATTGGCTCCACAAATAAATATTTCTATACATTAAAATTTTTATTAAAACATACTGCAGTCACGATCGGCTGCAAGCCAATCGTATAATACTCTAGATGAATACTGAACTCCGAATTACGTGTGTGCATGTTGTATGTCCTTTATTAAGGACAGCCATTAAATTGCTACTCAAAACTAAAAGACAATATTCAGTGTTTAAATTCATATCTTAAACTGGGTAAGTCATCGAAAAAAAAAGTCCTTTTTGAAGGACTTTCACATGGGAGGTGCAGGAAGGACTCACTCGATTTCTCACATATTTATCCTTTTCCTTGCAACCATTTAAAAATGAACGTGTACAAAATTTCAAATTCGTAGCTTGAAGCGTTTAAAAGTTATTGAAAAATATTGTTGAACACGTGTCTTAAGGACATTTTGTATGGCAGCTACCAGAAGGAGTAAAAGGATTTCGCTGATTAGTAAACTCGAACTTTGTTTTTACTCAAAACTAATTTGTACAAAATTTCCAATTCATAACTAAAAGATTACTTGAGTTATAATAAATTTCGTAAATTAAGTGAAGACGTTCTGACAGGATATTTGTATGGCAGCTACACGAAGGACTAACAGGATTTTCTTCATAATCATATATTTAGCTCCAACTATTGGAAAAATAACACATAAAATTTCTTCTGAAGTTATCGATCAATATTCTTGAACACGTGTTTTAAGGACATTTTGTATGGCAGCTACCCGAAGGAGTTGGACGATTTTGCCCGTTAACGAACTTAGCCTTACAAATTCAACCAAACATCCAGATTCAAAATTTCAAGATCCTAGGTCAAGGCGTTCTTGAGTTATCGTGTTCACGGACAGACGGACGGACGGACGGACAGACGGACGGACGGACGGACGGACGGACGGACGTCAAGCGGATTTGAGGTTTTTGGCCACAAATAAACAAAAAATAATATACAACTTTTTTTCATCCGAGGCTTGGTTCTATGCGTTACAAACTTTTGGGGTGGATTAAATATATATATGATTTCATCTAGAGTATAAAAAAATCAAACAGATATACTTAACCTCCACCTTTTTATAGAAAATACTTGACAAGGTTTTTTGAATTGTTACATTCTTCCTGAAATTTGGAAGTTTAAAATAAAAAATTAAATTAGCATTAGCAAAATCAAAAAAATTATAAATATCAGCTGTTAAGATGAATGAATGTCTAATATCTTACTTGCCTTAACTCAATTTTTTGTAATAGACAATCTTATCTAATTATGGAGAAAACTTCAAATTTGTTTATTTTGTTGTATTTTGATGCCAAAATTGAAAATATACCGCTGATTTTGATATATTTTATATTTAAGGATAAAAAAGTAAGACTATTATTCTTTTTAAGAATTTTTGATGGGTCGGTTCTCTAAAGGAAAGAAAAATTACTCCTATTTTATTTTCTGGGAATTGTAGGGAAATTATCGTATTCACAATTTCGGATTACTTTCTTATCACGTTTTGATTTTATTATGCACAGTGTTTGACGTATTTCTAGGACATTAATATGGAAGCAGAAGGAGGAAATAATAGGCTTAGTACCAGAAAATAATAGGTTTAGTACCTAAATTTTATTCGATATATTGTAGATATTTCGATACTTAAACGCATCCTCGAATTGTCGTCAGTTCGATCGAATGCAATCATCAATTTTTTAAAGACCCGGGAATGTTAGGCATTCGAAGGAGTATTCTGACCTTTCTTCTTTTTATTCCCGTATTTTACAATGGTGAAAAATCAAAATTTGTAAAAATGGCAATTTCATGTAGTAACCATTTATTAACCACATGATTTTCGGACAATCGTTTGGGAGCTAACCAAAAAGGTTTAACGGAATCGACGTTACTTTAAGCAAGAAACTAATTCGTGTACATTTTTACATATAAATCACCTACCCCTTCAAACCCTACTGTCTCCCAAACATACTTATCAGGTAGTTTTCAGTTTTCAGTTTCTTGAATTCCTGAAATTTAAAAATGTTATTTTTTTCGCAAATTGTAAATAATAAAATTCAATCCAATAAAATATTTCATTTTTGTAACTAAGGGCCATTTAACAATTTGAAAAATTTAATTGTTCAAAATTTTAAAAGTATGTCCATTTTTATATGAATTTTATTGGCAGCACAAAGTAGTAGAAAAATACTTTATTATTAAAATAATAAAGAAAATCGAGCTTTCTCGAAGGACCTACGAAAATATCATGGGATCTGAAAAGATTGAAACACCCCATCGACGCGCCACACTTGTAGTACAAATTCAAACACGAGCAGGACAAAAGCCAATCTATTAATAAATCGATAAAATGAAATAAATAGCTGCAAATAAGAGCATCAATTGTGAAGGAAACGCATGCACTAATTAATTTCATTAAAAAATAAAGTGTTTCAAAATCTTGGAAATTTCGGGTTTGAAAATCGCGTGGTTTTGATATCTAAGCCCTGCATTACACTGTATGCCACTATATCAAATATTTGGCGAGTCACGTTGGCAAATCTATTCAGTTAATGTCAAATTTTTGTTATGTAAAGCAAACAAGGTTTATTTTTTCCGGCTAAACTTTCCGTTTTGTCAAATATTTGACAGCATGACATACCGTCTTATATAAGCATTACAATTATTGCGAAAATTTTGTTAAATTCAAAATTCAACTGTTTCGAAACACAATTTAAAATCACAATTTCTATAAAAATTAGTTGACTTCAAAATTAGTTCTAGTACTTATTTAAAATTAATACTTGCATAACATGTTTTAATAGTAAACATTCGAAATAGACACACACTACTTTCATAGAAATATATTATTTTAAAGCAAGTATTACACGTTATGCCACGCTGTCAAATATTTAACTATTTCTCCGGCAAATGCTGTCAGAGAGGGTAATCGTCAAATTCTTGTTTGCCACATTATTTTATTTGCTCTACTCAATTTTGACGGGAAAATTTGACAGAACTTTTGTCAAATTTTTTTAACATTTGACAGCATGGCATAATATGGGCATGGATAATACTAGCATAATAAACAAGGGCGCAGATATGAAATTGTGTAGCAAAGAGTCAAGGTCTGAATTACAAGGTGGAAGTTGCGATTTTTAAGAATGGCACGTAACAAATTAAACTTTAGGGATCACAGATTTTTACATACTCGTATGTAAAAATTTTGTTTAACTTTGCTTTGAATAAGAAAATTTGTAAGAAAAAATGTTTGTAAAAAAATGTGTCGGGAAAAAATTTGCCTATCTTAAGTAAACTGAAAAGAGGATGGTAATACAAAACAACATATTAATGCCAAAAATATTTTGACAGTTTTTGGGTCGGAAATTATACCTTTTCTCATTTGATGATAGAATTTTTCAGATTGACGAAATTCAAGAGGGTGAAGGTGCTCCTTTTTCATCCTAAAAGCCCGGATATAGTATTAAATAATAAAATGTTTGCCAAAAGCGGATTGACTTTGTGTATTATTGTTCATTTATGTTCCTATCATTGACAACAATGAAAATGTATTGATTTTATCGATAATTTCACACAGCATTTATTGCACAAGTCTTTTGATTTCATTCGCATCCTTTTTATTTTCATTATTTTCTATATTTATTTCATTTGTTTGCAAATACTGTAAAAAAGGGAATCATATTTTAAAAAAAAAAATTGTGGTTATCGAAATATATGCACAACTTATAAGAAGCACGATTTTCGAACACAAAATTTGAAAATAGCGTGATTTTGAAAGTCTAGATTTTTAAAAAATATAATAATCTTCGTAAATGCTGAATTTAAAAAACGGAATTTTAAGTCGGTAGCTTTTGTACTATTCAATGAAAATTATTCAATAATTGTTTTTAAAAAAAAAATCTAAATATTGAAATTAACAAGATTTTGAGTGCAATATTTTGAAAATCGATGCGGTCAGCTTAATTTTTTTTAGAACATGGATCATAGTCTAAATAGCGTCGATTTCGCTACTTTTAAATTGGCATAAATTCAAAGTAATTCTGTTTGGAATCCCTTTTGCCTTTATGGTAGATGCCATACTTCACCATTTCAATTCAATCGTACAAACAACTCTGAAAAGTTCTTAAAAAAATACTGACCGAGATTTCTATCTTAAAGCTACTGTAGCTAGTTAATATCTGCTCATACGACGTCATATAAAAAGCCACAGAGAACTTAACATCATTAGGTACTAACCGTAAACACGATTATAGCGTTTCAAATCGGTTTTTTTTGTCCAAATCCCATCCCACATCCATTAAAGTCTTTTATTACGAACAAAGATCATCTGTTCTGTTTTCACTTTTTCTTTTCGTCTAGTGATAGAAATATAACGACTAGGTAGGTACCTAGTTAAATTTAAATAATTTCACCTTCTATTTGCTACCTTTAAAAAATTTCGATAAGATCACGACAGAAAATTCATTTCTTTTTTCATTCTTCGCTGGCATTTTTTTATTTGGATATATTTTTATATTCTTATGTGAAAATATCAAAATGTTAATTGAAACCGAATTTATAATGCGCAAGTCTCTTTCTTTTTCGCTCGAGTTATAAAAAGAAAAATTTAATCAGATAAATAGCAACTAATTGTGAATAATAGTGTAATTAGGCAGAACATTTATGTTACTACAGTTAATAAGACATGATTTATTAACAGTTCCGAAAGAAATCCATCATATAAGTTAATCAATTGATAATTAATACTATGTTTTCGAATATGTCGATAAACTATTAATTATGTGATGACTTTAATTTCTACTTTGAGGGTTGAAACCATGCTATTAATAACGATGTGGTGTCTTAAACTGGTAATTATAGGGTTAAGACGTGGTTAAAATTCAACGAAATTAATTAGAAGTGGAATTTCTTTTTGAATTGTTTTTTATTAGCAAAATGTTGCTGAAAAATGTTCTCACTTTGTTATAGCTTTATATTATGTTATTATTGATTACTGCAGACTAAGGATAAATAAAACTATAACAATGCGTAGTCATTGGTACGCTGCACTCGGTAATTAGTTCAGAATCTGGTACCCAGCATGCGCAGTCAAACGAAATTTGTTGTAAAATTTGTCAAAGTTTTAAGAAACTTGTTAAGCTTGTATTAAACTGTATGCCACTATGTCAAATATTGGACTACTCGTATTGTGGCTAGCAAATGCAGTCAGATAGTGTAATAGTAAAATTTTTGTTTGCAACATTATTTTTTTGCTCTTTTTTGACAGAAAAATTTTTTACTGAATTTTTCGTAAAAATTGTTGTCCAATTTTTTTTAGTCAAATTTGTTAAGTCAATTATTTGACAGCACACAGTGTAATACTAGCTTTAGAAAAACTATCGTCTGAAAACGAATATAGTGCGGAATCGTCAGATTGCATTTTTAACTCGAATCAAACCAATTTTGACAAAACTATTTTTTGCTTTATTTGATCGCATTTTGTTTTTTTAGTCAATACCTAGTGAGATTGCATAATCTGTGACTAGAGAAGAAGCTCCTTTTCTTCTATCAAATCGTTAGAATTGACTATAACGAAAATGAATACATTACGGGAAAGGGTAGTTGAAATTGTGTTGGACCTATTTTGAAAGTAAACTGTTTATTGATGATTCAACTACCGAATGCCATAATTGCTTGGTGGTATTTTTCGAGATTATTGTTTAATATTTAGTAGTTACAAGAATTTATTTGGATTTTTCAGGGTGACCTATTTCGACATGCAATTGACCAGAAGCCCTCAATCTACGAGACATAAAAAACGATGACTTTGATTTTTCAAACATAGTAAGTATTTAACAAGTATTTCGTTGCCAGTACCTCCAGTACTATTCATGTTAGAAGATAAAATAAAAACTCCATTAAAAGCAACTTTTAAATATGTTTTCAGGAATGTATACAATTGTCACCAAAAACAAACGAAACTCAGTAATTTTAATCAAATATATCCGAAAATACGAGTTTTTGAAGTTAATATCCTCCATAGCAATGATGATATTTGCTATATTATAATGAATGAATGAGGGAAATTTAATTGCATGTATATTTGTTTTTAACTATTTTTATGTGTAAATGTTAAAAATGTATTCTGCTGGTTTTTTGATTCTCTTTCAATTTGAATTTATGAATTTTTTTCCCGGACGACAAGCCAAATTGGGGATGTTTCAGGAAAACGGACGACAAAATAGCCCGTTTTCGAAAAATTGAAAATTTTATTTCTGGAGCTATTTTATATTTATATTTATTTTAGCCATACGTGGTCTAGCAAAAAATTAAATTTTTCAAAATTAACTGCTTCACAATTTTTTACTGACTTATGTTTGCTCTTAAATGTACTGGAACTGAGGTATTCGTGAAAAACGATATAAACCGTATCGAATATATTTTAAGAATTCGTGGTATTTCTTTTTCTATATCGGCTTCACTTGAACAAAAGAAAACATTTTTTTCTGATTTTAGGCTAAGTATACTTTTGGAAATCTGATATGGTACTTTATATTTGATTTCCTTGACTAACTTAATTAATTAAGTTAGGTTTTTTCTGTTTCTAACAAAATCTATTGTCATATATTGAACGCGATAAATACACCTATTTATTCACTACTTAAGAATAAAACCGCAACTAACTACATATACAGCATTTGGATGTTATAAAAAAAAATACAGTTGGGTTCACAACTCAATAAATACTTTATATTTTTTATAATAACAAAATAAGAAATCGCAGAGTGCATGGATATGTTCATAGTCTTGTTCTGCATGTACAGAAATTTTAACAAAAATATTAAAATAACCTAGTGTTTAAAAAAAAAATTGTGTTTAAGATCAAAGAGTAAATATTTCTTTCACAAGCCTTACAAATAAATTTAGGTAATCATATAGTACTACATTACCTAAATTTATTTGTAAGGCTTGTGAAAGAAATATTTACTCTTTGACCTTAAACGCAATTTTTTTTGATTTTTTTGACAATATTTAGTAATTAAAATTGCGTAATTGGTTTTTGACATTTACGAAATCACCCATTTCAAATTTAAACAAACGCCCTGTAGTTTAAAGAATTCGGCAAATTAATAAGTATTCGCCTGTTTAACAAAAACATGTCTTTTTGAATTTAATTTAAAGTCTAACCTGCCCAACTAGGACAGTAGATTTTGCTAGAGGCTCTCTACGGACGAATCTTCAAACAATGTCCTGGTATTAAATTCAAGCTTTCTTTTGTTATTATAAGGACTATAGTAAAAAGCCATTCGGGTAGCCTCCATACAAAAGTTATTGAAAAATTTTTCCGTTCATATTCTGGAAAGCACTAAAATTTAAAAAATCGTTCAGCCTGGATATCAAAAGTTTACATGAAGTAGTATCGAGTAAAAAGCAAGCTCAAGTTCGAGGGTCTTCGAAATTGCTAAATTGCCCTCCATACAAAACTCCTTATCACATTATATTAAGTGCAATGTGAATAGCTAGAAATACTAAATGATGAACACTAGTACTTATTCATCATCTGAAAGAAGCCTCCCTTGTCCTTTTTTGTTACAAACTCTTATCTCTTTACCTCTTCTCGTGAAAATAAAATAAGGCTCGTTAGGCTTTTTTGACGTGTTGCCATCAATTATTTACAAAATTTAGGTTTAATGTATAATTCAATTAACACTTATTTTTAAAAATTTAATTTGAGAAAGCCTACCTGAGAAATTTAAATCTGCATTACTAAGACACTATATCGATTTGCATTTGCTCATCACTTCAACCTTGTCTTGTTTACTGAAATTTGCGAATCAAATTCTTTCAATTAGCACTATTTGGGAAGAACTTGATATAGGTTCTAATATATATAACAAAAAAAAACAATCTTATTGAATATTTGTCAAATATGTCTACAATAACACCATGTAATGTGCTTCCTTTCCAATCGCATTTTGTCATTCATATTTTTTTATAATTTTAAGACTTAATAACAAATTTAATTTTTTGTTAATAAGTTCAATCCTCAGCTTCTCAAAATAGAAACTTTGAAGATAAACCCGATAATACCAAAACTTTTTTAGAAAAACGTCGAAACTGTTTTACAATTTTTACAGAACACCTGAATTATTTAATCTTTCACCGCTGAACTTGCTAGGTACTTAAGATAAATTAATATCGAGTGTTGAAACTTCCCTGAGAAAGTACCATAATTTATCACTACAAAAAGGATTTCTGGAGCGTCCAGATGAGGATCAAAGCCCGGAAATCGGTAATTTTGCAGTTACGACAATTTATATCTCAAGTACAGATAAATGTACGAGGGAAGGTCCAAAAGTCATTATTTTGATAATGAAGGCCACATTGAGGAGATAAGAGTTAACTCTCTTTAGGCAGTAGGCCTCAGAATAAAAGAATTCACAATACCAGATTTTTCCAATCCGTCGTTGTTTGTCTCCTGTCTGCCAAACACTTTAGTTTCCCATTATAGACAAAATAGAGTACAGATCAGTGATAAAATTTTAAACAAAGGAGTAACCTTCAGAAATTTATATTCGGTTAATGGGGGTTGATGCGGATGCTAATAATTGGTTAAAACTTTTTAAATGGGGCAGAGATTCGTTGGAGGATGATCCGCGTAGTGGAAAACTTATTAAAGTCACTTTGCCAGAAAATGTTAAGCTAGAGGAAGAGTTGGTGCTGAATAATAGGCATTTAAAGAAAAAAGGATATAACACCTTATTTTACAGGAACATTTGTGCATGTCAAAAGTGAGCACAAACCTTTCAGCAATTCAAAAAATTGTTCAGACAGCGCTTTGGCCAAATGTGGATTCCAGGAGATCAGCCATCCACCCTACAGCCCAGACCTGACTACTACAGGCTCCCCAACCATAAGCGGAACCTCAGAGGTCATAGTTTTGAGAGTGACGAATTGCTCAAGGATGGCACATTTTGAGACCAAGGAACATTTCTATAGAAGGGGCATAATATTACTTCATGAAACAGCCACTAAGTGTATTTGACTTAAGGGTGAATATATTGAAAAATAAAGCCTTGTTCAAATTTTAGATAACTTTTTTTTGTGACTCAGAATAAGAACTTTTGGGCCACCCCTCGTATGTTCAAAATGTGAATGTGCTCCAATAAATAGAGATATAATTTGCAAAATTTTTAAAATATCCGTTGCAGAGGCCGTCAAAGTAAAGGGCATTTTATTCGGAATTCACTATGGCTGAGACGTAAAAATAAAGAATTTTTCGATAACAACAAATTTTTATTCGATCACAAAAACACAGCCAACCCCATTGATTCTCTCCGCACTCCATTAATTTTTGAAAAATATGAAATTTGAATTAAAAACCACCTATAGATTCTAAGGACATTACATCGACAGTCCTCCTCAAGTGACATCCTTTTTCTTTTGTTAATATGGTCGACGAAATTAACATGGTAATCAACGAAATGGATAATCGGATCAAACTCATCGACTATCCACAAGACGACTGACTAAATACGGGAAGTCATACACTGAAATAAAATCACTCCTTCAACAGTCGGACTGTACATTTCCGTGGAATTAACATTCACATAATCCCCACATAATTTTCCAAAACTCTTAGAACTCACTAAGGTTTCAACAAAATATAGTTCATCAACAAAGTTCTTTAAATTTTTGCTAATCCCTTCCCGACACCATTTCAACTTCTAAAAGGTTATTCAATAGGTACATAACGATTTTGTATTTTAATACAAACATACCCTTAAACTTTTTTGCTGGTCTGTCAATGTCAAAACGTCAGTCAAGTTTTACATTTTTATCATGATGAAGTTCACGAACAACGTTTTGAAATTATCTCAATTATTCTGTGTTTTATTTAAATACAAAATTGTTATGTCCCTATTGCATAACCCTATTACAATATCCCTTTGATGACTTCGAAGTTAATGTTAATATATTATAAATTCATTATTATTAGTATAATAAAGCATTTTTGTTTTGCTGTCATAATTTTCTTAAATAATTACAAATTTTAAGTCGTGCCAATTCTTTTGCTAGCCTCATTGTAGATAATATCGTTTCATTTGTTCATTTAATCAGTTACGTTTTGTATTAGTACAGTGCACTCTCGCTAAAATGAACTAATTCAAACCAGCTGGGGGTTTAAAAAGAATTTTAACATATAGCTAAGACAATTTTCAATTTTATTCTGCTTTAAAAAAAAAAGTTAGATACAAAGGATTTTTCAATTTAAATCAATATTTTAAATAAGTTTGCATTTTTCGTTGGATTTAAAATTAAGATAATAAAGAAAGAACTAATTTTAGTAAAAATCTAAATTGTAACTACAGATGCAAAGATACAAAATATGATCACTGAAATTCTAATTAATTGTACGAATTCTTTATTAAAAATTGAAATAAATTTATGTTATGTTATGTTTAAATAAGTTTGCGTAATTTTTTGAGTTTACTATGTAAACAATAAAATTGCAATCACTACTAACATACAAAAACAGGCTACATATTTAATTCAACCAAATACTCATTCGATTCTACAACTGTTATACTTGCAACCCTTACATGAGCATATTGGAAAAAGGCTGAATTAATCTGTGATCGTTTTTTGTGGAGTTCGAGATTTGCATGCGTCTATACAATACAGTGGCCCTTAACAGTATTTCAACACTTAATATCAGACCATAGCCATAAGGACCTCTATCCTATATTTTCGATTCGATACACTGCACATATTACGTCGGTGTATGTGTCCGTTCAAAATTTAATTCAAAACGGTTGAGCGGGTTTTACGCTATCGCAGAACAAACATCCAGACAAACCGAAAATCATGTCAAAATTTATTTATAAGAAGACGATTTATTTCGATTTATTCGATTAAGGGTGCAATTCCAAAACTTTTGGTTTTTAAGTATATAATAAGAAAATTTTGAATTTTAACTACTCACGAATTGCAAATGTATATCCTGGTAAAGCTGCCAAAACTCCTAGGGTAAACAGGAAAATTTCCCTTATCCTCAACATATTGAAAGATATGTGTGTATGTTAACGTAAGAAACCAAGTTAACACTTTTCTTTATTTTATTTTTTTTTATAAAAAAAAAAACTTCAACTTATCAACAAATAAAATCCACTTTACACCGTCTGTCTACGTATCGTACAGAAAAGAAATTTTCAAAACCATGTAAAACACTGTCACATATGTGTTATGTGTGTGATGAAATTTTTCTTCTTCTCCGTCTTGTTTTTTTTTTAGAATTGTAATCCACTTTGAAAGTATGTCATCTCTGCTGCAGTCTTATGCATATTTCATGTGCAGTTAAAATATTCCGGGCGCAATGTGAAAAGTGTTCGAAAAGTGGTTTTCAGTGCATCGTTTGCTACTGATCCATTTTCCGATCTTTTAATGTTAGATCAAACCGCGCACTACGAGAAATTTGTCTCAATAAAAAAAATTTATTTCAACTGCACCTTGTGTGAGTTAAATGCACGCGAAATTGAATAGGTATATTTGATTTTCGGGAAGAAAAGAAAAAATTGAAAAGGTAAAAATCGAAAACACCACCTTGGATTAGCCGTTAACCGAAACTCGAAAAAATATTAATGCGCACGAATCTTAAATCTTACATCCGTCTCGTATTGAATGTCTTCAGCAACTAAACTCGACTTGATAGAATCGTGCCGCTAAATTCTCATCACCTGAACGCTACAGGTAATGATGTGAAGGAAAGGTAGACGAAGACTAGGCAGCAGTTACGAGAAGATAGTGTGTAGACGATTTTACCTGTCGGCTTTGCGTGTTTATGCACATTTTCATTAATGAAAACGACGCGAGCAGCGTTCGAGCGCGTCAGAGTTTCCCTACTTTTTCTTGTAATTTCTTCCTGGGCTCATAGCGTCGTCTTCTTAGCGCACTATCCGACTTTTAGTTTTAGTAAAGTTTGGCCCTCTTTTCTTTTCAGTTCGAAGTATGAGCGCCTTGTACAGTTTTACCTTTTGCAGAGAGTTCGATATGTTGAGCAAAAGCAACCTGTATACTATAGTCATTACAGTATTGAAGTATTACTCTACTGACAAAACACACCTGGTATTTTTCAACAGGTAATACTCGGCGAATGTTATGCAGTTGCAGGCTGAGTGGGCCAATGTATACAATGCCGAGGAGGAAGGAATTTCGATACGAGTTAAAGGAATTTTATGGGGGCTTAAAAGAGTTGATACAAGTGCATAAAATCATAGGTACGGTGAATGCAATTTCTTGTTTTAAGAGAATTGGCGATTATATGAAGGCCGTTACGGTACTTTAGGTACTTTGGACAGGTTTAAAATAATGAAGAAGCCATTCTTTGGTTGCTTCACGTAAAGATCGTGAAGATTTTGTTGTAGTCATCCGTTTTCAAAAGCAGTTAAATTTTAATGAATGGGAATCAATGTGCAATTCAATGGTATGGACAAGAAGAGTCGATCTTAGAATGTCCACGATTAAAAGTTTGAAATCACAAGTGTCGAAAAATCAAAATATCGCTTTAATTAATTATTAAATGTTTAACATTTTTTGTTTTATTTCTAAAAACCAACAAGTAAAAAACTGTTTGAATCGCGAGCTTAAAACGTTTAGAGGTTTAAAACGTTTAAAACTCGTGGAGAAGTGTTTGAAAGACTTTTCAATAAAAGCTACCCGAAAGAGTGTAGGGATTTCGCTCAGTAGCAAATTCAACCTTAATTTTAACTCATTTCCTGTGAAATTTCGACTTTTAAGCTTGAAGATTTCTCGAGTTTTACGGGGTTTCGTAAGATCAAAGCACTATATAACTTTGCACGGCAGTACCTACTTGATTTTGTTCACACTATGTTACTTACTTACTTCCTTTCAACATCCTAGGTTAAAGCGTTCTTCAGTTATCTGACACAGACAGTCAGACATACAGATAGATGTACAGAAAAGGAACAAACAGACGGACGGACAGACAGACGGTCGGACAGACAGACAGACCGACAGACAGATGGATGGACCGACCGACCGACTGACCGACCAACTGACCGACCGACGGACAGACGTACAGATGGACAGACGGACAGGATAGATGGACAGACAGACAGACGGACGTACTGACGAACATAAAGACGGACTGATGAACATAAAGACGGACAGACAAACAGAAGAACGGATAGGTGAATAGACAGACAAACAGAGAGATGGATAGATTGACGGCGGATTTCGAGTTTTTGGCCACAACTGAACAAGAAATAATATACAAAACAAATTTATCTTTTCTTCGTCCGAGGCTCGGTTATATGCAGTGCAAACTTTTGGACTGGATTAAACTTATAAAACATACTGCAGTCACGATCGGCTGTAAGCCAATCGTATAATACTCTAGATGAATACTGAACTCCGATTTATATTGTAGTTGGGGATAAAGTAGAATTACGTGTGTGCATGTTGTGTGTCCTTTATTAAGAACTGCTATTAGATTGCTACTTATTCAGTGTTTAACTTCATACCTTAAACTGGGTAAGTCATCGAAAAAAATTTCCTTTTTGAAGGACTTTCACATGGGAGGTGCAGGAAGGACTCACTCGATTTCTTACATATTTATCCTTTTCCTTGGAACCATTTAAAAATAAACGTGTACAAAATTTCAAATTCGTAGCTTGAAGCGTTCAAAAGTTATCGGAAAATATTGTTGAACACGTGTTTTAAGGATATTTTGTATGGCAGCTACCAGAAGGAGTAAAAGGATTTCGCTGATTAGTAAACTCGAACTTTCTTTTCACTCAAAACTAACTTGTACAAAATTCCGAATTCATAGCTAAAAGATTACTTGAGTTATTGTGAGTTTCGTAAATTAAGTGAATACATTTTGACATGATATTTGTATGGCAGCTACACGAAGGACTAACAGGATTTTCTTCATAATCATATATTTAGCTCTAACTATTGGAGAAATAACACGTACAAAATTTCAATTACGTAGCTTAAACCCTTCTGAAGTTATCGACCAATATTCTTGAACACGTGTTTTAAGGACATTTTGTATGGCAGCTACCCGAAGGAGTAGGACGATTTTGCCCGTTAACGAACTTAGCCTTACAAATTCAACCAAACATCCAAATTCAAAATTTCAAGATCCTAGGTGAAGGCGTTCTTGAGTTATCGTGCTAACGGACAGACGGACGGACGGACGGACGGACGGACGTCAGGCGGATTTGAGGTTTTTGGCCACAAATAAACAAAAAATAATATATAACTTTTTTTCGTCCGAGGCTTGGTTCTATGCGTTACAAACTTTTGGGCTGGATTAAACTTATAATACTCTATATGATTTCATCTAGAGTATAAAAATTAAGAAAAATTAAACATCTTTCAAATAAGCCCAAAAGCCTACAATTAGTTTGACGTGTATGTAAGATGTTAGTACTTATATAAAGATTATCCCGCAACCGAAATAAAAATAACAACGGATTATACCGTTATATGATGTACCGTTCAAAAATATTGTTTCCCATATTTTCACTAAACAACTAGCTACATTAGTTTATCCCATTGTATGACTCAGTATGGGTCAAGAGGGCATCTGTCCATACATTCATTCTTCAAGCAAGTTTCTGGCTTAAGTCTTTCGTTTTTTCGATACCAAAAATTTCGAAGTTATCGAAAGAAAAGTACTTAGAGCGTTTTGAAATTGAAAGAACACTGGCTTTTCAAAATGAAAATTGGTCAGTTTGCGTAATCTACAGATTTTAATTTTTAATTTTTTAAATAGATTAATTGCTAAATTTACTTATATACGAATAATAATTCTTCAATTTCTGCGTCCTTGCGAGGAGTAAACTCCACTAGAAACTACCATTTGCTTAGTACCGAGAGGAGCTAGCCTACTTCGGAAGTCAAGTTATAAAGTTACTCTGCTTTGGGTCCCAGGCCATAGCTAGATGTAGGGTAACGAGCGGACAGACGAATTAGCTAGGCAAGGTTCTGTTCTTCAGTGCTCTCTCGTAGAATCCGTACAGGACCCAAAAGGGACTGTTAAGCGCCAAATATCCACCCACTTTCTCACAAACCCGAACTCCAGATGGAGAGGATTGACCAACTGCATTATATCTAGGAAGATATGGCCACCCTACTCCCGGAGCAGAACAGATGAACTCTTGAGCAGGAGCCGTGCAGACGTCTCCAGAGTCACGGCAGTCAGCACGAGTCACTCACCAATCGGCGACCACGCGGCCAGACTGGGTATTCCCTTTAACGTCAATTGCCGCAGTTGTGGGGATGCAAATAAGAGGAAAATTGTGTTAGCTAGATCCAGACTTCGCGCACTAAGCAAACCTTTCTTTAATAACCTTGATGAGATCTCGAAAAAATAAGATTGGAGAACTGTTTACCTTCTTAAACAGCTCCTGATGGATACGATAATCTATTCAAGTCCCAGGTCTCTGTAAAACTATGTATCAATTTTTTTAATAAGTTTTTTGTTGTTTTCCGGCGTCAGTGGAGTTTCTGGTGTGAAACCCCAACATGAAATCCCCGACTGGTGATTAATCGCTGTCCTTGAGGACATGACAGGTTGGGAAACTTTTACTGGATAGGCCAGTTCATAAGACTGTATTGGACTAAGTCCGAAGGAGCTGTTTCGTCATCAGATGGCATAGACTCGTCAGATGGTGTATCATGCCTACTATCGGAAACATCCTTACAGCTGGTGATATTGCTGAAGATTATTCTATAAAGAAACCAATTTTATTATCTACGAATTATATACAAGTGAAATTCTTGCCTTCGCATCCTTATACTTAAGGTAGGTGGTACTGAAGATCGCCTAATATTTTAACCAATTTGGTGGAATTTTTGGTTGTTCGCTAGGATATATAAAGCTCAACGCTAAGTGCGCGGCATCGAATCCCGTCAACAGCCATTTTATTTTTTCCCGAATTTTAAATGAGAAATGGAATTTTTTTATGGTAAGCTACCATAGAAGCAAATTCTTTTAAGAAGTTTTTTTGTTGTTTTCCGGCTATCATCAGCTCTCAACGACCAGGTTAAACGAGTTGTGGTATGAAAACGGCGCTTCCTGTGCTAACTGGGCCCTGTCTTCGGCAGACGGGCTACCGCGTAAACCAACCAACCGGTTGTTTGCCGTAAAGGTAAAAACTGGTTTTTATGCGATTATATAGAAAGTCCATTAAAGTGGAAAACAATTCGATATTTCATTAGACCTAATAGATATGTCGGAATTCGTAAAAACGTACACAATCATTTAACATGACACAAATAATAAAAATAATTTTTAGCTTATTATATATAAAGTCATAGTAGTAAAAGTGAATTCAATATCTATGTTAGTCCTAAAGTATTCGTCGGAATTCGTAAAAACTTGCACAAGGACAGCCCTTTGAATATAATAAAATTCTTAAATTAAATTTTATGACGATTATATTTAAGACTCTTGGGAAGTAAAAGAGAATTCGATATCTGATTAGACCTAAGAAATACTTCGGAATTCGTGAAAACGTACATAATGACTTTATACCCCTTTGGGGGTTAAATATTGTGACTATCATTGTTTTTTGGCAATTATATATAAAGATCTTCGAAGTTAAACCGAATTTGATACTACATTGGAAAATATTTTTTTATGGCACCGAACTGAACTTAGGGATCAACCTTTAATATAGTCATGTACAGTCCAGTCAGTTTAGGATAGGAAAAAAAATTACATAAGAGTTATGTAGAAATTCGGTAAATCGTACACAAGTACTTAGAGGTTGAATATCGGAAAATCCGAAAAACAATTATAGCCGCTTATGTGAAGAGCACGCGTCAGTAAAATTAATTCACGACAAACCCAAGAGATATGACGAAATTCGTGAAAATGTTTGCACCTCCGGATCATTGGTAATTTTTACCAGCTTATCTGATTTTTTTACTTAAATTAATATTCTAGAACATGTAAACACATACTACCTTGCATAAACTGTTCCTGAGATATAAAAATCCATTAAATAACCTCGTGGTTAAAAAAATTTACCTTCGAAACCAATTTGAACAAAATATCTCAACAGGCTTGTGATGCACGAGCCTTCAAACATGTTTGTATACTGTGGACGATGTATACGGCGGACAGACGGACTTTTTCATCAGATAAGATCCCGACATTGAGAGAACAGATTTATTGCTGCAAGAGAAATATATGCCAATCGAATTACAACAGTTTTAGGAAAAGTTTCTATCCCATTGTTGGGACTGAAATTCTGGGTTGGCCGAACCGAATTTTCGTTTATTGGTATCGAATATATTTTCGGACAACTGAACTATTTGTCTAGCCAACAAGAATCTCCTAAAATTTTGACTACCACAAATGCGCGGGTTGTTGGTAAATTCTAAAAAAAAGCAGTTATTTGTGTTAAATCCTACACAGAATTCTTTTTTGTTATTGTACCATGGGAGGAGGTAGAGAACTCTTCTAAGACACTATTTTCCTACTTTAAATATTATTTTTTACTTACTTACTTAATAAAACCCATGGCTGTAGGTAGGAATCGAAACCGTATTGAAAGTTTATGGATTGGCGCGCGTAACCACTGAGGCACCGAAGACCTTTCATTTTCTTTTTCCTATGTGCAACTTAACTTAGTGTGGATTAACTAAGTTACCGCAAGATACATTCTGTTGGCGGAAGACGCATTCGGTTACCACAGCAGAATTATGCCGAAAATCGTTTGTGATGAACAATATTCTATTGCAACAACCAACATTATTTTGCGGCAATCAAAATTGAGTTGCTAGACATTTTTCTGTTCGGTTCTTCAAACAGAGTCGCACAAACAACGTAAGTTGACTGTCTTGAATGGTCCTTTTGCACGTATTGCGTGTTTATTCCCTCAAACGAATATTTTTGGTACAACCGAATATCTATTGCTCCAAACTAATTCTTAATAGCATAAATGAACTTCGATTGCTACAATTTTATTGAAGCAATCTCTTGCCAGAAAATTATTTCTCTCAGTGTAGCTCTGTATCGTGAAAATTCTAAATTTGAGCATAGCAAATTATTTCTAGGTCGATCGCAATACTTCATTATTTAAAAATTTAAAATCAATTTAAAGCTAAATACATTCTGGAGTTATCGTATAATTGGATTTTTATATCATTGAAAGACTTTGTATGGTTTTTTTCGTTAAACCTAAAATTTATTCCTAAAATGATCTACTCAGTTTATCCAACTTCTGTAGAAAATTTTAGAGCTATCTAAAAGCACTTTAGTCTACTTTGAGTTTTTCGACCACTGCACTATCTTTCAATACTTAAAAAAAATAGTTACTATGCCTAGAACTAGAAAATTGTTATTTTACAGCATTCTTATTAAATAAAAGCAAGAAATTTTTACGGTGAATACTTTTCGCGCCAACTAGCAACTCAGTACCCGATCTTACAAAAAATGTTCATAAGAAAAAAATTAATTTATTGTTCCTTTATCTTTTGTGAATATTGTTCTTTAGATAGATGTAACACTATTTTTCCATACTCATCTTCTTTCCTGAGCTTATTTTTTTTTTAAAAAAAAAAGAACAAAATAAAAATTTAATATTTAATATATATGTTCAAAGTTTCAACTTTCCAAAATGAGGCGTCTCCAAAAATTTTGAAAAAGAAGTGTAATTTCTCAATAACAAATTTCAGTGTAGCAAATTTGTTTTAATTTCAGACTGATCACAGAGTTTCGTTAAACATTATTGCAGAAAAATTAAATTAGGCTATAAAATCGCTGGTATCCAAAATATGAATAAAACCAACTTGCTATTTTTTTTGATCAAAAATTACCATGTTTCTTGACAGTTTTTTAATATTTTCGACATAATTACTAAGAAGTCGTAAAACTTAATAATTAACATATCAAAAATTATAAAAGGTCATCTGGCACGAAAGTAGCTCACCTACTGGAAGGTACGTGCATATCATTCTAAAAAGGTTTTTGTCATACAGAACACAATACGTTAATTTTATTTGAAATGAGCGAAATGGACACATAAAACATTTTTGCGAGAGTGAAACTGTAAAAAGATGAAAGTAGGTAGATCTACGAGTACCTGTTGCGAATATGTGAGATACATACCTTATGTTTTATGATAAAGTATTGTTGTGACGATATCAGAGAGACACTTGCGCACATATTCACATATGTTACACTACTTGTGCTTGTTCAACAGGTTACATATTTTCACGTACGTTTTTTTATTCATAACCATATAAATTTTGTTGGATACCAGCAAACAACTCATTAGTAACTTATTCAAAATATTGTTGTACTTGTAAAAATTAGGGTCAAATGAGTAAGTGCTTACATATGCGGGATATGTACTTGTTTCAGATTTTTAAAAAAAAACGTATGTGTTGATAAATATGCTAATTATGAATTGAAATTTTTATTTTCTTCATGATAATTCATATATGATTCATAATATTGAAATTTCGATAAAATTTATTGAAATTTTGTTTTATGATTGGATTTCTTCAAAAGTTAGATATTTTCTAGTGAAGCAATCGTCAAAAAAACCTATTCCACCTGAGTACCTGTGTACAATACAAAAATTTCGTCCTCCTTTAAAGACTTTACGTTTTAGGACTGGAAGACACCATAACTGCAAAAAAATATTCAGTCCGTCTGTCCGCCGTACGTCTATTGAATAGATTGAGCCAGCCCCTTTAAATGGTAGTTTAGTTGGGGTACTAAGGTGAGCCAAAAAAGTATTGCTAGTAAAAGGGGGGTGCAGAATACATCACGAATTTCGCCATTTCTCTTAGACGTTTCAAAACATTGAATTAATTGTACTTCTACGATTCTTCATAAAAATGCATAGAAAAATTGTTCATGATTTTTTTTTTCAAATCAACCCCCAAGGAGATGTGGAGGGGTTGTATCCATTTTCACTTATTCCGCCATATCCCATGAGTTTGATTAGATATCGAATAAGCTTTTATTTCCACAGTCCTTCAAAATAATTGCGTAAAAACTGTTTTCAGAATTTTTGCTATTCAACCACTAAGAGGTGTGAAAGACTTGTATACGTTTTCACGAATTTCATCATATCTCTTAGGTCTGATATAATATCGAATAGGTTTTTACTTCGACAGACTTTTTACATCGCACAAAAACCGATTTCAGCATTTTATGATACTCAACGTTTGCATAGGTTTTTAGAAATTCCGACTGATGAGATATAAAATTGGTTTGAATTTTCTTGGGCTTTTTCGCATAAAAATCGATCTCAGAAATTTTGAATATTCACCCCCACAAAGGTGATCAAAAGGTTCACAATTTTCGCCATTTCTCTTAGTTTTGATGAAATATGAAATTGGATTTTACTTCTACGGGCTTTTTATAAAATCACCTAAAACCGATTTCAACATTTTTTTTCAAATTCAAGCCTTGGAGGCTTGAATAGTAGTGTAAAAGAATTGTGTATTTTTTCATAAATTTTTCTAGGTCTGATAAGGTATCACATTCGTTTTTACTTCTGCGGGCTATTTATGCAATCGCCTGAAAACTAATATCACGATTTTCCGATATTCAATCCGCGAGGTATGTAAATAAGGAATTGGGTAGGTTTTCGACCATTTTGGTCCGATGAGATTTCTAATTGGTTTCCAATTCTACGGACTTTTTATGTATGTACATAATCGAAAAAAAAAATTTTTTTTAAAATTCATCTCCTAGGTATTCCCTAGCGGTTGTATTCCTTTTCACAAATTTTGTCACATCCGTGAGGTCTAATGAAGTAGCCGCTTTGTCTACGGAATTTTTATGTAATCATCAAAAAATTTCTTCTTTTTTTGATATTCAACTTCCAAGGGGTATAAAGTTTTCACGAATTCCGACATATCTCTTAGGTAATGAGACATCAAAATGGTTTTTAGACCCACGGGATTTTGATATAATTGCTTTAAAACTAATTTCACGATTTTTCGATGAGTTAAAATTCATAAGGGCTTGTAAAGCGGTTGGATTCGTTTTCACGAATTCCGACATATTTCTTAGATCTAATACAATATCGAAGTGGTTTTTACTTCGAAAGGTTTTTATTTAAATTTATTATTAAATTGGTAGTGGTCACACCACTACTGTAAAAAAATGAAGCTCATATATTTGGGGGTTTATGAGATATGAAGCGTCAAAAAGATTTGAGTACGGCGTACACGGCGGACGGTCGGATTTTCTTTTTCTTTTTTGTCCTAAAACGAGAAAACACATAATTTTAGGACAACAAATCTTTTTAGATATTTCAGTTCGATCACAATACTTTATTAATAAAAACGTTCAAATTATGGCGATATTTGATTCACTTGAATCTGCACCGCAAATCATAAATGCAACTTTTACTCATTGGAGACACACACCCAGTTTTTGTAATCGAATACTGCGGGTAACAAATTTATGGTGTATCAACTTGTTTCATTCGTTACAATGTTGCATAAATCGATACCTTACTTATACCTCATCGACGAAAATCTGTAATTAATCAATTCGGCATACCTACTACAGTTTTGCTCCAGTGTTTCACTTCGAAAAGTGAAACAGTCGGTGTGATAAAAAAAAAGGATTTCAATTCGTTCTGCCTAAGTGAATTTTCATTTTTGCCGATTACGCAAATCGCAAAGTAAAAACAATTTTCGGTGGTTAAAAAACAGTCAAAGTCATCACAAATCCAGGAAGTTTTTTTATATTTCAGAAAACTATTAACGCTTTCTTAACACTCGTTGACTTCGGAAGATCTTCAAGTCGTGTAGCCGCTCGTGCTTGCTTCCATTCCGCTTTGATGAAATGATCCAAGTACGACTTAATGGACTAAATCTTTATGCAACAACGTGCGAATGTAACATGTGCATTAGAGTGCGTTTTTCCACTGTCTTATCGCAGACGCAGCATGTCTATCAAATATCAAGGTGTTTTGAAATCGATTATAACGCGATGATCACAAGACCACAGGTGGTAAATTAATTCCTCAACTGAAAGACAATAGTATTGCATCGATCGTGCACCTATCAACTGAATTGTTGGTTTGGCGCGCATTTTTGAATTTGAATTATTCTCGATTCGAAGAAAACGATACTTAAGTTATGTCGACGATTGCAATAGAATCTTTTCGATATAAAACGTAAGAAAAGCGACTATAACTTTGCGCACAGGTTGCGTTAAAGTTGTGGGATCGTCGCGGGTATTTTGTTGTGATCGGTGACGGTGAAAGTTTCAAGCTCTCGCACTTTTATAACGGGAAAACGATCGTTGGAGAATGCGACGCCATGGCAGCCACCAAGCAAACCGAGGTGACGATTGCAAATTCTTGCAGAAAACTTCATAATTCACACAATGCCGCGCTATTTTTTCCGGACATTGAATTCGCCGCCAACTGCGAAGAATAAATTTAAAGTAGAAAAAAGATCGAGACTATGAACCTCGTTTTCTCTTGACTTTCTTACTTTTATTTTTACTTAATCTATTATTCTAATAATAAAGTATTGTGATCGGAATGAAATTCAAAGAAAATTTGCTACTTTGAAAGTTTCGTTAAGTGGCGCTGTACTGTACAAATCAAGCGGTGGACTCCTCTTAAATTGTTTATAGCTAAAGGGTATTATTCTTCTTATCCGATATTAGCTTTCTGCCTAGGCTCCGCAGCACTAAGTATTATTATTTCCGGGGATAGCCTGTTCCTTAGCTCCAGAGTAGTGGAAGGGAATGGGTATTAAAGGATAGTTGGGAATGGAATATTGTTGAAAAGTATGGAGAAAATAGGGATCATGGGTGTTAATTACTTCTTGAATAATTGACTACAGATCACTCTAAAAATTCAAATTTTCAAATATTCACGCGCTTTGTCAGTGTTATCACCAGGGTTGCCAGATAGTTGGCTGCAGAACCCGCCGAGTGAACTTATGAAATAGCCCAAAACCCGCACGAAGGCTTGTAACCCAAATACCGTGCTCAACTTTGAAATTTATCAGATCTTAAATGTGTTGAACATACCATAGTTGCGATTTCGACGACAAACGGTGCTCCAGAATTCTTAAGAAACATTGTATTTGTGTAAATATAAAATATCCGCATTTATCATTATTTTAAAAGTCTTGTCTGAAAAAATATTAGGTGCAATAATCAAATTATTCATGAAAAATAATTTGTAATTTTCGTAATTCAGTGCGATCAAAATCTTCAGTGAATAATCCTACATGTAAGTTATCAGGCAAAAAATATAGCTTTTATGAATAATAATGTATATTAGTTTATGTTACAAGATGCACATCAATATTTAATAATGTAAGTACCTCATAATCACTTTCGCTTAAGCGATCAGATCCTGAGTCTAAAAAAGATCAAGCCGCCTCCCAATTAGCGTCATACATTGTTGCATACAAGCAGTTCAACTTAATGTTACGAGCCTGAGGTTCGCCGGGATTTCAAATAAAACACAGTTTTATTTCATTTACTACTTGATCGCTGTTATCGATGAAAATTACTTTAAAAATACACTTTCGCGTAGAACTGATCATCGTTTCATTCTCGTAGCAGAAAAACATATCCCCGGGCTGTGCAGCGCTTATATACTGTATGTGGTGAGTCGAGAGATTTCCAGCATATTGGGTTGTTTGTGTGAAATGCGCAAGAAGTAACTATTACATGCAATAAATGTCTAGAACATGCGAGAAGTATATGGACCTATTTACGATATTGCAAGATTCTTGTTTTTCTCCGGAAACTTTAATACCAATAATAAGTTAGAGTTATTCGGATTGACAGAGTACACATGTAACAATAACTTTAATTTTCGCCCCACCAATGCAGCAAAAATAATAATTAATAAATTATGAAAAAATGGAACTCTACGACAGTCATTAATATTGGTAAATCTATTATCTCTTGCATGTTATATTTCATTTGGGTGTCCTTATCTTGAAAGAAAGGGATTCTTTTGTAGAAAGTTAACAAATAATGAAGCTATAAGTAGCTTTTTGAAATTTGTACCCGTGAATTCAATATTTAAATAGCCCAAATCGCGGTAAATAGCCCAATCTGACAACCTTAGTGATCACCGATCGAACATGGTCCAGCAAAAGTACCTATCCACTAGGCGAAACGCCCTTATATACCGATAAAATTTATTAAGTCGAATGTTCGTTTCCACATGTTTTCGTGGTAATTTGAATATCTATAATATCTACCTTCTCTCCTTTTATGCTCATTAACACGTCTTATTGTCGATAGCGGTCTAACAGATAGATAGCGTTCGATCCCTTCGGCTTGTTGATGTGCGCGGTGCGCCATCTATATCTGAGTACCGCATCCAGGTCTGGTGGCAGGATTTTACGAAGAGGGATTGGAGTTTTTTAATGTAAGCGTAACTGCTAAGAAACATAGGATAGGTAAAAATTGAGTTGTATGTATATAGTAAATAGTAGTCTAGAGCTCATGAACCCAAATCCCATTTAGGACTCACTAACTAGAAGAAATAATTTTTGGGTATATTCTGTCGCACAGATAGACAATATCGGAGCTCATAGAGGATCTGATTAAATCAATATATTATTCTATTGAGAAAAAAAATTTCCATGTATAAATTTCCGGTAAAAATCTGTAAAACCAGCCTTGTCATTGATTATAAAATCTTACAAGATTGCCCCTGTTACTGCTTACTCCGAGCACCATTAGAATTCAATTCAATTCAAGTTCAAGACAATTCAAGTCTCTCATGGGCTATCAACTAGCCTACAAAGATCAACATTGAGAGTACAAATCCACACTAAAGCAAAAACGGACACTAGAACAATGGAAATGAACATCATCATAATGGAAAAAATCACGAAATTTACATTACTTAAAGAATTCATTAATATTATGCATAACCGTTCATTAATTTTTCATCTTCATTGCGTACTGACATACAGAAATGGTGGACAAAATTATTGTGAATGAATGAATTGGTACTATTAGTGAATAAATTTACAAGGTTCATGAACAGAGCAATTTCTTTTAGAACCGCTGTTCATCATATTTATGTCTACAAATTCATTTGATGAATCCGGTAATTTTGTGTGTGGTGTGTTTTGTTTGTAAAAGAACTGTATTTTAACTATTTGGCCTGTTTAATATTATCACCGTAAGTTTTCGTAAATATTGAATTTTTGCCATTATTACGTAGGGTATTTTAAATATTCATAGCAAAAACTTAAGAAATAAAAAATAGCTCCAATGTTTTTACTAAGATAACATCCCTTACAAATTCGAAAAAATTTAATCATCATTATAAATTTACTAATTATTACGCTTTTTTCATGCCCCGAATTTATATAATTTTTTTTTAATTATTAAGAAAAATTATTGAAGATTATTTTTAAGTCACACTTTGTTAATTTCGCATATCATATTTTTAAATGATTAATAATAAATTTGTTTCTGAATAAACATAACGAAACTTTACTTTATTTCCTGAATAAAATTTTTAATTTCCTAATCAAAGTTTAATGCATTTTTGCAATAATATATTAATACAGTACTCAGTAATTCAGTACTGAAGATTTAATAATAAGTTGTAATATCCTATGTATACCATGGCAACCCGAACTACATGTCAATAATATTGAAATTTCCAGAGAAAGCTACACCAATCCAATGTCCAATTCGGATAGCATGAAAAGCTCTACACACTTCTCGTATGTTCCACACACACCACCGAATATGCTAGAAATCACTCGAGTAAACACTTGCAATATGTAAGCGCAGCAGGACTTGGACATGAGACTTATCTCTTATTTTTCTACTGCGAAAGTGAGACGACGATCAGTTTTACTGGAAAGAGATAATGTATTTAATGAAATCGCGAAGAACTACCAAGTGCAAACATTAATTGAATTTTTTATTAATTTAATCGAATTGTGTTTTTACTTGAAATCTCGTCAAACCTCTAGCTCACTACGTTATGTAAACATTATTATAAAAACATTTATTGAAATTTGCAAAGAAATAATTACGTAGCCTATGACGGCTCAATGCAGTAAAACAAAACAAATTTTACCCGTGTTTGTAAAACATTTGTTTACTTCGTGTAGGTACCCTTAGAACACTAACAGCAAGTAATTGAACCAATAAACTGTCATAAATTTACGTATTTTATTCGTTAAATCAATGAATTTTATTCATAAGTTGATGAAATTGTTTGTTAAAGAAATGAATTTTTTAAAAAAAATAAAGGTTGGTTTCTGTATAAAAAAAAATTAAAACGTAATAGAAATAAAGAAATAGAAATACATAATAAAAAAATATGACCTTGCCACGTCACTTCTATTTTATATACCATTTCCCTCCCCTTCCAAGTAATGTGCCACGCTTATTTTAGTGTTGAATTAATGAAATTTCCATTGATTTACGAATTGTTTTCATTATTTAAAGAAATCGTTCGCTAAAGCAATGAACTAATTATGATGAAATCATTTCATTAAACATAAATCTTTCCATTAAAGATGCGGGGTAGAGCTGATTGTTTATAATCGTGTGTTCATTGAATCAACGAAAGATTCAAAGAAATGAAATTAATTTTAATTATTTTGTACATTAAGACAATGAATTTTACATTGAAGCAATTATTTTTAATTGATAAACGGAATCCTTAACTTTATAAACAAATATTTTTTCAGTGTAAGATGCTATCTACTATAAATTTTAACTTTATTATCATGTCGGACCTAGTTATACCTACATTTTGACCCTTAGTGATTATGGTAAGAATCTTAACTCGAGTAATGATTCAATGATGCATTGAATTTGACCGCATTCATGGGTCGAATTCAATGCATCAAAAATACAGCTGTCTTTTAACACTAAAAGAAACTACTTTCTCGGTAACTTTTAATGGAAAAATTTCAAAGAACGAGGGATAAAAATTCTTGGTGTTACTACTACTACTACTACTACTGCATCGAGTTCAATGCATTGGATTGACCATATCGTTAGCATAGCTAAGGACGCTATTAAAAACCAAGAATTTAATTAAATATGTAAAGCGTTCATCTGATTTAGCCATTATTTTCAAAACTCATATTCGCTCAATTCACTCTTCTATACCTGTACAGAGTTCAAGAAGACGTATGGTTTTAAATTACAAAGTATTGTTTTATTTTTGACCCCATTTTACTTTCTTATTTGTTAATAATAAAGTATTTAACCAAAGACAATGAAGTACGTTTCCAAAATCTATTAAAAGTGTGAGCCAAGCTGTTCATTGGTTTTCTGCCAGTCGTCCGCTGCGTGCCTCGACTGCAGCTCTTCATTTGAATGAAGGTTAGATTACTCGACGAGGTTTATAAGATACCTACTTCAAAGTATAAAGTACGTATCAGGTAAAACACACAACTTTCGTTCATATCTTTTCAAAATCTGCATTTTTATAAGCAAAAACCATAATTCCATCAGCATATTAATCTGAATCTTTTTATTAGACATAACTTTCACTAACATAATCATTCAAAAAATGTTCCAAATCAGAATATAATTAGCACAGTTGGCAATTAAAATATTTTAAATAAATTCTCTACATTCTACTGAGCAAATTATAACAGGTTCCGAGCGCGATGGACAAAAACAACGCTGTCCACTCGATAATCCCCTGGTATATCTGCGATTATCTCTGTACTGTGACGGGAAGTTGTAAGTATGTAAGCCAGAACACCTTTGCACGTACGAGTATCTAATGGAAAAATGAATTGAAAAGCGCAAACACTAATCCCACATCGACGAAAAACCACACCTTGTGTCCACGGAGCCCAAAGAGTCTTGTTGCGGTTACACTAAGGAAACTTCACCCAACCTTCTTAATATCGCCGCGATATGAAATGTACCTGTTCACTAAGAATGAAAAAAAAATGACCACACAAACAAAGTTGGACAAATTCTTGACCTACAATTGTATCTTATTCAGCAACGGATATCTGGTCAGTTCCAACCTATAGTCAATATTTAACTATTTTTTTTGTATATCTTTTTTATTTACCTGATTTGTGTTTCAGCTCGCGTCGTAATGTTAGTAACGAATAGAGTCGAGTCTGATCTTAGATATGCCTATAATATAGGTTTGTAATTAATTTCGAAGAAAAAATTATAAGACTGATTTATTGTAAAATTATTTTGTGAGAAGTGGCAGATCGTTGCTAAGATCGAAAGACTTCAAAAGGAGATCGTATAATATCAGAATTCAAAATTTAATGATTGAGTTCATTTCAAAATAAATTGTAACTACTTAATATTCTGGCGTTGACAAATATTTATTTGTTTGTTCTTTGAAATGCCATATCTACTGAAAATAATAGGATTAAAGTTCTTACAAATCGATTCAGAAAGTTATCAGCAAAGTTTTTTGTGGGTTTGTATTTTGTCCATAGCTCTATACTTCACAGTTTAAATCGTGCCACTATGTCGTCCAAAAGGCTTGTAATAGATCACGTCATGAGTACAATTCGAGTACATGTATTAATGGACTGGGTTTCTGGAATAACAAGTTGCCCTACCTATACATATCACAATCTTTTTATCTACAAATATTTGCTAGTACATCCGCTTCACAAGAGACAAGACTCCTTGGACACAGAAAAAACAACCGAAAATTCTTAAAATTTACCTTCTGCCGTGAAAATTGAGAAAAAATAAAATTGTTGTTGGTTGCATTTGATCCATCGCTCTTGGTGTTAGATTCAAAATATTTTGCTAATTAGTGGGTGCAACCTACGACTAGAAATAACTGCATTGTAAACAGCCAAATTGGTTTAAATATGAGGTGAACTTCAGTGTAACACTATAGCATGTTATAATTCGTGGATATGAATTTCAGTTCAGGAACGCACTTATGGACAAAGTCTCGGCAAAATCAGCTATAAGGGTGGTTCGGATAATTTTTTTCTGATGAGTCAATATAACTCGATAATGAAACAGCTTCTGCGGACATGGTCCAAACCCAATTTTATTAAAATTGGTCATTCCAATAATTCCAATTCTCCAACAGTCATGCCAACAGCCCAGGCAGTAATCAATTCCAGTCGGGATATTTTGTATAGTGGTCTCACATAAGTCTTTCCTAAAATCGAAAAATCAACCAAAAATTCTTAAAATTTAACTTTATCATAATAAAAATACCATTCTCGTTTAAGGGCCCGTGAGTCCCAATCCAAAATCGAAAATTTCACATATTTTGCTTTGATTTCATTTCGAGAGCATAAGAAATTATTCGTGAGCATCGGAAATTTAAATTTGAACGATTACGCACGATGTACAACGATTCAACCGTCAAGCGATGCCCCTACACAGCTCTGTGTGTACGGACCTGTATGTGTGTGTGAGATGCAAAATGAGGAAAAACGGAATGTAGAAAAATAGCGAAAGTAAGAACGGAAAGGAGTACAATCCGATCGAAAGTTCGGAAGAAAATTCATTGACCTGATGTCTCGGGTTTTTTTAAATTTCTGTGGACAGTGGATTTCTGGACATTCGCATGACATAGTATACTATGTATATTTATGTAGGCACGAGACATGTCTCCATTCATGTTTTTATAGGCAATTGTGGACTAAAATAAAATTAATTTCGTATTATTGCATATTGGGTCATTTCATCAAGAATCGCCAAATGTTATGAAATTTGGGATCTTACCATCGCCGATTCTTTTGAAAATTTTTTAGAATTAGTAAAATTAATTTTTTTGTTTCTATCTCAATTATAAAGATTTAAAGATTTTAAAGATTTCGCAAAAATGGTGTCCGAGTTCTCTTTGAAAATTCATATCTCTGGTAATTTGTATCATAGAATAATAAAATATGGCTCATTTTAAAGGGGAATGTTATCGCAACATAAAAAAACGAAAACGAATAAAAATTATCCTCCAATTTTTTTTTCAAGGATAACGATTTTGTTCTTTATCCTTGAATATCTCAAAATCCGTAGTTTTATTTTTTTTTTATTTTCTTATATTTTGTATATTATATTGTTTTTCAAAACATATTAAAAAACCAAATTGGGATTTCAAGGTGATCGGGGTACAAAATATGGGTGAAGGAGTGTGGGAGTGGAGGAAAATAATGCGTCCGAAACGCAAAAAAACCGAAATAGACACATTCTAAAATCCATATCTCCTAAACGGTTAATGTCACGAAATTAAAAACTAATGAAAATCTTAGGTATACTAGGAGAATAGATTGGAAACAAATTTTCGAGTGTGGGTGAAAAACTTTAGATTACGATATCTCACGAAACAATTGAGTGCAATTGTTTCGTGAGACAAATAGATAAATAAATAATTCCTTTCTATAGAACAGCTAATACTACAAAGTTGAAACTCGGTATGTATATGTAAATCAACTATAAAAGTAATTTAGATAAAAAATTTAAAATAGCCATTGGCGTTCGGAAGGGGGTGAAAAAAATGATCAGTGAAAATGGAATGCATATATTTTTACGGTTTTCGTCATATCTATTAGGTCTTCCCAAATACTGAATTCATTCTACGGCTTCTGCATATAAATACCTAGAAAGAGTTTTCAGGATTTTTTAAATTCGACTCGTAAAGGGGTGTTAAGGGGGTTGTATACTTTTTCACGAATTCTACTACATCCCCAGGTCTTATCAGTTATCGAATATCTTTACACTTTCAAGGGCTTGTGTAATAATCGTCTAAAACTTCTTTTCATGTTTTTTCCTTTTTTACTTCCTGGAATTTAGAAATCGAAATTTTATTTCTGAATGAAAATTACGTGTTTATGGTTATAGAATTCATAGAATTTGATGATCGTGTTATTGCGCTAGCCCTGCGAAGTTTCACGATAAGCGCCTTATATTTATCTATCAACTCCTTTCAGGACTTTTGGATATTTAACCCCCAAAAGGGTGTAAGGAGGTTGCATATCTGATGATATATCGAATCCATTTTTACTTCATAAGGTTTCCGATATAAGCGCCAAAAAGTCAATTTCAGTATTTTTAAATATTCAATCCCAAGCGGTGTGAGGGGGTTGTATGGTTTTCAAAGCTTCGTCATATTCGCTTTTCACTTCCACAGACTTTTTATATAATCGCCTACAAGCTCATTTCTCAATTTTTCGATATTCAACCCCCAAGGGTTTGCATATGATTTCACAATTTCTGTCATCCCTTAGTTCTGATGAGATATAAAATTGTTTCTTACGGCATTTGACCAAAAACCAATTTAAAAATTTTTCGAATTTCAAAAACCAAGGGGGTGTAAAGGGTTTGCTTACGCTTACATAATTTTTTCAAAATCTCTCGTGTCTCATGTTGTTACTTCTTATGAAATCGTCTAAGAACCTGTTTCACAGTTTTTTCGAAATTCAAACCCCAATTTGTTGTATCTCTTAATTCTGATAAGGCAGCAAATTCGTTCTTACTTCTATGGGTTTTTAGTGTAAATAATATACCGAAATTCGAATGTCTACACGGGCTTTTCCAATGTTTAATCGGCTAAAAATCTCTATTTTAAATATTTTTTTAAAGAACAAAACTAACTTTCCAAGAAACCTCATAATTTCGAAACATCTGATGACATGCTCTAACTTTGACCGCTCCCGAACTTTGACCCGAAAATAATAAATTTTCGCCCAGACAATTGGCAGATTTTTTTTCTTTTTTTCGATTTACTTTTTGCCCTGTTTGCCACATAGAAAGAAGAAAAGCTAAAAATCACTTTTCATTCTGCGCAGGCGAATAGACATTATGCCGATTACACACACACACCTTGCCATGTAGTTACTATGCCTTCGAATCGTGTGCTGCAGGCTTGCAGGGTGGGGAACATCGTAACCTTTTTACTCTCAGCGAATGAAACATAAAAACAAACCTGCCGAAAAAAAATGCGACATAGCCACACGTCCGATAAGCTCGACCTCTGCGAGTGGTCTGAATGGAAAATTTGATTAAAAAATGTAGTTTGAAAAATCGTTGCAAAAACAATGTTATACTAACTTTTTTGAAGCTTTTTGAATTTCAGTTGCTTTAGAACGCTTTGATAAAGTAACATAAGAAAAAACAAAATAAAAAAAAATCGGTTTTCATAGAAAATTTTAATAATAAAAAAACATAATTTTTTTTAAAAATCAGAGTTTTCAAAATGTATTATTTCCAAACATAAGTCAAAATCGAAAATTCTAATTCCAAAAAAAAATAGATTGAATCGTTCCTAATTGAGTGAAAACAAAAATAATGAAAATCACTTCAGAAATGTTTCCAAAATCGCAATTACCAAATGTGTGTTTTCAATAATTTCGAAAACTTATTCGACGTAATCGCTTATAATTTTTCTTATGATCGAAATTTCAAAAAACAATAATCTACAGAAACTTTAAAACATATTGCTAATTATATTTGTCTAAGCAGAAAAGACCTATCTTTTGCTGCTTTGGAGATTTCGCGAATCCCGTTTGCCTTATTTTCAACAAAAATGCTGTTTTGGTATACACGGGGCCTTAATAGACCCATTGCATGTACGAAGTTTCAACTCTCTTCTCCGGAGCAAGCAAGTTCCTGAGATATTTAAAAAAAAAAATAAAAACCCCGCTTCTGTACCCTACAACAACCCTACAACAGGGGCGGTCATAGAGGGAAGGCCATAGGGGCGTCCCCCCCCCCCCCCTTAAAAATTTGTCAACCAACGTTGTTTTATGTTATCTCATCTATTTAAAAGAAAAATTATATTAGACTATTAGATACACTTATTAAAGTATACTCGTATTGTGTACACTATGTAAGTAAATCTGATTTGGATAGAGTACGAATAAATGCTGAAAGTTTTAAATTCAATACGATCTTATTGGAACGGCAGCATTGATTTGGCACAGGTATCATCTTTATTTTCCAAAAACTAGTCCCGGAGTAAATTTCAAATTTATTTATATGTATAGGTAATCCAGTCTATCTTAATAGTTTTGTCGAAATCACTAGATTTCTGCAAATCTAGTTTGAAATCTTGTGTTGTAACTTATCTATGATATAATTAAGAGTATTTTCAGTAATAACTACTATTACTCCACATATTAATTTTTTGAATACTGATTAACATCAAAAGATTTAAAACTCGATTTGGAGAAATCTCAAGATTTCTATTAAATTCCCAAATTTGAATGAATTTGAAATCTAATCGTGTAAAAAGGGTAGTTCAAAAGCTAATCAAAGCAACCTGAACAGTAGGGTAGGACAATTTTTTTCAGAATAATTTTTATTTTTTTAAGGACCTTATCTGATCGGGATAAAATTTAAAACATATAGTTTTTACACTAATTAGGACCATTACAGGAGGTGGAATCGCGAAAGAAATCTTTGGGAGCATATTCACCATACAAATAATATCCACTCTAGTGTACAGCCCTGAAATTGTCTTTCTTTCATCACTATTACCTGTACAAAATATTAAAATGTTTTAAATTACTTGATAGGAATGCAAGCTTTACAAAGTTAAATCTTACAAAGTAAATTAAAAAATTTAACATATTAGTCATGGTCAAACAAATGTTTCAGGGCGTTGTATACGCTTTTCGAGTTTTCAAAACCTACTTGCCAAAATCTTCCGATGTAAATCAACTATAAGAGACTGCTCGTGAAGTTGTTATAATTGAAAATAGTATTACAGAGTTTTCGAGATTTTTTCTGAAGTTATTATTATTATAATTATTATAATTTAAGATATTTTTAGAGAATTTTCGGGCTTTTTTAAGTTTTGAATAAGGAGAGTAGGATAGCTAAGGGTATGGTGGCAGTCATCTAAACTCAACAAGGAGACTAAGTTAATATATATATATACAATAAATTACATTGATTAAAAATAAGCTTTTCGTAGATTTTAAGTATTGTAAGATAATTTAATAACTGGGGTGATCCTTCGTAGTCGGCCTGAAGTCTTTGGATTTAACGATACAGGCTTCGGATCTCAATGCCAATTCTTCGGTTTCATCAAATATGTATGAAAGTTAAACTATTAAAAATTGAATACACTACTTTTCTAGTGGTCTTAATAACTGCTGGTTTACATTGATTAAATATAGAACAGAATTGACGAAATTACGAGATTTTGATAAAACTATCAAAATATTCTAGATTTCTCATACATTTGAGAGATTTTAAAGTATTTTTGGATTTCTAAATTTTGTCGAAAATGAGATCGAATTCTACTGAAAGCGAACAACCTTGAAATTTTGTTCACCAAGCTTTGGAATCAAATAATTTTATTTTTTAGTTCCTGCTTATGCTATTAAATTTTCCATTGCTTAAAGACTTACAATAGATTAAAATTTTTGGCACCATACAGCCAACTGATAAATTTAAAAAAAATATCAAAGGAATGTCTTCAGAGCGATGTTAATGCTTGTTGAGATTCCGAAATCTAGTTACCTAAATCTAGCGATGTAAATTAGTTATTAGATGCGAAAATGAAAAGGTTGATATTTTCAAGCAGTAAGAATCGCAGCGACCATAACATTTGTACAATTTCAATCCTCACTGTACTAGCGTCTAACCACCACACCTAGTCTCTCTACAGTACCTACTGAACGTCAGTGATCCCCCACTTGAAAAAGCAATATAACCGCCACTGCCCTACAACAATCATCCGCAATTTTTTTAACAATTTGTCACAAGAATAACTTGATTTAAGAACCAAGTTTCAACTTTTAGAATAAAAAATTAAAAATAAAAAAAATTTTCCTTAAATTCGCATTTTTTCCACTCTTAAAAAATTATACTATGAAAAGAAGTGTATTTGCTGACAAAAATTTGGTTTTTTGTCCTCACCGTCCAAAGCTACTAAATTAATTTAATTTGTTCACCAAACATTTCTCTAAATTTTTTTAAAAAAGTTTGCGAGAGAGGACATTTTTGCTAGATATTTTTAACAATAATCTCTTTCTTTAATCAATTTTTCCTTTTTTAATGAATTTTTTCTCCTGTACCCATAGCTAACTTCAACTGAGGAATAACATGGTAGACATATTCGAGTAGTACTATCTACCTGTAATCAGTGGCCTATACAAATTTCTTAACAAAAGTACACAAATAAAAAACCCTTCACCTCTTCAAATGCAGAACTCCTTAAAACATGTGTGATCAAATATGTATATGCCCGTTTTCATTTTCCGGAACGTGGAGGTTTGGAATTTTCATTAAAAAAATCACGTCCATATCTCACAAATTGTTAAAGATTGAATCCTGAAATT
Source organism: Beris morrisii (assembly GCA_951812415.1). NCBI lineage: Eukaryota > Metazoa > Arthropoda > Insecta > Diptera > Stratiomyidae > Beris > Beris morrisii. The sequence continues at coordinate 140,181,812 of OX638311.1, forward strand.
TATAAATGATAAATCCTTAATAAAAAAAAAACAAGGGTGGGGTATAAGAGGTGAAGGTTGTTGGAGGGGAGTATGATATTTATTCTTCTGATTTTCATATCTCGAGACTTGCTAATGGTGGAAAGCAGAAACTTGGAATTTACGTAGAGCTACAGTGGCGACACGTTCTAAAAATATGTAAGGTGGGACCATAAAACGTATTATCTTTGTACTTGTACATATATTTCGTCATATCTCTTAGGTTTTCGATAGTAAATTTATTTTACTACTACCGCATTGAATTTGTGTTAACGATTTTTTGATATTCAACCCAAGTGGATGTAAATTATAGTTATATACGTTTTCACGAATTCCGGCATATTTCTTAGATTTAAAGAAATATAGAATTCGCTTTTACTTCTATGGGCTTTTTGTATAATTGTCTAAAGGCTGAATTAAATTTTATTTGTTATTCAATCCCGCGTGGGTGTAAGATGGTTGCATACTTTACGCTTTCACGAATTCCGACCAATCTGGACTGATTATACAACGAATAGTTTTCATTTCATGACCTTTCCATAAAACTTTCTATAAATTAATTTGAGGATTTTGAAATGTTCAATCTCTAAGGGGTGTAAAAGGATTGTGAACAATTTTACGAATTTCGACATATCTCATAGGTCTGATGAGATATCGAATCGGTTTCTACTTCGATTTTATAATTACCTAAAAATTAATTTCAGTTTTTTTTCAATATTCAACTCCTATGAAATTGTAAATTGGTGATATATTAAATTATGTTTTACTTCCACGGTTTTTTCAAATAATTAGATTAAAATTGATTTCGGATTTTTTATATTTTTAATTCTTTTTCTTTTATTAAACTTTTACTATTACAATTTTTTACGAATGTTGACAATTGTACCATACTGAGAGTTATTCTAGTACCAAAATTAACTTTCTAGAAAACCTCCACGTCTGGAAATAATCAGTCTTAGATTTCCAGATTACGCGTGAAAATCGAAATTATCGTTTTAAGGGTGTCAATAGCTTCTATAATTGTTGAACTTGAAATTTTGAACTTAATTTTCCACTTCATGGAATTTGTGCCGAAAAATAATTATGTTCTGACCAGACTGATTGCAGATTTTTTTCTACTAAAAAACAGTTCGAGGGAAATATTTGAAGCTTTTGAACAATTTTTTTTCGTAACTTGGTAGTGATTTATAGCTGCTTCTACACAGTAATAGAGTGGAAAGAGATCAATAATAAAATGTTCACTCAGTGCTAAAAAAAGCCCCATTTGTCACCTTTTAGGCAAATATAAATATATTGCTCTAGCTTAAGAACTTTCGAAGTTATCTACTTTTCATATAAACTATTTTCGCAATTGAGCAATTCTTTTTTTTAAAGAAAATTGTAAGATACAACAAATTCTTGGAGTTATCATTGATATGTTTCTAATCCAGCAACTTCGATTACTTGGCTTTCCTAACACATTATTGAAAGGATAATATCAAAAGAATAGTCGGATCAGACGGGCATTTCCTGCCATTAAACCATTGGGAGTACAACCTACTAGTAGCCTCGGCTTTTTGGTTATAGCAAACTCAATGCATTTCTATAAAGTAAAAATTTTGATTGTGAAATTTCATTACATGATTTTCCAAGGCAAAATTCCAACCACGTTTTTTTTACTTGAGTATTAATTTTGAATTACAATTTAATATTTTCACTACGAATAAATAAATTAATTTTCAACGAGTGAAATGTTTTTAATGTATGTACTTTCAAATTAAACGATGTTTTGAATTTAATTTTACTTGAAAAAGGTAAGACTCAATGCCGTTTAATAATTTTCTGTTCGTGGATCAACGAATTTAGGGTACTTGAAAAAATTCAGGATCTACATTACACTTCACTAAAAAAAGAAAATTACCCCAGTGAAGCGATTTATATGTGGATAACTTTTAAAGTAGCTAGTGGAACAATTTTACCATAAATATACTGTAATGAAATGGAACATTATGATACACAGAACAAAATTTAGTCCACGATCTTGTTTCTTAAATTGCGGTGAACATAATTTGTTTATCAGATTAGGAATGAAAAACAGACCTTTTTTAAAAGGGTTTCCCTCCGAACGGTGAAAAATATATTTAAGTTTAAATTGGAAAGTGGAAATGAAATAAGAAATTAGATCTCTTGAAAACGGCATGAAAACGGTCATATGTTTGTAATGGTGTAACCTAAGTTTTCAATAATCCCCTCCTAACTTAATAACAATAAACCCCTTGTATAATAGAAAAGTACTTTGAATTAAAATGAAACTAGTTTACAGAAATATCTTTTTATCACATCGTAAAGGTGGAATTATGTTGAAGGCGATGTGCGCGACTTACGCGATGGTATATTCCGTCGCACGCTCCATATCGCGAAATCAGTTATAGTAAGAGCGTTGAATTGCTTGCAATAACTGTCAAATAAAATTCACATCAAATACCAAAATATTTTGTTGGCAGCTTGCGAACGTTTTGCCTCCGTTTTTATTTATTTATTGGATAGGTATCGCCATACGGACGCTGTCTAAATTGTTGTAAACAATCCGTGCAACCTAAATAATGGTCAAAATGACGCTACGCGCAACAAAGTTAGAAAATTAGCAATAGTAGCGAAATCAATGCGATATTATTACAACTGGTTATACACTCACCAATACACATTCTAATCAGCTGTCATCGCGTCGCTTTGCTAGACGCATTCATGAACGCGCGTCGCCCTTACTACAATTCCACCTAAAATTTTAGCGCGTTTTGAAAGAAATTTGGAAGTTAGAAGATTTTTTGATAAAGACATCGAGTTTAATGCGTTGTGTTTATTAATAGTGTTTTAAGTGAATTGGACCTAGTACCGTCTTCAATTAACAGGTCAGCAATGGTAATTGCATGTCAATAGAACTGTTTTAAGACTCTATAATGTAAGTTGTCAGCACATTTCACTGCCCAGGGAAAAGATAATACAAAGGTATCCAGCACCCGGAAAGATAGGTCCAACCGTACCCAATGTCGTTGAAAGAGGTCAGAATTCAGAAAATTAACAAGGGACTACAACAAATTTTAAAATCTATGGTATAACAAATAGTAATTCTACCAGTTGGGAAATGCCCAAAGTACCTTATGAACATAAAATACGTTAAAAATTGGCATCTTTATTATTTGAATTTTGGAATGTGCAAAAGTCCGTTACGTACCAGATCCATCAAATATTTGGACTCTGTACAACACAAAAGAAAAACATTCCATTACGCGCCGTTAAGGGTCAATCTGCAATTAAATGGAAGTTAATGATTTCTTTCAAAAATAACATCTTACATAATCGAAGACTGATAATTCGGTCTAATTACGTTCGATAAATGTATGTACATTTTATTCTATGTAATTTACCGGTTAAATTCAGTTCTACTTTTGAACGATTGCGGGTGGTATAGTAAAATTACATTCGTCAAAATATTTCTAATGAATTAGTTTGCAGTTGGACCGTCTAATTTTGAACCCGCTGCTTGCTGTGCACGTGTGTCTAAGTGCCTCAGAGGTAAATAAGATTATTTTTTTTTAGATAGATCAAAAGAAGGTAAAGGTAAAAAATCAGTTACTATGCCGATATTAGGTCAATTGGTCAATAGTGTCAGTTGTTTTTTTTCCGCGAGTTTTGATTCTTTGGTCCGTGATAGACACATTTGTTTTATTTCCGCAAGTAGCATTCGATGAGGCGGTAAGACATTTCTAGTGTGTTTTCTTTTCAAAGTAAACATTGTTTTTTTTTTGGAATTTTCGCTTACATGGTTCCAAGTTTTTAATTAAAAAAGCTTAAATTTATTGCAGCGAAATCTCCAATTTTTTTTTTCCGCAATAGAATGTACTGATTCCTCGCGTATAAATATTTGAAAAAATGGCCGGCTACAATCAGACCCATTATTGGCTTTTATATGGATCATTACGACAGTTGAAAGTTTAGAATTGTAGGAAAATTAGAGCGCATTGAAACAGCGTGATATCGTTGAGGAATGAAGGTTTAAAAATCGACTAATTCTTTTCAGCTATACCATGCTGTGTCTTATGCGCGATCAATGATTTAGATTAGAGTAAAGTGCGCGGTAGGTATACGTAGGTCTGTTCATACTGAACAACATAATTAAATAATTAGAATTCAGTGCAGCACAGAGAAGTATGCGGAATCCACATGCAATCTACATAGATCCATTTATGTTGATTAACCGTGTAATCATAATGAAATTTTTAACATCGAATTCCATAGCTGTTGTATACGAGAAACTTAAACGTTTTGAAAGATACGTGAATCCACGCAATGAATTCAATGTTAATTTTACGTAGACTGATGTATATGAAATCTACGTGCCTTTTTTTACTTTATAATTTCAATAATACATATTGTTATCGATTTAAAAAAAAAATGTGCTACCCTCAAAATTTTTTTTTTCGCGTTTCATGACTAACAGACACGAAAAAAGCAAAAAAAAAATTTCAGTCCGTCTGTCCGCCGTACGCCTCTTGAAGTGACTATTTTTGGAAGGGTGGGGGTGTGAGGGGGGAAGTGGAGGAAGCGTTTTAGACGAAAAATTTTGGTTTCTAGATCTCAGCAACAGCTTATGTTAGAAGGCTGAAACTTGGAATTCATATAGAGCTTTGATAGTGGAGCCATTTGCAAAAAAATTGCTGATATGGGTGAAGGGGTGTGGGAGTGAGGGGAAAAATAATGCGTCCGAAACGCAAGAAAACCGAGATCGACACATTCTAAAATCCATATCTCCTAAACGGTTAATGTCACGAAGTTAAAACTTAAAAAAAACATCCCTAGATATACTAGGAGAATAGATCGGAAACAAATTTTTGAGTAGAGGTAGTGGCGTACGGGGGTGTGAAGTCAAAAACTTTAGATTGCGATATCTCACGAACAGATTGCACTAGACAAATAAAATTCGGTTTGTGTATAAAGGTTGACAAATTAAGTTTGCTAAAATTAAAATTTTTTAAGAGGGTGGTGGAGCATGAAAGTGGAGGGGATAAGAATTTTTCTAAAAAGTCACGTCATATATCTCAAGAACAGTGTAAGATAGATACTTAAAATTTTTACCAGAAGTAAGCCTAATAGACCCCTAATACCTTACCCTTTTGTGGGTTAGGGTGTAGACGGGGAGAGTGGGGGAGGGAGGAAAGGAAAAGGTTCTGATTTTTATATCTCGAGAAACTATAATGATATAAAGCTGAAACTGTGTTGTATTTGGATAGAGCTATAGTAGTAGCATGTTGGAAAAATATATTTTTTTATATGGGTAGTATGGTATGAGGGTAATTTTCCTATCTATAGAACGGCTTATGCTACAAAGTTTATACTCGGTATGTATATGTAAATCAACTAGAAAAGTTATTTGGATAAAAAAATTTTTTTCAAATACCCATCAGCGTTTGGAAGGGTGGCGAAAAAAATTATCAGTGAAAATGGAATGCACATATTTTCACGATTTTCGTCATATCTATTAGGTCTTTCCAAATACTGAATTCATTTTTATTCTACGCCTTCTTCAGATATATACCTAGTAAGCGTTTTCAGGATTTTTTAAAATTCCACCCCTAAGGAGGTGTAAAGGGGTTGTATACTTTTTCACGAATTCTGCCTTATCCCCCAGGTCTAATCAGTTATCGAATATCTTTTCACTTTCACGGGCTTGCGTAATATTCGCCTAAAACTTCTTTTTAAGTTCTCCTTTTTCAGCACCTAAGAGGGTATAAAAGGATTGAACACGTTTTCACGAATTCCGTCATATCTTTTAGAAGTGATAAGAAATTGAATTGGTTTTTACTTTCTCGTGTTGTCTTCATATTTATCTATTAACTCCCTTCAGGATTTTTGAATATAGCCATTTTTCAAAAAATTAAATTGTTATATCTCAAGAAACATATCAGATATGATATTAAAAATTTTACAGGAGTTATGACCAGCAGACCTTTAGCTGAGAGTGAGTGCGGGTGTAAGGGGTGATGGTGGGAGAAGATGGAAAGGAAAAAATTCTATTTATTTCTCGAAAACCGCAAAGAACGACTATATAGGGCCACTATAGGGGCATGGTAGAAAAATAAAATGTTTGATAGAGATAGCAAAGTACGGAAGTGGGGGTGGTTTTTTATATCTCAGAAACGGCTAGAAAGTTGAAACTTGGGACGTATATATGTAAATGTACTTCAGAAGAAATTAAAGCAAAAAAAATTTGTGTACAAAGATGGAGTACAAAAATGTCCGCTAAAATGAGTTTTTTTTTCACATTTTCGCAAATTTGGTTATATCTTTTAGGCATGTCGAGTTATCAAATTAATTTTACTTCTGCGGACTCCTTATATAGACGTCTAGCAATATTTTTCCAAATTTTGCGACATCCAACCTGTAAGAATAACCAGCAGGTTATTTCAAACGTTATTGTTTAGGTAGTCAGTCGCACAGTAACCTACATCGCATCTCAGCATTAAAAGCGTTCCGAACTTCTACCCAAAAAATAATAAAGTTGCGCCCAGACTGATGGCAGATTTTTTTAAAACAGTGTAGTATCGCATCTTTTGAAGAGACAGCACTGTTATACTTTGTCCAAGTTAGTTGACGCTGAAAAGGAGGAACTGACTATCTAAGAATTGTAAACTTATACAAAACTGTGTTTTTAAAGTAACCACACATTTTTTGATATTTAGCCCACAAGAAGGTGTAAGGTCGTTGTTCAAATTTTCATGAATTTCAACAAATCTTTTAAGTCTAATGAAATATCGAATTCGGCTTAACTTCTAGACGCTTTTCAGGCGTTTGAATTATTCAACCACTACGGAGGTTTAAAGTGATTGTGTACGTTTTTACGAATTCCGATATATCTCTTAGGTCTAATGAGATATCAAATTCAGTTTTACTTCTAGGGGTTTAAAATATAATCGCCTCAAAATTAATTTCAGGAGCTTGTCATATTCAACCCCTAAGTAGATGCAACGTGATTTATTACGTTTTTACGAATTCCGATATTTCTCTTAGGTTTGATGAGATTTCGATTTTTTTACTTTAAAAGGGTTTTATATAATCGTCTAAAAATCTGAGCGCACATTTTTTATTTTTTGATGAGATGCGGTGCAGGATACTATGTATACAACTGACAACCTAGATAATAACCAGGAGACTATTTGAAACGTTATTTCATTTAGGTTGTTAGTCGTATAGTAACTTGCACACGTTCAGGACTTCTACCTAAAAAATACTATTGATGCGCCTAGAGTGTAGACGGATAATCCTAGAGCCTCCTTTGTTTCGCTAACTAAAATTTTAAATATTTTAAGAACTACAAATGATAGAAAATTCATTGTTAGTTCTTATAAGGAGCTATTCCAGCCGGACATGCTACAAATAAAATTCTTGATAGGTGGTAGTTGGAAGGGTACGTTCTTCGTGCACTTTTTAGACTCCTTTCAATACTACGATTTTTGTAAGAACGGTGCGATTTTAAGTGTTCCGAGATTTCGGTGAATTGCAAAAGCAAGATTCAACAGAAACTAAGTAAATTCAGAGTATTTTAAATTTGCTCTATGCACACATTAATGATTTTGATCCAAATTCGGTTGTTTTGGGCATCACATCTTTTTCTGCAATGGATGTACTTATTTCCAGTTCCAGTTCATTTGCGACATGTAAACCTATTTTCACGCTATTGCCGCTATGCTACAAAGATAAAATTCGTACCATTCTCATTGAGATCACCGACACATTACAGATGCTAACTACAAAATTTCTACATATACGAGTATTGTGGGTAATAAAGAAAACAGCATTTTGATGGTGACCCTTGTTTGACCAAGGTCCAGGCCATTAGGTCCAGCATTATATGAGATTTTTCTCTAATAAAACTTTCCCTGGTTGTTACAAGGTGTCATTTTTACCTGTTCAAATGGCACTAACGAACAATTTACAAAAATGTGATTTTATTCATGGTGGACGGCACATGTGGAGAAAGTTATTATTGAATGAATGCGTTCTTTGTCAACCCGGTTGACTTTCAGAACACCACACAAAAGTGTTCTGTTTGAAGAAAAGAAAATTGTGAAACATGACTCGAGTCCATTCATTGTTTTTACTTTCTGTGTGATGGCGTAAGACCTCAAATTCAAAGGTACCCTACTCGGCGGTACTACACAAGACACAGTCGTGATTCCCAAGAAGACCGAAGAAAGTTTTATAGCGTTCCGTAGTGCATTAGTAGCTAGTGAGCTCCTCTATATGCCGCAGTTGCTAACTTCTTCGATCTGAACCCATGACCCATACTGGCTGGTCTGGTGATTTACTACAAGAAGAATCACCAGCATTTCGTATGAAAATCGCAAAAATTTTCTGCTTAGCAGTGGATCTTGAGGAATTTCAAATCGAAGATGTTTCGATCGAAGATGATTTGCAACGATGTTGCACAGTAGGAAGATCATGCCCTGCTTCCATTCAATACCTCGTCAGTTAATTCGATTTAATATTAATTTTGTTAAAGAAACATTGAGCCCGTTTGGATATTAGGAGAGCGGAACAAAAAAATACGCGAAGAAGAAATCTGAGAAAGTGGATTAGCTAAAGAATAAGTAATTTTGTTTTTGTAGTTTTGGTGGAATCGGAACTTTTTTTGGGTTGAATGGTATTTAAGGTTCCGATAAGAATATACGAAAAGATTTACGTTTAGCGTGTGCACTGGATTTGGGAAAACCAACCGTTTTACTGTTTTATTGCAAAACATTTTTCGTTACAATCGGTGAAGTTACAAAATAAGCAAAGAGCATTACTTGTTAAGTCGCCAACTTAATGGAAATAACAATCAAAACAGTTAATTTTTTTAGGTTGGACAAACAACTTTTGTTGTAAATAGATTTCAACCCCGATTCGAATTTGTACCAAAAGAAAATAAAGTTGCAACCAGACGTGATATTTCGAAAAAAATTGCTACCTTACATTTTTTATTTTTGAGTTTTAAGACTAGTAGGCCAAAAAAAAATCCGGCGTCCGCCGTATACGCTATACCGTATACACCGTGTTTGACGCGTCATAACGCAAGAACCCCCATGTATATGAGTTTAAAATTGTTTCAGTAGTTGGAGTGGGTAGTCACCTATTGGGAAAGAAAGAAGAGGTGTTTTTGAACGGGGTTTCAAGGGGCGAAGGAAGAATTGTTTCATATGTCTGCGGGAAAACGACTATCAAACTAACATAGGGGTATACAGGTAAGCTACCAAAAAATTAAATTGTGGAGGGTAAGCTTCAAAGCTGAAAACTATATCTTTGGGATAAAATTCATAAACCTGTATGGAAACTCTTAGAGAAAAAGAAAAATAAATTCTTTAAGGGAGGTGGAGGGTATTTGACTTGTGGGGGGGGGGTATTTTATTGTTCCTAAGAGTAACCATTTGTATAGTGCCACTACTCGTATGGGTCACCTCAACACAAAACATTCAGATTTGATTTGAGGGGATGCAAAACTGTAATGTTTACGTTTTCACGAATTCCGACACATTTCTTAGGTCTCATGAAATATCGAATAATCCTTAACTTCCATGCGCTTAAAATTTAATCGCTTAAAAAATGTGTTTGATATTTTACTCAAAAGAGGGTGTGTAAGTGGTTGCTCTAGTTTTTTGATATTTTACCCAGAAGGGGGATGTGTTAGATGGTTGCACTAGTTTTCACGAATTTCGACAAATCGTTTAGGTCTTATCAGATATCAAATTAGCTTTTACTTTTAGCGGCTTGATAAATAATCGCATACAAATTAATTCAGAAGCATGAGATGTTCAACCCGTAAATGGGTGTAACGTAATTGTGTTTTTACGAATTCCGAAATACCTCTTAGGTTTGAATAACGAATTGTTTTATTTCCTTTAAAGAGTTTTCTATATAATCGTCTAAAAATCGGTTTCAGAATTAAGCGAAAAGAAAAAATAAATTGTATAGGTACAAATTATAATTGTTACTCACGGGGGTGGGGTTGAAGGACTGTAAATAGTGATTCTTTCTTAAGAATCTTTTCATTAACCAGCTTGAAATGTTTCCTGCTGACCCTACCGGCATGGCTGGTGACGACTTAAATGAAAAATTCGGAATTTTTATATCTCGAGAACGGCTAATTCTAGAAGTAAATATGAAAGTTGATACGTAAATATAATATTATCGATAAATGGACATGTAAATATCTGTAGAACTACTGAAAATATGAATTTTGAAATGAACGCTATAAAACATAAGTTTTTGGGATATAAAAAAATGTTTTTAAATTTTTGACTTAGAGTTTCGAAAGTGGTAAAACGAGTATTTCGGGCAAAAAACTCTGTATTTTAGGAAGCGTTTCAGCCAACAGTGCATTATGCTTATAGCGAAACTTTGTGGTTTGTATATCACGGAAATTGCATATTTTAAAGTATGTCAGTCTACGCAGGTACTCATATTAGCCGAATATAAAAAAGAATGTTGCCAAATTCTGGAAGCACCTTTTTTATTTTTCTGGACAAAATCCGAGACGTAGTCAAAGTAGAAATGTGACACTGGTTGCGTCGAAGCAGTCACCCTAAAAAATTAACATTTCACAGATTTTACTTTATTATGATATTTTTTAATAATAAAGTACCTATTGTGGTCGACTATAAAACTTCAAAAAAATTTGCTACTCTGAAAATTATCATTTTCACGTTTTAGAACTAGTAGACCCCAAAAATCGAAGAAAAAATTGTTTGTCTGTCCGCGGACTCCAAACGCCGTACGCAAAAGCGTTTGAAGGCGTTGAGAAATTAAGTTGACATTTTTTTGGTGGATAGATTACGAGTGGGAAAGTGGGAGGGGTGTAAGCGTGAAAATTTTCGATTCTAGTACAAGAAAGATAAAATTTGGTCTGTACATAAGATTACAAAGTGAGTCTAATAAGTGTAAAAATTTTAAGGGGGAGGTGGAACACGGAAGTGGAGGACAGCAATTTTTTTAAAAATATATATACATATTTTCATTATATCTCAATAACCGCACCAGATATAATCTTAAAAATTTTATAGGAGCTAGACCCAGTAGACATCTTGCAGAGGTGGTCTAGGCGGTTGAAAGGAAAAAATTCTGATTTTTATTTATCGAAAACCGCAAAGGATACAAAGCTAAAAATTTACGACTATATAGTTTGATAGTGGTACCAAGGTGCGGACAGGGAGGTAGCAAGGTACGGGGGGATTTTAGTATCTCAGAAACGGCTTATGCTAGAAAGTTAAAACGTAGGAAGTAAATGTAAATGTACTACGGAAGAAATTAAAAGAAAAAAAATTCTGACTTTCATTGGCTTAGTAGAGTAGAAAAATTTCCGTAAAAAGTTTTTTTTTTCACATTTTCACGAATTTCGTTATATCTTTTAGGCATGTCGAATTATGAAATTAATTTTACTTCTGCGGGATCTTTGTATAAGCGCCTAGAAATAAATTTTTAGATATCCATCCTCTAAGGGGTGTAAAGAACCTAATTGTGTACGTTTTCACGAATTCCGATAGATTTTTTAGGTCTAATAAGATATACAATCACTTTAACTTCTAAAAGTTTTATATATAATCGAAGAAAAATCGATTCAAGCATTTTTCGATATTCAGCCCCCTACACTATTGTTCAACTTTTCACGAATTCCGAAATTTAGGTTTACTGAGATCGAATTCTATGATCTTTATAAAGATGTATAAATTAATTTCAGAATTTCGGGATAATCAACCCCTAAGAGAGTGTAAAATGATTGTGTATTCTTTTACAAATGCCGGCATATTACTTACGTCTGATGAGATATCGCCCAAAAATCAGTTTTAGGCTGTTTTCAAATGCAGTCCATAAAGGGATATGTTTATATTTATCCCAAGAGTTAAGAATTATTTGATTGAAATTGCAAACCAATACTGTAGATAACAACTAGAAAGTATTCACCTCAAAATCCCCATGTTTTCAATGATTGAAAATTGGAACTTTTCTGTATGGTGGAATACAGGTGATGGCAGGTGCCACCTCTTGTCCCGATCTAAGGCTCTCTTGACCAAAATTTTACAATAAAAATTATAATACAAAAAAATCTGATTAGATTTTGATGAAATCTCGTTCGAAAGCGATTCAAATTTTGTTTTTTTTTAGCTAAAACGTGAGATATACATTTTTTTTTTAAATTTCTGGTCAGCCACAGCCCCAACATTGAACTACTTCAAAAGTCGATTTCGAAAATACCTTCAAATTGTGGGAACAACAAACTCAAAGTATTGCCCAATTCGACCTTATTTGATTTTCACACCGAATCTGCCTATGCCCATTTCTATATAACACTTCTTACACACAAGCCCGTGATTAGTCCGGCCCATTACTCAAATTTCGGCAATCTATGCAATTTATGAATTCTAATTATTACTTAGTCAGATCATACCGCAAAGCAATTATCCAAAGTTACACAAAATGAATTATTTTTTTGGTTGAATCTATTAGATAAACGTCTTCATATCCTTCTGGTATTTTGTAAGGTGTTTTTACATCGGTCTTATCGTTTTTAACTCAATTTCTATGTTGACCTGTTCCATAACCGCCGAGGGTAATATAAATTAGAAAAGTTAACAAATTTAAACTTATGGTATGTAAGCTGTTTTTTTTTTGCTGTCGGAGTCTCTGTATAAATCGCAATTTTATGGAAAATAAATTATTTTGCGGTTTCTTTGTAGAGAAAAATATAATTAAAGTTGAACGTGATGATTTCCTTGTAAGCACTTTACTATGTTAACTTTGTAGATTGTGTAATTAATTTTTTTGAAGACAAGGAAAGGTAATGTGGAAATAACATTTCTCCAGGACGATTTTCTTTTTGCGAATTCTATTGGACAAGAACTTCTAGCCTTTGTAAAGATTCTTTCGCCTTATTGTTTATTTAATAATGAGTAGGAAAAGTATACATTATACTCGTAAGTTGGCCACTTTTCACATCTTCAAACATTTGGGAAATCGCCGAAAGGCTTGTTTTTACTACGCAATCCAAAACCACATCCATGGCTAAACTAATAAATGAACAAACTATAAAATACATCTCTAAAAAAGGAAGAAGACAATAAAATCAAAAAATTGAATTTATAATCGATATTTTTCAAAGTTTTGATGTCGGTGAAAATCACAATTAGCAAGAAACAATAACTTCTTACTTTAGTTTCATACATTTACAACAATTGAAATGTTAATTGAAAAATCAACACTTCTTCAGTTTATTTGACCTAATTTTCATCAATAAATATGCGATTGTGTAAAAAGCTATAGCTTCTAGTTATAAATTTTTTAAAGTTTTGTTCCAAAAAAAAACTTAATGCAATTGATTTTTTTTTGCAACTTTTTAAGTCAAAGAAAGTGAAGAGAAATGGTTGTGATTTTATAAGTACACTTTTATTCGATCGTATCGCAATTTACTCGTAAGCAAGTAGTCTAAGAAGATCGCGATGATTTAGCAACATTTCATAGAATTTTCTTTCTTTCTTTCTTTCACGCGGTGTGATTTTATTAAAGTGTAATTATCGCTCTTTTTTTTATTCCATTAAAATAATTATGTTATAATTTTTTTTTAGTGTGTTTCGAAGAGGTCATGTACCATATGGTTTTTGTTTATTTAAATACGTAAGAAAGTTAAAGCATTGGAGTCTATCGAAATTCGAATGTGTGGCCGAAAATAAAAACACTGAAACCACCAAAATTAAGATAGGAAAAGAAATAATTTGAAATCAAAAGAAGTTATAGAAAAAAATTAATTAACATTAATAATATTCATTTGATATGAAAATTTTTCAATTCGAACACACCGCACGTGAACGGATGTAATTCCTATTTAAATTTTAATTGGAGAGGGAGCTCACATATTTTTGAGAGAATTGCGGAGGTTAAATGAGCGGAGTTTGCTGAATATAAAACTTTTGATGGTGCAGTGGAGCACAAAAGGGAGGGCGCTAACAATTTTGAAGAAAATCTACACTCATATCTCAATAAATCTTTAAGATACTGTTAGTTGCGTACCCTGGCAAACAGAACAAAACACTTATTAATGACATCATTTCCGGAAAAATTCAACCCTCAAATATACCTAGAACTAGAAGTGCGTAGCTAGTTATAGGCACATCTCGCATGTTATAGACACTTCTCGCATGTTATAGATGCTTCTTGCATATTCCACACCCACAACTGAATATGCTGGAAATCTCTCGACTCAACACATGCAGTATATAAGCACCTAAAAGCTTATACACGTAATCAGTTTTTCTACTGCGCAAGCGAGACTGCACTCAGCTCTACTCTAGTGTTTATTTTACTTTATCTTTTTTTAATAATAAAGTATTGTGAATGGCCGGTGGGAAAACCGCGAAAAAGATATGAGGACTCAGTTGACGCAGATTTCAGAGCGCTTCTTAGATGCACGAATTGGAGGACGCGGGCGCTGAACCGAGATGACTTCAGACAATATATCCTGCAGACCCTGGCCCGATTTGAGCTGTCGCGCCATTGATGATGATGATCGACCTGAATATAATATAACAATTGCGGAGTATAATTTGGAAAGTGTGGACAACTTCATATATTTTGGCACTAATTTACCAAGAGACGGCAATGAAACGGACGAAATCAAACGACAGATCATGCTAGCAAATAAAACGTATTATTCAGTACATCCAATAATGAAATCCCAGAAAGTGCACAGGAACAATAAGCTGCGAATATACAAAACTAATATACGACCTATGCTCTGTTATGGTAGCGAGACATGGACGTTTACGCGAGCTTCCGAAAAAGCAGTTAACGCATTCGAAAGAAAGGTCCTCCGAAGAATTTTGGAGCCTGTGAAGGAAGGAACGAACTGGCGAATAAGATACAACCATGCGTTGAATCAACTCTTCAAGGAGCCAGAAGCTTCAACCAACTTCAACGTTCATCAAACTATTTAAACTGCAGTGGGCTGGCCATGTAGAGCGGATGGAAGACAGAAGAATCCCCAAATCTGCTCTTAAAGGCGAAGCAAGTGGTAACAGGCCAGTAGGCAAACCACGCAAGCGATGAGAATACTCGGTTGATGAAGATAGCAAAGCCATCTTAAAAATTAGCAGGTGGAGGACGCGGTCTTTGGATCGAAACTATTGGAGACGACGACTTCAGGAGGCCAGGGCCCGATTTGGTCGGTCGCGCCATTGATGATGATGACCGATTTGAAATTTTGAAAAAATTTGCTACTCTGAAATTTTGTATTTTTACGTTTTAGGACTAGTAAACCCCAAAAAAGCAAAAAAAAATGTCCGTCTGTCCGCCGTACACGCCGTCTGCCGTCCGCCGTACGTAAAACCGTTTGAAGGCGCGTAGCTCACAAACCCCTTGAGATATTAAGTTGAAATTGTTTGGTTGGTAGAATGGGTCAACCCCTATGAGTGGTATCTTTTGACGGAGTTATGGTGTGAAGGGGAGGAGGGGGAGTGTTTTAGACGAAAAATTTTTATTTCTAGATCTTAGGTACGGTTTATGCTAGGAGACTGAAAGTTGAAACTTATGTAGAACTATGATAGTGGACCCATTTGCAAAAAAATTGGTGATAGGGGTTGACGGTTGTGTGAGTCGGGGGAAAACAATGCGTCAAAAACGCTTGAAAGCTGAAATTGGAACATTCTAAAATCCATATCTCCTGAACGATTAATGTCAGTCGGCTGAAACTTTAAAGTTATCTTAAGGGATACTAGGAGTTTAAAAAAATCTGCCAATAGTCAGGGCGAAACTTTATTATTTTTAGGGTCAAAGTTCGGGAGCGGTAAAAGTCGGAGTGTATCATGAGTTGCTTTAAGATTTTTAGATTTCTTATGGAAAATTAATTTTGTTCTTAATATAAAAATATTTAAAATAGAGATTTTTAGACGATTAAACATTGAAAAAGTCCGTGTAGACTATTCGAATTTCAGTATATTATGTACACTAAAAGCCCATAGAAGCAAAAACGTATTTGTTGCCTTATCAGAATTAAGAGATATGACGAATTGTTAAAACGTATACAAACCCATTACTTCCACTTGGGGTTTGAATTTCGAAAAAATTGTGAAACAGGTTTTTAGACGATTTCATAAGAAGCAACCTGAAATCTCATGAGACAAGACGGATTTTGAAAAAATTCTGAAAACGTAAGCAAACCCTTCACATCTCCTTGGTTCTGGAAATTCGAAAAATCGTGAATTGGTTGGCCGTAATAATCAATTTTACATCTCATCAGAACTAAGGAATGGCAAAAATTGTGAAAACATATACAAACCCTTGGGGGTTGAATATCGAAAAATTGAGAAATGGGTTTGTAGGCGATTATATAAAAAGTCTGTGGAAATAAAAAGCGATCTAATATCTCATCGAACCTAAGAACCCCTTACACCTCTTAGGATTGAATATCTAAAATACTGAAATTGACTTTTTGGCTTTTTTATATAGGAAACCTTAGGAAGTAAAAATGAATTCGATATATCACCAGATATGCAACCTCCTTACACCCACTTGGGGGTTGAATGTTCAAAAATCCTGAAAGGAGTTAATAAATAAATATGAAGACAGCACGAGAAAGTAGGAACCAATTCAATTTCTTATCACTTCTAAAAGAAATGACGGAACTCGTGAAAACGTGTTCAACACGTTTATACCCTCCTAGGTGGAAAAAGGAAAAAACTTAAAAACAAGTTTTAGGCGATTATTACACAAGCCCATGAATATGAAAAGATATTCAATATCTGATAAGACGTGGATATAGTAGAATTCGTGAAAAAGTTTACAACCCCCTTTGCACCCCCTTAGGGGTCGAATTTTAAAAAATCCTGAAAACACTATCTAGGTATTTATATGAAGAATCCATAGAATAAAAATGAATTCAATATTTGGGAAGACCTAATAGATATGACGAAAATCGTGAAAATATATGCATTCCATTTTCACTGATAATTTTTTTTGCCCCCCCTCCGAACGCCAATGTATATTTGAAATTTTTTTTTATCTAAATTAGTTTTCTAGTTGATTGACATAAACATACCGAGTTTCAGCTTTGTAGCATAAGCCGTTCTATAGATAGGAAAAACACCCCCCACCCCCGTACCATACTACCCCTATAAAAAATTATATTTTTCCAAGATGCTACTAATATAGCTCTATCTAAATACGAAGTTTCAGCTTTATATCATTATAGGTTGTCGAGATATTAAAATCGGAACTTTTTCCTTTTCACCCTTCCCCACCCTCACCCTTTACACCCACACTTCCAAAATTTTGTTTTCTACTAGGGGTCTATTAGGCCTACTTCTGGTAAAAACTTGAAGCATCTATCTTACACCGTTCTTGAGATATGAGACGTGATTTTTTAGAAAAATTCTTATCCCCTCCACTTTCATGCTCCACCGCCCCCTTCAAAAATTTTGTTTCCAGCAAACTTCATTTGTCAACCTTTATACAGAAACCAAATTTTATTTATCTAGTGCAATTGGTTAGTAAGATATCGCAATCTAAAGTTTTTCACCCCCCACCCCCGTACGCCACTGCCCCCACTCAAATTTTTGTTTCCGATCTATTCTCCTAGTATACCTACAGATATTCATAAAGTTTCAATTTTGTGACATTAACCGTTTAGGAGATATGGATTTTAGAAAGTGTCGATCTCACCTTTTTTGCGTTTCGGACGCATTATTTTTCCCCCCACTCCCAAACCCCTTCACCTATATCGGCAATTTTTTTGCAAATGGGTCCACTACTGAAGCTCTATATAAATTCCTCCTAGCATAAGCGGTTGCTGAGATCTAGAAACCAAAATTTTCCGTCTAAAACACTTCCCCCTCCTCCCCCCTCACACCCCCACCCCTCCAAATTTGGCCACTTCAAGGGGCCTACCCAGTCTATTCATAAAAAAAATTTTAATTTAATAGCTCAAAGGGTTTGGGAGCTACGAGCCTTCAAACGATTTTGCGTACAGCGGTCGACAGACGGACTGAAATTTTTTATTGCTTTTTTCGTGTCTACTCGTCATGAAACGTGAAAAAAAAAATTTTGAGGGTAGCAAATTTTTTTTTTTTAAAAATCGAAAACAATACTGTATTATTAAAATAATAAAGTAAAACGGTTAAAATGGTTAAGGATGGTGGAGAGGTATGGGGGTGGGGGTGAAGAACTTTGAATTACAATATCTTCTGACTCAATTGTACCAGGAAGATAAAATTTGGTTTATGTATATATAGATTAACAGGTGGAGTCTACTGAATGCAAAATTTATGAAAGGGGAGGTGGAGCGCGGAACTGGGGGAACCGCCATTTTTAAAAAAATATAAAAGGAACCGTACCAGATATGATTATGATAATTTTACAGGAGTTAGGACCAGCAGACTTCTCGCGGAGAAAAAAATTTTGAGGGTGTGGATGTAAGGGGTGATGGTGGGAGGGGGTGGAAAGGAAAAAATTCTGATTTTCATTTCTCGAGAGCCGCAAAGGATAGAAAGTTAAAAATTGACAACTGTATAGAGCTACTATTAGCTATTATGTTGTCAGTAGCATAGTAGCCTAAACCGCATCTCAGCATTAAACATGTTCCAGACTTCTACCCATAACATAGTAAAGTTGCGCCCAGACTGTTGGCAGATTTTTTAAAGTGATTTTCATTAATAATAGAGTTCAAGTAGTAAAAGATATCGGAAATCGTTACCAATAGTGTAATTTAATAAAGCACTTTGTATTTTTCTTGCTTTTAATTGACTCGCAACAATAAGATCTTAGAATTTATACAACCCAATGAACGTGGGAGTGGGAGGGGGGGGGGGGAAATAATACGTCCTATACGATCGAAACCTGGGATTGAAACATTCTAAAATCCATATTTTACAGAACGCTTGATGTCAGAAAGTTGAAATATCGTGGTTGTCTTAAGAGATACTGGGAGCTCAGATCAGTACTACAATTTTGAAGGGGGCGTCTGGAGTGCGTGGGGTGGGTGGTAAGAAAGGTTGGGATTGCGGATGTTGGAAGTGATGATGGGAGGGGGTGGAAAAGAAGAAATTCTGAATTTCAGTTCTCGAAAACCGTAAAAGATAGAAAGCTAAAAATTGACGACTGACTATAGAGCCATCCTAATTTTGGATGGGGTTAGCCAGGTACGGGGGTGTGTGCGGTTTTTTATATCTCAGAAACGGATTATGCCAGAAAGTTGAAATTTAGTTCGTATATGTAGAAGTACTACAGGAGTAATTAAAGCAAAAAAGGGTCAGATTTTCATTGGCGTATAAAAATGGAGGAAAAAAATTTCCGTGAACAGGGTTTTTTACAACATTTCACGAATTTTGTTACATCTTTCCTTCTGCGGGATCTTGATATATGCGACTAGTGTGGTGGTACGTCGAGTCTTTAACTAAGTATTATTCACTGTAGTTTTGAATGAATGCCAGCTTCATACATTTTATTGAATTCAAAATGAAGTTGACATATTTAGCAAAAAATAAAAATGTTGGAAAAATATTTTCAGTCTTACAAACCTTTGATGTAAAACGTTATAGTAAATTAATTAATTTTAATAAATTAAGAAATAAATAATTTAAAATACAAAAAATGTTCAAATGTTAAAACAATTAATTTTAATTAAATAAGAAATAAATAATTTAAAATGTTAAAAATGTTCAAATGTAAAATAATAAATTAATAAGTTAATCAATTAAAATATTTGAAATATTATAACATCTCAAGTTCATCGTTCCATCGGATTAAAAAAGGATTCAACTAGAGATAACCTCTACACTAGAAACGCTTCTTCAAATTTTTTGACATCAACCCCCGAGGGGGTGTAAAGCGATAGTGCACATTTGTTCACACTGGTTTCTGAGAAAATGGGTCAATAAATTACCACTGAAAAGGTTTCGCGATATGCTCCCCTTAAATTTAATCGGATTTAAGCAATTTTTGATATTAAACCCCCTCGGAATGTAAAGTATTGAAAATGAATGAGTAGGATTGGTCTCTCTGAGACTAAAATTTGCAGAATATGCAATGACGAAGACGAAACACCAGAGCATATCCTCTGTGAATGTGAGGGTTTAACTCGCAAAAGGCTTCGTCACTTCGGTCAGGGTTTCATGGACCCATCGGAATTCCTGACCATTCCTCTTCGCAAAATACTAGGCTTCATTGAAAGCGCAGGGATCGAAGAGGAATCACAATCAAACCGGGGGG
Source organism: Beris morrisii (assembly GCA_951812415.1). Classification (NCBI taxonomy): domain Eukaryota; kingdom Metazoa; phylum Arthropoda; class Insecta; order Diptera; family Stratiomyidae; genus Beris; species Beris morrisii. Next base: position 140,202,089 of record OX638311.1, read on the forward strand.
ACGTCACAATAAGCCCAACTGTGGCTGCAGTGACAGAGGTTAACCATACCAACCCCCATTTCCAAATCTATCTATCTATGAATGAGTATACGTAGAAAATACATTGAATTTTCCTTACATTTATACGTAGACTTTAAGTGTTGTACATGCTGTTTCTATCTTAAAGCTGATTCGACTCAACTGTACTAAAGCCAAATCAAGTTAGTTCCTAATTCTTGGCTAATCTTCAATATTGAAATCATAGCTACTAGTATCAAAGTTCAACGTCTTAAATACAGTGTGTAATTAAACTTTATTTGGCCGGGCGAAAGTAGACCTCACCTTAAGAATGCGCTACATTTTAGGCGGCATTAGACTAACGAGCCACTAACGAACGCATAATACTTTTGCGCTAGTTAAATAAACCTGCAGCGTTCCGAGCGTACAATCTGTCGATTCTAAAGCCAATTATGTATAGTAATTGTGTGTAGGCTAAATGTATAACTGGTGGACTGTTACACCACCCATTGATCCAAATTCGATCGACATTTCCGTGACAGAAATGTAAATATTGAAGAAGAAAAAAAAACATGCTCAACTTTGGCTTGGAACACTTCCAATCCAATAATCCAAATCGAAATCTAAATTGGCTAGACGAGGTCACTGTCAACCAAACGCGGAGAAAAATACCGATTAAAAGAAGTGGTAAATAGAAACCGCAATCTAAGACAAGAAAGGATCCGGAATATTATAGTCTAGTGGCTAATTGAAATTGGTGAGTCGGATAAGCATCGAATTTCACCCACATACCGTCCGTTAAATTAGTCACCAAAAACTAAATAGTCGTTAAAAGTGACGATGAAATGACACCATAATGCCTCGAGTCACAATCGAATCGGAGGAGAGAGTTTTGTTTTGACCTAAAGGTAAATTTTATAAGACTGAAACGACGCACCTGAAACTGAGTCACTTCTCGCTCTGAATACAGAAGTGTCTTCTATTTGTACTTGTTTCCTAAGTGTACGACTATTCCAATCGGATGTGTACCTATCCGTTTCCCATCTTCCTATTGAAGACATGAGCCGTACCTAACCAGGTGAGGTGAAGGTTGCCAGTTAAAATTTTAAAAAATAAAACGTAGTAATAGCGCTGTATACATAAGTAAATTGGCCGATCAATAGTAACCTGAATATTTGGCACGAATAATTGACGCCAGATCAAGACAAGGTGTTAACGGTCGCTGTATCGCCATTGGCAGGTAACTCTTTTCTTCAAGTGAACTGAAAACGTGATGGCTTTTAAGAATAATTAACTGGACGGCTCAATATTTCCTCGTCTTTATATCGGTTGTGTGTTTTTTTTATTGAGGTGTTACATACTTTTACTTCGAGAATAATTGAAAGAAAACAAATCATTTTGTTGTTTTGTTGTCACTTTCGTTTATGGAATGCATTGACCAAGATTTGCTGAATTTCCTCTTAAGATCTTAAGATGAACCGGTGATTTTCGGGGAGTTTCTAACGTGGGAATAGAAATCGCTTAAGATGCAGTTTTAATTAAGCGCACAGGATTATTCAAAGGTCAGTCATATCCTTCATTAATCGTTCGATATATTGTGAGTATAAAACTGAACTTTCCTTAGTTGCTTACTTAGCGAATTTCAATCAAGTGATTAATCAACGGATTTTTCGATGAAACAATTAAATTGCGTTTTATATTGCATTTTTGGTAAAAGTGAAATTTATCGTCTAACGAACTTTTAAAGATTGAATAAGATACGAAACGAAATCAATCGGGTTTGAGTAATGTGCTTGAAAGTGAAAGATTCACGTAAAGCACAATAATTTGGCTTAATCTTGCGAATTACAAAACTATTAGAAAGATATGGAAAATGGTAACCACTAAATAATAGTGACTAATTCATGGCAATTTATTATACTTCGGATGAAATCCGTTGAGGTTTTTGAATATAGTTCACACCACAAATCAAGGCTTTTGCGAAACAAAATTGCATTCATATTTAATATTAATTTCATCAGTAGCCTCAAGGATGGTTTGAGGAAAAGAAAATAGTGGACTCATGTTGCCTACGTCCGTCCCAACTAGTTGCTAAAATGTGGACTGGCATCTGCTAGCCTAGCCTAGTGTGGCTTCGATGTCCTAGTATGACCATGCTTGTCTATCAACTCAGAGGTCATGGGCTCGAATCCCACTCATGACATAGCCTTATGCTTTTGCGAATACCCAGTTTTCCTAACTTTTCAACAATATCGTTTCTAACAACCCATCATCAACATACCTTTTCTCCCTTTTTCCGGCTGTAGTTGGTCAATAGGCGAACCACCCATCTCCGGAAAATAAACTTTGGTAGCTAGCTTCGGAAGGAAAATTTGAATCGGTCTAAGGGTGGACTGTAATGTTTGAAATTCGATGACACCCATGCCCGATTTGGACTATCGCGGCGTAGAAGAAGAACGCATTTCCTAGTTCAGGATTGGAGTGCACATAGAGGCTCATAAGCCCAAAACTTTCTGGAAGGATCAAGCTTCCAGTGAGGTCAAATATCTGGGAGTAACCTTGGATGATGGGATGAACTGCAATGCGCACATTGAACGCACTATCGAGAAAGGATCTCTCTCTGGACTTGTAGAAGACTAATTGGCAAAATTTGGGGTTACTCTGGATGTATGCGACAATAGTCAGACCAGTGATCACATATGTGTCATCTGTACGGTGGCGCAAGACTAAGCAAGCTGCAAAGATTGGTCTGTACAAACAATACTGGGGTAATGCGAACTAGACCTACTCCAATATTTCAGGTGATGCTTAATATCTCACCTGCATCTACAAAGAGAAGGCAGGCGCACAATATACCGACTTCTAACTTCTGTAACAGTGTGAAAGCTTGCCACTTGTAGGATGTGTTGCATATGTATGTTACGATGTTTGCCAAGATCGGAGCTTCTTCGAAGGCCTCTGCAACCTCGACTCAACCAATGCGATATCTGCCACTACCACCAATGTGATATCCTCCGCCCACCAATGTGGTGTACATGGTGAGATCGATGGTGAAGACACCATCATACATGACGTTTGACAATGTGGGGCCAAGCACTGAGCCCTGTGGGACTCTTCTTAAGTCCGTCCTCGATGTCATACAGCAGCACTCTTTCTTCAAAGCAGTTGGCTTAAATTCGCTTGACATCAAGCGTTACCACAGCGTAGTACTTCTTGTCGCCGTTTTTCCACCTATCATCAGATGTCGCATCACGTGCTATCCTCATCACTCACAAGCTTCGTATAGATGGCGTCGATGGTAGATTTTCCACGACGAAATCCAAATTGGCGAAATCCAAATTATTAATTTTATGGATGTTATGCTAATTATTCGTGTACTGCACTTGTATTCAGGGTTAGGGTACTAACACCTTCTCTGCTATAAGCATACATATGGACAAAACCAACTTAGGATTTATTTAGGAAATAGAAAAAAACTCTTACTCGAATACTTTCTTCTTTTGATCGTATGAGAGGCTCACTGAATTCTCCCAATCAATAGCTTAGTTACCGGGCGGGGGGATCGGTTCTTACAATTTTTCTCCTGGGGCTTCAGACGCTCGTGGTTACCCATTCTTCTTTTCTCTGCCCCTGATAAAACCTAAGAGATACCTCGGGATTCGTAAAAACATACATAACGCCTTTACACTACCTTAGGGGTTGAAAATCAAAAATTCCTGAAATTAATTTTAAGGATTTTGAGAAGGCAAGACTCGATATCTCATCGGACCTAAGAGATGTATTGGAATTCGTGAAAATCATTCAACCTCTTTACACCATCAAAGGGGTTGAATATCGAAAAAGACTGAAAACGGATTTTTAACGTTTATTACAAAAAGTCTGTCAAAGTCAAAATGAAAGCCATATTATATCATTAAATCTAAGAAAGGAGTCGGAATTTGAGGTTGAATATCAAAAAATTTTAAATTTGGTTTTTAGGCGATTACATTAAAAGCCTGCGGAAGTAAAAACCAATTCGATATCTCATCAGATCTAAGAAATATGTCAGAATGCAACCAGGGGCTTAGGAATTCAATATCGAAAAATAATTAAATTGTTTCTTCGCGTTCATATAAAGACATATTTCGATTTATCAGCAAAATTCGTGAAAATATTAAAACCTCATATAATTGAATTATTTGCACCAGTTCCGTGCGAAAATAGTAAACAAATTTTTTATCCTAAAATAATTATTCTAATTTATGTAGATATAGGTATACGTACCAAGTTTCAAGTTTCTCACATAATCCGTTCCTGCAATGGAAAGAACATCCCACTCTGTACTATGCTATCCCATCCAAATATATCTCTCTTCCTATCTGCTCTCGAGATATACAAATCAGTATGTTTTACTTTCCACCCTTTCTACTCCTCAAATCCTCAACCGTAAAATATTTTCTACTGATAGGATTACTGAATAAATTTCAGAACTCTATCTAAAATAGTGTTTGAAATATTATTCATGAGTTTTTACAGAAATTGTTATCCCCACTCTTTATATTCAGGATTCTACAACATAATACGCAAACTCCCTAAGTCATTGGTTCGCAAAATGTTTTTCATACTCACGCCACTACCCCATCAAAATTTATGTTTTCTATACTCCCCAAGTATTTCTACAAGCAATCACCAAGTTTCACCTTTTTGACGTGAACCATTCAGAAGATTTGAATTTTAGAATGTCTCAATTCCAGCTTTTAAGCACAGTTCTTACATTTCTTTGCCCACACTCTCATACCTCTCCACCCATGTTAACTATTTTGTATACATATGGTTCCGCTATCGTAGCTCTATATAACTAAGCGTCAATAAGCAATGCTTCCGCACCTTCTAAGATATAAAAAACCCTCCACCTCCTCCTCACGCTCCACCCTACAAAAACCTGCCCCTAATCGAAGCCAACTTAATTTATACTTACTGTGAAAATTCTTTGATGGACAAACATTTTTTTTTTACTTTTATTAAGTTTGCATTACACTGTATGACATGCTGTTAAATATTTGACTAAAAAAATTTGGCGAAATTCAGTGAATTTTTTTTCTCGGAAAATAAACCTGGGGTAGAGCAAATAAAGTAATGTTGTGGCATACACAATTTGACGTTTACTATCTGACTGCATTTGCCAGCGAGAATAGTCAAATATTTGACAAATTGGCATGCAGTGTAACGCTAATATTAAGCTAGTATTATACTGTTTGACCAAGTGCTGAAATTGCAGTAACAAGCATTGCAAAATAGCGAATTCAAATTAATCTCACAGTATCCGCTCGGTCAAATTCGCTTTTTCTCATTGCTGATTACTGCAATTTGACCAATTACTAAAACAGTGTAATACTAGCTTTACACTGTACGGCAAAATTTGACTAAAATAATTTGACGAAAAATTAAGTCATATTTTTTCTGTCAAAATAGAGCAAAAAATGTAATGGGGCAAACAAAAATTAAACCATTATACTATCTGGCTGCATTGGCCAGTCAGAATAGTCAAGTATTTGACATTAGTGGCATACAGTGTAATTTAAGCTTAATAAAAGTAATAAATTTTGTTTGGTCTAGCACAATACTTTAGTATTGGAATATCCATTATATGAACTCGCTATCCCCATCTTATAACTTAAATACGATTTCGGAAGTTCTAGAGTTTTCACGATATTAATTGCACAAAAAAGTGGTGACATGATTTCCCATTAATAGTGAATTTTATTAATTCGTTAAAAATCAGATAATAGCAATACTTCGATCCGGAAAATTAAACAAAATTCAGATACAGGGTATTTTATACAACTAGTTTCTTCCGCCTGCTTGCGGAAGATGTTCACAGCCCATTAAACTTAAAAAGTTTACTTTCTTCGCAATTTGTCAGCGAATTATTCCACGTTATGAGTACGGAGAGTGGGTATCAGTGCCTTATGGTGTCATGAGCTATGGATACCTCATGCTCATTCCTTTGGCGACGCCGAGTACTCGTATGTTGTTCCTCTTGGTTACCTAACAAAATAATGACACAGATGTTCACATACCCATTTGTGCGCTGTGAATATGGCACAAATTTTCAAATTGCCCCGTCGACTCAACGAAGCTGAGCGTATTATGTGGGTTGAATTTCAAAGACTTATTTTACTCGGTAAGTGTTCGTATTGTTATGGATAATTGAACAAATAATTGACATCTCGTTGATAGCCATGTAATTCGTCTTTAACGAGCTGCATATTATATCTGAAAATAATTTGAGTTGTGTTTACTTAATGATTTACATCGCACATACGATTGTAAGGTATATATTTTTTAACTAAATAATAAAATAAAATAGTCTTTAATATTCATAAATTAATAATGAATTTTAAAGAAATCCGTTTTTATTATGTTCCAGAGAAAAAAATGTTGTTCGTGGTCCCTTAACTAAAAAACGCGATTGCTGACTTAAATTTTTTTCCTCAAATTGTAGAAACCTATTTAGCCAGCTTTCATACGAGGGTTTATTTATCACTCTACCTTCAGCGCTTTTGAAGTTATCTTCCTTTAATGCAAATCTTTCCCTCAATTGAGCAATTCCTTTTTTCTTAATAAAGTGCAACTAAGAAGTAAAAGCCATTTCTGGAAAACGGTCTATACCGATACAACTTATATCTTTCTAGTCCTCATATTTAAAGCAACCAACTTGAAAATCACATCTTTGATAGGTGCCTTTTCCGCTTCCTATTTCGCCGTTTTTGATGGATCCCCGGTTCTCAACACGGCGTTGAAAAAATATGTCAAAGAAACAGTACGACCAAATGGGCTCCTCCTCCAAGAATCCGTTGGGATAATGAGCATCTAGCAGCCTCCACTTCTTCCTGGCTTTACATGAGTTAAGTAAAACTCAGTATATTTCTCTGAAGAAAATATCAAGGGAGTAAAATTTAATTAAACAATTGTTTTTGACCGGTCTCTCATTACTTAATAATCTCAGTTACCTATTATTATTGTTTTTTTTGCGAATTTAAATTGTCCACTGTCAGTAAAAAGAAAAAACTTAATTTTCAACAATAAAAATACTTTTAATCTCGATTTATTTAAAATTATGTTTTAGGTATAGTTATAATATAATAAATTTTTTAATTTTAATTAAAAACGGTAAATGGTATTGATGCAATAAATTTCTTTTTTTAGTTAAAAAAAATATCGAGTAATAAATCCAATGGACGGTCTTGAATACACTTTATTAAAGAAAAAGAATTGCTCAGTTGATGAAATGGTTTCAGTTAAATCGATAATACATCTGAACCCTGAAAGAAAAAATATGATTCTTCCATAGTTGCAGCGACCATAATTTAGTTATTATAACTATATTAAAATAGTTATGGTTGTCCTTGCCATAGCTTATAATTCACACAAACAAACTATGGTTGCAATAAACATATTTGGTGATTTTAAATTAACAAGGTCGGTCGAACCATACTTGTCACATGATGTAAAAGTATTTTATGATAACAGCAACTATATTCCATAAATAGTACAACTATAGAAATTTATTGAATATTTCTCACAACTATACTATGGTTTGTACCATTTTGCACGATGATATTACAAACATATTATGGTTATCGAAATTATGAAACAAATGTGTATGTCATAAAAAGACGAAAACCACAATTTCTTCCGCAGTGAAAGGTATCGTTCGTGAGTTAGGTTCATTTTACTTTATTATTTCAATAATACAGTATTGTTATCGATTTTAAAAAAAAAAAATATGCTACCCTAAAAAATTTTGTTTTTTCATGTTTCATGACTAGTAGACACGAAAAAAGCAAAACAAAATTTCAGTCCGTCTGTCCGCCGTACGCCGTACGTCGACCGCTGTACGCAAAATCGTTTGAAGGCTCGTAGCTCCCAAACCCTTTGAGCTATTAAATTGAAAATTTTGTTATGAATAGACTGGTTAGGCCCCTTGAAGTGACTATATTTTTACGGGTGCATAGGTGTGAGGGGGGACTGTGGTGCTGATATTCGCCCTTTTGAGCAAAGTCAGTCTTTTATACCGTTTTGGATCTAGCTTCGGTCAGATCTGTCTCGCAGTGTGACATGTAATACCGTCCGCCTATCTTGAGTTAGTTTTCTCAATTGAGTCAAATCCCAGTAGCAGTTTACATGTAGAGAGAGGCACACCCAGATTCCGATGTTCCGGCATAATCTGAAGGGTAGTACCGCGACGAGCGAGTTCATCAGCCATACAGTTCCCTTGAATATCCCTGTGTTCTGGCACCCAGCACAGAAGCATATTGAACTGTTCTGCCATCTCCTTAAGAGATGATCGACATTCTACGGCGACCTTTGATGTTGTCGAGGCCGATTCCAAGGATTTTATTGCCGCTTGGCTATCTTACATTACACCTCAGCCAGGACAACGCCTCCTTGATCGCCATAAGCTCCCACTGATATGCACTACAGTACTCCGGAAGGGTGAAGGAACTGCTAATGTTAAGCATATCAGAGAAGTCACCTCCACCTACTCCGCCTTCAGTTTTGGAGCCGTCCGTATATATGTGGACGGCCTCTTCCATCCGAATCTCTTTCCCATTCTAGACGGATTGGGATGGTTGTCTGGAAATTTTTGTCAAAATCATAACTGGGAGGGGTGTAGTCAGTGTTTTCAGGAATATTATTGAAGTGATTCAATATTGTTGAGTGACCTGCATAAAAGCCAGTCGACTGTGTATAGGCTCTAAGTCGAATGGCTGCACTGGCTGCCATTTGCTTGCCAAAAATGTCTAGGGGTGGTAGATTGAATAGCATGTCTAATGTCGCAGAGGGAGTTGTTCTCAGAGCTCCGCTGATGCATATGCTTGCATATCTTTGTACCTTTCCCAGAGTGGTGCGGTTAACCGCTTTGTCTAAGGCCGTCCACCGGACAATAAAACCGTACATAAGTATCGGTCTGATGACGGACACGTACATCCAATGAACTATTCTATACATACCCCATTTTTTGCCAATGGCCTTTTTGCACGAGTAAAGCGCAACTGTTGCTTTCCTTACCCGTTCCTGAATGTTAGGTTTCCAGTGAAGTCTCCTATCCAAAATAAGACCCAAATATTGTGCGCTATCGGTGAAAACTAGACAAGTACCATCCAGAGCAGGAGGGTCAACGTGAGGAATTTTGTATTTCCTGGTGTAGAAGACTAGCTCTGTTTTACGTGGGCTCTCGCCCAACCCGCATTCAACTGCCCACTTGGAGAGAATAGAGAGAGCATTCTGCAATATCTCACTCAGCGTGTTGAGACAGTCCCGAGACAGCAATTGCAACATCGTCTGCGTAAGAAACCACTCTGCAGCCCGCTCCTTCCAGTCTCAATAGTAGTTTGTTGACTACTAAATTCCAAAGAAGAGGGGAATGCACGCCACCTTGTGGTGTACCCCTGCTAACAAACCTCAAGCAGAGGACTCGCCCAGCTTTGTGTTGACAATCCTGGATGTTAGCATCAAATTATTCAACGCGCCAAGCGAAGGCTCAACCTTCAGGCTAGAAAGTGCGTCAGTGATTGCCTCTGGTCTGACGTTATTGAAAGCTCTCTTGATATCGAGAAAGGAAAGAATACACCATGGTTGTTCTTTGATACTAAGAAATTTTTCGATGGTGCGCACGAGCGAATGTAAGTCCGTTTCAACCGACCTTCCCCTCCAGTACGCGTGTTGTGATGTTGACAGCAAACGCTTGTCAATATTGTCGCGGATGTGTATATCCATTAGTCTTTCCAGTGTTTTCAGAAGAAAGGATGATAGACTGATAGGTCTGAGGTCCTTAGGGCAGATATGAGAGCTTTTTCCTGCTTCGGGTATGAAAACCACCTTAACTTCCATTCATGCTTCAGGAATGTACGTTAGATCCAGGCAGCCTTTCAAGATAACCTTCAGCCAAGGTAGAATTATATCCAAGGTCTGCTGAATCTCAGCAGAAATTATTCCATCCGGTCCCGCAGACTTAAATGGTTTAAAGTCTCCTATCGCCCAAAGGAGTTTGGTCTCTGTTATAAGAGTATCCGAGTTAAACGGTGCATGGTTTCTTATGATGGTTACCTGCTCCGATTCAACGTGCGAGCTACCAGGGAAGTGGGTATCCAGGAGAAAATCAGTGGTTTCCCTACTTGAGGTAGTCCAAGATCCGTCCGGTCTCCTCAAGTAGCATGGTGTGGTTGGATTTTTAGAGAGAACTTTACGGAGCTTGGATGCCTCGCCCTTTATTTTACTACAGAAGAGTTCCCAGGATTTGCGCTGCGCCTTTCTCAGTTCATATTTGTATTTACGAAGTGATCCTTTATAGGAGTCCCAGTCGCAAACATCTTTAGTGCTTTTGGTTTTGTTAAACAGTTGCCTACAGCATTTTCTAAGAGCTCCGAGTTCTGCGTTTCACCATAGCGGCTTATGTTTTCCTCTTGGCCTGTATAGTTGCTCTATGTAGTCATCGATTTCTAGCTTTATATCCTTTACTGTTTTTGGGAAATAAACATCAGAATTTTTTCCTTGCCATTCCCCTCCCACCATCACCATTCCCAAAAATTTTTTTTCCGCTATAGGTCTACTGGGCCTAAAAACTGAACATTTTCTAAAATCATATTTGGTACGGTTCTAATTAAAATAAAATTGCTATCCCTCTACTTCCGTGTTCCACCTCCTCCCTTAAAAACAAGTTGGTTATCCTCAAAACCCCCTTTAACTACGCCACTGTCTGCTCCGGATAAAGTCGCAATAGAACACGCCTAACAATTCAATTAAAAAACAAGTGCACAACTATGTCATAATCCCACTCAACTTATTTTTAATTAAATTAATTTTCATATTACATAAACTCTGTCAATTGTTGATTTCCAATAAATACAAGTATTAGTAGGATTAAATAGCACTCTCCTAGCAGACAAATTAATGCAATAAATTCAAAAAAAAACATTGTTATTGTTAATATTAGAAAGTACGTTGCTATAAAGCAAGGCATTAATTAAAGTCGATCAAGATAATTGAGAACTTATAATGAATTAGGAATATATTTCTGAAATATATTGTGCTATAATCGTAATCGCTTGTGACGCAAATAGAGCAATAATGCAATATAACAATCGCCCAAATCTACTAGGGCACAATTGTTTAGGCACAAAAATGAATTATTTCCGTGTCCAATTTGCTAATGACTTAGTGAAAGTGAATAAGAAACCCAGCCTATGAACTGTGTCTTGTATTTGTTTAAAATATATCAACATTAAAATCTTAAACGACGTTGTAAAACTTTCAAAGTTCATTGTGTGATGATCATCGCACCCAATGTGTCGTCTTGGATGGACCAACAACATGTTTTCTTCATAATTTGCTTACCCAGCCTGAAATGTTAATATTTTAAAATTATTGTTTCGAACAATACTCAGTAGTCTACGTACGTTTCCTTTCAAACAAATGGAACGTAACGACAAAAAAGTTATCCAATCCTACGGCTTATTAGCATGCAGTTCGCACTCTCTAATGTTGTTAAAGTTTGGGAATTCTGCGTGTCGTAAAAGACCCCATCTTTCTAAATTGAAATTTGTTTTGGTTTCCTTTTGGCGCTCCGATCTTTGTGTACGTCTTTTGTAATGGACAATTCGTTGTGTTTTGATTGTTTTCGGTTTCGGAAATTAAGAAAATCTCAACAACCAAAAACAAAAAGCCGGCGGTAAACTAATTGAAAATGTAATTTACGAAGGAAATCACATGTAACCGTGATAAAGATCCCGTGAAAATTTCTGTTAAGTTTATTTGTTTTTTTATGATTCTTCTCAAAATTTAAAAAACTTATTCGATGTTGCATGACTATCTTAGAGGTGACATGATGTCAAGTTATAAAGTAAACTTATAGCTAAAGTTATATTATTAGACCTCATTATCATTTCGAGTTTCATAAGAAAATAAAATCCAGTAAAAGTGTTTCTGTAATTTGGTCATTGAATTCCCTATAGATATGACTGCAAGTTCTCACGCAACAATTTTATTATTAAAGTTAATTTGAAAACGTTATAGGATTAAAGTTCTCACATTAAATTCACTTTCGCACAATTGTAAATTATTCTAGGAAATAGAAAGTGAACAGTTTTTTTTGCAATTACTTTTACTTTTTTGTCATGAAAGTTCTTAATTGCAGTGTATACTTGTAACTTGAGTATGTTTCTGATATTGTTCCTCTGTTGTTTTCGTGATAGACGAACCAATCGGATAATGCTTTCCAGGTAATCAAGTTTCTGGCTTATGTCTTTTGATTTAACTTGATTGTTACATCATAATTTTTTTTAATAATGAAAAATTGTGATCGATCAGAAAACTTGAAATAAATTTGTTACCCTAAAATTTTGAATTTTTTTGACCCAAAAAAAAATGTCCGTCTGTCCGCCATATGTAAACTGGTTTGAAGGCTCATAGCTTCCAAACCCTTAGAACTAGGTTTAGGTTTGGATTTAAGAAGGGGCGCAGCGCTAGAACCAGCGCTCTCACTAGGCGCCATACGGGCCCATTGCGATCCCTTCAGATTCTCGTAGGCTGTTCCATCCCCTCAAAAACACTCCAATTTCCTGCAGAACCTGACCAGTTTGTCATCCCGTAACGACCTCAAATCCTCGATGTTATCGAACAAAAGACTACCCAGCCATCTCAGTCGCCTTCTAGCGATCCCTGGGCAGTCACACAAGATGTGAGTCATGTCCTCCACATCGTACAGATCATGGCGGAACTTACAGATGTCTGTCTCCGCTACCCCTAGCCGCATAGCGTGTCTCTTCAGCATACAATGACCCGGCAGTGCTCTGACGAGCAGTCGCAGTCTTCCTCTATCCCAAGTTAATATATTCCTACTTTTTTCACTATCCAGCTCGGAACACGGGGCTTTAGAAATCCTGCAGCTTGCCAGCCCTGCCCACCTAGATTTGGCCGCCTTATTAGCACGCTCACCAATTTGCGCTTTGATGCCGCATATCGGTGGACAAACATCCTCCTCAATCCTACCATTCGATGCCGATCCCGATCTCGCAAGCTCGTCCGCTCTTTCGTTCCCTAGTATATTACTATGCCCTGGCAACCAGCAAATGAGTACTCTGTTCTGACTACAAAGTACCTTCAACACTTCTCGATAGCGCTTTACTAACTGGGATTTAATGGTGATCGATTCCAGCGCCTTTATGGACGCCAGGCTGTCAATGTAGACTGAGATATTCTGATCACATATCTTTTCCATTAACAGGATGTTTGCTGTTTGCTGCCTGCAACACAGCCAGAATTTCCGCTTGGAAAACACTGCATACATCTGGCAGCTTGAACCACTTCTCTACACTCAACTGCTCAGAGAAGAAGCCAAGCGCCAGTGCCGCATTCCATTTTCGATCCGTTCGTATATACGGAGATTTCCCACTCGCGTAGTATCCTATTGCTCTCCGAGTCCACTCTACTAGGATATACAATTTCGTATGGCGTCGCAAAATCCCTGGGACAAAGTAGTTCGTACACTCAAAGAAAAAAGTTGGTAAAATCAAACAAAATTCCCTTATGAAAATGAGCCTATCAAGGAATATGGTAAATTTAACCAATTGAAAATGGTTGAAAGTTAATTGTTAAATTAACGAAGGTAATTGTATTTTAACGAGTATGGTACATTAAACAGTAAATTGTCGTTTAACAATAATAACTGTTGATCAACTATATTACTGTACTATATCTGAATAAATGGTTACTCAACAATTCATCATAACAATTTATCTATTGACTAAAAATTTTTCGTTGGCTTCGCAAAATCTTTTATTTTGAGACATTCGTTGTTTGTATTATACCTAAATTATAAAATAGTTCTTCACAAAGATTATCATTTCACTACAAATAAAACAAGAAATTTTATCAAGTATAATGTGTTAATTATTTAAGGTTTCAGAATTCAGGAAACAAAACTTATTATTACAACTTATTACTAAGAAAACTTATTATTAAAAAAAAACTTATTATTAAAAATATTTTGGTCTTAAATAAGAATTACTGGCCTCCAGGAAGACTTTCCATGGTTTTAATTAAGTCCTATATAAGTTTTTAAAAAATTTTAAATTTCCTCAAATAATTCTTAAAGACAGGCGTACAAAATCATTAGCTTTTGCAGGACTGGCAGGATTTTCCAACGATGATATTGCGGAGCAAGAAGAAGTTGAATTGTTCCTGTTCCTGTGAAATCCTGTGTTCTAAAGAGTATTTTTTAATGCATGTAATTAATTGAATATTAATTACCATAAAACTTGCCTGTTTAATCCTCCAAGCCAGAAGTTTTTTACGAAACTCAATTTTGCTTCCAATTGTATAATTTTTAAATAATACACTCAAGTCTGCCTACTGACCTAAAAAGTCTGAAAACAGTTGTTCAAAACCCTAATTTTTTAACAGTTCCTTTAATTCTGATTCTGGCTCAAAATGCTGTTCGGTATCTATTACATTTACATCCAGTAGTAAACTTTCACTAGCGTCTAGAGTTTCACTTAATATACTGTCATTCAAATTAGGAACATTTATTAACAAATTTTCAATAACTTCCATTTTTGTGCGATGGTAATATAACAATTTTTCAAACTCTATTCGCAGATCACAACCACGGTACTTGAACTTTTCTTGTCACACTACTTCAATGTAAACTGCTGCGCAGTTCATTTTTGCGATCGGAAACGGTTTTCTTAGAAAATACCATTTAATAGTAAAAACAAACCATATTTTGGGTTGAATCTCAAGTTTCCATTACAATGCTTGGTATTTTCATACGGTTTCATGTTCCAAATCACATTTTTGTATTGTTGGTCAACAATATGTAATGTAATTCAACAAGTTTCGTTGGTAACACGACAATGTTCATATTAATTGCTTCATATGTCTATTAACAAGTTTTACCTATTTAGATTAACATTTGTGAAATGGTTAAAACCAAAGAAGACATTGTTTGATTCAACTAAAATTGAGAAATTGTTAATTAACAATTATTCTTTTTTTCTTTAACCAATCACTTTTCTTTACGTGTACTAATATCCGCCGGACTTCCCAGAAATTCGCTGAGAATGGAACTATGCCCTTTAGAGCTCGGCCTAAAGAGGGCACAGCTCGATAGCCTAACTGCTGTATTTGCCGCCACCTGTTTCACATAGATATCCACTGCCAATAGATGCATAAACACCTCCAACGCGGTAGTAATTGTTGTGCGAAGGGCTCCCATGATCATAACAAAGGTAGTCCGTTGCACTCCTCCTAGTTCCCTAAGATTGTACTTTTTATCCTTGGCTCTCCACCATATCACTGACCCATAGGTCAGAATAGGTCTTACAACCGCCGTATACAACCAGTGTACTATATTTAGTTTGAGACCCCAGCTTTTGCCCACGGTCTGCTTGCACGCGAAAAGCGCGTTATTTGCCTTCTTAATGCGCTCCTGAATATTCAATTTCCAGCTGAGCTTCCTATCCAGAATTAGACCCAGGTATTTAGATTGTTCCGATAGTCTAAGCCCCAACGCCTTTGAACTTCGGCAGCCTAAATGCCGGAATTCTACACTTCCTTGTGAATAGTACCAATTCAGTTTTAGAAGCGTTCACCCCCAAGCCGCATCACACAGCCCACGGGCTGAGTGTGCGGAGTGCAGATTCCAAAATGCTCGACAGCGTATCCAAAAACTTGCACTTGGCGATTACCACAATGTCGTTTGCATATGACACGACCTTTATTCCCTGTTTTTCAATTTCCAGGAGAACCTCCTTGACAACGAGGAGCCAATGAAGGGGCGATATCACCCCTTCGACGCCTTGCCTTGCCCACCTTTGGAACTAATAAAGTAAAAAAAGTTTTTAGTTGGTAGATTGTGTGAAGTGGTTATATTCTGAGGGTGAGGTGTGGAGGGAAAAGTGGGGAGTGTTTTAGTTGAAAAATTTTGATTTCTATATCTCAGGAACTGCTTTTGATAGTAAAGCCATTTTCCAAATGAACATGAAGGCTTTCGTTGGAATTTTGGTTTTGTTCGTCACCATCGATTTAAAAAGTTTGAAATCAAAAAAGGTGGAAAAGCAACAAAAAAGAAATGAAAATAAAATCAATACATAAAAGGAATCAAACGTTAAATAAATAAATGAAATAAAATGATAAAAATAAAACAAGAAAGGAAAATATCAAAAAATACTTTATTATTAAAAAATAATAAAGTAGTTAATAAAAAGAAATAGAAAAATAAATAAATAGACATACGATGGACACCCGACAAACAAATTGACAGAAATAAAATAAAAAAAAAATGTGAAAGTAATTAATTAAATTAATTGGCAGCGAAATAAAGTAAATTTATTTTTGTGTTTTCTAAATTTTTTATGGCGTACCTCGACTGCTGTACGCAAAATTGGGGGGAAAAACAATCCGTTTGGAACGGTTGAAAGCCGAGATTAATACACTCTAAGATCCATATCTCCTAAATGGTTAATGTCATTAAACTGAAACTTAAAGGCGGACTGTAGATATACTAGGAGAAAAGACTATCGAAATAAAATTTTTAATGGAGAGAGCCACATGCGGGGTGGGGCTGAAAAATTTTAGACTACGATATCTCACGAACCAATTACACTAAAAAAATAAAAATCGGTATGAATTTACAAGTCAATAAACGGCGTTTGATAAAAGTAAAATTTTTGAACGGGGCAGTGGAGCATGGAAGTGGGGGATAAAAATGTTTCTTAAAAATTTCATATCATATCTCAAGAAAATAGATACTTAAAATTTGTATGGGAAGTAGGCCTAATAGATCCCTAGTAGGTAAACATTTTTTGGAGGTGTGCGTGTATGGGGTGAGGGTGGGGAAGGGTGAAAACAAAAACGTCTCAATTTTCATATCGGGAGTACCTATAATGATTGATAGCTGAAACTTAATATTTCAATAGAGCTACAGAAGTAGCATGTTGGAAAAATACAATTTTTTATAGGGGTAGTATGGTACGGGGGTGCGGGGTTTTTCCTATCTATAGAACGGCTTATGCTAGAAAGTTGAAATATGGTGAGTATATGTAGATATACTAGGAAAGTGATTTAGATTTAAAAAAAATCAAATATCCATTGGCGTACGGAAGGGGGCGAAAAAAATGATCAACGCAAATGGAATACATATATTTTCACGAATTTCGTTATATCTTTTAGGTCTTCCTAAACATTGAATTCATTTTTATTCTACAGATTCCTCATATAAATGCCAAGAAAGAGTTTTCAAGAATTTTTTAAATTCGACCCCCAAGGGGGTGTAAAGGCGCTGTATACATTTTCATGAATTCAGCCATATCCCACAGCTCTGATTAGATATCGAATATCTTTTCACTTCCACGGGCTTGCGTAACAATCGCCTAAAACTTGTTTTTTCCTTTTTCAACCTCTAAGAGGAATTTGAACACGTTTTCAAGAATTCCGTCATATCTTTTAGGAGTGATAAGAAATTGAATTGGTTTTTACTTCCTCGCGCTGCCTTCATATTTATCTAGAAACTCCTTTCAAAATTTTTGGAAATTCAACCCCCTAGTAGTAACGAGGTTGCATATGTTTTCACAAATTCCTGCATATTGAATTCACTCTTAGTTCCTAAGGCTTCCGATATAATCGCCAAAAAGTCAATTTCAAGATTTTTAGATATTCAACCCTAAGGGAGTGTAAGGGGGTTGTATGCTTTTCAAAGCTTCGACATATGGCTTAGGTTTGATGAGGTATTTGATTGGTTTTCACTTTCACAGACTTTTTATATAATCGCGTATAAAGCCATTTCTCCATTTTTTGATATTCAACACCCAAGGGTTTGCATGTGTTTTCACAATTTTTGCCATCCCTTAGTTCTGATGAGATATAAAATTGGTTATTACGGTATTTGATGTAATGGCCATAAACCAATTTCACGACTTTTCGAATTTCAAAACCCAGGAGGTTGTGAAGGGTTTGCTTACCAAGTTGCTTCTTATGAAATTGGCTAAAAACCTGTTTCACAATTTTTTCGAAATTCAACCCCCAAGTGGATGTAATGGGTTTGCATACATTTTAACAATTCGTCACATCTCTTAAGTCTGATAAGGCAGCAAATTCGATTTTACTTCTGTGCGCTTTTAGGGTACATAATATACCGAAATTCGAATAGTCTACACGAGCTTTTTCAATGTTTAATCGGCTAAGAATCTCTATTTTAAATATTTTTATTTTAAGAACAAAATTAACTTTCGAAGAAACCTCAGACTCTCGAAACAACCAATGATATACATCGACTTTGATCGCGTCCCGGAGTATGACCCAATTACGTAATTCATGTTATATGCTTTTAACCGCTTCCCGAACTTTGAGCCTAAAAATTATAAAGTTTCGCCCAGAGCATTGGCAGATTTTTATATTTATTTTCTTATTTCTTATTTTTTTTTTTTTTTTGATAATTTGGAAAAGAAATATGATAAAATCGAGAGCATATAGGTTGAATCTTGGTCTCGGTTGAAGCCCTTCCTTTTTAGTATTCTCTCTAAGAGCTATAGTATAGCTTAGGTAGGGTTGGCTAGACCGCGCACAACAGCAACGCTAGTCGAGTAGAGGGAACTGAGAATCGTATCCCAATTTTATCACCCGGGTAAGTCGGCGTAATATTTTTTCTGTAATGTGAAGAACGTAACCCGCCCCATAGCCGCAGTCAGCCCGAAAGCCAGCAAGCACGTTGGATGGATGTTGGCGGAATTGGCCCACTGTTTCCCGATTTTTAAGCCATCCTTCGGTTATTTTGATTTTTTTTAAGTTGAAATAACCTCCCCAAGGCCTCCGTTCACAACACCAGCTAACAGTTTATGTAGAAAGTTGAGTCTTAGAATCTTGTAACTTATACAACGTCACAATTTTCAGCTGATAGGTGAAAATTTGGTGGGAGAGGTGGGCTGGTAAGGGTGAAAGCATAATATTCAATTTTTTTTCCAGAGGCGATAAAGCTAGACAGTTGGAACTTGGTAGTAGTATAGAGCTATATTAATGACATGTTTTAGAAATATAGTTTTTGGTAGGGGAACACGGTACGGGAGTTGGGGGGTTGTCGTACGAAGGTGAAGCAAAAAATAGTTAAAGAAAAAGAGTTCATATACTTTTTACGAATTTCATCATATTTCTTAGGGTATTCTGAGATATCGAATAAATTTTTCTTCAACGAACTCAGGATATTTGGTATATGCAAACTCTGTGGTGGTGTAAGGGGATTGTATATATTCTAACGGATTCCGCTATATCTATTAGGTCTAATACGATACGGAATTGATTCTTACTTCCACGGGCTTTGAATATATTCGCCTCAAAATTGATTTCAGAAATTTTTGAAAATCAACCTCTAAGGTTGTGTTATGTATCTGTTACATCTTTTTTCACGAATTCCGCCATTTCTTAGGTTTGATTAGATATCAAATTGATTTTGACTTTAACGAACTTTTCAGGTAACAGTTAAGAAAAAAATTTAAGAATTTTCTGAAATTTGACCGTTAAGGAAGAGGGTTCATAAAAAGATATATAGGTGAGGTCGTAAGGGCCGAAGATGTGGGAAGGTAAAAGGAGAAAAATCTGATTTTTTATATCTCGAGAACTGCTAATAGAAAGCTGAAACTTGAAATTTGGGTAGAGCTAGAACAGTAGCCCGTTCAAAAAATATAATTTCTAATGGGGGTGGTCTTGTTTTTAATGGCTATGGAACGGCTTATGATCGAAACTTGAAACTTGGGGAAAATAATAATAAGCAAAACAAATTACGTACAGATGTGGCAAAACAAATTGCGTACAGGTGTGGCAAAAAAATAGTCAGTGAAAATGGAGTGCATATATTTTCACGAATTTCGTCATGTCTTTTAGGTCTTCTGAAATATAGAATTAATTTTACTTCTACGAGTTCTTCAGATAAATGCCTAGAAACAGTTTTAGGATTTGATTAAATTCAAGTCCTAGGCGGGTGTAAAGGAGTTGTATACATTTTCACGAATTCCGCCATATCCCTTACGTCAACGATATCGAATTGGTTTTTCTTCCACGAACTTTTTTTTATAATCGCTTATACAGCTATCATGATTATTTGCTTTTTCATAAACTTTCACGAATTCCGTCATATCACTTAGGTCTGATATTATATCGAAGTGGTAATTACTTTGAAGGACTTTTTATATAATCGCAAACAAACTAATTTTAAAATTTTTTTATATTGTACTACTAAATTCCAAAACACCTCATAGATCTCATGAGGTATCGAATTGTTTTTCACTTCTTCGGGCTTCATTAATCGTCTTAAAATTAATTTCACGATTTTCAGATTTCAAAAATAAAGTAATATATTAAAACAGCTGTCTTCTCATATCTCTAAAAATTAAACAGGAACTTAAGTGCACAACCATAAAACCATGTATTCGTTTTAAATATACACACTTCCATTAATACTAAAAGAAAATTATAATACCATTTTTTTCTCGATAATAAAATTAGAAAGCCATTAATTCTTACAAAACTAGAATTATATTGAAATTCGTAAAGCTTTTCCGAAACGGGTCCATATCGCATCCGTTATTTCCAAATAACCGTTACATTCATATCCGAATCAATATCGCGTTCGATATACGACGCCGATAGACCAGTCTTACAGCAAATCTCGTCGAAATTAAACGTTCCGGTGTAGAGTCGTTGTCGTCCGGTCGGCACGGTACCGATAAAAACCGGATATTTCGAAATACAACGGATTAACTTATGCTGCAGTCCGAATATAACCATTTTCCTCTCGTCAATATTAAAGTTCTGTGGATTCAAGCGCTGACAAATTGTTCGCAACGTAATTCCATGCGTCATTGAAGCGTAGAATTGAAAGACTTTTTGAAGTGATGGTGAAGGACGATCGGGATTCATACAAACGTATTTTCGACAGGCATTGTAGAGCGAATGATCTTTCGTAAGATTCTGTAGGCTTCGTGTACACATATAGACATTACTGTATTTAAGAATGGGCAGCAGGTGTACTATGCCGTAATAAGAGAGATTTTGAATGCATGACTTAACTAGGGTGGGTGCCACGTCAGCTTCTGCTGCAATACGAGCAATATGATTGATTCCGTTGATGAATGGAAGGATCTGGGCAATTTAGATTAGTTAGAGGTACATAGTAACTACAACTGAACGGTTTATTACCTGTTGGCTGGTTAAATTCCAAAATTCTATTGGAATAGATTTGTATTCCGACATTAGCAAAGGGACCATGTGATCTAATACGATTGGTGGATCGGGAAGATGCGTTACTATTTTTAAATAAATTGTGTTTTCGCCTTCTGTAAAGTATAAAAATTCCTTGTCCCATAAATTGATGATTGGATATAAATATTACTGACCGACAATAGTTGTGACTTTATGTTCATTTAAGTCGACTAGTATTCGGCCGAGAAGTCTTTGCAGTTGTACTTTATCATCCTCGTCTTTGGACAGGAACCCTGTTTCCTCCTCCATCATGGTCTGCAATTAAATAATAAAATGTTAAGTTGAGAATGTTAATATACACGAACCCTCATATCAAATAATGTTAAATGTACATATACCCTGGCAACCCGAACAACTATCAAAGACACCAGAGAAAAACAACAACCTTGCAATATCCAATAAGAAAAGCGTACAGAACTCTGCACACCTCTACATACTTTTCCCCTTCTCGGTTGTTCTTCTCACTTCCCAAACATTCCACAGACACCACCGAATATACTGGAAGTTTATCATTTTAACACATGCAGTATTTAAGCGCCGTAGAGGTAAAAGCGAGACGACGGTCAGTTCTGCGCTAAAATCTTTGATATTATTTTAATTAGTAACAGCAATAAAGTAGGAAATGAAATCGAGAAGCGATGCCAGTAGTGGGACTATTGAGTACGATAAAATAAAGCTTGTGCTTTTTATTAATTTTAATCGTATTGTGTTTTAGTTGAAATCTCGGCGAACCCTTAGCTTGCAGCAATACATTCATTTATTTACAAGCCGCTCACTGTATATTGCAGGTACTCAGACAACATATCAGCGCTGGTGGACTGGAACACACCATATCAGCCATTAATCATTGAATATGACCTGAGAATTCGAGCAAACCTTGCGGCTTTCTTACGGATTTCGGCCCAAGAATATGATGTGCATGTCTCTAGTCTTGTGCGGGGGAAAATTAAAACTACACAACGATGGTTGGTTGGTTGATTTACGTGATGACCCATCAGTCAGACAGGGACCAATAGCGCCATTTTGTTGCCACAACTTGCTTAGGTTAGGTTAGGTTGAGAAGGGTGGACTAAAGCGATGTGCCCCAGTCCATCACGAGAGATCACTGTGGATCCATTGTGGTCCCCTCGTATACAACTTGCTTAACTTGGCCGTTGAAGGCCGATGAAGTGAATACAGAGCTGTACAGAGAACCGGAACTGGAAAGGATCTTAACTATCTGAAACAAATTTAAAATTTCATTCGGAATCTTATTATTTAGAATGTTTATTAACTAGAAACGGGCACTAATCTCAGAAATTAGAATGTTGTAAAAATCATTGTTCGGCAAAACCATTTATTTTTTCTTATGGTGCAGTGGTGAAAAGGCGGGAAGCAGAAAATTTAGAGTTGCCCTCATAGTTCCTCTCAAATGGTAGTAAACGACAACTACTAAAATATTGTGGCACGAAATGTCCAAGGAGATGAACCTTGACGCACCTGCTTAGGAAATTAGTTACGGATTGATCTAAACGAGAAAAAGAACGTCGATCAGACAAAACAGGACGATGAGAGACTACAACTTAGAGAACGTGGACGCTTTCATTTATTTAGGAGTATAGCTAAGTAAGACCTTCAACGGAAAGGACAAAATTCAGCAATCAAGATTTGTTATGCGGTCCTCCCTGTATTATACTATGATAGGTTGGGTTTGGAATTCAGAGATTGGAAATATTTGACATATATTCAGTGATGGTTCGTGATCAAGTGATCCTCTAACTCAATGGTGGTAAAATATTTGCCAACTGAGAAGAGGTGGAGTCTGCGGTTGACGGATATTTTGAGGAGCTACACAGTTCTCACTATAAAGAGGGTATCGAAGCTATCCAGCATCGCTGAGAAAAGTGTGTCTTCCTAAAAGAAGACTATGTTGAGAAATAAACATTTTTTTCCAAATTTTTTGCGTTTTCTTGGTTAAGCTAAGTACTTCCGGAACCACCCTCGTATCTCGATATTTAAATCGAACAATGTACACAGACAGAATAATTTTCGCATCTACAAGACAAAAATTAGGCATAGATCAGAAACGTCGACAATGACATAATCGCCCGAAAATATCAATAGACGCATTTGTGCAAAGGATGCTACGATGAATCCTAGGACAAGTATGGCAGAATTTTATCTAATGCAATCGGTACAACGAACTGTACAACCTCTTTGACAAACCGTCAGCATCACTCCTCGTAAAATTTCAATGCTTACGCAACGTCGAGCGTTTGGATAATAAAAAAAAATCCCAGACGCATTTTGAAAGGTAAAGCACATGGCAATCGACAACCAGAGAATACACGTAAACAATAAGAGGACTCGATCAACACGGATAGCAGGTCGCTAATCAGATTTTCAAACTAGAGGATGCAGTCGTTGCGTTTGCGAGGGAAGAATGTTGCGTTGACTGTCGGAGACGGAAGTGAAGTATCGTACAAAAATAAATTGAATTATTTTTGGCATAAAATAGAGCCCTTGAGATTTTCGAGCACAGCGAAGTGGTGGAGAAAAAGTGCGTAGCAATTTCTAACACGAAAGATCGGTCTGAGAAGAAGTCTACTAAGAGTCGCAGAAGCGGTAATGGACATCACGCAAATATTCAAGTTTCAGTCAATTAATCGGACCAAGCTGCATCAATAGCCTTCTCAATTTCTAGAAAGCATGCCACCATAGTTTTTTACGCAGGGTCTTTCAAATCCCGTTGTATAGCAGCATAGCCGCTTGTTCAACTGATCTGCTCTGCTCGAACCCGACTTGAAAATTAGGTACAGAAAGTAAGGCGATCGCAACGAAATTGGAAAATAAAACCCTTTCTAGAATTTCGTAAAGATTACATAGAAGAGATGAAATTTGATTATGAGGGGGTGGGGGTTTTTCGAATATGTGTAAATAGCTGCTGACATTCACAGTTTGAAATTCATCAATACTCGCACATTTTCTAAGAGATTTAAATCTGATGAATATGACGGTCAATCCAGTACGTCATAGTCCCTGCAAGAACGCGGTAATTAAATTCACTACCCTACACTCGCCATCCGGCTTCGAAAAAGTTTTATTTGGTGTTCTGCGTCATAAGATTTTCTAATAGGTATGCAGCGTGGTTAATGTAGTAGTCATAACGGGTATATTCACTGGTAGTATTCCAGGTAATTTAGTAGTAACTATCTGGTATCGTTAACGAGGAGTGAAAAAGACGGCAATATTGAAGGAAGAGGTGGAGTCTCGCACGCATGTATAAAGTGGAATTTGTCTCAAGGTGATGAAAAGATACACCGCTACCACGAAGCTAACTGGTAAAATTATTGCCTATTTCTACGCAGTACGAAGCCGACTTCAATGATTTGGATCATTGTCATCTTGTAGTATCAAATTCTAATTTTTCCTTATAAACTATCTTTGGACAGATGATAGTAAAGCCTACTGATGTAATTTGACCATTTTAGAAACATTCAAATTCTCTGTAAAAATGTAAAAAGTATAAAATCTGTTTGGCGAATAAGCCTCAAACCATGGTACATTACTGGATGTTTAGCAGTCCGCTTGATGTGTCTTGTTTTTTTGGTACGCCAGATAGAAAGAACCCACAGAAAAGAATCTCCGATTACAAAATTACGTTCTTCCAATCGCGATTCAAGCGAGTCCTTTTACGACGTGTCTGGTGGACAGTAGTGGTTTCTTCACTGTGCTTTGAAATTCCACATCACCCAATAAACGTATTAGAACAGATTTACAAGACACAGTCAAACTTTTTACGAAAAATGATGAGCAACTATTCCTTTCAAAGAAAAATCAGTTTTTTCACTAAAATTCGTTTTCTTAGTTTTCCGCAAATGCCACGATCAGGCATCAGGTTATCGATGTTTTTACGTCGGAATTAAATTTCACCCATTTACTTATAAATGACTTTGACTTTTTCATGCACATACTTCACAGCGGGTCATTTTTGGTCCTTTTGAATGCTAACACCGAACACGGCTTCGTAACGTGATGCATATCGAAAACTGATGCTATAGAAAGCGTTATTGGAGAATGGTCACACTACCCGCTAACGTTTGAATTTAACGTACACCGGTTTTCAGAATGGAAGGGCGTTGGATCCAAAGTTGTGTATAATTGTCCCTCAAAAAAATACATCAACAAATTTTCAAATTTCAATGGGGGGGAGCTTTGAACCCCGAAAACTTCACCCGTGCGCACGGGCCTGATGGGAGCCCTTTTTGGGATTGGTCGGAGTATGCCCTTTTTCTTGAAGGGAAGTAAGCATTGTTGATTATTGTAAATAATCGCCACGTAAACCACGCAACCAGTAGAACTCTGTAATTGGGCCGTACTTTTTGCTGTAGATGTTCTTAATAAAATTCGCTAAACGAAACGGGACAGAGGGAAGATAATCTATTGGAGCTCAAGAACAAAGTGAGGAATAAGCAAAGTTGTCCATGAAGAACACTTTCGACTCTATTCCTCACCGACACCTTTAGAGAGGAATTGGGTGAGGAACGCTCTCTAAAAAAGTGGCTGTAAAATGTCTTTGTTGGTTCGAGTGGTAATGCCGCCCACTCAGACAAGGCTTAACTAGCGCAAAGTCGTCGATTTTATGCGACTAATTCGTTTGATTAGGTTGTAAGAGATTTTTATGACCGGATTTGTTGGGTTTTTTCTTTAAGATTTGGGAGAGTCAGTTATTTCCATCCTGTACTATTTGGGAATACTATTAACTCTCCAATTTTCTCCTTCGATATCTCTTTCAGGTCGTCAAACAAGGGTCTGCCTCTGCCTAGTGCACATTCTCGGGCTCTGGTTATTGCCGGACATCCGCTAAGGAAATAAAAGAGTGACTCGCTCATTCGAATTGATTGAAATGCCCATCCCGGAGATGCCTGATCGAGTCTTCTTAAATATCGGTTCGACTAGATGTCCATATTTTTCTAGATATGGCACAGGTAGCAAATTTGCTCCTGGAGTCAGCAGCTAAAAGAAAGTTCGAGAGCGGATCTCTGTGCGGACTGCTAGCGGAATATGAGAGCTAGTAAGAGCGGAACTTTGCCAGACTGCAATAATTACCCGTTGAGGCGGGGAAGGTTCAAGTCCGGTTTATTTTTAAAAGAGCATCTAAAGAACGGCTTCAGTTTGGACGTTGTTAAAAGCCCCTTAGATCCGTCGCTATGGATGTGCGCTCAGATATGCGTGTAGCGATTTGGATAGCGGCTATCGTTCCAAAATCTGTCTAAGTATCAGCGCGGAAGATGACAGACTAATGGACTTGAAATCCTTCGCAAAAAGGGCCCCTCTTGCCAATTTTCGGGATAAACACTGTTCGGAAATTTGATTTGATGTAGTAGGATATAGCTTCTGAAAATCGTCACTAGCCGAGGAACTACTACGTCTTGTAGTTTTTGCAGCATAATACAAAGTAAAGTGGTTTACATGCGAGAATTTCCGGAGTGGCCTAGGAAATATTATTGAGTTTAATAAAGTCATTGTGGATGCTAAATGCAGCGTCGGCCGGGAGCTGCGCGCCTGGGATTATACAGCAGTCATTGGGAAGGCTGTAGTAAGAATTCATTGGAAGGTCAACTGAATGCATGCGACGTCCAACTCTTTCAACTTTGCGGATTAGTTGGTCAAAACTCCCTCCGCCCTAAATTTATCAAACCCCTCACATAACTTACCAAATACTCGGACAACTTCTTAACAACGGGCTCGTACTGCACGGACCGGGCCCAATAGTCGCATACGAAGCACAAATTAAAGTAGAAGGCGTTACGGGCGTACCGCTGACTATCGATTCGAATCGGATAGCCGACGATCTTAAAGCCGAGCACATTTACCGTCAGAATGCAACGCTGAAGTTGCGGCTTCGGAATAATATAGACGTTGACGGCATCGAAAACGTCCTTGGACACGTAACCCTCGGGCACCTGTAGACAAAATATCGTCAGTCTCGTCAGCCGCTCGGAATCCGCACAACTTACCTGGCAGCTTATTTTCGACCCGGCAACCGGGTGAAATTCACTCAGAAAAATACACCGAATCAGTCCTTCACGGCCGCATCCTTCGTAATATTGCGGATTGTTGGACATCGAAATTCTACGAAACGCGTGATGACGACGAAATTTGCATAAAGTGATTCGCTTCGATTTTTGCAATTTTTTCTTGTTTGCAGCGTCCGTTTGATTTTGCACCGGTCACCAGGTTGCAGCGCCCGACTTTATCCAGTCAGTTGCATTTTTCTTCGGTTTCCGGTTGATCGGAAAAAGCAGCAATTTTCGGAATTTTTTTTGTTTTGTAAACAAATTTTCGATTTGACGTTTTTTCTAATTGAGGTTACGATTCGCAGAAGAGAAACGGGTAAATGTCAAAACGTGGGGAGCAGCGAACTGGATTTTAAGTGGATGGAGTTTGAATTTGTTTACAGCGGCTGCACCGTTCGATGCAATTGCGCTGTTGCTTTCGTTGCATTTTTCTTCTTTTCGTTTTCCAATCCGACAGTTCGTTAAAAAACCTGCTGGGAGTTAGACGTGTTTCTTGTTTGCGGTGTATCGCGGAAAAGTAGTTATTTGCGCATGTGTCGGTGAACTTTTGAGTTTAGTGATTCATCGTGCCTGTCAAATTCTTCTGCGAGTTTTTCCTGCATTTTCGGGGGTCTTGTGCGCCGAGTGGACCAACAGGTGAAACGATAAATCTGTTTGTTTTTGCCGCAAGTGCGGTAGTGTTTCCACGAAAAGTGTGAAAAGCGGTGCGTTCGGATGTCATGGAGGAAAAAAGTTAACAAAGAAATAGCCGACTTTCCGTACAAAGAAGGGCGCTGTGCAGTGTAAATTCGGAAAAGGTCAACAAATGCGCTTACGGTGCATCGTTTAGTACGTGCCGTTGGCGGAGCACCTTGCAGTTTTGGATTATTTCAGATTCGGATTTAAGCGCGTGGATCAGGTAGGTGGCTAATTTCACAGGTACCCCTTCATACAGCCCGTTCCCCGCAGACACAAATTTTTCACTTTCTGCGCACATTAGAGACGAATTGAAAGCTGCGATAACAAAACAATTTATTAAATTATCTACGAGCGGTAGCGGTGGTTTGAGCTTGAATTCGGGCTTGTTAAAACCGACACTTTCTCTGTTTTTTGTTTACAGGCGGCATTTGCCTTCGCCGTCTACCGCGAGACGAGGCAGGGCACTCTACTTTCGAGATGTTCCTTTCCAATTGGCGCAGTCGCACGAACCTTGCATTTTTGTGTGAATCACACCTCTTGAATCTGAAAGACAAACAAAAGGGCGACTCCAGCTGTCGCCAGCCAAATGCGGATTCCACAGCTCCATTAAATTTGATAAAGAGATCCGCGGCATTCAGGGATCACTGACTTCGCTTTAAATCAACAGCCCTGATTAGTGAAAAGCGTTTGTTCCCGCCTGAGTCTAAGCTTGGCTGCCACGTTCCAGATATGATTAAGTATGAATTGCCACCAATTCATCAACATCAATGGCGCGTCAGCCCAAATCTCGGTTCAGCGGCCGCGTCCTCAAATTTGTGCATCTAAGAAGCGATCTGCAATCTGCGTTAACTGAGTCCTCGTACCTTTTCCGCGGTTTTCCCACCGGTCGTTTGCCCTGAGCTCTACCTTTCAGTGAGCGTTTGAGAATTCTTTCATCGTCTATTCGCTCCACATGGCCTGCCCATTGTAGCTTACGAAATTTTATAATAGTCGATGCGGCTGGATCGTCATAGATGTTACGCAACTCATTGTTGTACCGGATACGCCATTCAGTGCCATCAATTGTCCCTCGTAAAAACGACCTCTTGGCAAACAAGTCGGAACTTCTTAGTTAATTCTTTTCCAATAGCATCAACTGGATGACTAAGGATAAGTTTCACCCCTGCTGCTTATCCTGAACAAGATAACACGCTTAACACGCGGGCCTTAATGAAAGAACAAGATCTAGCGTAGGGATCGAGGCAATATAAACTAGGAGCTACTGTTCTCCGCGCATGCCTTGAGTGGTTATTATAAATTTACTGATTCAATCCCTTGTTTTGGGTATACTTTCTTGAAGAACTGGATACAGTACAGTTTCACAGCTCAACAAACTTGAAAACATTAACCATAACGACAAGCTCATGCTGTGTGCTGACATTGAGCTCATCTTGATGGGTCAGATTTACTCCAGAGGTGGAGTGGAATCTCCGAACTGGTAGCTGAATACCGAACAGAAGCGGCGCACTTGTTGGCTTTCGTGAGAGCTGCGGCTGTGCGGATACGTCGCTTGAAAATCAGACCAGTAACCCTTGGCCTGAATAACACAATTAATTACGCTGGCTTATCTGGGTTTAAGAGTGTGGAAATATTTCTCAGCGCTGGTTTGCGTGACTTCACTACTTGTCAGGGTGGCGATTTAGTGGGTAGCGCCCGATTTTCCAACCCAACCTCAGCCACGACATTTATATAGAGAGGTAGGGGTAGAGAACTACCCGTTAGGGCCCATCACAGCTCTACTAGCCTCTACTAATCAAAAAAATCAACCAATAATAAAGCATGAAATAATAAAATCCGATTGTATTTAAGGTAAGTGTACCTATATTGGGCCATGCACCTAAGTTGGAGCACTCAACTTAAGGATGAAAAAACAAGCATAATTATCTGCCAATATTTTAAAGAAATGACGTCATATCACGACTAAACCTTTCAACAGTTCATCCGAACGACTCCTCGCCAGTGTGACCACAAGTGCTACGAAGGTAGCAAAATGCTACTATTGACAATTTTTTGCTACTATGTTACTACATGTCTAAATTTGCTACCCTGGTAAAATTAGCCATTATAAAACTTGTGGACGCCAAAAATATGATACTTTGACTATCAAATGAGTCGTCCAGTTGCAAAACCAGCCATATTTGTTTCAGAAACTTGTGGCAAAATGGCAAAAAACTGATTATGCAGCAAAATAGGCAAAATATCCTTATTCTTTTTTTTTAAGAAAATCACAAAAAATATGCTTTGTTGGCTTGCAAAAGCTTTGATATTATCCTTATTAAATGAATAAGATATTATAGTTTTAAATCTAGATATGGCTGGTTTTGCACGCGAAATGCAAATATGACTGGTTTCGCAACTCTAGCGGTATTGCTTTGCAATGTTTCTCTTCCATTCTTTCGGTTGACATTTTTTTCCTGAACTTTGTAGTTTCTTGAATTCCTTGTTGTTCCTCGACCTGATGATCTATTCCTTGTTGTTCTTCGAGCTGATGTTCTATTTCTTGTTGTTCGTTGACCTGATTATCACTAAAAACTGTTCATCTGTCTCTAAAATAATAAATTCAACATTATCCTCCTCCATTTTCACAACCTTAAAACACTAACGAAACACGAAAAAAAATCAAATCAATGATTGTGCAAGGTTATATCAACTATCAGCTGTTCGATTTTATAAGACTTAGGGATACTATTTACCATTACCAAACTATAACAACCCAAACTAGTGACGGCATCATTGTGTTAAGTAAAAATATGGCTGGTTTTGTAACTGATAATATAGGTCAGCTTTTGAAACCAAACTCAAAGAAATATGGCTGGTTTTGCACCTTACTGGGTTTTTCAAACCTAATTTTTAAAGGTTTAGGACTGGTTTCTTGTTTCTGGTTTGGCAACTGGACGACTCAAATGTATAATTCATGCACGCCTCTGGTCTTGCATTCGAAATCGCGTACCATCGATAGCTGTCTAATATTATTGTACTGAGAAATATAGTATAGTGGTAGCGCATACCGCATACATAATCGTAATCGAATTAAGCATCTTTTTCGAATCTATCACTCGTTCGAGCGAAGGGCAAAATGTGCATTTTGTGTGAATTTTGATTTTCCTAAATAAAAACTTTAAAATATTATTTTTTCTTTAAACATTTTAAATTTGTAGTGGATATACAGTGTTATGAGTAACAGATAAAAGCATGTAATGACGTAACTAGCTCCATTTAATTAGAAGAAGTATTAGAAAATATTTTTGCTACCCAAGCTAAGAATTGCTACCCAAATTTGCTACCCTGAGAAATATCAAAACGGTCACACTGCTCCTCGCCCCTAACACAAGGATATATCCTTAGAAGGGGGAGTAGTGCATACGTAGACTAAGAATATTTGAATTTGAATAAATAAAGCATTTTTATAAAAAAAAAAAAAAATTGTTAATTATTTTGTTTCCTTTGACACACAGTTTAGAAGTGATAAGTGGAATATTTTGTCTAAATTGAACTGCTGTCTAACTGCATTTGTTAAGGGTACTTATGAATTATTTTAATAAATATTATTTAGTGCTGGTGTTCTTTTAATGTTTTTAACGACTACTACTATTAGTTTATTGTTCATAAAAGGGCAGAAATCTCTCATAGTTGTAATTTAACGGAATTTCATCTGAGTACGAGGGTGGCCCAACTTAGGGACACAAATTTGCCAAGTGGGCCTAAGTTGGGCCGGGTGGCCAATCTTAATGCCATGTACCCTGAGTCCGGCTGATGCTTCCAATGGAAAGCCAAGATCAATCCAAACCTATCGATATACTTAACTGCTATTGTTCGATAACCCGGCTCTATATTGGGCCTACTAGGCCCAATATTGGGCCACTAGGAAAATTTGTGTGCCTAAGTTGAGTCACCCCCGTACTCATATGAAATAAGCCCAGCCCCAACATATATTCAATGATGTAAGTCTAATCTTCCCTCAGCACATAGAATGCATTGCTCCAACTCCAGAAATTATACAACAAAATAGACAACTTGTATATACTTTTACAAAAAAAATAATGTTAAAGAAAAATAAAATAATGTGACTTTACAAACTTACTAATACGTACGTACGTACTAATCTACTAAATATGTACTTTATTTGAATTTTATGTATCTTCTTTTTTTTTTTAAATGAAGTATTAAGTGTATAAAAATAATTTTTGAAATAAACTACTCCTACCTATATATTATACACTTTAAACACAATTAAATATTAAAGAAAACTAAAATTATGTTTAAAAAATGTACTAATATACTTATTTGTTTTTTTTTAAATATATTAATTAAGTAATTTTTAAACACGTCAACCCTTTTAATGTAATCCTCCATGACAATTGGATGTGGGAATGTTAATAATTTGCATATTACCTGCTTAGTTGCTACCTGATGAGCGGCCCAATAATAGGAGGGCCGAATTAAGGCACACCATGCTAAAAGGTTGCCCAATATAGGTACAATGACTAAGTAAAATAAATAGTTTTTTTAATGATAAGAGCACTTTTTAGATCAAATATAACCAGTGATTATTTTCAAGCAAGGTAAGGGTCTGTGTTTAAAAAAAAATCGAGTGTCTAACTTTTTTCAAAACTGAGAAAAGTTGGATTAAGTCCTTAAGTGTCACAATATAGGTACACTTACCTTATAGAGAGGTAGGAGTAGAGAGTCTACCCTTTAGGGTCCATTACAGCTCTACTAGACTCTACTAATCAAAAAAACCAACCAATAAAAAAGTATTAAATAATAAAATCCGATTGTATTTAACTTCCCCGTATTTTACTCTGTGAGGACGCAAATTCGCGTACGAATTTCCACCCACAAAACTTGACATAGAACATTGAAGTAAACACAGAATAGGAAAGAATTTTCCTTTGGCGGTCGGTGTATGTACCTGCGACTATAAAAGCACAAGCAAATAACCAGAAGGCAACCAACCACCCACCTCCAGTGGGCAGCAAGTCTTCTGTGACGAAGGTTGTGGTTTTATTGATCCGCTTAAGGAGCTAACTTAAGATTGTCGAGCTCGACTTCCCTAACTATTTTTTGGGCATGAGGTTTCGTAAATCCGATTACGTAATTAGAGCTACACGAGATTGCACTAAGGCTTAGAGTAGGCTGAGCCAATCAAATGTCAGTATTACAAACGCTTCCAATCAAAGTGTAGTCACCGCGACAAGTTGAGAAGAAGAAGCCAAGCAGAGCTAAGCCGAGCCAAGCAGAGTAAGCCACGACGAGCAGAGCGAGCCACGACGAGCAGAGCGAGCCACGGCGAGCAAAGCAAAGCAGCGATGAGCAGAGCGAGCCACGACGAGCAGAGCCAAGCAACGACGAGCAGAGGCAGACAGGGCAGAGCAAAGACGAGCAGAGTTGAGGTAACGTGCAGAGACGAAGACAGGAAAGGATGACAAGCAGAGACGGGAACGAGTCAAAGCGAGCAGAATCCTGCCAGGATGTCGAAACAGTACGGTACAAGCTACGATGAACTGCGTCAAACCTCGACGAGCAGAGCAGAGACTGATAAAGCAGAGCGGGGCAGAGGCCACACACGGAGACGAAGACAGGGAAAGATAACGAGCAAAGACGGGTCGAGCATGGCGAGTGGAGTCATACCAGCAGAGTGGGATTACGTTCCAGAGGCTACGAGTAGGATCAAGGCGAGTAGAGCAGGTGAACGCAGGCGAGATATGACGAAAATACGAAAACGGCAAGGAGAAAACCAAATCAAATCAATTTTAAATGACACCAACTAGAATTAATAAAAACAGTGAAGTCAAAAATTAAACAAATATTTTGTAACGAGCCCTGGCACCCGCTAAGCTTTACCCCGGCGTTGAATGAATCGAGCGTTACAACTCTCATTGTGCACGATGGCAGTCGACGGAGACGTATCCAAAACATCCATGTGGCGACGAAACAACTCCACAAAAATAAGCAAGAAAAACACTCAACTAGCAACTATTTCCACGATACCAGTCCCAATTTTGAACAAAATCAATTTTTTATTGTTTCTACGAACACTTTTCGCTAGTAATATTAGTTACCGCTCCAATTCTGTGCGATATACTTATATATTTGAGGTTCTTAATTTATTACAATTCTCTTGTAAATTAAGAACCTCAAAAATATAAGTGTATCACACAGAATTTGAAAAATCCCCGACGCTGATATTTAACTCAAAGCAAATGATAGCTTATGCTGACGACATCAATATTATGTCGAGATCTTTTAATAACGCCAAGGAGATATTCCTAAATTTAGACGAAAAGCCCAAAGAAGTTGGACTAAAATCAACGTAAACAAAACAAAAATAATGACCCAAAGTAGAAAGAGGACGCCGATAAGACAAAATATATATATATATATGGACTACAGTTTATAAAAAGGTGGACAGGTGCTATCCTATTACCGAATGAAAGCGAACAAGACAAAATCGAAAGACGGATTTAATTAGTCAATAGGACGTATTATTCGATACTCCCCGCGATTAAATCTTGATGTGTGCACAAGATAATGAAGCTCCGCATTTACTAGACTTGTCAGACCTGTGCTATGCTACGGCGGGGAACACTTGGACGTTGACGCAGTAGTCAGAAAAAGTCTTAGATACTTTCGAAAGGAAAGAACTAAGTACGTAGAATCCACGAACTTGTATGGGAAGAAGCCGAATGGCGAATTAAATACAACCATGAGTTGTATAATAACCGAGATGACTTCAGACAATGTATCCTGCAAGCCCTGGCCCGATTTGGGCTGTCGCGCCATTGATAATGATGATGAGTTGTATAATCTATACAGTGGGTTGATCGTGTCCAGCGAATAACGGACAACAGGATACCCAAGCGGGTATTCAAAGTACAAGCAAACGGAGCTAGGCATTTTGAAAACCACGGAAGCGGTGGGGCGATACCATTGACGCAGACATCAGATCTCTTCCGGTGATATTGAACTGAAGGACGTGGTCACTGAACCGAAATGACTGGAGACACCGTATTTGGGAGTCCAAGACTCGATCGAAAACTAAACAAAAAATAAAAAATAATTAAAATTATATGTATGTAAAGAAGAGAAGATTCTTAACGGGGTACCATGAATCAGGTCGAGTTCAATGAATCCAAAACGCAAAGCCGTCTTTTGACACAAAAAAAGACGAACCCGGTTAAAGGCAACATTGCTGTTCTGGTAGATCATATCACAGCCAGACAGCACTAAACAAATTATTAACTAATATGATACACTACCATACCCGGTTTAATTTCTGACCTCCCATCCCTAAGCTGACAGGACTGTACACTACTGTGTATTAAAGGCTAACCACCTAAGTCAATTTCAGTAACCTTAAAAAAAAATTATGGATAAATTTCAGAAAACTAAGCAAACATAAGATCATATCTTTAGCATAGCTAAGGACGCCATTAAATGCTGAGAATGTCATTATTGATGCAAAAAGTTCATCTAATTTGGCCATTATTTGCGAAACCCATATTCGTCCTCGACAGCCAAAATGTTAAAATGAAAAAATTTAAACTAAATTTAAATCTACTTAGTCTAACGATCGTCATTAATCGAATGATGTATATACCATCAAAATTGTTCCCTCATTTAACAAATGTTTCAATAAAAATAAATTTTTTACTTCGTCACTAAAAAAAAACACTTTCACGTATCCTAAAAATGTAAGAATCATATTTTATGCTCTAAGTTTATTTTTAAAGTCGAGAAATTTTCATAAAATTTTCTTAATAAAAACTTAAAAATAGAAATGAATCAGAAATTAGTGCTCTTAGAGCTTATAGTTCTTTAATACTCCCATCCGTTTCTAAACATGCCAATATTTAAATATAAACTTGTTTTTCCATACATCACGATTTCTGCGGATTGGAGCTGGTATAAATTAAAAAAAAATGCGTTAAGTTCAAAAGGTGTCGTCGTTCTAAACTCCGATAAGACTGTGCAACGTCTGCTTATTTATCTTAACTTTGTGCGCTGCGCTATCTTATCAACAACAAGAATGTTTGATTATTATAAAAGAAAACTATGAAGTCAGCACAGCCGGTTTATGGTGTGTATTTTTTAAAGTAAGAAACATACCAGTCGGATATGGAATACTGCTGTCCTGTCGGCAAGACATCATTTTTGGGATACCTTCCACGTTGCGTTCTAATACATTGTCTTTTCACATGGATATGGCCGCGAAAGGAAGGATTTCCTTCCCGATGCTTAAGGAAGCGCTTTCCAAGGCATACCAAAGAATTTATTTTAGTAGGTGTGCAAGCTTTTTAGATTAGAATTTACTGATATTTATGCAAAACTTTTGCGTGCGATAATTTCTGTGAGAGATTAGGGCTTTTATAACCTTGTTTTTTCCTATCTCAGCTCGTTCTATAGCTGCTTAATTTTCTGGAAAGGCATTTTTATGCATTCCCCTGTAAAGCACTTCTATAATTTTCAACTGGGCGGTTATCTACTCTATACTGTACCGAGTACTCATCACATTAGATGGAAATAAACATACTCGTATGTGTATTATCAGTTACAAAACTAAGAGAAAGTAGGTATAAAAAGTATGTAAATAAATTCGCGAATAATCTATTGATCGGAATGTCCTGTACGCATTTCTTTCAATTTATCAATATGAATTAAAATCAATCTATAAGATGGTTAATTGAATTGCTTGAAATTTTATAACACCTTTGCAAAATAGAAGATACGAGTCTGATAAAAAAGTTGGTTTACTTCGAGGTTAAAGTAAAGATGCGCCACATGTTAATACGCATCGGATACACCGAATAAATTAATTTTAATTAATTTTCTGGTTAATGTTCTCAAAGATTTTGGATGGTGTAGAACTCTAAATGCCGATCCATTGCGGTCTCAGTGGCCCTAATGTGATTAACCTCCCTTATTTATATCGCACTCAGGACGGTTATATCAATAAATTTTAATATGCTCTTGGTTTTAGGTAATTAACCCAAGAAGTCTGACCCTACTGCAGGTTCCTCTTCTTCACGTCATCTGCAGATATCGTCTGAAATCAGTCCAATCGTATGCAGGTGCTTTTTAAGGTTACAGTGTCCTGTAATAAGCGCGGTCATCGGAGCTTCGTTTTTTGGAGTAACCTTCAAAGAACAGCTTGGACTGTGACTGCCACTGTTCCTGTCTTGTGGAGGTCAGCTTGGATGTTAATGTTAATTGTTTTTGACTTGACAAGGCTGGCATATATATCTGCTCCGACTCCCTCATTTGTCTTGGAGCCATCTGTATGCCAGGTAAGTGCTCCTTTTTTAAATTCAGGCCCATGTGTTCCGCAGTCCTTGCGAGGTGCGAACACTACTTTGAATGGTATTTTAAAGTTGTATTTTGGTATGATATTATCCGAAAACGGAATACCGAGAATAGGGTCGTACTCAAGCTCTATCCTCGGTACGTTATGAACCTGGCTTCTTTATGTACATAAAGGCGTAAAAATATTTAAGATCACCTTAAGAGTTGCAGGAGTGGTTCGAATTGACCAGTGATATTAGTACCGGCCAGCCTTTACAGTTTGCAATTGGGCTTGTACAGTTACCCGTAAAGTCTTGCGCCACCATACATACGACGCATATGTGGTCACTGGTCTGACTATTGCCGTAAGAGCGTGAGCGATATTGGGATTTAGACCCCAAGTTTTACCAAGACGACTTCGACAGGTCCAAAGAGATCCTCGCGTTCTCGGTAGTGCGTTCAATATGCGCATTCCAGTTCATCTTAGCAGCCAAGGTTATCTCCAGATATTTAACCTCACTGGAAAAATCGATCCTGTCACCAGAAAGCTTTGGGCTTATGAGTTTCCTTGGTTGATGCTTAGTCCAGTTTCTGTCCACCATAGCGCTACCATGTCTAGTCCTCGCTGCAGTATGTTTGAGATAGTGTCTTCAAACTTTCCCTCGTACTATAATGGTTGTGTCGTCGGCATAGCCTTGATGTGCTGAGTCCGATTAATAATATATCGACCGCAATTGACCACAGTAAGAGTGAAAGCATCGCTCCCCGTGGACAACATCTTGAGGCCGTGATTGTAAGAGTTTAATTTGCTAGTGAAAACTTTATTACTCGTTTGGCTAGGTATTGGCATCTATGTCCCGCTCTTGAATGCAATGGATAAATGAAGTACATGGATCGCAGACTTTCCTGGCTGATAGGCAAATTGATTTATGTGCAGTTGATACACTTATAGTGGTCCGTCTGTAATATGCCTGTCTAGGATTTTTTTCATGGTTTTAAATAGAAAAGAAGATAGAATGATGGGATGGTTTGATTTTGGCTTGTCACTTAGTCTTCTTCCCACTTTAGGTATGTAAGTATGTCAACCTAATCATTGTCCATCGTTTAGGAATATACCCCCAGCCGTTGCTCGCTCTGAAGATCTCTGTAAGAACTGATAGCAAATGTGTTACTCCTTTCTGTTGGAATACAAGGTGGATACCATCTTCTCCTGGTGCTTTATACGGCTCAAAGGAGCTTACTGCCCATCATCCTATTATGTTTGGTGTGAAGATCTTTGCCGTTATTCTCTGGTATTGGTCGAGTGAGAGCCTCAGAGTTGGCTCAGGAAGTTGAATCATTATCTTCAACCGAGCCTGTGCGTTTGGCTTAATAGCACTAGTGTCTCTTTCCCTGACCCAGTGTAAGTGTCGTCGGTCTTCTTTATGAGCCCAATCTTGTTCGTTGATTAAAGCGTAATCGATGAATTTTTGCGTTACTGTGGATATTATTATCTCTTCATAGAATTTCTTCCACGAGCCACGCATTTCTGAGCTCCTTATTGTAGTTCGTTAGAAAGCTAAAGTAGGAGTATAAGTTCAATTCAGCCCATAAGTATAGTAGCTATCACTTCACAAATGTTCTAAAAAAAATTGTGGTTGCAATTAACCGAACTCGAGAATGTTCTGAGCTTTAATTTTAACATTTTATTAATAGCGAGGTTTACAGAACAAGACCGATCAACTCTTTGGTGTAGCTGCCAAACGATAGTCCTTAAACCTCGTGATTACATTTATTGCTAGGTTGCTAGGAGAGGAAGGTGTAAGGACGATTTTATTATTAAACTTTGAAATAAGGAATCTTAAAAACTGGGGGGGGGGGGTGTGATTACGAAAGATTAAGACAACGAAAACAAGGGCTTTTGAAAGTGCATTGTTCTGTAGAAGGTGCTATAAAATTATTACAGATGAGTTTCCACAGTAATTCTGAAAACATTAACGACCAAAATACAAGATGAGGTCCGAAAAATATTGCAGTAAGTAAAAAAAATCAACGTTATTAAAACGTAATCAACAATTTACGAATAGTTTCTCGATATGTTCAGTCGTAATCTATCTGTATCTGCAATCTTTCTGAATTTATTCGGTCAATTGTTATTATCAATTTTGGCGATAAAAACCGTATACAGTGATATAAGAAGTGTGGCGAACAAATTTCAAATGACAGAGGCGCCATATTCGCAATATAAGTTCTTTTGTGTTTTTTTTAGTTCGTAGAAGGTGTCAGTTGTTGATTTCTGTGGAGTGGTATTACATTATTATTTTAATAATAGTACGGTACTGTAGTCGACTTTAAAAAAAAAGTTAGTTTAGTTCGTTACTACAGTTACTCTAAAATCCTACGATGAATATAGACTTTTCTGTGAATTTTTAACTCGTTGTGTGCAGATAGTGGAAATCTTTAAGGACTTGTAACATCCTTAATAATATGTTTTTCTTATGCTTAGAACAGAAAGTTGAAACTTTGTTTGTAGATGTAAGTACCAGAAAATTAATTTAAGCTAAAAAAATAAGTTTGCAATGGTGGTCAAAAAATCTGTCTGTTAAATTGGTTTTATTCATTGTGGGCTATTTAGGTGGACGTCACTCAACACACTTATTTAAAGTTCTATTTTAAATTGGACGCGTTAGGTCAAAATATGAACAATTACTTTTTATAAAATGCACTCAGCATTATAGGCCGACCGTTAGGTCGAATAGTGAACATTATGAATTTTGTTAAATGCATTTGGCATGGAAAAACCAAGACTTATATTTTTAAATGTAAATAGCAACCAGCCCTTTTTAGGGAATATAAAAGAGTAACCGATTGATATCAGCTCTTATCAGAACTGATGCCACAAATAATGAAAATAGTATCAGAACAACAGCTCTTTTAAGAGTTGAAAGGAACCCGACTTCACCCACTCCTGAATACGGACGCGCAGGACTCAGCCGAACCAGCGCAGGTGTAATATCGCCCCGGACTCACCCGGACCAGCGCTGGGACATTAGGTGTAATATCGCCCCCGGACGCTTGCGGTAGTATTGGGCACCCCTGTGCCTTTGGTGTAGCGAGCCAAATATTGGTTCGCCTACATTCATGTACCCAGCGTACGTTCCCGCCTCGATGCTTGGGATATTCGCAAAGCTTGTGGAAGACACTTTTCTCTGTATCATGGTCACTACAGCTGGTTATAGAATCTTCTGACGTGTCAACCGATCAGGAAGTCCCCCCTTAGTACACCAATGACAATACATATAGTATTCCTATCTCTGAGTAAGACAAACTTCATCCTGCTCGCTCTTAGAGCAGGCCAGAGGTGCCTAGCAACGAGGCATGATCTGAAGCCCGATCAACTCGTGTTAGCCCGCGATATGGCCGTCCCATCGATAGCTAGCTTTATGTCCTCAATTGCCCTTTCACAGCTACAGATTAATCCCCTTTCGAGTTCATCCGGAATCCCCGGAGAATAGCTGCATACTGTGAGGAGTGAAGGAAACAGATGTTTAGACCTTCTTTGAAACTTTCTAAAAACCTCTTGGAAATAGGGGTTGGTATGGTTAACCTCTGCCACTGCAGTCACAATTGCGCCCATTGTGACGTCGATATGGGACAGCCGCACGATGTCACAGTACATGTTTCAACTTCCTCGCATAAACGATTCAAGAGCTAAGTCTCTAAATTGTATATCTCGTCGGATTCTTCAAA
This sequence comes from Beris morrisii, assembly GCA_951812415.1. Classification (NCBI taxonomy): domain Eukaryota; kingdom Metazoa; phylum Arthropoda; class Insecta; order Diptera; family Stratiomyidae; genus Beris; species Beris morrisii. The sequence continues at coordinate 140,243,164 of OX638311.1, forward strand.
CACCACAGGATTAGAACCTCTTCCCTCAATCTTTTTTTTTGTCAACTTGAGTAAGTGCGGAAAATCTCATAGTAAGTTGTGTAGAAATTAAGGAAATTCTCACGATTCCAACGGCGTATAATTTAATTTCACAAAAATTCTCTTTTTTTCCAATTTCGCCTTTTCAGCATCAAATGTATTTAGAAAATTCAAAATTCAAAATAGACGGTTGATTAGTTGCGCCAAAACTGCTGTAGGTTTTATGAATCTCTCTTTTTCATAAAAAAAACATGTAGAGGGCATTGAAGAAAATTGTTTTAAAATATCTCAAAAAGTAAGAAGCAAAAACATCAATCATCTAAACAATGCACGCAATATATGGTAAAAAAAAATTCCCACTAATTTTCATGATTTCTAAATCCAAGTTCTGTAAAGATGTCTGATCAAATGTTTATAAGTTCACTTGCATATTCAACATTTCCTGTTGCTGATGTACTTCAGAAAGTCTAGCAACAAATAAACATGAACCTACACTAAAGAGGTCGTGTGCAATTTAATGTAATGCAATTATTGCAACATACTCATAGTTCAAAGTGCTTTCATTGTTATGTTGTCTGTGAAAATGTGATTCATATGCAGAAAATTAAGTATACTTCAGCGATTGTGCTGACGGGTCAATCTAGGTGCCTTCAATCTAGATTTAATTCGAACAAACTGGGAGTTGTTTAATGAGTTTATGCCCATGCTAAATTATACAGTAATTGTTGGTTATCTTGCCTAACTAAGGAGTAGGTCAGATGATAGAAAATATGATAGGAGTAAGAAGAAACTTCTCATTTTCAGTCTAGAATAATGGGAATGGTAGCTTCTTATCTGTCTAGCAATTGTTGTGACTATCACGGCATATTCGGCAATCCAAGCGGTGCCTTCAACAACTGAAGAAGGCAAAAAGTCTTGAGTTTTCGAGGCATTGAATTGGATTTTAGCTCGTCTCAATATCCAGTGACGAGACTATTATAACTGCATCAAAAATTTTTCCATTGTTGATTGCCCAGTGCTTGTCCAACGAAGATACTGTCAGTACAGTTGCAGTACCCTTAATCGCATTGAGAGTGAATGATTAAGGATCATTAATAAACATAAGAAAGAAACTCGGTGCGGAAATTGAACCTTGAGGGAAGCCGCAATCAATAAAGAGGAGCCGAGGACACGCCTTCAAAAATGTAGTTATAGAGATCCGTAAGTATTTTGGACTTGCTGCTTCTCAAGTACACTCTTGTCAATTTAAATTAATTTAACTCGTTGTCAACTAGGACTAGTTCTATGTAGATTATGAGATCTTTTGAAAGCAAGTTCAAGGAAATTATTTCAGTTTGCATAAGCAAAGATATTTTGATTGACAGTTGGATTCCTTATTTTAGTAAGCATAGGTCGGGGGAGGGACTTTGTCAGGATTAACGATGTCGGTTCGCTGTAGCGTGAAGGAGCTTCAGAACTAATTGTATTTTACTGAACTCACCGATCTGATCCTTCTGCTATTGGTCCTATGATTCAGCGTAGGTTCGTTAAAATGCTTCAATCGGACGTGTATCACGTTTTCAGCTGTATCACACCACAGCTTTTATGATTGTTTGGATGAGTCCCGATAAAATTCATAGCTTAACGCCGTCAGATATTTCTCTTTGGGTTCCTCTCTCTTATGACGTCTCAGGCAAAAAATAGAAAAAATATAACTTAATGAATTACCGATGTTTCATTTGCGCATATTGTATATAATAGCCACAACTTTATAATATATAATATTCTCAACGCCATCTAGATGTGAAAAGTAAAAGCTGCTCCGCTCGGTATTGTTCTTTTGTGCTCTCGCTGCTCTACACTGGAGCGCAAAAAAGCGCACCTATTCAAGGTACAATTTTTAATTTATATCATTCCAAGGAGTCTACTCGTTCTGCTCTGGCAGGGAGACCAGCAAATTGGAATCTTTACAACTAGCTCGAAGACAAGTGAGAGAGTCGTAGCAGGTGTGCAAATGGGCATTGACTCGGGTCGACATTTATGCCAGCCTCTGACGCAATTGAATTATGCATGAAGGGAAAGATCACAAGAGCCTCTTGGACCGTACAGTGGAACTGCTTGGTTTTCAAACAATCCGCTCCAAAGTAGGGAACTCAACAGAGGGTGGGTGGGTATCTGGGCACAGTGACATTGCTGCTGAGTCTCGTGATCAGTTCAGCAAAAAAGCAGCTGAATTAAAGTTGATACAACATTAATATCTTTCTGAGGAATACCGAAATGGATTGACACCCAGGGAAAATTCTCTTGAAGGAAAAGCTGCGGAGTGCAGTGCCAGTTATTTTTGAAAGGACAAACACTCCAAGAAACGTACCTCCAGGCGTCTTAAAATGAAAGAAATTGGGTTAGGTGCATAATTGGAGTCTTCGCCGAATATGGTTAAAAGCGGACTAATTAAAGATTACAGACAATGCGAAAACTAAAATGCTCAGGCTGAACATAACTTCCTCACGTCAGCTTCATTCATGTCTAAGTTACCCAAGAGGATATTGAAATTCAGCGACATAAATGTTCTGTGTTTTAATAAAAACGTTTATCACAATATGCCCAATTAGGCAACATTGAATCGGGATTTAGATTATAAAAACGTGATTTATTTGCTTGAAAGAAGGTACAGATTACGATCTTTTGGGTAATGTAGTGATGAGGGAAGCAGGTAGAGCTGACGGAATCTATCAAGTATCTAACATTGCCGTTGGAATCTTGTCGTCAAACTTTAGGACTAAAGTCCCGAAATAGGATTTTAACGACATTCGAGGGCATTGTGTCGAAACTTTGATCACAAGGAACTTTGGAGAAGATCTTGTTGATAGGAAGGATAGAGGGGAGCGCGTGGAACCACTACTACTTATTGACGTTATGCTCCTTAATATAACGGACGAAAACAATTTCAAGAAGACCATTAAAATGGTCAGGACTCAGCTTGGACCACAAAATTTTCTTGACACTATTTCTCTTTTCTGTAGGATCAGAAGTTTTAAAGGAGCCTCGGTCCTCGATACCTTCATTTACTATTTACTATCTATCATTTAAGAGTCTGATTTCCAGCAGCTGCATATCACATTTCTTCATAGGATGCTATCTTGGGAATGATTTCAATGCTAGTCTTAGCCATCCTTTAAAGAAGCGCGCACCTTCCATAGATATTCGGTAACCAAGTTTACAGACTATTCATCGTTGAATTAAAAGTCCAACTTCCAACCAAATGAACGGAGCAAACTGTTCACAATCATTGAAATGTTAGTCCAAATTACAGACCTTGGCCTCAATAAGAAAAATAATCTACAATCATATTGAGCAGTCACCGCATCCTCTAGTTATGAAATTTTAGTAGAGATTTACAGTCTGGGTCACCATAAAATGGAGTGTAACTTTTTTCATGTTCTTCCGTTTCTTCAAGCAAGCTTGGCTTGAAGAAACGGAAGAACCCATGTTGTTAGCGTTTTGGATAGCTGTTAAAATAACATCTTACGACACTTTAAGTCACTATATACATGCATAGTCGCTGATTGGGGCAATCTGTCGATATTTCTTTTATCTTAAGCGGAAGAGTAAAAATAAACATTAACAATAATTTAGAAAATAGTTGAGTTTGGCAATTTATTTGTTGTTTCCATTGATAAATAAATACTTTGCGGCTTTCTTATCTTTAAAAATATGCTGTTACAAACCTACGGGAAAAATTAGTCAGTTTTTTACTACTCGAATAAAACTTTCTGGGGTTTTAAGTTGATATAAATTGTGATGAATTACCGTGCGGAATAATTGAAGGTATTGTCGTGGTGATTTTATTTGATCAAATTTCCCGGTGACTAACAAACTTTTCACGGGATTGATGATAAAGTATCGTTCGAAGTTCCAATTTAATGTCAATTTTAAAAAGGTATTTTAAGAATACATCCGTCCGCAGAAGTGTCGACAATACCCGCGTCGCGGGGGAATATTGCTCTATTAATCTACTTACAGTATTCGCAGATTCGCCGAATATCTTTTACCCAAGTAGAAAACCACAATCAGGCCAACATCGGTTCATGCCGAGGCCTTGCATGAAGCTCGGGCAAAGCTTACAAAGATAATACCAGATAATAGAGTAGAACCAACGAAACAACGCTGTCTTAATGCCAGAGAGCAAATACGGATGTACCAATGCCGATCCAATACCAGAAACTAAACAGTTCAGATTTTGTTTTACAGTAGTTAAATGTTTCTACTAAAGTCCGCCATAATTTAAACTGTTTTTTTAGAGAAAGTTTTCAACACTTTATGCTCATTGACTTTGGTTTTAACTTCTCATTTGTTAAATATTACATAGAAGTACTACTTCCCTTTCCTAGTCGATCCCGGCGTCCCCTAAGGTTCAGTTCTATATCCTATACTGTTTCTTATCTTCACTACTGTCCTTCTGTTGTGACTTTATCACTCCAATTCATAATTTTGCAACTAACAATCAATACGCTGGATAAGGTCTCTGAATTCGTCTCAGCAACGACGGTACGTCCTATTTCGATAGTGCCACTCTCTGCAATGCGATTTTCGGTTTATTGATTCGAACTTATTCTTGGAATGGGGCTACTACTTCAAAATCACAGTTCTGTCCATTGTCACTTAAACGAAACGTTCCAGTATCAGTCGCAAATATATCCCTTGAACATTTCTTCAAATATTCTCCGCCCGCTTGCTCCTCATGAAGTTGTAAGACCAAACTGTGTTTTATCACCAGCCCAATTTCTGATGGTGTGCGCAATGTGGATGAAATAGGAGACATTATACATGTACGCTTCTTGAATTACCTTGAAGAATTGGCTCTGAACTGGACTTTGCAAAGAAGACATGTGATGAGTGGACTGAGAAACCCAAGGGAACGAAGTAGAGAAAAGGAGATTCAAGGATAGAACAAGTCCTGGCTTTAGCTGTCATCAGCTTCCGAACTCATACATGGACTAATACGTCGATTTTTGACCAAGTAGAACTTAAATTTATGGTTCATTACTAACAATCTCGAAATTTTGTATCAATTAATTGGTAAACGAAATTAAATTGAATTGCTTCTCGATGTTTATTTATAGACTCACGTAGTGAATCAAGTGGTTTCCATTTTATTTCTAATAAGCAGTAATGAAAGCAATGTCAAGTGAATCACCACGATACGACGAAGCTTTTATGCTTCGAGGGAAGTGAAATCTCGTATTCCGCTTAATGGAAGAGTGTTAACCTCTGCGCAAACAAATGAATTAAATTTCACATCAGTAGTCCGTCCAGCCCGCCAATCGCGCATAAAGATATGTTGTCTTCTGCCGTATGATTCATCGCAGTAAAACAATTTGAAGGCTTGATACTCTGTTTACTTTCATCACTGCGAATTTCGCTTTTTTTTCAATTCCACAACATTTTTCAAACTCGAATGAGTCTACTAATTTTTTTTTTTTTTTTATATTTGTTTTACAGCTAAGTAATGGACGAATCTACATCGCCCCGACCTGTCCCGCGACCAAGACGTACCATCCCGAATCTAACTATAACGCAATACGAAAATGTCGCAATCGATTCGATCAATAAAAATATTCAAATAAAAGATCGAAACATTCAAAGCGAATCCATTTCGAAAATTCCGAATAATAAAAAGTTTTCCATTCAGTCCGAGAACGAGGAGACAAAATCTATTTTAACCGAAACTAATGATCTAACCAGTTCCGATCAAAATGAGAATGTAGAAAACAATCGGCCAACTCCGGCTCCACGAAGGCCACAGAACAACAATAGTCCCGATCAACTGTACGAAAATGCTCAAGAATTGAGTCCGAAATCATCGACCGGTGCCATAAGTAAAACACATAACATCGCTGTGAGGAAAGCGCCAGAAGTTCCCAAGCCACTTAATACGGAAGCGTCCGAGAAATCAACAAGACATTCGCTTACAGCCGATTATACAAATGAATTTAATGAGTCTGCAGCTAAACTGAAGAAATCCGTGTCGAATAGTACCTTGGATTCGTCAATCAGCTCGGCGTCCAGTACAAACGACAGTTCGAAATACAGGAATCCATCGCCCAGGTTAGTTTAAATTTGCGTTACTCATTCGAATTTTAAAGTAAATCTATTTTGATCCTTACTCAGATAAACAAAATTCGCTGTGTACTTATTTCGCTCGTTGAATAACAAATTCGTTTGCAGATCATTTCGAAGAACAGCAAATAATAATTTATTGTCATTGATGGGACTTGGTTGTAATTTTTTTAGCACATACTCATCCACTCATTAGCTTTGATCGCATTCTGACTTTTATTTACCTTATGGAAATTGGTTTATTGTTTTGACACAGAGTTTTGATCGGGATGGGAAACGTTTTCAGTACATTTTTTGTGTAGGTGAATAATTATTGATTATTTTCCTTTGAAAAATCGTGTTTAATTTTCCAGTGATCTTTTGGTCAGAACGATATCGTTGCCTAGACTTCTTCCTTTCGTTGATTTTTCCTTCTTGATAGTTCGCTTCCATAATTACATTGACACATACGAGGTCTTCATTAAGGGCTCAAATCCCGAACCAGTTTTTAAATGTATGAAAACTGTCTTTTATGCGCAGTCGTTGAATCCTGAAATATCTTTTTTCCTTTTACTTATCTTATCTCACTATCGACCACCCATCTGCTTTCATCAGGGAGCAATTCCAATTACATTTAGAAAGGGCGCAGCTCTTGAAACATTAGAGTCCTTATGGCGATCAACAATTCAGCTACTGCGTCCTGCAGTTTGGAAATCGTAGTAGCGACTTCATATCTGTGTCGTTTGAGTCTTACCATCGTTTGCGTAATTTTCCTAGTAGTTGCCATGTGCTTTGCCCATCAAGACGAATCTGGGTCTTCTTCTATTGTCATCAATCCATCGGCTTCACATGGCAAGTCCATTGCAACTTACGAAGTTTTATCAGGATTGACGCTCTCGGACTTGCTCCAGATGCTGTCCAACTATTCATTTTTGTATCTGATAGATCAATCGGATCGGATCAGATCATTTCGACAGAAGTCGACGGCAACAAATATAATAACGAAGTCCCTCAGTATAACGCTGGAAAAGCTGGATATTCCGTTTGCTTTGGTAGACGTAAAAATAAACCATTTTTCATCTGGACGACTTTATTGTCCATTTCCCCGTTTGTGCCACAGATTTGGTTGTTCTGCAACAAATCGGATCCCTCCCTAAACCAATCCGAACGAGTCATCCTCAAACTAAGCTACTCTTTTTCAAGAATCGGATAATGTCGAAGTAGAATCCTCTCATCCTCGCTAATGTTCGTGTAGCGTTGTTTGGTATTCCTAGAATTTAAAATCATTTTGTTTTTGTTTTTTTAAACAAACTTTTTTATCGCTGAAGACAACTAGAACAAAATATGCTCATTGCCTTGCTCGCCGCAGCTACAACAAAAATCATTCGCTTCTGTGTCCTATCGTCTTTAACGGAAAAGATTACATCAGCATTGCTGGCGTAATTCCATCCGGTATCCATTTATTCAGACCAACACAACTGAACAGCTGAGTTGGGTGGACTTTGGAAAGTAGTGCCTACTGGCGAGCACCCTTGCAAATGGATCGCCATCGCCACCCGTTAACGTTGGAGTGCAATTTATAGTCGATTCATTTATTTTGTTGATTCTATTAACACGCAGAAGTTTGTCCAACGCAATTTCTTCGCTAGCCTATAGTTTTTTGGAGGCATAATAGAGCTGCTAGTAGGCTTCAAAATTGCTGTATTTAACCCGATTAGAGAATTGAATCAGGATCAGAGATTAGTTAAAATACCAAGGAGCGTTACCCGAAGGATAGATGTTTATTAGGTTCCTGTGACCTTTGGGCCATTGGACAGCACGGCAATATGTCTATGTCATAGTTAGCTTCGCCTCTACTACCTCTAAATTGGGGGACTAGTGCCAGTGCGGTTTATTTTCACAGCAGTTGCTTCTGATCTCTTCCAACGAGTTGCAAATATCCATACCAAAAAATTTTCTGATAGAATGTATGCTCTTTCTAAATATGATCTACTACTTGTTGTTTATTCTTGAAAAGCTTTCATTCTCGTTTATTAACCATATCCTCTCCTATCTTATCGTCCATTCAACACTAAAACCCGGACACTATCTAAGTGATTCACATAATTTCCACAGAATAGGCGATTATAGATAACAACGGCATTTTGCTATTTCATTGTAACGCTAACATGAGTCTAGTCATATCACAAAATTGCTATGCGATTTCTGTTTCCGAACAAAAATTATTTTGCTTCTCTTCTCCCTGGATTCGAGGTCAGAGCTTTGTTGCGAAGTGTTGACTCACCAATATCAGCGGTCTATTAATTTATTTATGAAAACAAATTTATCTGATTAATTTCATGCTGATTTATAACGTGTTCTAATTAGCTATTCTTTTTATATTTTCTCGATCTCTTTCTATCTTTTACCTCATTACTACTAATGACATTTTGCGTTTCCTTTCAAATTTCAGCGATTTACTAAAATCGATTGGCAGCACTTCGAAACTACTAAGCGAAGCCATAAGCGAACGAGTAACGCACAAAGCGAAAGGTGCAAAACATCTTCTCGACAAGAACCTGAAATCATCTCACGAAAAACTATCGAATTGGAGCTGCGAAACTACCAATCGGCTGAAGAATGTTCGAAAACGAATCAATAATCTCAGTGCGAATAATTTCTCACTTTCTAGAAGCGAGAAACGTGATCCTGAATTTAATGCCGACCGGCCGCAAACAATGCCACCGAACGATCAAGTTTTCCAATCGATCAGCTTCAATAGTCCACTGAACAAAACAACGAACATATCGAATTTAGCGACAGCTGAATCTTCGTACGAAATACCACGAAGTATAAAGAATTCTTCCAGTTATCCGTTGGATAGCATCTCAAACTACCCTCCATCTTACGAAGATTCGATTCGTGGAGTCCGGTATTCGTATACCGACGCCGATAGTCCGGCTAGTAGTAAAGTGTTTGAGCGAAATTCAAATGTAACCCAATCGCTGATTACACATCGGTCTGTTGAAGAGCCAAAGCCTCCAATTTCGTCGTCGAATATTAATAAGAGTGTTCCCAATTTACACAAACTTGCCATTAAAGAAGAACGCGAGAGTAGTGCAGATCTGCACAGTTCTAATGAATGTCTGCCGATGCCCAATTATCCAGCGCCAGTATTGAAAACTGATGCTGTCTACGGGAAAATCAATCAAATCGAACCACCAGCTCGAATAAAGCGAAAAAAGAACTACGAATCGATCGAAATTCGTAAACCGAACTTTGAACCATCTTCGAATCGTGCAACAATTGATTCTATCGAAATACGAGATGCGCTTGATGGACACGAGTCGTCCAGGGATGTGTCCATTGAGATGAAAGAGCTAATTCAAATCAATGAAAAATTGATCCCGAAACCGGAGCGAAGTGCATCGTGGTCGTACCACGATACCAACGACGACGAATGCAGTTCACCCGAACCGATTTATGCTAATCAAGAACCGACCTATGGAAAACTTTGCGAAATGGAATCGGACGAAGTAAATGTTCCGCTTGTCCCAAAAGTCGAAATACATCCAATTGAAATAGCAAATTTAATAATTTCACCACTACCACCCGAACCAACTTCGCCATCACCCAAGGAAATTTTATACGAATTCGATCCTCTTGTCAAAAACCGAGGAAATACGATCGGTAAAGGTGTCGATAAAAGCAATCAATTGTTGCTTCTGGAAAATCTATTAGGACTTGATACGTACGGCTCGATAACCCGTGACACGTCCACAGTCGATGATCAAAGTGTTGATTCGTCGGACGAAGATAATGGAAATGCTGCGGTTATTGCAGTTCCACCGCCACCAGAACGTACTGATTCGCTAGACGAGTCGGCTGTTCGACAACCAAAACCGAAAAAAGATAGCATGCAAATCATCCATCAAAATCCCCATCTTCGTTCTGATAGTTTAGAAAATATCGTTGAAGAGACCGTAATCGAATCATATCTGGCACGAACGGACGATAATCCGATCAACGAGGAAGTAGATCTTACGCGTCCGTCTCAATCTCAAAGTCTCTGGTTTGTGGACGATGCAAACAATCGACGACGACCGAATCCTTTCAACAAGAACACATCGAAGTCACCAGTCGACAAGACAGCAAACAAACTACCGCCTGGAATTCCGCCACCTTCATATTCCGAAGCTATGGCCTCATCAAAAAGTACGGAAAAACTTTCGGACAACAAATATCCTGCACTACCGCCCGATTCGGCCCAATCGAATCGAACGGTAAAATCGATGTTCTCAAATGTTTTCAATAAAATGGAATCGCTCAAGCGTAAGACAAGTTTTCGTGGTGCACGACCGTCCGATGTTCGTGTCCTGTTGGAAATGGTTCCGAAGCCGACACTCTCGCAGCGCATGGTACTACACGAAGGGCATCTCATTCGCTTGCCATCGGGTGGTGTCGAAGATATCTTGAAGGAAATGCAAAATCGTGTCGCGTATCTACGCGATCGGAAGTTTATTACATTTGTCGATAAGGACATGAAAAATCAAAAGGAGACCTTCTCGCTGGAACATATAACGACAATTCAGTGTGTCAGCAATCACAAATTCAGCAATAATGCAATGCAAATGTATTGCTTTGAGGTGACAACGGCCGTGCCGAAGAATCAAGGCTCGCAACAAGCACTGGCGAATCCAAATATGATAGTAACTAATACGAATAGTGGCAATACGAAATTGGTGCGTGCTTGTCATCTGTATGGTGTTGTTAAGGAGTCGGAGAGGTGAGATATATACAATAAGATAAGCTAAGGACTTTATAGACCCTGCGCTTGCAGACACTACTGGTATTTCTAGTATTGTAACCGTTTTTCTTAGATTTTCGGTCCGTTGTGATCCCACTGTACCATGACAATCTGAGCCTTTTCTAGCAACGGTTTTTTACCCACGGCGCCTGATAGGCTAATTTTCCAGAACAAGCTGAGCCCATTGGCCACCATATTTTTCCGTGAAATATTTTTCCGTGATTGGTGCGAAGGAGAGGAGATTAGAAAGGAACTGACGAGAAATGAAAGGGATACCGTAGTTTTAGGGATGGGAAGATCAGATCAGGTTTCTCCATAGATCGTTAGTTAGGTTAGGCTAGGTTATAGTGGCAGCCATCCAAACTATGGATCGACTCACTTAGACCAATCGGTTGGTCCATTGTGATACCACACCCGTGACACCTTAATGAAGTCCCATATAGGGAGTTATCGTAGCATTGCTACAGGGGAAAAGCTAGTCGAACCAGCCACAGATGCGAATGAACTTGGCTAGTTCATCAATTCGTGCTCCAGCCAAGTCCCCGAGTCTGAAGAAGAAGTAGCTGCCCATAGCTCTGAACCTACAGCTGGCTAGCTGGGGACACTCACAAATTAGATGCCTAACGCTCTCTTCTTCTTCTTCACTTCTGCAGTAGTCATTATATTGAACGCCTAAGCGTTGTGCATGTCTGCCAAAGGGACAGTGCCCCGTTATGACTGCCGTAATGTTACGGGTCTCTATACGACTTCTTTTCAGAAGATCGGCAGTCCTTCTAGGATGTATTACTATCCATAGCTGCATGGAGGTTTCACACGTAGTTAGGTTGAACCATCTGCCATTGGTCAGCTCCATTGCCTTCCTGTCAAAATTACTCTTGACGTAATTAAGCGGTACTTTTACCGCTTGGGTTGCATGTATAGCAGCCATTTCAGATCCAGTTTTGGCCAGCTCATCGGCTGCGTCATTTCCTAGTATCCCTTTGTGTCCCGGAACCCAGCACAGGAGAACCTTATGAGCTGCGCCCAATGTTTTCAGATGCTCCCTACACTCCCTCACTAGCTTTGACTTGACTAGGTTGGAGCTTAGAGCTTTCATTGCTGCTTGGCTGTCTATGTAAATCGTTATACACGACTCTTCGGAAAATTTGTCGCGGAATTTAGTATGTCCACTGCACTGCTTACGGCAAAAACCTCGGCTTGAAAAATACTGCAGTAGTCCGGCAGACGAAAGGATACTTCAATGTTTATGTCGGCTGAGAAAATCACTGCCCCCGTTCCAGTATCCATTTTTGACCCATCCGTGAATATAGCAACTTCAGATTCCCTTATCACTTTTTGATTATCCCAGTCCCACCTAGTAGGGAAAAGGGTATGGAATCCTGTATCAAAGCTTAAAAACGGAGTTATATAGTCGGTGAGTTCACTAAGACCACAATCTCGAAATAAAGAAAGAATTCTGCTATGCCCATAATCCGCAGATTTCCAGCAGCCACCAGACTATTTTAGTCTCAGGGCGCTCTTGGCAGCAGCATTCATGATTTGAATATGTATTGCCAGCAGAAGCAGCATAGTCTCCATTGCAGCTGTTGGCGTTGATTGCAAAGCGCCCGTGATGCCTAAGCAAGCCGCTCTCTGCACTTTCGTTAGACTGTTCTTGTGCACGCTTTTGTCCAGGGCTGTCCACCATACCAGGCCACCATAAAGAAGAATGGGCCTTACGATAGAGATGTACATCCAGTGAACCATTGCGGGCTTTTTTCCCCATTTCCTGCCAAAAGCCTTCTTGCAAGTATAGAAGGCAATTGTTGCTTTCTTGATGCGCTCATCAAGGTTTCTCTTCCAGTTAAGCCTAGCGTCAAGAATAATTCCTAGGTACTTAGCTTCAGTTTTAAGCTCCAGAATGGTATTACCTATTTTTGAAATTGTACGAGTAAATGGGGGTATTGCTCTCTTTCGAGTGAAAAGAACCAGCTCAGTTTCTGTGGAGTTAACCCCCAAACCACAACTTGCCGCCCATTTGTGCAATTTCCGTAGTGCTCCCTGCACTAGTTCAGCTATCGTGGGTAGAAATTTGCCAGATACCAGTATAACTAGGTCATCAACGTACGCTACCACTTTGATCCCGTCCCTCTCGAGCTGGGATAAAATAGGATCGACAACAAATACCCAAAGTAGAGGTGATAGAACTCCACCCTGCGTGGTACCTCTGGACACAGTTCCAGATATTTCATTCTCACCGATGGATGCATGTATCATTCTACTTTCAAGCATGCCGTCGATCCAGTTGGTAATGCCCAGATCAGCCCCTGCATTCAGCAGGGCTTTCCGAATGGCATCCCTCTCAACGTTATTAAAGGTTCCTTCAACATCTAGAAAGACAACCATTGTGTATTCTTTATTATGCAGCGTACTCTCTATGGTCCTTACTACCTCATGTAGAGCGGTAGTTACCAAACCAATTCAGTACGCGTGCTTTCCGATCTGACAATGATCGGTAATAATTCCGTTTAGAGTTGCAGATTGCGTCCTTTGTAACGTTAACTAAAGTTTTGTCTCTCTTTCGTCATAGTTCGTGTACACCTGACACTTTGAAAAAATTGTCCTGTCTGCAGTGGTGCATTACAAAGATATCCATAGTGTGAAGGCTTGGTTGCTCAGAGCTCAAGCAACCGTATCATGAAAACTCATTAGTTTCTAAAACTTTGTTACCACAATGCTGCATCTTCCAACGTTGTCTTATCGCAACCCATTTTCTACTTACAGAGATATTTGGATGCATAAACTTGTAGACAGCCTGACAAGCGTATTTCCGCGAAACTTAACATGTCAGTACTATAGAGCCGGATGGTGCTATTTGAAGGTAGGTTATTTCATTACTATTATGAAAAATCGCACTTTTCGCTAATTCAACTTTTCTAGAGCTCTATATCCGCCCAATGGAGTGGAACGTGGCTTATTTTGCAGAAAAGAAAACGCCGACTAGTTTACTATTGTGAATCAGATATGAACACGGAAAAGCTGGATTTGAGGAAAGCGCGTTGCATAGGTAAATTAGACGTTAGAATTACCCATTGTCATTAATCTTATAAGAAGTCCAACCAAGCCGCTACAATAGACAATAATCGATTCTTTTATCAATTCGAACAGTGCTTAAGGACAGTGATGACTCAATTAAAAACTTGCATGTCGAGGCCGGACCTTTACTTATGATAGACTGCCCTCCATATACGATCTACTTAGTGATGAGTTCTTCGCGCGAAACTAAAATCTGGCGTCACATAATCCGTGAAGTAGCCCATAACAACGGACCAGCCCTAAATGAACAGCAGCTCACAAAACACAATGTTCCCGTTTTGGTGGACAAGTGCATAAATTTTATATACATTCATGGCTCCATGTCAGAGGGCATTTACCGAAAATCTGGATCCGTTGCAGCTATCCAAAAGCTAATGGGACTCTTTAGAACGGATGCATTCAGTGTTGAGATGACTCGAAGCGAGTACTCGGAACACGATGTCGCAAATGTTCTAAAACGTTTCATGCGAAACTTGCCGCAAACATTGCTGGGAAAGTGTTCAGCAAGTTTCGTAAGTATTACAAAAGTAGGTTCCAAAGTGGAACGAATAGCGGCCTACAAAGAACTTCTAACTCGATTGCCCGATATCGAATTTCAAACCCTGAAGAAATTGGTTGGCCACCTTGCATTTATTCAGTCGCAAAAATCGAAAAATAAAATGGGAGTGGATAATTTAGCTGTGATATGGGGTCCGACGTTATTACAAAATAATGTAAGTACTAATTGGAAATATTCCGTGCGATACGATTCTAATTTATGCATTGCAGAGCGAAGAAATGGCATATTCGCAAAACGAAGCTGATGTAATTAGCGACCTTGTAACATTGTACAAAAATCTCTACCAATTAACACCGGACGAGGTGGTAAAAGAACAAGAAATGTTGTGCTGTCTGCAAAAGTATTATGCGGCTGCTGAAAATCTTGCCGATACTATTAAGCAGTCGGGTGACCTAAAAGTTTGGATAACGCTTAATCCTGACGATTCGAAAGAGGTAGGTGTTCTTAGTTGAATCTTGGTAAGGTTTTTTTTTTAAACAAAATTGATTCTTTTTCAAGGAAAAAACCCAAATAAATGTAACCTTAACACCCACAAAAACTGCATACGAAGTTTGTAAGGAATTATCGACAAAAATGAAACTACCTGCCCATCAATTAACACTAAACGAAGTTATTCTAAACGATAATCTTGAACGACCGCTTCATCATTCCGAACGACTTTTCGAAATAGTCCTACGATGGTCATATTGGCCAGAGGCTGATCGAAAGAACAACTACTTAGTGGTTAAGCCGATTAAAATTCTTCATGACGTTAATCGTGCGCTAAAACATTTGGCAACAATATCGCCCAGCAATGAACTAAAATTTGCCGATAATAAAACGAAATCGTTGAAATCGTATCAAGTTGAAATGCGCGATGGAAAAATATTCGTTTTGAAAAAAGAGAAAGGACCGCCGAGTATCTTGAAGGAAATCGCACTGTATGATGTTACGGCGTATTTGGGTTGTGAAAAGAAACGTGAGTTTCAAAGTCGCTGGGCGATAACATTGGTTGAGATTAATAACAAGAAAGTTTTGAGGTAAGTGATGCACATTTTTCTTTTCTTAAACTTTTATTAAATGATTTGGCGAGAAAGATGTGCTTTGAAGTCGAGAAGAATTAGATTTTGCTTGTGTCACAAAATTTCAGAAAAATTGTATTAAAGAGAGAAATCTGAACTCAGAATTAGCGCAGACTGTGGACAAGAAACTCTACGCTGTAATCCGCATCATACTAAACAGATCGCTGCATTTGGTTGTGTTTCGTGTGTAACATTCACACAAGACACGATCAAATGAAGCGAGAAAACCGGTTGTGATCGATTATTTAGTTGTTTCGTTTGCGGATGGCCATAAATTGATCACTGGACCGAGAGTTGTCCAATAGTTTGATCAAAAGGGAATCTTCTACGTTTTAGCTTGGATGATTTCAAATCGATCGGTGTACGTGCCATAGCCATTAGCTACTCAAGTAAACTATCGGCCAACTAAAAGCCAATAGGCTGCGGGTGTTCCCCAAGTTTTTCTTCTCGCCTGTATTGAGGTATGAGTTTCGAGCATATTGTATTGTCTACGCCCACGATTGTATGGTGCTATGCCACCGAAACTGCAAAGACAGCAGTTTCCAGTCCTGCTTTCTGTTGATCCCGTTGTTCTTCTTTCGCCGTTGCTCCCGTTACTCCGTTGCTCTCATTGCTTCCGTTACTCCCATTGTTCCCGTTGCTCCGTCTCTCCCATTCTTCCGTTGCTCCCGTTGCACCGTTGCTCCCATTGGTTCCGTTGGTCCCGCTGTTCAGTTATGCCAAGCGTGTGCGGTTATACACCGAAAACACATGAACTTCCGCTAAACTATATGAAATACACTCATTTGTTGAAATGACTCGCGCACGACCTATTGTAAAATGATTTTACTAATGCGAAAACATTCGCGAGCGTCCCCTCAACAAATCACCAAAGTTTCATCACAATCGGATGATTGGTTTAGGAGCGCAAACGGGACAAATAAACAAACAAACATTAATTTTTATATATAGAAATTGTAGTATGTATGTGCGCTTAAGTTCGTCGTGTGAAGAAGTTCGAATGCAGTTTGGTCTGTTCAAATTCTAATCGTATTTGTTATTTGAAGTGTGTGAACCTTCTGTGTTTTGCGAGTTTATATATTTAATGTTTATTGAAAAATGTTGCATCGTGTGTAACGTGTGTATTCTATAAAATTTACTATTTTTTAAAATTAATTGAAAGTCCTTAATTTTTTAGTTTATTCACGTAGCCACTTCCCTTGATGAGTCCGTTTCGAACTCGTTTAGAGAATTTGCTGCGACCGTACTTTGTGAATTCGTAGTGGTGGACCTTTTTAGTACGTAAGGTAATTCGCAAGTGAATGAAAAGCGAATTCGTAGCAAACTAGATACTACTAAAGGACACACTTTCTGTTCGCTTGATGAATTCGATGCGAATTTGCTTACCGAATTCGCTGTGACCTCTATTGCGTATTCGTAATGGCGGAACTTTTAATGCGAAAGACGAGCCCAATAGTTCGTGAGCTCCGTTCGCTTGTGATGATTTGTTTCGCTGGGTAGCGTAACAATACGAGCGAAAAATGTAACGAATTCCATAATCATAGAAACGTAGTTTTCATTCAGAAATAGACTGATAAATTTCAAGAAGTAATCAAATAACTCCGCGGAGTTCAACGATCACATTCACTCTACGCGTCTTTTGCCATATCTTCCAGATCGTCGTTCAAACTCTTCACATTAAAATGTTTCGTCATAATTTTGAAGCAGCTATTGCTAAAATAACTTAATTTGGTGATCATATGACAACAGGGTTGAATGTCTCTTGATCTCGCATTTTTGTTCAATTCATTGCGCTTCAAGTCGTGCCTTGTGTCGATTATTATTTCCCCCCATATATTTATTGATCACCGTTTGGTCACTGGTTTGTTCAACCAAAAGTATGTTCCATTTTCAATTAAGAATTCATATTCCGCTTTCTCTATGTCAAGAGTTAGAACACCGGTTGATTTTCTTAATCCATTTAATGGTGTGTTATTGTGAATCTAATACACAAAAAATAATTAAAACGTTATCACATTTTCTTCAACTTGATTTAAATGTTCGACAAGGTGACAAATACTTATGGGCGGTAGTCTAACAAATTAAATACGCGGTTTCCTTGATTATGCTTATTATATGACTCCTTTTCCTATTATATGATTCCTTTATATGGTAGTGATCTTGCCAAAACTGTCAAAAACAAATTTTCAGCATAGATCATGGATCAAGTCCAAGCTAGGTTAAAGTCGAATCTCCGAATTCGTGTGAAAATTGAGCCTCGCTCATTAATTTATACATCATAAACTTGTCGAGCAAAGCTTAGGATCGTGATATTTTCAGGAATAGAATAAAAAAATATATACGAGAGGAGGTCAAAAAAATCTCGGAATCCGGTAGTAATTAACTACGTGCCTCAATATAGTAAATACTAATTTTGGTACTGATAATATCAGTATCCTTCGGGTTCTCGTCCTGTAAGCAAGTCAAAGTCGAAGAAGAAGAAAATTGAGTTTCGTGCTATCATTTAAAAAAAAACAAGGAAAAATACTCTTGTCGTCCGGGTAGTACAATTTAAGAGTGGTATAGTCTTTCGCAAGGAGACGGAGAGACTCGAAGGCAATCCATGCTCATGAAGTCCGATACAGGTAACTTCTATGGAAACAGTTGCAAAACTCAAATATTTAAAATTGGAGGATGGGCGTTTGAAGAAGAAGCAACATGCAGAGATGTTTGGAGTATCATCTTCCATAATTTTTAATATCTATCATAATTATCTTGGTATGTCAAATGTTAGCGTAAGATTAGTCGCACACGCCACGCGTTTTCAATGATTTTTGCAGCTCTGCAGCGACAAGAAGGATAAATACAAATGAATCGTTGGTTCATCATTACGAATCTGAGTCTAAACAAGAGTCAACGCAGTGGCATAAAAAGAGTAACTCCTCTAAGACGCTTAATATCGGAAAATCGGCCGGAGAAATCATAAGAATTTTCTTGGGATACGGAGGATATACTATTGATCGAATTCAAGATTTGTTTTTCGTTTCTTGTTGCACATGGGACGCACTACATAGTTACGGCTTCCATACATTGCGCCAAACCGCCATGTAATCTAAATCTAGACCCGTGCGATTATTTTTTAAAATTTGAAAAAAGATCAATTTATTGAACGACGACGAGATGAAGTCCCCGATTTCAACCCACTTTGAAACGAAGAACAAAAAATATTTTTATGACGGTTAGCTCCTGGCTAGATAGAACTCGAACCTACGAACTCAGTCTAGACTAGCGCGATTAGCCACAACATCGTCAAGGTCCCATCGAACGATTCCTCCTTATTAATTTAATTTCGTGATTGATTTGTCGCATGTTTTTTCGTTTTTCGTGTGCTGTGTTTAAAGAACTATTGCGAAATAAATTGTGTATGAAAGTGTGCCTATACTCTGTTAATATTTCTCACAGTATGTATGACACCACTAACGAAGTGTCTAAATAATTTGAATAGGTTTTAAAAGTTTAACTACAAAAATTTCAGATCACGAGATTTACCATACATAGGACATATAATAGCTGGAGCAGACTGGCAAGACCAACTCATTTGGTTATCTGGCATTTGGCACAGTTTATATCGAGATGATATTATGCCACCAGGTGAAATTATAATTCCGTAGTGATTACGATTAAGTTAAGTAAATAAATATTTTTTTGTGATAGTTAGATAATTGATTATGTGCCCTATAACATTTAGTGTGTAATTGTTCAATTTACAAGCATATCTACCGATAAAGTAAGCAATCTGAAATTCAGTATTGGCAATCCATCAATAATCCAAATTATTTTTGCAATAGGAGAATATACTTAAGAAGAAATATCATACATTTTACAGCCAGCATTTGCCAGCATACAACGTACATGAAATACTTTCGAATTATTAACGTAAAAAAGCATTTAGCAATATGATAGATTTTTTATCTTTTTTAAATAAAATTATTGTTTAATAAGAAAATAAGTAAAAAGAAGATTGTAATAAAAATTTAAAGTAAATTTATACGTATTACTAATAATTGTACATAATATGCAACATTTTAAATTTTTTATATATAGTTTTTAAATCTACAATTTACTTGACACTAAACGTATTTTTTGAATAAAGACTATTTTTATAATTATCAAAATATTGACTTGGTTCTATAATTAGCAATTAAGGTCTTTTGAAAGTTTACGATTTAATGGTTCTACCCGCGTAACTTGTGGAGTGAAGGAAGCCGGAAAACGTGACAATATTTTGTTACATTAAAAAAAAGAATCCAATTATTCAGGCAAAATGATAAGAATTAATTTTGTTTGGATAAACGTCCTACTTCACTCATCGTCTCGTTTCCTTATCTACTTAAAGCTAGAATATTCTGTGTCTTCGATGAACAGGCGTTCGCAAGCTGCAACTGTTGAATATTAGTTCGCCGACAGTAGCGATCCTAAGGGGAGGGTAACAAGGGCGGAATGGAAGAATTATACACGAATTCGGCACAGTCATATACACTGACGGTTCAAAGATGAACTGCGGAGTCGAAGCGGGAGTTTTCTCAGACACACACTATGTCGCAAAGTCTTACCACTTACTAAAGGGTTTTCCAATAAGGACTTGACAACTTTTTTTCAAAATAAAATGCAAACCATTTGAGATATTTCAAAAACTTTATTATCGGGTTGAAGTACAATCAAAACATTTATGAATGGAACTCGACTTCGTTCATATGGCCACCGCGGGCACGTTTGCAGCGGTCGATTCGTTGGACCCAATTTTCGATGACTCGGCCACACATTTCGGCCGAAATGGCTGCTATTTCGTGTTCAATGTTGGCTCTGAGCTCTTCCAACGTCGTCGGCTTGTTGGCATAGACCAACGACTTGACGTGGCCCCAAAGAAAAAAGTCCAGAGGCGTTAAATCGCACGAACGAGGCGGCCAATCGACTGGTCCATTTCTTGAGATAACACGCTCATCAAACTTACTCTTCAATAAATCGATTGTAACGTGTGCTGTGTGGCTTGTGGCACCGTCCTGTTGAAACCACATGTTGTCCAAGTCCATATCTTCCAATTCGGGCCAAAAATAATCGGTAATCATGGCGCGATAACGATTACCATTCACAGTAACGTGACGATCATTATCGTCGACGAAAAAATATGGCCCTATGACGCCGCCAGCATGCAAACCGCACCAAACAGTTATTTTTTGTGGATGAAGTGGTCTTTCATGAAGCACATGTGGATTTTCACCGGACCAATAACGCATATTTTGCTTATTGACGAACCCACTGAGCCAAAAATGAGCTTCGTCACTGAAGATGATTTTGCGATGAAATTGATCATCTTGGCGCATCTTTTCCAGAGCCCAATCGGAGAACGTACGTCGCTTCAAATGGTCCATCGGCTTCAATTCTTGAGTCAGCTTGATCTTGTATGGGTGTAAACCAAGATCCTTACGCAAAATTCGCCATAACGTGGTCTGGGCGATGCCCAACACTTGAGAACGCCGTGGAATTGACTGATTTGGATCATTTGCTACGGACGTTTCAACGGCAGCGATATTTTCGACACTTCGACCAACCCGTTGTCTCACTGGCACGGCAACATCACACAACGAATATGTAGACTCAAATTTTTGCACTAAACTTGTTACTGCCTGTCTACTAGGGCGAGAATTACGACCGAAAATCGGAGTTAACGCTCTTAAAGTAGCGGTCACCGACTCCGAATTTCTGTAGTAAATTTTTATAATTTGCAGACGTTGTTCCTTCGTGTACTTTACCATGATAAAAATGTTAAGTTTACTGAATAAATTGACAGTGACAGTTCGATGATTAGTGAAAGGGTGCGTTCACAAATTGAATTCAAAGTTGTCAAGTCCCTATTGGAAAACCCTTTAGACTACGATAGCGTTTTCCAGGCGGAGCTACTGGGGATCCGGAAGGCCTGTCGGACTTTGCAGCAAGACGCTACGCCAAAGCAAAATGTTGTAATCCTCACTGACAGCTAAGCCGCAATCAAGGCCTTAGATTCGGCTACCACCCCTCTAAACTCGTCGAACAGTGCCGAGAGGAGCTAGCCTACTGCCGAAGTCAAGTCAAAGTTACTCTGCTTTGGGTCCCAGGACAGAGCATGATAGAGGGTAACGAGCGAATTAGCTAGGCAAGGTTCTGCTCTTCAGAGCTCTCTCGAATCAGTTCAGATCACTAGGGACTGTTAAACGCCAAATATCCACCCACTTTCTCACAAACGCCAACTCCAGATGGAAAGGATTGACCAACTGCGTCATATCTAGGAAGATATGGCCATCGTACTGCAGGAGCAGAACAGATGAACTCTTGATTAGGAGCCGTGTGGACATCTCCAGAGTCACGACAGTCAGCACGGGACACTGCCCGATCGGCGACCACGCGGCCGGACTGGGTATTCCCTTGAACGTCAATTGCCGCAGCTGTGGGGATACAAACCAGAAGGAAATCGTTACCCACCTGCTTTGCGAGTGTCCAGCCCTAGCTAGAGCCAGACTTCGCGCACTAGGCAAACCCTTCTTTACTGAACTACAAAATAAATTTTCGTTAAAATGTATCAAAATAAAACGCTTTTATTATTATTTACAATTATCTACATAAATAAACTAAACTTAGTAAATGTCTAAATAAAAAAATATATACTAGCTCCATATCAAAACTGTTCAGTTTTGATCGAATTGTAAACTTTTCTCTTGGCCGTTTTCTTGAAACATGCAAGCAGTAGATAACACGAGGCTAAGAAAAAGCCGAGAACGTTAAGTACAATTGAAATAATAAGTATATAACGCCATGCTCCATTCACTTCAGTGCAACTCAGATCTCTAGATGAAATAAATAAAATAATGTAAATCTGTAGACTCAGTGTACTTGTAGCAAGTCTTACTTATAGGGAAATTCAAAGCCACCGGAAAAAAATTCTGCCGTACGATTTGTCGATGTAGTTCCATTCGGCGGAGTAAAATTTCTGTCTCTAGCCCCGAATATACAAATACAGGATGCGTTTGCAATAAAAATATTAGTTGAGGCGCATTTCGTATTCGGCGAATATAAATTGCTCAAATGAAGAGACGCGCATGTGAATGCTGCTAAACAAAGTATGCATGCGATCAGTGTTAGCATTAGAGAGTCGACCTTAAGAAACGTGAAACAGTGTTCGCGGACTTTCTGGCGTTTTATTCGCTTAAATTTGATTACGATCAAGCCCAGCGTTCCAGCTAGAATGAGCTGCAAGGAAAAGATTTGTAATTAGTTTGAATTGGAGTAATATACTGAAAGTTAAAATTATGTACCGATAGCCCGCTCCAATATGGGTTGTCTTGCATTCTTGTGTACGGTGCCCAGAGAAGTATCCATATGCCAATAGCTGTTATCATTAATCCTAAGATTAAGAAAAGTATTAGCAATATTCTGGCCAATCTGGGATGTCTCAGGTCTAATGGATTCGTCTTGTCTAATCCTGTAATAGAAAAAGTAAATAGTTTTGTTAATTAACTAAGTTTTTCATGTAAAATTGATATATAACTTTATTACTAAGCTTCGTACGCGCTTTTCGGTGGAGGAACTGAATTGGTGAGTCCGCGAAAATATGTAAAAAGAGGAGCATTCACGATGCGTTGAATGTTCAAGGGATTGAATTGATATCGATCGACTTAACAGCTCTTCTTTGTACCATATCCAGAAAGGATAGAGCACTTATTTAATATACCTCCCATTTCTATCACACTGGCTACTTGAAATTGGATTTTGCATCGTCAATGCCGTATAATAGTGATTGACGTTGAAATTTTCGCACTAAAAATTCTGGGAAAATAGCTCCCGATTAATTTACTTTCTGATGAGTTGAACCTTACTTCGTCATTGGTCATCCGACTAGGATTTTATTGAAAGTAAAATCTGGTGAATAGAACTTTCTTACCTGATGAAGATAGACGTGCTAGAATATTGTTACATGTGTACCTCGTAGTTTCCAGAGTAACCCAACACCTACTTTTAACCGCACTGGAATTTTCCGAAGATCTCGCGACGCACCAGACATTTATTATAAAATCGAATCACGTGCTCCCACACAAGATCAGTGATTTTCCCTGCCCTATCCCAAGATTGAGCTGAGATCGCAATTTAAAGAAGCAAATAACTCACTGGGTTCAGGGCTACACGAAGGATTCACTCGATTTTCTTTATATTAATTATTTTCGAATTTCTGCTCATCCGATTTGAACGGAACGATGTTGCTAGATTCCACATCAATGTCAGCATAAATGGTGGAACTAAAAGGATTTAGAAGCTTACATCAACAACGCTCACAAGACCTTCGGTATTTTTTCACCTTTATGGTGCATAAAGGAATCAGCCTTCGCACAAAAATCGTGTTGTTCGAATGTAGCGCAAGCAAGGTGATGGATGAACTTCGCTGAAATTTACAGATTTTCGTGAATCAATGTCTTCAACGTATTCGGGGATATTCTGCCCAAACGATATTTATAACGACGATCCTTGGAGGACTGGAAACTCGACGATAGGGATTGAGATTCAGAAACAAAGATCGTAACAAATCCGTTACACTTTGAAGACGTGAGAGGCAAACATCTCCAAACAGGCTTTGGATTGAAATTCGCAAGGAAGACGTATGTAAGCGGTAACAATTATACCATACATTTAGTAATAAACAATAATAAAATAAAATTAATTGAATTTGATCAGAGATGTGGTTGTTCTCGAGGATTTCGGCTTAGGGAATTTCGTTCTTGAGGACTTTAGTTTGTAGATTTTTACCCGAGGATCTCGTACCCAGGCATATTACAATAAGGCCTATGGGTCAGCCTTGAATATTGGCGAAATATGATTACAATACCATGAAATGAATATCTTAGCATGGATGTACTTATCCAGAATAAACTATGTGTCCGCATTGCTTAATCAGCCGTTGTTGCAACTATTTGCAACTACGACGTAGGGAAATACTAACAATAAGCTAAATAAAGAATCTGACGACAATTGTAAGATCATCTTTCTTCTAATCTGAGTTAAAAACTTGACTCTCAACTATCCGAACTACTATTTCGCATAGTTATGCCCCTAACATTAAAATTATTTCAAAATACCTAATAATTTATTTAAACATTTTTGTAGAAAAATTCGCTTAAAAACCCGATTAGCTTTTGTGGGTGTGTACAATATTTACCTTGGTAATTTTTATTGACCACCAACATTCGACTATGTCGCAAACTGTTACGAGTAGGTGTATGCCGGCCTGCAATGTTGGGACCTTTGATATTCTGTGGGACGGTAGTAGACATATAGATGACCTGAAATGCAAATAGAAAATATAACAATTAGAATTCAAATGTAAAAAGAGAAAATTGTTGCGAAAAAATAAATTGTAAGTTATTGCTAATGTATTAACCAGGCAAATTAGTATGTTGTATGTTATTGTTATGTTGTTGTTTAAACATTTTAGCATTATTATTACTAGGTACCATATCCATTTCGCTTCAAATTTTTCTTATTCTAGAATCTAGGCTTATCTTTTTAGTTTCTAGTTTCAATTAAAATGAACACCGAACTGATACTTTTAAAAAAACACTTTAACCAAAAAAAGAGATTCCGCCAGAACATTCTTCGTATGTTTTTGGAAGGACAGTCTATATTTGCTCGGAAATCGCACATAGTGAGGGGCTTCTGAATTTATTTTGAAATTAAAATGTATACATTGCTCAGTAATAATAAAGTTTCTTAGAATCTATAAATGCGAATTTTTCTGAACAAATAATTTCTAAATTCCGCAAACATACTGCGATTTTTTTTACTGATTTCAAACAGAGTGTTGTATTGACTTTGTGAATCATATTTTTAGTCTTTCGTTTGATGGTCAAAACCGGAGAAGCTTTGTTAAGTCTGGCAAAAGATAGGTACAGAATGCAGTTTATTCCTTTTTAAAGAAGTTTAATTCCTTTGCACGGCGACAAAAGGGAGGAACATCGTGATCTTCACTTCATATTCTAGAGTTTAGCCGTGAACAGTTTGAGATATTAAGTTCAGTATAGTGGGTAAATTTCTGTGTGTGATAAAGTTTTTCGGCGGTGGAGGATAGGTTGGGTAAAGGTACAATCTGGCTGGTACTGCCGACCGTCGAGGTCAGCAGTAACTGCCAACCTCAACTGCTCACCGCGGCTGCTTTGCACTCACAACCGTCAACTGCCGAGTAGTCGCAAACAGACATGACAGATTGTTTTTGCCTGAAGCAGCAGTCTACTGCTGGCAGTTACTGCTGACCGCGACGGTTGGCAATACCAGCCAGATTGTACCTTAAGGTGGGTGGCCGCTAAAGCAGCGGAACACATAGACCGGCAATTGGTCCGTTGTGATCCCATATATACGGGAAAGAAATACCCGTGTGACCAAGTCCACTTCAGGTTAACCATCCTGCCAGCCTGACGACCTGCAGCAGCTTGTCTAGCTTCATATTGGCGAATTCGCCCAATTCCATGGCGGGACGCGTACCCAGTTTACGTTCTCGCCCCCATGCAGGAGCACGGCATTCGTGGAAAATACTTTTCTCGGCATCGAGGTCCATGGGAATACGTAGCGTATTCCTATCGCTGAGTAGAAAGAACTTCCTGCTGTTTGCTTTCAGGGCAGACCTGAGCTGGCTAACAACGAGACATGATGTGACACCCGACCACCTCGTGTTAGCCCGCGATATGACCGTCACGTCGATAACAATAAGTCTGTTAAATCTGGCGCAACAGTCCCAGTATGCAGCTATGCCCCAATGGTCTGGCCACCCAGTGACCTGACTCTCTCAGTCCCACGGCACTTTTACCTGTTATCCTTTTTTCATAAATATCCAACGGTAGCAGATGCAGGATCATCTCTGGTGCCGCTGTAGGCGTAGTGCTAAGTGCGCCGGTTGCTCCTGTTGTTGAAATTCCAGATGTTGAAACTTGGTGAGTTTTTTGAGGTATGTGGATTTCTCCAGCGCTCCACACGACACTAAAATTCGGTAGGTAAGGATGGCCCTGACTATGGCCGTGAGCCATCTCTGACCGAATTCCCCACTTTCACGCGATTACCTTCTTGCCATCGTAGAGACTCCCTAAAGTCTTCCCTATTCGCACGTCAATATTCTGCTTGCCCACGAGGAGATTAAAGTGAGTTCCTATTCGAGCAGATGGCTGATAAGTGGGCAGGAATCTTCCTTATATTAAAATTGCTAAGTCATCCTTGTATGCGACTATCTTCGCGCCCTGATTGGTTAGCAAGGTCAGAATCGTATTGAGTACCAGGAGCAATAGAAAAGGTGAAATCACCCTTCCCTGTGGTGGAACCCGAGGCGTGTCCCTGCACTCCGTGCTGCTACTCAGTTCCGAGCCAATAACCTGACTACTGAGCATGGCAGCTATCCAGTTACAGAGCCCCATTTCTACTCCCGCGACCAATAGTGCATAGCTTATAGCCTCGACTTTGACATTCTTTAAGGCACCCTCAATGTCAAGGAAGGACGTGAGAGTAAATTCTCAATCTCAAATACATCATTTAGCGCTGTTTCCGTCTACCTTTGATGTAAGCATGTTGTGAGCTCGACAGATATGTAGCTCCAGCAACCTTTCCAGGATTTTTAGCTAGAAGGTGTAAGACTACTTGGTCTGAAGTCCTTCGCCGAATGACTCGGTTTCCCCGCCTTGGGTAAGAGGATCACTGGCGCCTCCCTCCATTTCCAGGGACTGTGGCCGGGAGCTAGGTAACTCCTGAAAATCGCCAGTAACCAGGACGGCGCAATTTGCAACATAGCTGGAAGGACTCCATCTACTCTTGGCGATGCAAAGTTTAAACTTGAAAATTATAAAAAATTTAATAATGAAAAAAACACGCGTCAGTCATGCCGACGTCTAGACGACGACGTTGTGCCGACGTCTAGTTGACGTTGTGGCGAAGTTTGACGGGTTTTTGCTGCGTATCGCTTTCAACAAAATTCTCCACTTCTTTCTTCCTTGTCAAAATTTCACTTCTTGCGGACCTTTCTACTAGGCTTTAACTATAAGTAACTTCTTAATTCAAATATGAACCCAAAATTAGATTATTATGATAACTGATAAAAGCCGAAACGTTTATTTGCTCTATAATTACCGCACCAAGTTCCCACAAGAGAGGACATTAAAACACTTAAAATAAAAGTGTGTTATTATTACAAGCAACCTTGCTTATGTTTACAGCATGAGATAAGATAGCGCCATTGTAATAATGTCATTGATATTTAGTTTTTTAAAAGTCATGAATTTGTATGTCCGCATCCACATGATCTGTGCTCAAAAATGACTCACAGATTAAGTCATGCAATATAAACACCGTTTTCCAGGTATACGCATCATCAAAAGCACTTATGGGAAAACCATAAATTTAAACATTGGTTAATTGAACACAAAAATAACAATAATACCTACAAGAATTTACAAACGCATGACCGGATTGGGCATCCAGTGACTATTAAAATGTAATTTCCCATGCCCATTTTTAATACGAAGATACCAATTTAAAGTTATTATGTTTTATTCAAATTCAAAACTGATTGTACTTAATACACGATAATTGTAGCACGCATTATATCCAGAGTACCTGCTCGGCAAATAAATCCGGTATGTAAAATGAGCATGACTATCTGATTTGGATATTGCTCCTTTTTTCAAGTTATTAATTAAACAAACAACATTCTTCAATTTGGAATTATCATCTCTCGGAACACTACAGATTTACGTGACTTAAATGTTAAAAGTGAACATGGTAGCATACGTTACGAATATTAATATTTTGAATTTTGGGTGTGAGTGCGGAAGAATTCGCATGAGTTAGTAACTTGTCGTTCGGGGAAAATAGAAATATTAGCAGAATAATAATTGCTGCATTTGTAGAGAAATTACCAAGCCCTAAAATACATAACATCAGTTTTATTGTTGAATATATTTTTTATTTTTCGATAGAAGATTATGTTTCAATGCGGACATTGCTATCCGAAAAAAAATTTCTACTGTCTAGTTTTGCAATTTAATTTTTATGGGCAGTACAAAAACGTCTATGCATACAAACTGCTTTGATATATCATAGCTCAAGAACATTCGGAAACGTGGTCTTCCAATTTTCACAGTGGACTGTATGCAAACGAATCAGAGTTGAAATTTCGGGTATTGAAACACGGGAATCCCAATAAAGAAAACGTCAAATAACAATAATTACCATAATTTCTATTTGTCATACTACTAAGAGATTAATAAGCAGGTATAACAATCAATATTCTAAAGTCTCCACTTAACACGTTCAGTGCCAGTGACCCGGCTCCGCGTCCAACGAAAATTTTGATCCCAATAAATAGCATTGTCAAAATTTTTGACAAAAAGTTTGGCAGTTAAAGTGTTGGGTCCAGCCAATCAACCTACCAAAAAAATTTAAATTTTATATCTGGACGGGTTTATCATGTACGTGCCTTCAAACGCATGAACGGAGGGACGGCGTTTATGGCGGACAGACGGACTTTTTTGTGGTATACTAGCCTTCAAACGTAAAAATATAAAACTTGAGGATAGCAGATTTTTTTTTAAATTTTATGTCGATCACACTATTTTATTGTTAAAAAATAATAAAGTAAAAATCTGTTGAACCATTACTCGTAAGTTATCAGTAAACTAAACTGGTATTTTACCCATATATTTGGCAACATAAGATTAAAATTCTCGTGACCTACGATTAGATTAGATTAGATTAGATTTCATCGGAGGCGGAGGGATTCCTCCAAGCACCGCGACCAGTGGTCTATTGTGCTATACCTCATAGATCTTTCTCCAGTTTCTACCTAGAGGTCCTCACTCAGCTTTATTTCTCTTAGGAATTTATCAAGTTGGTGTAGGTCTATTTTTGCAATGGTACTATGGTCCACAAAGTGTTCTCCGAAACATTTGTGGCGCTGAGCGGCGACTGCCTCACAGCAGCACAGAATATGACCTACGAGTAAGTAATTAAAATAATTGTAATTATTTTTATAATGAAGTATTGTGATCGACCTAAAATTTAGAAAAAAAAATTGCCACTCTCTAATTTTGTATATTAACCCTTCGTGGTCACACGGGGTAGAATTTACCCGGCGACAAACTTTTGGCGTAAAATAAACCCTCTTCATATGACGGAATAAATACCTTTTTTGGAACGCGCACTATGCTACTATTTTATTTTTTCCAGGAGCAGCATATCTAAGAAGTGAAACGCCAATATTTTATGAAAAAATTTTGAACATTGACGAAGCTATAATTTTTTTTAGCGAAAAATGGTTTTTTACGTTTTCACCTCTTCATGAAATTTGTTTAACATGTCGCTATTTTATTTCTTATAAATAAATTTTTCGTACATCATTTAGAACGTTCAGAGCATGTTCCGTAATGAGGTGTGGCCACGAAGGGTTAATGTTAAAAAAAAGTCAGAAAAAAAAATACGGGGAAGAACCATGCATCGGAAACGCTCGAAAGCTGGGATCGGGACTTTCTAAAATCCATATTTTCTGAACGATTGATGCCACTAAATGAAATTCAATAATTGAACATAAAATAATACGCTCCTAGTATGTATATACATACTAGGAGCGTATTATTTTATATTCGTACCCTGGCAACCCGTACAATCTATTTATTCATTTGGTATCATGGCATCCGTTTCCGGATGCCACCTTGCAATATCCAATGAGAAAGACTAGAAAATTCTGCACACCCCATTTTATACTGCCACACATTTCTGCAATATGCTGGAAGTTGCTCCAGTCTCAATCTTGCGACTGAACACATGCAGTATACAAGCGCCGCAGAGCTTGTACGGTATCAGCCTTAGTGCTTTAAAAGCGATACGACGGTCAATTCTACGCAAAAGTGTTTGTAAATTGATTTGGGTTAGTAGCAGTGGTCAAATAGTGATCGAGTAATAAATGAAATCGGAAAGAGTTGTTAGTAGTGCGATTATATGTAAATATTGAAAGCGTATTAATAAAGTTGTGTTATTTCTATTGATTTTAATCGAATTGTGTTTTACTTGAAATCCTGGCGAACCCCTAGCTCGCAACAACTGGTGTGAAAAGTAGGATTTCATGGATTAATTGGGACTAAAATCGCGAGTAATAAAAGTGATTTTAAAATTCTCGAACGGACAAAGTGAACTGTTAAGTAAATAAGCAAAGGATTTGGAGCTAAAATAAGGGAAAACTCTCGAACGGATAAAGTTTGAATTTTGTGAGCTGAAATAAGGGAAATTTCTTGAGCGGACAGTGAGATTTTGTGATGCGAAAAGAAAGATGTCGAACTAAAAGAAGTGAAAGCGCATATTCCCAAGTGTTCTAAGTGAGGAGTGATAACGCGAGGAGACAACTTGAACCGAAAGTAATGAAGTGGAAAGTTGTCGTACAGAAATTGAACGCTTAAAATGGGAATTTGATAACGTAAAAGCAACTAGAGATATCTAGACAGAACACGTTACACACAAAGATCTCAAAGCCACAATCTTCAATGGACAAACACCGTGGGTCGCGGGCTAGGCTTATGCTAGAAAGTTTAAGCTTGTTATGTACTCGTATATCTAGATGTAGTAGAAACATAATTTAAGCAAAAATCATATTTGCATTTGTGGCCGGAGTTATGGCAAACAAAATTTTCCGTGAAAAGGGTTACATTAATTTTCACGAATTTTGTCATATCTTTTAGGTCTGTCGAGATATTGACTTAATTTTACTTCTGCAAGCTCTTTACATAAACGCCTAGAAATTGTTTTCCAAATTTTTCAATATTGAACCCTCAAGCGGGTGTAAAATAGTTGTGTATGTTTTCCCGAATTCCGACATATTTCTTATATCTCATGAGATATCAAATTCGCATTAGCTTCTAAGCGCTTAAAAAGTAAAATTAGAATTTTTCGATATTCAACCGCTAAGAGGGTGTAATATGGTTGTGATGTGGTTGTCACGAATTCCGACAAATCGTTTAGGCCTACTGCGATATGGAATGCGCTTTTATAGTTAACCACCATATATTTAATTATTGAACTGGGATTTTCTCTAAAAATGCTTTATACTTAAACAATACAACATTAGTTAATATCCTAATTACTTGAAAAGATAAAAAAAATAGTAATTAACTTATTTATTAGCTCCAGACCTGTCATGTTTTCATTAAGTCCCACTCCACTTACTTTTAATTGGAATTTTTATAATTTACTTTGTAAGTTTAATGCAGAACGAGAGGAAGAGTATTAGAACGAGAAATGATTGTTTCGTTTTGATTTTTTTCATCACACTTTGTTGTTATACAATTATTTATTTTAATTATGTTATGAAAAAAAATCAACTTAATTCAGCAATTAGTCTATAAATATTTATCAACAAAATTATTGTTGGAATGTATTTTTGTTATCCTATGCAACTAATTTCCATTATTCCAATTTCACAGCTAGTCATGTTAATTAAAAGCTTAGTGCAATTTATGTAATATGCAAGGTAATAGTTGTAAAAAGTTGAAACTATTATAGGGAAAAGTCAGGAAATTAATTAATTGATATATCTTCATATTCTTTTAACAAGCCAATAATAATTTTTTAATAGGAATTATACAGCCTAGTAAATCCAGCTTCAGTTTTACTCAGTTTTGTAGTAACGTCATCCAGATTAAAAGCGTTTCAGGTCGAGTATTGTAATGAAGTAATACAGAAAGTTTTTATTTACAATTTGTTAATTTTGTTCTGCGGATTACGCTCCGTGTCCCGAATATTTAAACAAGAAGCAACAAATTCCCACACTGTTGAAATTTCTTTTCTACTCCATTAATATAACTACAATATTCAATAGGTTTTAACTTTGTGGCATAAGACGTTCGTGAGATTGAAATACCATCTCCTACAGCCCTCGTATACTATTACCCCAAACAAAGTGTATAAAAAGGTTTTGCTATAAATATACCTAGTTTCAACTTTGTGGTATAGATTGTTCTTGAGAAATGAAAGTAAGAAGTACTTCTTCAAACTTTTTCGCTTACAAAAATTTAGTGAATTTTTTAAAGTTATGCATCATAGTTATCTACACATCTGGGTACACTGTCCAAAAAACATACATCTTTAGAATATTATCCTACATCCAAGGGCCAAGTTAAAAATTTTTCAAATTTGAAAACTAAACCCGTTGAGAATGTTAAGCCAATAGTGGAGCATTTAGTGTGTGAATGTTGAAGCCTGGCACGTACCAGGTATCGGTACTTGGGGAAATTCTCCTTGACCGATCTATCAGAACTTGCGATGATTCCTTTATGGAGAACTACTCTCTTCATAAGGAAGAGCAATATGTAGAATCAGTAGTCTAGAGCCCGGTTTTATACGAGGGGACCACAATGGATCCACAGTGATCTCTCGTGATGGACTGTGGCACATTGCTTCAGTCCACCCTTCTCAACCTAACCTAATCTAAACCCTTTTCCTTTGAACCTTTACCGCAGAGAACTCACAAAAATAGCAACAAAAATTAGTTTCTCAATTTCGGGATACTTTTTTTTTCTCGCAGCACGCAATTTGTTCATATCCAAAATAATTTATAAGTATAATTAAATTTATGAAGAAAGTTTCAAATTTTTATCATAAGCCGTATGCCACTTTGAAAAATATTTGACTATTTTCGCTGGCAAGTATAATCGTCAAATTTTTGTTTTAATTGTCCTACAGGTCAGACAAGTTTGTGGAAATGGAAATCTCAGTCATCATTAATTTTTTTTTAATATATAGTTTCGATGGCGAGGAATTCGGGGAAAATAATTAACCCTATCGATTCGCGCATCAACATTTAAAATTTAAAATCACCATCTTAGCTGATCCTGAAGTTATTGTGGAAACTATGTTAACTCGTTTTTTCAACTTTCCTATGAGCTTCTGGAGGAGTTAAGTTGATCTTACCGTCCTTTTGAATTGCAATAAATAATATTATTAATAATTTTTTTTTTGTATTTGTAACTCGAACTAGCAGGTAGGTGGTACTTATAGAGACGCTCTTCTAAAGAAGACAGAAATCGTATCAAACGAAGTAACGTAGTCCGCAAGTTCAGAGAAGGTTCTTCAGAACGATCGAAATTAACTTCAACATGGCAACTAGAGTTATTACAAAATTTAATTAAATTCGTCAATACTTCAGTAGTGCAGTCTGACTGTTACTACTTAAAAATGATCAGTATATAAACTTATTCAGGGAAAATAAAAGTGGTTCCAGTATGGAACCTTGAGGCACGCCTCCATCAACAATAGTTTACTATCACATGACTAAATCATTCTTAAGATAATTTAAAGTTTCATATAAACGAAATAAGTTCTAATAGTGTCTTTGATCGAAATTAGGATTTTTTAGGAGCTAGAACCGATTTTCCGGGGGTATCTCAGGAACAGAAGAAATCTGTTGTCCATTGGAAGTTTATAATTTGCTCAATTTGGAATAAATTCAATTAAAATCGTGCTCGTTCATAAATCGTGCAAATCATACTAAAAAAATTCACTGAAATACCGATGTGACAAATCACACGAAAATCTTGGAATATTACCTGTGAAGGTTGCTGCTGTGTAAAATTGAAATCTATGTCCGCTTGAAAACTGCGCGTACTTCGATTACTGTGATTCCTTATGTCGTCGGACGGTTGATTTTCCGCGAAAGTTTTCTCCATACCAACCGGAAAATCGGGCATCTTTTTGATATGATCAAGGTGGTATGGACCAGTCACATCTCTCGAAATTTTCTCCACGTCGGTATCAGGTTCGTTCACTTTTCGGAAAATTGCACTATTTGGCGGTATGTTTTGGTACTTGTGTTCGCTGGGCGGTAGTTGAGCGGGCGCCTTAACTATTTTGTGTTGCTGATCGTCGGACAACAGTGGCACCTTACTTTCACTTCTTTGCTCACCTGACGCACTCGTATCACTGCTGGTTAATCCAAAGAACTTGGATTTCGCATCGCTTATAACTGGTTTAGCAGTGACGACTGTTTGTCGAACGTTACTAATCGGCAGGTTTGATGTCGTCGGACTAATGACTGATCGTAGCGGCGATTTACACGCTAATTGACCGGCTTGATCGTTTTTAACGTTCATTGTTAGTAGTCCTTGACCGTTTGTACTATCAAGATCGCAGTTCATGTCAGGTGAAGCGTTAATTAGAGCTGTTGCCTTCTTGTCCGGTGAATTTGATTTCGAGTTGTACGGAGAGTGGGAAGGTGATTCTGTGGACCGTGACGACGATCCGTTGCCAATGCCATGATCGAATTGAAATGAAATGTTGGTCAACGGGTGGCCGTTTGTTGTCGATTTGGAATAGTCTCGGTTTTGACCATTTGGTATAGGACCGGAACTTAAATTGTCGTAAACGCTTAGAGGACGATTCGTGTATTCGCTTCCCAAGGGAAAGCTGGGCGAAGTCGACATTGTTCTATACATGCAACCTAGTTAGGGCATTGTCGAAAATTCTGCAAGGAAAAGAAATTTGTTTTTATTATTTTTTTAATCTAATTATTAGTTGTATATTAGAGTAACACTACAACAATTGAACCTGATTATTGCTTTATAATTATAATAAAAAATATTATGATCGAAATGACCTGGAAAAAATGGCTGCAGAATCGGTTTATGTTAAAAAGTTTAAACTTGAAATTTATATATATGTATCTAAATACGTAACACGTTTACTATGTTAATTTATAGATGTTAGAAGTGCCAACAAAATTTTATACCATTAATGGTTATACCATCCATTAATGAAATATAAAATTATTAATTAAATTATGGAAAAATTTAAATAAATGCTGGTGTCCCGCAAGACTTTGTAACCTCGACTACTTCTTTGCACAAAACAAGACAAAGCTTAACGTCCTTAGTATTTGAATTGCAATCAAATCATCCTATCTTTTAAAGGATTGACGGTGCCATGAAATCCTTAGCAATCCATTGTAGATGTTGAGTGTTTTTCACAGTCACCCGAGCATCTAAATCCATATATGTACCGGCATATGAAAAATACTAATCGTTACTACCTCAACGATTTCTTGAGTTAAAGTGATCTCGTTACACATTTTTAGAGGACTTTAGTATGGTACAAGAAGGAATCACTCCACTTTCTGCGCATACATTTGTTTACGTGAAGCTATTCGAGAATTGATTTGCGGAACACTTCAAATTCCTGGCTTGAAACGCTTAGAAGTTATTAAATAATATTCGTCCATTTTTTAGGGACTTTTGTATAGGACCTACCCGAAGCGTTGGAGAACATTTTCTCTTAGTTTTTAACCACAAACTAATTCGTTCAAGGTATCAACTTTTGGTCTCAATTGTTTTTGGGTTATAGTGGGTTTGGGAAGATGAATGCAAACATTTATAAAGATTTTCGTAAGGTTGCTCAACGAACAACTCACTCCATTGTTCCATAGTAAAATTAATGTTCATAATTTTCCCGCTTGAAGTGGTCTGAAGTATTCGTCCAATATTCGTGAACACGTGTTTTCATTTTTCTACCCGAACATTTTATTTGGATATTGAATTTCAAGTTCTTAGCTTTAGTTACAAAACTTTGGGGTAGAAAGACATACGGACAGTAAGTATATTTCGAGTTTTTGAAATCACTTTAAGAAATGATTTGTACACTGAAAGAAAAGTCATACTTCATATTGATGATCGCATTTCTTCAAATTTATTTCATCATTTTGATGCATTATTTGATAAAGCTTTTCGTCAAAAATACCGAATTCACAATCATCAATCAGTTTCGTGAAGAACTTCGTAAATGCTTTGGTAATGGATGAACAATTTCATCATCTGATGAACACCACCTATAAGATTTTTTACTGCGCAAATTGTGTTTCAGTGAGAATATATTAAAATTTATGAATATATTCAGCAATTGATGTAAATATGATGATTCTTTCATTAAATTTATGGTGTATTTGACAAAACTTCATCGCTTAGCCGGGAAAGTGCATGTTTCGATCAGTTATTCTATAAAAGAACCAGAGCTGGCACTTTGCTGCAATTGAAACAATAGTTTTTTTACATTTTACTTAAATCTTCAAGTTTGCTGAATTCTTTTTCAGAATTGAAATTTTTTCAGTAATTTTTGCGCAAATATTTTAATAGGCATTAAACATGGTATAAAGAAAAATAGATAGTGTTCAATATTTTCATGAGCTCTAAGCTTTTCGTATTTTACTATTTAGCATTTCTTGTGATTGATATGAAGCACCGTCTAATACCATCAGTTTTGAATTTTTAAAGTGTGCACACTAGCGCTGGTGTACCTACTTGTACTTATATTCACTAAGTTTTTCGTCAGTTTGAAGAAAAATTGATGAAATGACGTGCATATTCATCAAAATTTCGTTTACATCATTGTTTATTAATATGAAGAAAAAGTTATCATTAGACGAAAATGTTTATCATTTTATGAATATGGTTACATTAAATATATGCACGAGTTCAATTGAGGAATTTTTTCATTAGTTCAGTGAAAAAATTCATGAATATGGTACATCAGTTTGGTTCAGTGTACTAACGTTTTTTCGGCCAAGGCTCCTTTCTACGCGTTAAAAACTTTTGGGCTGGTTTTTAACTTTTAATCTGCGGCGTACAAAAACACCAGATCAATCTCCGTAATCCCCTACTAAATAAGATACTAATGTATATTTCCATTAAAATAGAACGAGATGTTTTAGAGGACATCTCGGTTATGTGCAAATTTACAAAATCACCTCACAATATTTTCTTGGTATAAATTGATCTAAAATGGTTGTTAATGTTGCTGAATTATTACGATATACGCTATTAAATGGCGCAATAATTAAATAATAATAACTTTAAGTGCTCTGTAATTAGTTTGCTTGAGTGCAGGAAATTTTCATAAATAATATTTGCTATTATGAGGTTACTTTGTATTGTAAACAGCGATTAAGCTGTACCAAAAATGGTGTAAACTCGAATCCCACTAAAGGTATTAAATTATTCCCGGCGTTTAAGTATATATATATATTTTTGCTCTTCAACAGTATTTAATCCCATTTCCAATTATCCCCACACACGCATTTCCGTTAAAAAGAGATTTTATGGGCTCTTCGGGATTTAGAGTTTCTGGATATTGGATGTAGGAATTTTTAGTTTCAGGATTTAATGTTTCGAGATTTTGTTTATTCTGAATTTTATTTTTCGTGATTTTCATTATTATTTTTTTTTATATTTACGAGGAATTTTATTATTTATTCGTATGATTTTTTTTATTTTATCACTATTTTTCACTTTTTATTTAAGAATGTTTCGCGTGTTTTTTATTTTGGGTTTTAAAATTTTTGGGATATGTTTTCGCGTCACTTAATTAGAGATTTTATTTCAGTTTTATTTTTGTTTTTTTTTTAATAAAAACAGTAAATATCTTAAGTTTAAGAATAATTTCAGGTTTTTTTTCTATGAATTTGTCGATTTTTTTTATAATTTTGTGTAGATAAAGTGTTTTTATTCTAAGAATTTTCGTGCACTTCTCACAATTTTCTAAGATGTTTCCAGGATTTAAGGTTTCTGGTATGGATATACATACATACCTTCCGTTTTATAAGTCCAAAGAACAGATTGTAATCAAAAGTTGAAACATTATATCTCATTTTCCTAGTAGAAAAAAACTCTTTGAGAAATGTTGAAGAAGATATTATATATATTCAGTCTGGGCTATATATAATAGATGCCAGGTAGCATTTTTAAATTTAATATTATAAGAGTGGCAATGTCGTAAGTAGCATCCGTCTTTCACCGAATATAAAACCAAAAAGATAAATTTCCTACTTTAAAAAAATTACTGGCTATTTTACTACGGAAAAACTTGTTTAAGCTCACTATTCGTAGTAGACGGAATTAAAGCCATCATAACTTGAAACGACGGAATGAAATTCTAGTTTAACAAGAATATTTATTTTTGAGTGAAAGAACCAATAAGCTGTATTTAAGAACTCGTTCTCTCACCT
Source organism: Beris morrisii (assembly GCA_951812415.1). NCBI lineage: Eukaryota > Metazoa > Arthropoda > Insecta > Diptera > Stratiomyidae > Beris > Beris morrisii. Next base: position 140,281,806 of record OX638311.1, read on the forward strand.
CTGTGCAAGTTCGGTGACGTCAAAGATTAGCATTTGAAACTTTTTGTTGCTTCATATAAAGATCTAAATAGATACTATCTTATCTGTCTATGAGACTACTCAATTATTACTCTTTATCAAATAATAACTATACTAAACTTTACACGACAGTATGATTTATCTGCAATTAATTACAAAAAATATGCGAAGCATATTGTTAATTACTTTTAGACCTTGTGTTATGGTAATTTCCTGCAATTTAATAAGAATTCAAGATAGCTACAGTTCTTATTAAAAAAAAAAATTCTGAACCGAGTCCCGTAAATTAACCTTAACCTAAACAATAATCAAAAGGTACAAGTATATATTAGTAGCATATTTCAATAATAAATTGTTGATTACGATTTTTTTCTTTATATTTCTTTAATATTAAAGTATTTAAACTTGCAAGGCTTATGGTATTTAGATTTAAATTTTATATTGTAGTTAAATGGAAAATTCTTGTTTAGTAATTGTTGTTTCAGCTAATTTTCAACTGTTTTCCTGAATTAATTGCAAACGTAATTTTAATAACAATTAAATAATGGTAAACTGGACAGCACTTCTATGTCAGTTTCAATTATAATAAGTACATGCAACACGTCAAAAAACAAAAGATTAAAAATAGCTTACCTCACGAACGACTAGGAAATTGAAACTTGGAACTTATAATGTAAACCTGAATTTTTAATGGGGGGTACAGTGGTGTTCATTTGGTGTAGGGATATATAAAATGCATTGGGAGCTCTCTAGGTCTGAAATCAAGACTATTCGCTTCTCATAATTCGTAAACGCTTGAAGCTAGAAAGATGAAACTTGGATGTTATACAAAGTGTACTAGAAGGGCATTCCAAAAATAAAACTTTCATAGCAGTGTGGGATGTACAGCAGGAGGGACAACTACGTTTTTACCTCGACGAGGGCATTTTTTTAAGTAAAAAAAATGAAAGTATGTATATATTATTTTACTCACGGGTGGGTCATCCTACAAAAATCGCCAAAAATGACAAAATTTATGATCTCATTATAGCCGATTCTTTTGAAACTTTGTGTACTCGAAGAATTAGTAAGAAAAAATATAAATATTTTTTTTACGTATATATTTTTGTTAGTTTTCGTGAAAATGGTTCGAGTCCTCTATAAAAATTCATATCTCCGTTAGTTTTAATTCATCTTTGAAGATGATCAATAGCGCGACGGTCCAAATCGGGCCCTGGCCTCCTAAAGTCGTCGCCTCCAATCGTCTCGATCCAAAGACCGCGTCCACCAACTGCTAATTTTTAGTTTCAATTAATTAGGGCTTATTTTAAATACATATGGAAATTATTCTTGCAATTTTCTCAAGAACAACGATTTTGTCTTTTATCTTTGAATAACTCAAAAAGTCATTTTTTATTTTTATTATATATTGTATAATACATTATACTATCAGACCTAAGGAATATGACGAAAAAAAAACATGTACAACCATTTTACACCCTCTTAGAGGTTAAAACAAAAAAATCCTGAAAACGGTTTTTATGCGATTGAAAAAAGCCCGTAGATGTGAAAACTTATTCGATATCTAATCAGACCTAAGGGATATGGCAGAATTCGTGAAAATGTATACAACACAAAAAAAATTCATGAAAACGCTTTCTAGGCATTTATATTGTTACGTGTAAGCCCGGCAACCGCGCAACCGTGCACTCGATCGTTACACATAATGAAAACAACAACAACCGAATACCTAGTTGCAAAATAACCCAATCAGAAACCTAGCTAAAGATAAGGCGAAACAATCTCTCTTCTTATCGAATGCTCTCCAATGTACTAGAATCCTCTGCACACACCACTGAACGATGATCGAAATAGAATGCTCTGAAGCTTTCGAGAAGATTCCACAACTGAACGAACGTTCAAGTACACCGGTGAACATTCAAGACTGCAACCGCCTAGTATATAAGCAGGTGAAGCATTCAGCGAAGACACAGTAATCTCGATTACGTCGACTGCGAGTATACGCGACCGTGTTGAGAGAGAACGAAAGTGAACGAGTTAAGCGATATATGGTATAAGCGGGCGGTACTGCCATACAGTGCGAATTATTGTGCGATTATAATTCTGTGAATTAAAGTGCGGATAAATAAATTATCACTTATTTTTATTTTAACCGAATTGTGTTTTACTTGAAATCCCGGCGAACCCCTAGCTCGCAACAATATGAAGAATCCGTAGAATAAAAATTTATTCAATATTTCAGAAGACGAGGGCCGATTATTGAGGTAAAAAGTCCGTGATATGGCGAAATTCCTAAAAATGTTTATAACCCTTTCACACTCCCTTAGGGATTGAATTTTGAAAAAAAAACTCCTGAAAACGCTTTCTAGGCACTTATCCGAATAACCCGTAGAAATGAAATGAATTCAATATTTCAAAAGACCTAAAAGATATGTCGAAATTCGTGATGTGATTCTTTTTACCTATTAATTTTTTAAAAAAAATTTATCACAATTCTGTATTATATTAAAATAAAGAAATAAAACACTTACTAACTTTCGTTAGTGATATTAAAAATTATTAAGTTTTGAATTAAAATGAATTACATTTGAATGTTCTGCTAGAAATGCTCTATGTCGGTACCAAGCTCCATCTTTAAATAATATCGTTAGAGGTTCTTGAGATATAAAAGTCTGAATGTTTTTCTTTTGCACCAATGAAAGGTGTGAAGTACTTACACTATGACACTGTTTGACCAAGTGGTCTTACACTATGACACTGTTTGACCAAGTGGTCAAATTGCAGTAATAACCAATGCGAAATAGCGAATTTGACCGAACGGATATTACGAGAATAATTGAAATTCGCTATTTCGCATTGCTTATTACTGCAATTGGACCACATGGTTAAACAGTGTAATACTATAATATGACAATATTTACTGAGATTGAGAAATTTGAAGGTTTTAGATTTTTTTCCAATTCCGTACGCCTCTGTAAACCGGTATTTTTTTAATACAAAATTCTTTTCTAATAAAATCGCACTAAATACTTGATTTTTCAAGTTTCAATTACTTGGCATAAATAGTTCATGAAATAGAAAATCGGTCTTGGTTCTTGTAGTTTTTTTTATTTTTCTTGTTTTTGGCAAGGACAGATATACATATATGCACCGAGAAGATTATCAACCAATTTACAATACTTGCATATTTTATTAACAATTTTTTTTTTGCTAAATTGTTGTCTCACTTTTTTTCACACAAATTTGATCATACAAATTTGATAAAGAACGCGGTCAATTTTGTCAGGGAAACAGTCGTCAAGTTATTCACAAGAAACTCATTCCAATTCTGTGAAATTTTATAGGGCGGATTCATTTGAATATTTGGCTGAATTTTTAGTCGAACTGTTGTAATACAAGTCCCTAAAACATTTAAAAGTATCGTGATTCATCATCTCAGTACCGACTGGCTTACTATAAGATCTTTCGATTAAATTTATTGTATACTCAAATAGTATAATACTTTAATGGGCCTAAGTAAGGCATTTGATGTGGCACAAGAGTGAACAAATGTGTTCTATCAATTGTACATTTAATGAGTCCGATCAAATTACAAACCACTTTGCCTCTCAAAATTTAAGGTTTATCCCTAAACTAATCAAGCCGTGATAGTTTGCTTCTGCTACTTTTCTCACATACTAAAAGTGTGACAACAATTCACTTCGTCTGCATTATTAACTAAGCCAGTCGAGCTGAACTTCCGGCGGAAATTATTTTTACTTAATCGGCTTTATGCGGAACAACACCAAATGGAAAACAGAATTAAAAGGGGGGAATTATAGCATATTTTCGATCACCTATCGCCCATAGTCTCAATACCAAAAGCTGTCAGAAATGTTGATGAGATCAGTGGCCCTCGAAATTTTAAATGTATAATCTCCACATATGCAAATGATCTTTAAAAAAAAATCATATTTTACACATCGTCAGCATTTTGGCAAGATAAAAAAATCTGGAACAGATTTCATCAATATGCTGTGATTTTTCCAAAAGAAAATAACAGACTGTGTACCCCGACTTTGGAAATTTACGTTACGAAAATAGCAAAAATACTGCGTTAAACCCAAATACATACCAAAATTTTTTTTTTATAGCCTCGACCAGGAAACGACAACATTACTCAGTACCATCAAAATTAAAGGCAGCGCACATAAAAATGAGTAGAAAATTGTCGTTTTATTTCCGTTTAATTGCGACTTCAACAAGATTTTTCGTTATAATGTAAGATTTCAGAAATCTGTAAACCTATGTCCGCATTAACATTCCATGCACACCTTTCGCAAACGATAATAAAAGAATAATTCCGACGAAAAGAAAGCGTTTGATGAATAGCTAAACTTTTATGAAATATGCAGCTGTTTAGCTATTTGGAATTTTTTTAAAAAAAAAATGTCCCGTCTAATGGCAGTTTTACATAATTAACACAAAATTAGTCGTAAGAAGAAATTCATCTGTCGGTATTTTAAAATTTTCACAAAATTCCGTTACAGATAGTGTGCATAATCGAAAGTAAGTAAATTTGTCAAAAAATGTTGTCAGTTAACTTTGCGAGAACTTCACTTTTTGACAACTCCACTCCACTTTTTGACAAAGTACAAAGTTATGAATTTTTCAAAAATTTGATTCGATCACACGATCTCAAAAAAATTAAAAAGACATACTCCTTTGGTTTAGAGTAAATTTTGAAAATTTGTACACTACGTATATCTTTAGAACACTTTGAGATATGACTGACACTGTCTGTTTTGATAGTGAGTGACCACTTTAACGCAAAAACAGTTTACTCTTGGAAATTGAATTTAGCAAATATATCGAAGGAACATTTTTTGAGGTTATATTTTAAGAGTGTGAGGTTATATTTTTAAGGGTATCATATCCCAATTTTTGATCCAAAATAATGTTTTTTTCTCAATTATAAAACCTGAATGTCTAGGATACCCACGTGAAGTGATGACATCTGATTAGAATGCATGTTAATGAGTGCAACCAGTTATTGATATCGCATCGCTCTGATTGCGTCGCTTTGATAGTCTATTTTCTGATTTCGTCGCGCAAATAACACGTTTTTGACATTTGTTTCGGGTTTAGCATACGGAGAAAAGTATGGCAAAATTCTCTGCGAAATGGAAAATTTCGTCATATCCCTTAGGTCTTTCAAGATTTCGAATAAATTTTACTTCTGCGAGCTCTTCATATAAGCGTTTACAAATCTTTTTCTGGACTTTTAAATACTTAACCCTTAAGGTGGTATAAAGTAGATGAGTACGTGTTTTCACGAATTCCGACGTATTTCTCATGGCTAATCAGATAACGAATTTGCCTTTACATCTAAGCGCTTTAAATAACCTTGTCTGCTTAAGACCTATTTTAAGAATTTTTTTTTATATTGAACCCCTAGGGGGTTTATGTAGTTGTGTAAGTTTTCACGAATTCCGACATATTTCTTAGGTCTAATAAGATATTGAATTTGCTTTTACTTCTAAGCGCTTTAAATATATTCGCCCAAAAAATATATTCCGGATTTTATGACATTCGACCAGCCAAAGTGTGATTAAATTTATTCTGTACGTTTTTACGAATTCCGACATATCTCTTAGGTCTAATTAGGAATTTAACGGGCTTTTTATATAATCGCCGAAAAATCGGTTTCAGAATTTTTTTGTTATGTCGACAGTTTGGGCGCAACTTTATTATTTTTTGGTTGGAAGTCCAGAACTTGGTTAATGCTGAGATGAGGTGCAGATTACAATACGACTGACAACGTAACAAATAACGAGGAGGCTATTTGGAATGTTATTTTTTTAGGTTGTCAATCGCATAAGGATCTTTTAACAGGCTCTGTTATAGAGACAAGGGAGAAGTGTGGTTGTAAAACACGGATGTGAACAAACAAGTTGTGAGTAAATCCTGACGGAAATAAAGGCTGAAACCGAGGATCGTGCTTTATGTTTTAATCGCGGCGTTCCTACAGGTACTTATGACAAAAGTTCTAGGAAATTAAAATGCATTAGAATCCAACCTTGTGAACCCAATTGTAATTTGTTGTCTGAGAAGCCGCATACCTTATAATAACTCTACTCATTTTGTCTTAAACATACCCAACTTATGAAGTGAAAAAATACCAAAAATATCGTAAACACGGAAATAAGAAATACCAAGGATGCACTCCATAATTTGATGATCGCCAATCATCATAGAACTGAAGACGCTTGAGATCACCACCACACTACTCCTATAACTGAGTTCATAATGGTTTTTGGATGTTACGACTCCCACCGACCAATTGCCTTAATTGGATTTTATTTCCAAAAAAAAAACGCCGATGATAAGTATTTTGGGGTTCTCTATCTCCCATTTAAGGGAACTTCATCAGCCAGTAACGCCTTCACACTCCACGCGATTCAATTAAACGATTGACCGACCAAATCAAAGTTAATTGCATTCAGTCACAATACTACGGGTCCGAATATAGCGAGAGTCGGAAAACCCAGTAGTTGACCACATTCACATTTTTGTAGTAGACTCGCGTATGGTCAAGATAGTGAGACCGACAAGTTTGTTGTTAGCCCAGCTCGTTTTCATTGCTCCCACGTTCGAATTTTTAACCATTAATTTATGTTCAATGGTCGATAGTAAATTTACGACAGTAGAGAAAAGTATGCTGTGGGAATGAAGTTTTTTGAATAACGACGTTATTTTTAATCTTCCACATTTTCGAATCAGCCCTATGGCAATATGCACTTAAATAGGGCAAACATAAATACACTCTTCTACTTAAAGTCCGGAAGTCTTGGTATCGAAATCGGGGTTTCAAAAAAAATATCAATATCCACCTATGACGTACTGCTCGTCAATTAAATCATATCTCGCCCAAGAAAATTCTAAATTACATGATCACCGAAAATATCCAATTATTGAAAGGAAACGATGTGGAACCAAATCGTATTTTTTGACGCAAGCGGATTTAACTTTTTTGTCGTTTCAGAATCTTAAGTTGTGCCCCTTCTTTAAGATCCGCGTGGGTGACTACTTACTTACCGAATATAAGAACTGTTTCCGTGGATTTGGTCAAGGGTAACTACATACTTAGACTTTATAAAACTTATTTGTTCATTCGAAGAGATTTACTATTCGGTGAGTATAGTGGGAACCACCATAGATTTAAAAAGCTTACGCTATTTTGACATTAATCCTGAAGAATACGGACAACTTCGGGCTTATATTAGGTTAGTCGTAGCACGGCTATTCCCCGGCATATCAATCAAAATTTGAACTGTTCGGGAAAAGGTAAAAATCAAAATTTTATTGCTGACATATCTATAGAATTTCATTAAGTACCAATTTCTAAAAAAATAATACATTTTTTGTAAGAGGTCTCTAAGAACTATTGCTTTTCAAATATGAACCTGAAACATTGGGACAATCACCAGATGTGAAATTTCGAATTATACTGTTTTACAAACTATGGAAAGTAATCCCAAGAGTGATTATGTTTTTTAATACACCTCTTTTTGCCGTAAACTCATTCGTATAAAATTTTTAGTCTTATAGCTCAGCGCGTTTCAAAGTTTGAGCGAATGAAAGCACTAATTTTTTATGTACATTTGTATGGTAGCTGTGGAAGAAGTAACTTGACTTTACATAATTTTGTTCCCGTACTTTTAAACGATGCAAAATTAGCACGAATTTTTGAAGTACGCTTGTATGGTATGGTTGACTTTAGTTATTTTTGTTCCCATTGTTCAAAGGGTGAAAAATTGGCACTAATTTTTTAAGTACATTTGTATGGTAGCTAGTACACGAAAAGGTACCATGATTTTACATATTTTTGTTCCCTTACTTTCAAATGGTTCAAAATTGTACCAAATTTCTTTGTAGTTTTTTAATTAATTAAGTATTGTGACCTGAAATTAAAAAAAATGTGTACCTTAAAATTTTGTATATTCACGTTTTAGGGTAGTGGATCATAAAATTGAAAAAAGCTATACAGACAACAGTGGTGTTTCCTGGGGCTATTGGTGGCAATCTTTTTTTTTATAGAATAACGAATATAGACGACAAATTTAATAATTTTCTTGTCAATGGCGAGCGGAGGGAATTCTGATCGCCCAAGCACCTCCTGGGTTCACCACTAGCTGTATGTGCTATTGTTTTATGCATTCGTACACTAACAACCCGAGTCGCTAAATCGATTTTCAATGAAGTCGAAGTTTCCGGAGAGACCCATCAAAATTCCAGAACAACTTAGTAAGTTTCATACTCTTCACTTGTATTCTACACACATCATCGAATGTACTCGAGATCTCGCAACGCACCACAGATATAGTATGGTTTTAAGCAGTACGAGCTCGGACATAAGATCAGTTTTGATAAAGCGTGAAATTTCATTGACACCGACCGTGTATACCGGTGAGTAAGACTTAAGAGGGAACGAGTATATAGAAACTGCGAAACCATTACCAAGTGTAATAATTGAATTAATCGATTTGAAGAAAGGTATTTGTTCTAAGTGAATCAAACAATATACCGAACATATATGTACCATAGTACAGGAGATGGGGGCGGGCAAAAAGCTGGAAATATAAAAACTCATATTATCTACAGCGGGTTAATTTAGAACGCCAAAATTTGGGATAGAAGTCAAAAATTTTAAATTTCAATATGGTGTGAAAAGATTCCAAAAATACAGTTTTTTTGAAGTACTCCCACATCTAAAGAACTATTTCAGATATTTTCTTTTAGTTTCTTTTGTTTATCTTATAAACTGTGCAATTTTCGGGAGCATAGATGCGGAAGTGCGCCATTTTTTTGTACATCATGGCAATGGCTTCTACTAGAAAGGTGAATTTTCAAAATTAATTCCAAAAATTAATGGAACAGGAGTATACGGTAGTGAGAGCATAGTACAATGTATGTAAATAACATAAACACTTATTTCTTAAAAACTTTCAGTCGTGATATTTCAAGGAAAATCTGAATTTTAAACTTTAAAAAAATAGCTTTCGAGAGGTTTTTAGTAGGGCGGGGGAAAACCCCTTAAAATGTATATATCCCAGAAAAATCCAGTGAGTCTTACATATAGCCGTCATATAAAACTTCTGGAAAAAATCGTACAATCATCTTCCGGAGCCCACTATATTTGAACAAATCATTCAGCCAAATAGCAAAAACTATTCAAACTAAAAATTTGACTTCCTAATGAAACGTATTTTTCAAAAGTTATAAATAAAATAATGAATATGAACTACATTGAGCAAGTGCTTCGTGTAGCCACCATACAACAGTCCTTGAAAAATTTGTGCATTAATATTTTCCAAATTCACTATAACTCAAATAATCGTTCAGATCTTTCGTTATGATAAGGTCTTTTAACCAAGCAAGTAAACAACGACGGCCTAGCTTCATTGTTGGCATACTTATATAAGAATTTTTAATTTCTGCCAAAAATTGAACGGAAATTAAGCAGTGGACAAATTTTTATTTAATCACAGAGCAAACTTGTGCTGTTATCAATATTTATTTATACGCTAGATGAAATCTAAGTTCAACGCAAAGTTGGATACGCAAATAAATAAATTTACAGTGGTATAATCAGTAGTACCTAATTAACGAAAACCCGGAATTAGATATTTTATTTCTCTTGTATCTTCTATCGTTTTGTATTAAGAAGCTATTCCTGAGGTATAATATTGTGGTCACCTTTTGAAGAGCTCTGTATTGGAGGTCAGATAAGATGCGAAATTGTTAAAAAAAAAGATGATTAGATAGTCTAGAAAAGTTACAGAGCGATAAGAGTCCTAATGCTATTAGTCTTTGGATTATCACCTGCGGGAAATAATTTATGTAAGAAAAAACTGTAGTTCCTACTACTAAAATATGACTTGTTTTGAACAATCATTACAAAAAATATTCTGAGCAGCAGAATACGCTTTTTCATACTGCGAATTGCCTTTGCAATTCCAAATTTATAGATTTGATGTCATGCTTTATAGGTTTACCAATCAGTCTATTCGCTTCTGTGGAAGATACTGAAAAATAAAATTTGGAAAAGGTCTTCAACAATGAACTCTGAATAGCTACCGAAATGCTAAGCTTGGGGTAGTTCATATTTATACATACTGCAAACAGGATCATGGGCTATAAGAAACCAACCTTGGGAGCCTAATATCTTCTAAAACAACTATAGCTATAAAATTTAGTAGCTTTGCTGAATGTCTGAGCTAATACGAGTATCTTTGTAGTAGGTATTAATATTATAATACACCGACCTACTACGCTATGATATCATGGGTTCCCACCTTAACCATATAAATAACTTGTGTCCTGGAATTCCTCAAGGCTCAATATCCGGTCCCTTGCTTCTCTACTCTATCTTCGTTCATCCTCTAAACTGATGAGATAAAAAATTTCTAGGGAATCTCTTCATCGATAATCTAACATTAAGATCTGATTGTGATTCAAAGATAATCGTCTCCCGTTGAACACAAGTAGGTGCCAACAATTGTTCTACACACTGAAACGCAACGTTATACACTTCCACCCGTAATTTCACTATTCCAAAGTTTTTCATCCCCACCACCGCATTAACCCCCTAAAAATCTTATTTCTAATATATTTGGATAGTATATCGAGAGACAACCACCAAGTTTCAACCTTCTGACATAAACCGTTCAGGAGATTCTCTCGATTTCAGCTTCCAAACTATCAAGACACATTGTTTTTTCCCTCACTTCCACACCTCTCCATCCAAGCTGGACAACTTGGATGGAGAGTTAAAGGAGTTTTTTTTAAATATCCCTACTATAGCAGTTCTATAAAAAATCCAAGTTTCAACTTCCTAACAGAAGCGGTTCTCGAGATAAAGAAAAATTTGTTGTCTAAAACGTCTCCCTCCCCACATATTACCACTTAAAGTGGTCCACCCAATTCACCCAAAAATCTGCCAACAGTCTGGGCGCAACCTTATAATTTTTTGGGAAAGAGTCCGGAACGAGTTTAATACAGAGATGCGGTGTAGGTTACTATGCGACTGCTAACCTAAAAAATTAACGTTCCAAATATCCTCCAGGTTATTCTTGGCAGATTTTTAGTTTTTAATTATTTATTTCGTTTTTTTTCCAATTATAATAAAAACATAGGAGATAAAATAATAAAATTAACCCTTTAGGGGGGGTTGAATATCAAAAAATTCTGAAACCTGGGATATTTAAAGAAAGCCCTTTAAAGTAAAAAACAATTCGATATCTCATAAGAGCTAAGTGATATGTCGGATTTCGTAAAAACACCCTCTTAGGGGTTGAATATCGCAAAATTATGAACTCAATTTTGAGATCATTATATTACAAAGCCCGTAGAAGTAAAAGCGAATTCGATCTCATTAAACCTATTTATCGGAATTCATCAAAACTTGCACAACCTCCATGCACTCCCTTGGGGGCTGAATATCAAGATTTTCTGGCGATTATATTTATACCCCTTAGAAGACAAAGCGAATTCGAGATATTATTAGGCCTAAAAAATTGGTATACAACCCGTTTACAAATCTGGAAGTCAAATTAATTCGTTACCTAGGCAGACCTAAAAGATATAACAAAATTCGTGAAAATGTAGAAAAATCGTTTCCACGGACATTTTTGTTTCCCGGCTCGGGGCTAAATTTCGAAAAATGTTTAAGTTGGGTTTTTGGCAACTATATTTAAGCCCCGAAGAAGTCATTAGACCTAAGAAATATGTCGGAATTCGTGAAAACGTATACAGCCCGTTTACACCATCCTAGGGGTTGAATATCAAAAAATTTGGATAACGATTTATATGTGCTTATATGATGCGCACGCAGAAGTAAAATTAATTCGTTACCTAGGCAGACCTAAAAGATATAACAAAATTCGTGAAAATGTATAAAAAAATCTGTCAAAATTTTTCTTTATTTTTCTAGGATGCCTGTATGGGCGATTTATATAGACATTAATTTTTAGCTTTTCTAGTTTTCAAAAAATACAAAGCAGAATTTTTTTTGCCCTTCATCCTCTCCCACCCTCATCCACCCGAATTTGATCTTGCTTATTATTTCGACTGATATTCTAATTCAAAGTTTTTTATAACCCGCCACCATACCCCACCTCCCGCTTTAAAATGTCAGTTCATATTTACGATTCTGGTATGCCTACCAAGAATCATAAAGTTTCAACCTTCTGACATAAAGCGTTCAGAATATAAGGGTTTTAGAATGTCTCTGTCCCAGCTAAGGTTACCAGACTGGGCTATTTCCCGCGATTTGCGCTATTTAAATGTTCAATTCGCGGGTTCAAATTTCAAAAAGCTACTTATAGCTTTTTGGGCTATTCGGCCAATGGAAATTGTGTTATTTTGCTAGTTTACAACAGACCCGATTAACGAGGAAAAAGTAAAAATAAAAAAATTAGAAAACTAAATTTCAGTCGGCTCTTGGGTTAAATCTGCTAGTGTTAACGCCACAAATACAATATTTGCAAACTACGTCATATCACAAATCCTTTTACTTTCTACATATGAACCACTTTCTTTGAATAAATATATATAAAATATAACATACAAGAGACAATGATTTGCCAATATTGATGACTGTCATAGAGTTCCTCTTTTTTTTGCATAATTTATTAATTATAATTTTTGCTGGTAGATTAAGGGCACGTGTTGCAAAAATTTCAGTCCCTCCAAGGTTATTGTTACATGTGTACTCTGGCAATCCGAACAACTCACTTATTATTCATATTAAAGTTTCCAGAGAAAAACAACAACCTTGCAATATTGTAGAGAGCTCTATATACTTCTCGCATGTTCTAGATACTTCTCGCATTTTAGTTTCTTCTTCCGCGTTCCACACAAACATAAATTTCTCGACTCAACACATGCAGTATATACACGTCGGGGGATATGTTTTTCTACTGCAAGAGTGAAACTTCAATTTCACGCTAAAGCGTATTTTTAAAGTGATTTTCATCGGTAACGGCGATCAAGAAGTAAATGAAATTTAATTGTGTTTTACTTGAAAACCTGGCGAAATTATTTTTCAAGTAGAATTTTACCTTTAATTTGCACCTAATCTGTTTTTCAAATAGGACTTTTAAAATGGTGATAAATACGAATTTATGTATTCACACAATATTTATTATACATTACAGTGTTTCGTAAGAATTCTGGAGCACAGTTCGTCGTTCAACTGTGTTCAATACGTTTAAGTAGGTCTTTAAAATTGAAAAGTTGAGCGCGATATTTGGGCTACAAGTCTTCGTGCGGGTTTTGGGCTATTTCATACAGCTCACTCGGCGGGTTCTGCAACCAACTATCTGGCAACCCTGGTCCCAGCGTTCGCGCCCTCACTCCAATATCCCTTGACTCTCATGTCGTCAATTTTTTTGGTAAATGGCTCCACTATCATATCTCTATATAACTTTCCAATTTCAGCCTTCTAGTAGAAGCGGTTTCTGCGATCTAGAAACCATAATTTTTTGTTTAAAACGCTCCCCTTACCTCGCACTCATACCCTCATACCCTCCCAACAAAAACTTACTACTGAAAGGGTTTTCAGACAATCTACTTACTACTAGAAAATTTTAATTTAATATCTTAAAAGGTTTGTGAGCTACGCGTCTTCAAACACTTTTTCATACGGCGGACAGACGGACATTTTTTCTGTTTTTTTTTTGGGTCTACTAGTTCTACAAGGTGAAAATAAAAGTTTCAGGGTAGCAATTCTTTTTTTAAATTTTAGGTCGATCACAATACCTTATTATTACAAAATAATTAAGTAAAATTTGAACTTAATAGCTCTAAGGATTTAGGAGCTACGAGCCCTCAAACGAGTGTATGGACGGCGGTCAGATGGACAAAAAACCATATTTTTCTTTACTAGTTCTCAGAGGTAAAAAAAAGGTTTTTTTTTGGGTAGCACATAATAAAGTAAAATTTAATCAATTACAACGTCACACTATGCCTTTTGATGATCAAAAACATCTTAAGACTAACACAAAACGGCCTACTTCCGGACCAAATCCATCACATTAAACCGGTCTTTTCTGTGAAGTTTCCACTCGTTGAAGCACTTTAAAAACTAATAGCGTTCTTTATAAACTGTCTATCACCGTTAAACAAAAACCGTTGTTTTCATTTCAAATTTTGAAATTTTGAAAAACACTTTGCTGACTAAGGGCCCAAGCTAACTTTCATACAATGTAACTATTATTATTATTATTATTATTGTTCAACTCGAAAAACAGTACTTGAATTGATTAATTATGCCGAGGGTTTTAAAAGCTATAAGTATTTGTATGTTTAATTTTTTTATCTACCGTCATTATGGGACGACCCTTCGAGAACAATATGCAATAGAAGAACCATATTGGGAACACAGCAACAATTGTGAACTACCGCAAGCCTTTTCATAAGACACCTTTCTTCAACAATTACTGATTTATTGTTGAATTTAAAAATAAACCGATGAAATTTTAATTTCAAATGCATAACTGAAATGTAGTTATGCTCTCTCTTCAAATCGAAAAAACTTTCTATCACATTAAAACACCTTTCTACTTGACAACGGACATACTAACTAAACCAGCCATCAATTTGTTAGGCATAGTCCATTCGTACCGCCATAGTACGACTATACAAGAAATTTAATTTAATTCTGAAAAGAAAAAAGATAAATAATTGGCCGTACCACACAAGTGTTTACAATAACCTGATGAAAATCGATTTTTAGATCGTCTACGCTAACCTGTTACTTCCTCATATGTAGGAATTGTGTGATAATTTTCATTATCTTTTACGCACTGTACGTACGGGTTTTTTTTTCAACCAACAACAACTCGATATAAACAATACCGACTCGATGAAAATTATGTTCGCTTGCATGAAAAGTGAAATCATCAATAGTTTTTGTTGTTCTTTTTGCTTGGAATGTAACTAGCTGCAGGTATACGTTAATTACAGGATAAATAACTGTTATAAAATATGAAATGATCGCCTTTGTTTGAAATTCACCCGATCGGAAAATTGATCATAAACACTTTTTAATCGGGTGTTTGGGTTCTATTATGTAAAGTAAACAAATATTAAAAAAATTGCTTTTGGCTGAATGCCGATGAAAAAAAAACCACAACCTCACGAAACATACATTCCAACGACATGGTATCTTTCTAGACTAACCTCAAAACTGATTCCACCAGATCGGTTTCAGGTTCCAACGAAGGAGAAGACGTGGTGTGCAAGATCAGCTTTAATTTCGGTAATCCGATCACCGATCTTCACAGTATCACAGAACTTAATTAACAATGGAACTGGATTGAATAACACACTTTTTCACACCGGTGATCCTATCCGTGCCGATATTGTTCGAAAAAATATTCAAATCAGAAGATCACCTGGCGCTAATTTGAATACCGTCAAGATATCAACGACACTGCAAAAACACAACGCAATTGATTGGGAATAAGTTAAAAAGTTAGTTTCAAAAATCCGCGCGATCAGCAAAAAAGGTATTTATTTAAAATTCGGTTCGAATTGAAAATTTTTGATTTGAACGTTTTTGAGACCACCAAAACCACGTTAAACTGAATTGTTTGGTGAACCACGCTCTACTGTTGTAATTGGAATAGCGGTGCGGAAAAAGCAGAAATCTCAGGCACGATCGTACCACCACGAACGACACGATCCAAGATCTTTTTCTCAAAGTAATCGATGATCTTCTCTCTTTTTTAAGACGGTTGAACAACACGCGAAGCTACACAATTCCATGCTTTTATATTCCGTGGAATATTAAGCGCAACGATCGCGCTATAATTTTTCTATAGGGGTCCCTCTTCAAGCAACTCACTTCCAATATATGCCAGCTCTTAACAACTCTTCCCCATACAGAATCTATACAATACAAAATACAATCTTCCTCTGACTTGTGTCGTTCAGACCTCACCTCAGAACCAGATTCGCCTCGGTGGCATGAACAATTTCAACGCAACGAATCTAGAGGTGTACGAAACCAGTCGGAGTCGGAGTGATTCCAATCCAGTTCCATTAGAACTTAGCGTACGGGCACGCTATAACCTATACATGAAAAATAAACTGAGATACAATGACGCAAATAAGCTTTATGAGCTCATGATGTTTGCACAGCAGTATGCTTAAGCTTCAGTTTTCAGATAAGTTCACTGAATTCTTTATACCCGTAGTCGAACAATTAAGTCTGTAGACTGTACGTAGGTGAAAATAACGACAAAAACATGCTCTCTCAAAAGCCAGGTGGAATACACCTTTTAGCTTTTACGAATTGTGTACACTACTCGGTAGTGAACATACATCACTTTTAAAATGTGTTCCCATTCTCTAAATACTCAGTTTATGTTGTTGCGAGCTCGATTTAATAAAACTAATAATTTCAATAAAATCTCTTAATTCATTAATTACACCTGGCAATGTTTCTATTCACACTAGAGATGAGCAAAGCAGTTCATTTCAGTGAAGTACTTCACTCCTAGTCACTCACTTTAAAGAACGATTTCAGTGAAATACTTCAACTGAATTTTCATTTCATCTTTACTCTACTCGCAGTTCACTCACTCACTTACTCACAAGTCCTGAAGTTCTTTCCTTCGTTCAGTAGTCACTAGTCACTTCAATTGAAGTGTTCACTCACTCTATTCTCTTCAGCCGTTTACACACTCATAGCTATAGACGTTCGTATGAACGAAATTCACTCGGATGTCGCTCTATCAGAAAGAAATTTAGTGTATGTGCCCGTGCTCCGCTTTAGAACTGAGTCTATGTTTTCGCGAGATTTCGAGTACATTCGATGGAGTGTCGAAAATATACGAGAATAGTGTAAAACCCCGTACGATTTTTATACTCTAGATGAAATCATATAGAGTATTATAAGTTTAATCCAGCCCAAAAGTTTGTAACGCATAGAACCAAGCCTCGGACGAAAAAAAGTTATATATTATTTTTTGTTTATTTGTGGCCAAAAACCTCAAATCCGCCTGACGTCCGTCCGTCCGTCCGTCCGTCCGTCCGTCTGTCCGTGAACACGATAACTCAAGAACGCCTTCACCTAGGATCTTGAAATTTTGAATCTGGATGTTTGGTTGAATTTGTAAGGCTAAGTTCGTTAACGGGCAATATCGTCCTACTCCTTCGGGTAGCTGCCATACAAAATGTCCTTAAAATACGTGTTCAAGAATATTAGTCGATAACTTAAGAACGGTTTAAGCTACGACGTTGAAATTTTGTATGTGTTATTTTTCCAATAGTTGGAGCTAAATATATGATTATGAAGAAAATCCTGTTAGTCCTTCGTGTAGCTGCCATACAAATATCCTGTCAAAATGTATTCACTTAATTTACGAAACTCACTATAACTCAAGTAATCTTTTAGCTACGAATTCGGAATTTTGTACAAGTTAGTTTTGAGTGAAAAGGAAGTTCGACTTTACTAGTCAGCGAAATCCTTTTACTCCTTCTGGTAGCTGCCATACAAAATGTCCTTAAAACACGTGTTCAAGAATATAGGTCGATAACTTCAGAAAGGTTGAAGCTACGACTTTGAAATTTTGTATGTGTTATTTTTCTAGTAGTTGAAGCTAAATATATGATTATGAAGAAAATCCTGTTAGTCCTTCGTGTAGCTGCCATACAAATATCCTGTCAAAATGTATTCACTTAATTTACGAAACTTACTATAACTCAAGTAATCTTTTAGCTACGAATTCGGAATTTTGTACAAGTGAGTTTTGAGTAAAAAGAAAGTTCGAGTTAACTAATCAGCGAAATTCTTTTACTCCTTCTGGTAGCTGCCATACAAAATGTCCTTAAAACACGTGTTCAAGAATATTGCCGATAACTTCAGAAGGGTTTAAGCTACGTCTTTGAAATTTTGTATGTGTTAATTTTCCAATAGTTGGAGCTAAATGTATAATTATCAAGAAAATCCTATTAGTCCTTCGTGTAGCTGCCATACAAATATTCTGTCAAAAAGTCTTCACTGAATTTACGGAACTCACTATAACTCAAGTAATCTTTTAGCTATGAACTCGGAATTTTGTACAAATTAGTTTTGAGTGAAAACAAAGTTCGAGTTTACTAATCAGCAAAATCCTTTTACAACTTCTGGTAGCTGCCATACAAAATGTCCATAAGACACGTGTTCAACAATATTTTTCGATAACTTTTGAACGCTTCAAGCTACGAATTTGAAATTTTGTACACATTAATTTTTGAATGGTTCCAAGGAAAAGGATAAATATGTAAGAAATCGAGTGAGTCCTTCCTGCACCTCTCATGTGAAAGTCCTTCAAAAAGGACATTTTTTTCGATGACTTACCCAGTTCAAGATATTAAATTAAACACTGAATATTGTCTTTTAGTTTTGAGTAGCAATCTAATGGCAGTCCTTAATAAAGGACATACAACATGCACACACGTAATTCTACTTTATCCCCAACTACAATATAAATCGGAGTTCAGTATTCATCTAGAGTATTATACGATTGGCTTGCAGCCGATCGTGACTGCAGTATGTTTTTATAGCATATTGGATTATTGTGGTTCTCTCTGGAAATAAGGATTTGATTCATATTCGATTTAGTGATTCGTGTTGTCAGAGTATCCATGTAGCAATAAATAAATTCTCAAGTGACAGCGACTTGAAGTCCAGTAACTTAGCAGATTAATATTTTAAATGGCGCCGCATCTGTTGTAGTGGGATTGTGTACTTATTGTCATTATACGTATTTTTATACTGTAGATAAAATCTGTATGTCCTATAAGTTTAATTCAGGCCAAAAGTTTGTAACGTATAGAACTGAGATTGGTACGAAAAAAAACTTAGTTTAAAGTCAAAATCAAGAAATCTGTTTCATGTCTGTCCGCCCGAACGCAAAATAACTCAAGAATGCGTTCACCCACAAAGCTGAAATTTTGTTTCAATACGTTGAAGAAAAAATCTGCCAACAATCTGGTCGAAATTTTATTGTTTTTTTGGGTCAAAGTCCGGAAATCTGTTAAAAGGGGGTGGGACAAAAGTGCTTATGCCACTGCCACGCTTACACGTGAATTTCATTTATGCCGGGTTGAGATGAAAGTCGAAATGTAACATCGGTTGTTTCAGGACAAGGAAGATATTTTTTTTAAAATTTGCCGTCACTAGAAGAAAAAACCAATTTGCTACCTCATCAGAACTAAGAAAAATTACGAAATTCGTGAGAACGTATACAACCCCATTACTTCTCCTTGGAGGTTGAAATTCGAAAAATTGTGAAAAAAGTTTTAAGACGATTGGATAAAAAGCGCGCAAAAGATAAAAAATGAACTTAATATCTCATCAAAGAGATATTGCCAAATTCGTCAAAATGTGTGCAACTCATTTACACCGCCTTTGGGTTGAATTTTGAAAATTTGTGAAATAAGTTTTTAGGCGGTTACATAAAATGCATATAGAAGTAAAGACGAATTTTAAATGTCATCAGATCTAAGAGGTAGGTTGGAATTCGTAAAACCCTAAATAACTCCGTATACATCCTTTTGAGGTTCAAATATCAAAAAAATTCTGAAATTTGTTTTTATGAGCTTATATAAAAAGTTCGTGGAAGTAAAACCCTATTCGATATCTCATCAAACCAAAAGAAATGGCGAAGATTGTAAGTGGTTGATTGTGAAAACATATTCAACCACTTACACCTCCTTGGGGGTTGAATACCCAGAAATCCTGAAAGTAATTTGTAGGTGACTATGTACAAATCCCGAGGAAGTAAAAACAATTTGAAATCTAATCAGATCTAAAAGGTCTGTTGGGATTCGTTGAAACACATGTAATTTCTTTACACCACTTGCGAGCAATTTTTCAAGCAATTGATTGCCCGACGACTAAAAAAACTAGTGGAGCGATTAATGGAACAATACAGGGCAATATCATGCTAGTTCCGGCAATATTTCGGCAATGTTGCAATGTTTTCACAGATTGCTGGTATTGCTAGCCCTATAGTTCCTGTATTTCCACTAACTTGGAAAATTCTACTAGCAATTATCCTCGTTCGGTGATTCAATTGTCAAATTTTATTTTGAGTTGTGCATTTATTTGTCAAGTTTCGTGTTATAATGGCTTGGAATTCAAATATATGAAAGTTTTATTTTAAATTAAAGTTTTATTTTAAATTTTAGATTTGTTTGTCAATGTTTGTTTTCATGTTGTTCATAGACTGAATTGGTCGTGTAAGCCCTTATTGCCGAATTATTAGATATTGGTCAATATCGCTCATCACAATCAAACAACGTGTGCAAGAATTTCGTTCAAACTCAACTGTGCTTTTAACTGAAAACTCATTCGTGTAAATTTTTGACTTCATGGCTGAACGATTTCGTAGGACATAGTCGGTTCCATAAAATGATTGCGTACATTTCTCCAGGACTTTTGTATAACATTACCCAGCGGATTAAAACGAATTTGCCATTTTACTCTATTATTTTAATTTCATTTGGTCTGTCGCGACATTGATGATGATGATAATTTTAATAAATATTGGTAACTTGGAAAATGTTTATTCACGTATCGGTACTAGTAGACCCAAAAAGCAATAGTGCAATCAACTCTCATGTCAAACGTGATAGTGCAATAGTGCAATCAAGCAACTATCATGCAGTTTACGCGATGATAATGAATATCTATTATGATATTAACTATCGCAAAAACTATCACCGTGGAATCGGCTTTACAATAAATAAAGGCTTTGAAGTTCTCGAAGATAGGGAAGAAATCCCATGACAATAAGTAAAGGTTTTTAAGTTTTCGAAGTTTCATGAAAATACAGCACAAACTTTACTTTTTATCAAATTAAATATGTATGATAAACATACAATTTTTCAAATCCTGAACCTCTCCTTCCCAAAGAGAGATTTAAATCCTCCCTACAAAATGTTGTATAGGCAAATTTTAATTCATACGACTTTTGTGTCCCATTTTCTCAGAAGTAATTTCTTTATTGGCACTCGACCAAGTGCTCTCATGCAATATTTTGTAGAGAGGGGTAAAGCTATGGCTTGAAAGATGGAGGTGACATGCATTTATACAACAGAATAAAAAACAGGTAGCTTCTCGGACGAAGATGAATAAAAATTTCAGTCGTCCTAAATACTCAGAAATATTAGTAGTCGTGAGCACCCCACCAAATTTATTATCATTGCGCGAATGGCTTTCAATTAGCCAAATATTATCCAATGAAAACTCAAAACCGTACCAGAGAAACCTTATTGTGTTAACACAAAGATGGAAGCTGAGAAAATATAAATTTTGCAATTTCTTTGTTGATTTTTAAATTAGACACGTGTTTTGAGCCAAAGTGTCACAAAACAAAAAAATTAATGCGGTAAACTCATAAAATATCTTACATTTTTTCGAAAAATATTCATATTTTCACTAACTCTTGAACCCTATAGCTCAATATTATCATGAGAATTGCTCTTGCTGACATTATTCCACTATATTCATTTTACAGCTAAATTTTAAGTTTCCCAGTTTTTGTAATAATTGTATAAAAAATTAGAAAAGTTCTTTTTCTGAAGAGAAATGAACATTTTTTGATCCGTCGAACTGCAGTTGAACTGGCAACTTTTGCAATACAGAAGAAGTGAAAAATAGACACATTTGATAGAAGATTAGAAATTTTTTGGATTTGAACTCCTCCCGCTCTAAGCATAATATTGAACCCTCGCTGTAAAATGTTGTATAGGTTGTTCGAAATGCGCAAGAGCCTTATCTTGACTTCAACTGTTATGCAAAATCTACTGGAGATAACACTTAATCCAAATGATTTATGATTGTTGATAATATTTCATATAAGTTTGCATACATAGCTGACTCACGAATTTGTTTAATTATGAAATTTTTCTAGAGGAGAAAGACTACTTCTAGGTTAAGCACGGGCCACCCTGACTTCCAACTAGTTATGTCAGTGGCTAGCCCAACAGCCAGTAAGCAAAAAGAAGTTGGTTTTTTTAATTTTTTGTTGTTCGTGAAGAAAGGATGGTTGCTGACATTTTTGAAAAGAATTGAACATTTTTTGGTCCGTCGAGCCGGTTTTGCACCAACGGAAACTAGAATAAGCTGAGCAATAATTTTCCAGTCAATTTGAATTGTAAAATAGTTACTCGTATGTCACCTTTGATTAGAAAATTATACTTTTTCGAATTTTAATTTTTCGAATTGGTAAAATGTGGTTTAAGTACCCCTTTGTACTCTAAGTGAGTCATTGGTCTGAACCCCTGGTCTCTCGTCCTAAATATATTCCTGATAGGAAGCATACTAGGCACTAACAGAAAGCAGTGCCGTACGAATATTGAGAGGGGCACTCAATTTTCAGATCATGACTGCTCATGAAAGGAAAACATTCAGGGGCAGTACAACGTAACGAACATTGCAATGCTAATGTTATGGGGCCGATGTCCACTTTGATATTACTGAACTATGCCGTTTATGTGTACACTGCAAAAATTCTAAATATTTACATCCAACGGGCGTAAAAATTTAACGAATAAACGTCGCGTTTTGAAAATTTTTAAATTATATTTTAAATTTTCATTTTTGTTTCGTAATCCCCGTAATCAATGTAGCCTGCATGGGCAATAATGCTGCTACTATCAAAATATAATCACATTGACCGTGAAAGGTGTCAAAAGATGGAATGAACTGACAAATATTTGAATATTTAAAAATTCGACCATCAGTTCTGTCTGTAGCTGTACTGAAAGTATTATTGACCATTTAGAGGTACCTTTACGATCGCCCATCGGATTTTATTCATATACATACATCATAAAAACTCAAATTTTAAATAATTATCTTAAAATATCTATTTGCAAATATCCGATATTTAGTCTGAAATTACATACATTGAGCGAATCGTATAATATTTTGTATAACATAATTGTATTGTAAAAATTAAATTTCTTTAAATCTATTAACAACGTTTTATTTCAGTATTATTTCAGTTTGTCCACAGCTCGATACTTCATTAAAACAATAGTTAGTACTGCATCAAAAAGAAAATTACTAAAATATTATAATAGAAAGTAGCTTTAGATAGTGCTCAAAAGATTTTAAAACAATGGCCTTTTTGTAAAAAAAATACTGTCCAAATATTATTAAAGCAGATACAGATCCAAATAAAATTATATTTCTTTTGTAATTTCCAGGGACTTTCTGTTTGTTTTTTTTCAGTTATTTCTTATATTTAATAATTCATAATTCTAGATATAATATAATTTTTATAGTTCCTATTTTCTACTTCTGCCCTGTCTAGCATCAGTGATAGCACCCCATAGTTCAATAATAAAATCATCAGTAAATCCAAAAGCTTCCAAATCCGAATTGTCTATAGCTTCAGCAAAATCCATTGAATTGGTTTTATCTGAACCAAGATCCCAGATCTAATAGAAAGAAAATAAAATTCGTAAAGATGTTCGAATTAAATTAAATTTATATTTGTAGTACCTGTGTTGCGAGTTCCGTGTCATTGATTCCCATAAATGAATCCAAAAGACTATTTATTGCATCAATTGCGGATTGTGTAGTTTCATCGTGCTAGAAAAATAATTATGTTGTTAGGTTTATTTACGTAAATCATGTTGAAAAATCAAAGAAAGGAAAGAAATTCAACCGACAATTAAAAAACACAATTATCTGTCTGAAGACTTTCTGAGATGGATTCACTGGACGTTGTCGCTAATAATGTTTTTTTTACAAAAGCGGAGAGTGGCACTATTCCCTGAGCGTAAACTGTGGCGAGTTTATTTACCTGTATTGCAGATTATAGTCATCGTTAACTTCCTTCTTGAGGAACTCCAGAATTTGAATCTGGGACTTTCGGTGAATCCTAACAAGACCAGATCGATTCTCGTCAACAATTGGACTGCCAAAACTTTTGTCAAAATATTTTGATAATGCTATTTAAAGGCGTTAAAATTCCAGTGCCGCGTCGCTGGAACTGAACGTGTTAAAGGAGAAATTCAGGGTATAGTGCTGCAAATGCGTGACGGAGTGTCTCATCACTTAGTGGAAGCCAAATGTTTGGGAGTTATTCTTCATAGCAGACATATTTTGAAGAAATATGATGAAACCATGGCTTACGATACATTCAACATTTTGACAATGTTGGAGGCCTTGCAGTAAAACAACTCATTGATCATACGGAAAGTTCCAAAAACAGTTGACCAAATTAAAATTAGCGTGAAAGTTTTCTCATTCAGATCAAACTTGTGCCACAATAAAAAGTGAGCAGATAGAACTGAAACAAATAGTCTTAAAATTTGGAATACATAATCTTTGAAAAGTTTCTGACTAGTGCACAAGATTTTCGTAGGCCAGACAAGTTTCTAATTAAAAATAGCTATTTTTGTCCACCCATAATCTGTTCGGCACCCTGCGCAGTACCTACTGGTAAATGTAGTTTCAAAGTTCGCGAATAATCTCATTAAGCTGTAGGCATACGTCGCTAAGACAGAAGTCTTCTAACTCTAGTAGTGAACAGAACTAAGCCAAGACTTTGGTAGGCTTAATCTTGCTAACAAATAATTCCGGTAAAAAAGATGTGGTTTTGATTTGGTACGGACTTGCACAATTGAGTCTTGATATTAATCGTGCATGCAGAGTTCTGGATATGACTTGGTTATGGTTTTTTTCGTAAGTGTAGTAAACTTGAATTTTATCATTTGTCGATAAACTTCCAGGACCAATATCCGTTCCATACACTCGCCGACATTAGGACGAGACATTCGCCCGAGAGAGTCTGAGTGCCAATAGAAACTCGAACCGTGTTGAAGTTTGGCGAGACTACACTCTCGTGCTTGGTCGTGCTCGCCTAAGCTCGTGTATGTAATAGAGAAATTTTTCCTTATCCAGTGCAGAGTAGGTTAGCGTACATTCAAGTCTTGGATCTTGCTGATATAAGTGTTGTCATAGCCTTGATATTTGTCCTAGGCGCGATTCTGCACTACCTATGTATAGACTTCAAGATCAAGACTAATTTAGAAGATCTTAGAGATCTAGCTGCACCGTCTTCTTTTCAACGAAATCATACTACAACGTCTACTCCGACCGACTTAATAATGGAGAAGGTCATGACTTGGCCAAATAAAAAAAATTAAGAACAAAGTTGCATAAAAACGAAGTTCAAATCTTACCTTATCTTCAATAGCGGCATCACCATTTGCTTTGAAACGTAACGTTTCCTTTCCAGATCCATAACCTTTTTTACTGCCTTTACCTCCAGATCGTGGCCCAATTCCTTGGAATCCGCTCTTCATTGGTTCAACTAATCTTAACGTAAACGTCGATCCTGTTGGGATATCTTTAAGGAGTCTGGCAACTTCATAATGTCTTTTACCCACTACATTAACATCGTTTAATTTTTCTATGTGATCACCAACCTACAATAAAAAGTTTATGTAGAAATTGTAAGTTGAAATTACAGACAATAACAATTCAAAAAAGGACACTTACTACTATATGCTGAATTTTATCTATCACACTGCCATCTTTTATCCTTTTAATAAAGGCATACCCAGCACCATTGTCTGTTATCGTTAAACCTAAGGCGTCTTCAGATTTGATAATTTCTATTTCTTTGGGTCGTCCTTTTCGATGAGCAAATATAAAATCGTCTAATCCAATTTGTCCGCCGAGTAATTTTGTCATATCCACTTTGTGGGAGTTTAATGTACAAAACAGGATCTGAAAATATTAAGAGAAATAATTTTTAAAAAAAATTCAACTTTGATACTACTAATTTTTTTGATTATGATTTGAAAAACTCCTTAAGTTTGTATATGTCAAATATTTGAATATTTGTCAAATTTTATTTGCCATACGGATGACCGAAATTACGGAAAAAGCTTAAAGCCAAATATTTGACAATATTCGCTGGCATATGCAGTTTGTAATCGACAATTTTTTATTTGCGAAATTGTGTTACTATCCGTATTTGACTGCATATGTCAACGAAAGCAGTCAAACCCTTAAAAAAGTGGTATACAGTCTTAAATCATTAGAAGTTGAAATTCGGTATATGTTGTTAAACAACATTTGTAAGGTTCACTCCGTTAACGACCGGAATCATTCCCCACCGTCGGGTAGCTCCAATACAAAAAAATCGTTCTCGTATATTGCCTAATAACTTTAGAACGCGTTTAGATAGAAATTTGAAATTTGGCATACTAGTTGCAGATAAAAGAAATCGAGTGAGTCCTTTGAGAAGCCTCCAAATAGCAGTCTTAGAAAAAATGGAACATCGTCCGAAACTCACTGCAACTTGTCGTTAACCATCAGCTAGGAAATCAAGATTGGTATGAGTTAGCTTAAGGTACAAAGTAAAGACGAGTTCGTTAGTAAGCTATATCCTCACGAGTATCGAAGACTTCATTTTCTGATACGAATTTGAAATTCATCTATTTTCCAGTAGTTGCCGATAAAACGATTAATATGAAGATTATCGGGTTTGTGTTTCTTGTAGCCTCCATACAGAAGTCCTTGCAAAATGCGTGCATTTATCTGCCAAATGCATCGATTCACATTAGACGTTTTATAAAAATTAGTTTTGAGTAAGAGACAATATCATGTTCGGCAATGAGTGATATCTCTACCCTCCTTCAAGTAGCTCCATACAAACGTCCTTAAAAAGCACGCGATTATCTACACTTATTTAACCGTTAAACTCTTAAAGCTAGGAATTTTAAATTTTCCACACTAATTTGAAATTACTGCGCGAAAAAGAAGACTTTCTTCTTCTCTTCCAGGTAGAGAAATCACAAAAAATAGGTGTTTCTTTTCACCCAAAGTTGCGACAAATCAATACATATGAACTAAATTGAATAAGTATGTTTTTGATTGTGTTTTTGATTCGTGCCGACCGGTACCCTAGCTGACTGCGAGCTAAGCCATGCGTACAGATGGCGCCACTGATGCCTTTATATTCTATTATAGATTTTAATGATATTTGATGTACTTTTGGAGAACCTTTCGTAGCACTACTATAAAAATAGATAAACATCAAGATACAGTTTGTTTTTAATTTAAAACTAAAATTTGAAAGTCTGACCTCGACCCTCCGTTTCCTACAACCATGTTCTAAGTCATATTTTCAGTATACCCTAATTTCACGCTAAATTCTTAATAAACACAATAAATCATCCATTACAAATTAAAAATTTCTTTAATCTCGCCAGTACTGTTGAAGCGAATTATCTTTTGATTTAACTAAAACATTGCACAATAATATTAATACTTTTTGGCACACATCATACTCCATAAAATTGTTAAATGTATTTTCTTAATGGCTTACATACAACATAATTACGTTATCAACAATGGACGATAAAATCTAGTTATATTAAAGTAGCTGCATTAACAAAAGATATAATTAAAAATTTTTTCGTCAGAGTAGTTTACTTTTTTAGAAATAAGAAAATGTTAAGTAACTGTGTAAGCGAAGGAGCTACGAGTTGTTTTATTATTACAACAATCATAAAAATGCCATAAATCGAATATGAGATAATTTGTAACAAAAACATGTAACTAAGCTACAAAAAACATTTTCTTGTATTTCCGTACAGTTTATAGTTTCGAAGGTATATCATAAAAATGAACAATCAATTTGCGTTTATGATAAGGCGGTAAATGTTAAACACGTCAAGTACTAAAACAATGCCGCCAAAATGCATTTTGTTTTTTTAGATACCCTAATTGATAAAGGAACTATATGTCATATATTAGAATTGTTTACGTAAGCCCAACAAACATTTGGAAATAGGATTTATTATGACAATAAACATTTATGTAGTTAAAGTCTGTGCTTGTTATTCAAGTGATATATCACTAATAATAATTAGATATACTATCACTATCTGTATCTATCGATTGTTGTGACGAATCGATCGCTTTGTTAAGAATTTTTGTCTGTACATATTTTACAGAATTATATATTTCATCAGTGATACAGGGATTGGTTCTGTAACTTTGAAGCAGAATTTCAACTCATTTTCCTAATGCACTATTCGAAGGTTGCATGAAACTCGAAAAAAATCAATTACCGATTGTATGTCTTTTGAGAACTCATTAATATTAGTCTAGGGCCAGATACGGTGTCTATCCCCGATAGAAACATTTAAACAATGAAATATTTTACGTGCCTTAACTGCAAGTGTGAACCTCGATGGACACCAACAGTGCTTCTCAAAATATGTCATAATTTGCTTGGTCAAGAATTTTTCTCTTGGAGTTCTTTCTTAATTTTTCATTTCTTCCTTGCACAACCCAGTGCAGAAGCCTATTTTGAGATGTTTAGCTCTGGTTTCCTGAAATTATGACCAATCCATTGCGTCCCCATTTGATAGTTGGTTGACTGGCCGGAGTGGATGAAATTAATACTGCTATCATTTCATCGTTGTACTTTTTGATCATTTTGAAAGAGAATGAATTGAACAATTTAAGAATGCTTCCTCTTAGTGCATTCTTCCTGGGTTTGCCCCGCTAGCCTTTTTTGGCTCTGATGATAATGAAAAGTGCCACTAGTGTGGCAAGAGTATCGGCACTTAGGCAAACAAAGAGGCTCAATGTATCACCCTGTTTCGTTAAGAAACTTATTGGTGTCTAGCTGATGTTATTTCTTACGAAATTCGTACCCTGACTGGGTTCTGATTGTAAGCTCATCCTTCATTAGAATTAAGAATACATCAGGTTTCTTCACTTTCCCAAGCCTGTTTAACCACTTAGTGAAGTGTACAACTTGGCTAGATTCAGGTCCTTCACTTTTCATAAAGTAAAGGCAAAAAACTGCAAAGGAGGCTTCTTCCTTTCCCTAGCTGGTTTGATTTCCTTTCGAATTCACCTTTGGCCGGATCTACATTCTTAGTTCCTACCTTCCCAGTAGGTAAGCATATAGCTCGTGACTGCTTCCTCTTCCTCAAGCCGGTTCTTTATTAAGGTTCAGTTTCCCCAAGCCGATTCTACTTCTTGATGAAATTTAACACCTTGCGGATCGTTTGTTAGGGATCAATGACAAGAAAATTTTAATTTTCACCACGATCTACCGACACAGAATTTCAGCATTTTTAC
This sequence comes from Beris morrisii, assembly GCA_951812415.1. Lineage (NCBI taxonomy): Eukaryota > Metazoa > Arthropoda > Insecta > Diptera > Stratiomyidae > Beris > Beris morrisii. The sequence continues at coordinate 140,310,991 of OX638311.1, forward strand.
GAGACTCTTTGAGACAACTTTTAAAAAAAATACACATTTCGTGACAAATTCGTCCCGAATCTCGAAGATGGGACTGCCTCCCCCTTCTTTGGAGCCGATTCTCTGCTGTTGGTCCATTGTTTTTATTGTTCCTTCGTCTCAGGTGTGAAGTGATGGGCACATGTTACGTCCATGGCTATGAATCGATGCAAAAACTCGACTTTATTGATGTGAAACATCGCCAAACATCGATTGAAACATCCTCACGACGTTATTTTGTTCCATTGTGAGCAAACGCGGCAGCCATCTTCCTCGTGTCAAAATTTTCAGTCAATATGCAAAGTACAGGACTTTTTGAAATGCCTATTATGTCTGCTAGCTCGCGCACTTTCAGTCGATGGTCATCCAATACCATTTTCTGGATTTTCTTCGCCTTTTCTTTGGTCGACCACTGCGTTGTTCGTCTTGACAGCTAGTACGGGCTCGTTTAAACTCTGCCACCCAATGTTTTATTGTTGTGAGCGAAGGAGCAGACTCCCCCAGAGTAAAATTTAGTACGGCTTTGATATTGGTTGTACTGAGACGGTGAGACCATTCAAGTATTGTATCACACGCGAATCTTATCTACCTTTAAAAATTCATTGAGAGAGTTCTCTATTGATGGCTGCCAAATAAAAACTAAGCAACGTAGCGTCTTCAAACTTCAAACTTAAGCCTTATAGGGATGATGCTTTCTGCCATAGTATTTTCTTTAAAATAAAAACCGTCATCAATACGTCAAGCTAGGTACTTCTGAGGCAGCACTAGTATGTTATGCGCTATTTTATATCACTGACATCTAGTAGCGAACTGTTTGAATTTATTTCACTCTACTTCGAAGGTACCTCTTCGTTCGATTTCGTTTCGCCAGAACACAGTACAGGTAACAACATAACTTCAAACTTAAGCCTGCTTACTGCTTTCTATACCATAGTACTTTCTTTCTAATAAAAACCGACATCTATACGTCAGGCTAGGTACTTCTGGAACAGCCCTAGTATGTTAAGATCGTGGATGTAGAAACATCATATGATTAAGATTTTGAGCTTTTTGTTCAGTTTTTTAATAAACACAATATTCTTAAAATACCACCTGTATCTCTTATAGCGCCTGGATATCTCCAGTTTTGTTTAAATGATGAAAATGGTTCTTACTTTGACTAAAAACAGCTATCATTTTAACCATTCAAGATTTTATATTAAGTTTATGTATGCAGGACCCACTGCACCACTGGCATTTAGGATTTTCATCGAGAAAAGTCCTTTGTTTAAATTTGATGTGGTGCAACCATACACAATGCATTTAATGCATTCGCCATCTTTCTATGCACATGGTAATTATTTCAAAAGTTACACCATTTCTATTCCACCACCACTTTGAACACAGACATGCTGTGTTCATCTCGATGCAAATGCATAGCAAATTACAAGAATATAAATTACAAAAAGTTGCGTAAATCTTAAAAGTGCTCAGACAGTAGCAGCAATTTTTAATGCGAGTATTCCACACGATATAAGAGAAATCTAAAGTGCGAAATAGAAAAAGGTGTGCAGCGTTATTAATTCAGCCGACAAACGAAATCAACTCGAAATGTCCAAAGAATTACCAGTTCAACTCATCAAGAGCTAGACTAGATCGAGCCAATCCAGATATCGACTAGATACTGCTAAGCACTTCCGCGATATTCGATATCTCCTAGAAGAAAATGCGACATTTTTCTTCAAACTTATGCAGTCGATGATATCGAATCAAAACCGTCACTATGAAATTCCAGTTATGTAGAGTACGAGTATCTTTTATTCTCGATTTGATTATGTTGATGTTGCTTTTGTTAACTTAAGACCAGAAATATCTTCCGAAGACCTACTTTTGCGAACACAATTAAACAGAATCGTAAAACGGAAATTCACCTTGATCTCTACGAATGGAACCTGTTATGTGCATACATTAGGCGCTGTCTTTCAAGATGCTGTAATTTTGGTTGTATCTTCCGCTTTCACGATTTCAATTTGAACAAAATGCACTCGATCGCTGTCCCTGTTCAAAATTTAAGCATGCGTATTCCGTTTTGAATAATTTCTTATTAATATCCCGAAATCTGCATAATTATTGGTTCACTCCGACTATAAGAACGCATTAACCGGTAATTCTAACCTTCGATTACCGGGTAAATTTAGGGATCTCTCGAATTAGGTAAATCACCAGTCCGAAACGGAACCATGGCCTATGAACCAGCGAGCAATAATTCCTGGACGTGCTCGAACAAAAGCACTTAGTAAAAAAAATAGCTATACACTATGTACTGGACCGGACGCGTCATTGCTCCCCATAGTTCTGCACACCTCAATTTCATCAGTGGAGGAGGACAGGTAACCCTGAAACCGTGAACAAAAACAATAACAACTGAGAAAAAAAATGGTCACGAACTTTTGGTCCGCTGATTCTGCACTTTATGATTCAGTTATTTCACTGATTAAAGCAAAGCGTGTATAATTTGCGACCTTTTCTACTTCACTGCATCGAATTAGTCAGAGATGGTTTACCTTTGAATCTGTTCGAAGCATTAATAATTTAACGCGTGCATAGCGATAGCGTATTAATATCGCTTTCACATGAATGAATACAACGATTTTCTTAAACCGCACCACATATTTGCATAACACTATGGAAACCTTATTAATATCCAGTTTTTGATAAGACGTTATGCAATCTGGTATAGTTAGAAGTTAGAACGTGGTCGTTTGGCTGCATAAATGTTCACGATTACATCTAGCTCTAATGGTGTCTAATACACATACGTATTTAAGAAAGAAATTCTCGTTTTTGTTATTTCTTCACATTCCGGAAGGTTTAATGCTTCGGAATATCCGCACTTTTTCTTGTTTGTCGGGATGTTTGTTCTGAGATAGCGTAAAAACCGATCAACTAATATTGATTCAATTTTTTGCACACAAATTTGGAATTACTATGACCGCGACGCGCGTGAAGCGATGCGACGCGATGATATCTGCGATGACAGCCGCTATTACATCGCTTCGCGCGCGTCGCTTCGATCGTCACATTTCCAATTTCATCGTTAGATTTCGTTTCGAATTTTTTGCAACAAAAGATTGCGCTGGTTAAGAAAATCGCGAATAAATGCCAATACAATAAAAAAACCGGAGGCAATGCGATGTACAAACTATTTTATATCGTCCTTGATTCATCTGCTATGGAATCTTGGTATTAAGTGACCAATACTTTGGGTTACCGTAGTACATAAACAAAAATTTTATAGAACTTGGCCCTTTAGGTATACAGGAAAAAACCAAGATTGACCCATTCTTCCGATTTGTTCATGTTAGGGTTACAGGACATACAGGTATATTTAATTGATTGTTGTAAGAACTGGTATTGAATTTAACTTTTACAGTTTTCCATTTCTATATATTGAACTCAAAAGATGATAATATGATAATATGGATGTGAAATCCACAAGTCTTTAACTTTTAGTTCTACTATCTTGCACTCATCATTAATTAGCTTTAAATTTATCTCCTTTACAACATTTGGTACTACAATTACCAAATTGGTAGACAAAAAGTGGTTAAAAAAAACCCATGCAGTTTTTGTAATTATTTTTTTTTGTTGCTGTAAAAAAATGTTGGTTCAACCCGTATCTAAATCTGCATCGCTTAACCAAAAACAAACAGACGAGGCCCCAGGATTTAATGGTCTTTTTTTTCTGGTCGGATTGATGTTCGGAGAGAATTAGCTTGACATCCAAAATGTGCAAGCCATTTTTCGTATAAATATTTCATTTTCCAGAACGTCGACTACATTCATTCAAAAATTTAGATCATACCAAGCAACCAAAAAAAAACTGGACCATGTAATTCGTGCCTAAATGTATGAAGAAAAAATTAGCGACGATAATGAGGCTAACAAAATTATTCATACACCTTGAAATCATCATTATTTAGAAAAAAAGAAGTGTAGTTTACTTTCGATTTTATGTATGAATTTCAGTTTTATATCAACACTACTTTCAATGTTTACAGAGATGATGTTCCTAACATATATGAATGTTGTTAAGGGAATGCAGAGACTTTGTAGAAATAAGTTTCTAGATTAAATAAAATAAATAATAATAATCGTGAATAGTGCGGTAGTTCTTATTCCTTCAAGGAAAATTGACATTTAGTGTGTTTTAAACCGACGGCAACATCTGGACATCTGTTGCTTATTAGCGAACTAAAATTGTTCCTTGAGAATTTCATTTCACTAGCTGAAACAATCCAACACAGAAAAACGTTTCCTTGAGGCCTTGGAGTGATTTTTACATAATAAAGCTAATAAAAACTTTTAAAAATTAATCTTAAATTACATGTAGAAAATAAATGCTGAAAAATTTCATTAAATTAATAACCCATAAAATGAATTTGATAGTACTGATAGATTTCAAACCAAATTTTATTTGACCGATTACTGTAAATAATTGTTAGATCTAAAAACTAATTTTTCCAGTCATAATAATATGTTCAAAGTAGCCGGAATTCTGTACAGTGAAGATTGTATTACACTGTATGCCACGCGGTCAAATATTTGACCATAAAAATTTGACCGAATTATATGTCAAATATCCATTTGACACGCTACCCGATCGCGATATTACACTATTTGACACTATCGCCAAATTTTCTATTCGTGTAAAGCGGTCAAACACCATCAGGTCAGATCTATTGTAAATATTGGTGTATATACTACTCCGAGCACCAAATTCTTGAGTTTACAACTCCATTCAGATTAATTAACGAGACGTAAGTGGATTCAACAAAAAATAGGAGTGTAATAAGAAAAAGTTATTGTTTTAATGTTTGTTGTTGTTAGTGGAGGTATTAAAAATTAACAAAAAAAAGTACTATGCAGTAATTATGGTGTCGTATTTACTGGAAAAAAGACAGAAGTCTTTCACCGATCACGGCAAAAAATTAAATATTCACGAATGACACTTCCTATTTGACCTATATGACAGAGTTGTTTTTCCAAAAATCGTAAACGGTCAAATGTGGTCAGATTGATTGTCAAATGATGTCAGACGGTCAAATGAATAGTGCAATGGTCAAACAGCTTTTGACCATTGCACTATCTGACCGCATTTGACAGGGAAAATGGTCAAATATTTGACCGCATAGCACACCTTCAGTGTAGTACTAGCTTCAGTAGCAAAACTGTCATATCGGCTCGATTTACCTTTATAATTTAAGGTGTTAGGAAGTAACAACACATCGTTTTAAAAATTGTTACAATCATTGAAAGCAAGATCGTCGGTTAGAATGAAACTAATGCACATGGATGGATTCAATAGAATAAATCTTTCAAAATAGGTTTGATTGCAAGTACGTGCTTCTTATAACCGTCAACAACTTTCTTCTATACTCCGCACTAACAGAAAGTGTGCTAGGCGTAATACTTAAATAAAATAAAATGAAAAAAAAGCGTCCATCTAAAATGAAACAAATACAATAATTCTACTTATACTATAAAAATATGACGTCGGACTTTAGCAACCGATATGATTTATAGATCTGCCGAGCAAAACTGGTTGCAATTATAAAAGTAAATTATTGCTTATTTTCTGTGTTATGTTCACGTATAGCAGTTAATGCGACATTCGAAGAGAATATTATGGACAATAGTCTAGAAATTACCAACATTCGCACTTTCTCATCAGACTTGAAAGGGAGATGGTACATCATACCGTTTTACTGTTTTCGTTTTAACTCCACTGCATTATTTATTAATTGGACAATTCGTTGCTGTGGCTGATTGAACTAGGTATGGATATCCTTATCTATACGCTATATGAGACTTATTCGTTAGATGTCACGGGTATCTTATCATAATCGAACAACCGATCTATGATGCATAGCTGCCACTCTGACCTTTCTCAAATTATCCCGAAATCAAAAATCTGTAAACACCCTTCTCCCACATTTAAATTTAAAGTCATATTGTTACATGTACACTCTGTTGCATATAGAGGAATTGGTATGTAAAAAATTTAGTGAGCTACAAAGTCCAAATATTATAGGAATTAGTTTTAAGTTATGGTTAGGATCGGGTTTGCTATTGGGCGAAATTCTTCGGATAGCTTCCAAACAAAACTCCTTAAAACACGTGTCCACGATAACTTCAGATCGCTTCAAGCAAAGGTCTTTGAAATTTTGTACACATTACTTTTTATATGGTACCAGGTGAATGGATAAATATGCTGACAATCCAGTAAGTCCTTCCTGCACATCCCATGTAAAAGCCCTTGAAAAAGGATAAGTTTACTTTCGATGATATATCTAAAGTTCCAGATACGAAATAGAACAATGAAGGTATTGTCTTTTTCTTTCGAGTAGCAACTAAAGGAAAGTCCTTAAAAAAGAGTAAACTACATTTGCCATCCAAATTCTGCTTTATCTATAACTACAATATAAGTCTGAGTTCAGTATTTCATCTACAGTATTATAGAATTGACTTGCAGCCTTTTATTACAAAGCATTGATCTTTTTAACCAATTAGTAGTAATATTAAGTCATTAGAGAAGTAAACTAGTTTAAATTTATTATTTTAACAAGTATTTAAGGGCCTGTGGCCGATACTTGATGGAATGACCCTGGAGGAACCACAAACATCCAATGAATGCATTGACAATAATGAAAAATTTGTATAATAATGAATAAACTAATGACTCATGTAGGTGCTGGAAATTATATGTTATATGTGTACCCTGTCGACCCGCAGAACATGAATTACATCAGTTTTCAACAATAACATCAACAACAACCCTCCTGTATCTTCAAAGAACCAGGCAGAACAGCGAAGAAATCTCTCGACACTTCTCGCATGCAGAAGATACTTCTTGCGAGTTCCTGATACACCACCGAATATGCTGGAAATCTCTCGACTCAACACATGCAGTTATAAGCAAGGTAGCAGTTTTCACTACGGTGAAGGCAAGATGACGGGTCAGTTCTATGCGAAAGTGTTTGGAAATTGATTTTGATTGGTAGTATCGATCGAGCAGTGATCGGGTAGTACATTAAATCGAAAAAAAAAACAATAATTCTGTCATTTTAGATTCAGTTCAGCTGGTTCGAACAACTTCTGGTTTTGTTATAACTAATTTTCGAATTTTAATAAATTTTTATCGCATTTTTCCTCATTGTGCAGAGGACAGATGGTAATTTCCCACTTGGTTCCCGACGAGCTAGTACGTCCTATATACCCATTATAAGCTCAAAAAATCTTCTGACAACACTTTTAAATAACACGAAATTATCGGCTTTTTATCTTTCACTTTTCCCCGATAAACTTTCTTATTTAAAATAGACTAGCTGGTAAAAAGAAGATTTTTTACCCTTTCTGTTTTAGATAGTAGAATTTATAGAAAATCTGTTTTTTTTTTAAATCACGCTATGACACTGACCAAATATATGCGCATTAGAAATTAGTAGCAGCACCGCTATCACCAATCGATCTATAAAGTTGATTTTAACTATCATTCGTGACATAAACCTTACTAACTGCCGTAGTACTAAAAAAAATAAATACATTATAAAAATTTCAAATTTACATAAATCTTCATAAAACCATTTCTTCCGCAATATTCAAATTGTATACAGTATAAAAAAAATATTTGTTTGAACACGATAACATAAATCAAATCGAATTGTATGCTGAATTGCATTAATGCAATCTAAAGCAGTCTCTACAGCTCTTATGCATCCAAATCCGCTTATTACATAAAATCATAGTTTACACCTACAAAATTACCTTCTACTTGATTAAAAGAAAAAAGAAGCTAACGATGATTTCGATAAATTGCACGGTATAATACAATTTGGTATGAAACAATATCGATTTCCTTGTTGTGACACTGACCTTTAGATTTAGCGAAAGTTTACTATTAGATTTGGCATTGAAATTGAAAAAAAAAACAATATCGTATGAAAATTTAAAAATTTATGAATGGCGTATCGTCTCACCTTAATTAGCTACCTAGTTTTTTAGTTAAAATTTGAGTTTGGAATATGTTTCTTATGGAATTTGCTAAATCAAATATTACATTTTTAAAAAATTAAATCAAAAATGTTTCGACTCAAGGAGGAATTTCATGACCAACTGAGTTCAACTTTTGGACACGCTCGCGCTGGATATCAAGTAGGTAGGATACAATTGAAACAGCATTTCTCAAAAAGATATAGGTTCTTCTTCCCTATAGGCTACCGCCCACAATTTCGTGAGAAAAGTCAACGAAACTGTTCGTAACTTGAGCTAACAAATACTTCGGGATTGGCATTGGAAAAGCATCGATATAACTAGACGATTTTCTGTTTGCCTAAATGTTTTTTCCGCTATAGCTCAACACTTCGACTGTACAGTCTTTTTGACATCAATTTTGACAACAATTTTGACAAGTTTATTTCAAAGAGTCCACGCGCCATCACGTAATAAGCAGGAAAGGTAGACATGTAGGCTAAACAAATTTGGCAATACTTAAAACAAAGCTAATGTGAAAGGATTTGTAGGAAAAATTATAATAGAATTAATAGAAAAATTATTATTAATGAATAAAAGAGGCACGTACTGAAAGGCTTTATCTGAAAATCAAAGAGCATTCATTGAATGAAAGAATTTCTGATTTATGGCTGCTGTGATACATGCCCAACTACGCCTAACTCCAGGGCGATATCATTAGAAAGACGGCAGTTATGGGACAAAAGCAAAATATTTTAAGGACTTTCAAAACGTTTGGCGAAGTACTAGCACGGATATTTGATATCTGGTATTATCAATTCGAAATCGAACATTTATTTAGTTTATTTGCTATTTTGTCCAGCACAAAAGTATCACTTGAATCACACCTGTCCCCTACATGCAATGATTTGGGGGGCCCAGTACTTTTGAGTGCCATTGAACAAATGTTCAGTATCAAAAATTAAAATTGTTATTTAAAAAAATAACAAATTAGCATTCTTAGATAGTAATCTCTATTCTAACCTTAACCAATAATTATAATAAGCATAAAAATTGAACTCTGTAATTACGGTTAATAGGTCCGCACGTAAAGGGTCTTCCAAAAATATTCACTTGCCGTAGTCATAAATTACCATTTTTATTGTACCCAGTTGTGCTAAAAAGATAATTGCAGGAAACTCAGGTACCTATTACTTTTACTAGGTGAGTTTGAAATTCATAAAAAAATCATTCTCTGTAAAAACTTAACCCAAATAATACCAAACTGATTATATTCCCTTTCTTTCGTACTCGACATGAGAAATTCATACAGCAATATTTGATCACACCAACTTTTTGGCAGTGAATAGAACAACGATTGTAAAATTCGGCGCGACTAATAAATCATTCGATTTTGGTCAAATAATTTGAATTGGTTCCATTATATCAAGCTGGAACAAAAAGCTTTCATTTTGATGATTGATACTGTACGAGTGGATATGAGACTTTTATGATTGTAGTAAATATTTGTTTAGGTTTTTTTATTGATTCAAGTCCGGAATATTATTCACTTGGCGATTACTTAATATGAAGAGTATCGATTTTGGTGAACGATGAATGTTGAAGAAAGTGCATTAGTTCACTTTTAAGTTTGATTATGAGTTGCGAAATTTTTAATTGAATTATGAGTTGAAGATACGAGTATATACGGACGCCTATTACACTGTTTATTTAATTATTTATTTTAAAGTTATGCCTTGCAATGCAACGAGGAAGCCTAATTAACCCAAAAAGAGCGACCTGAAACTGCAAAAAAATCGTTACTTTGTTTAGTATCGTGCGAACCTTACGTGTACCTTACGTGTTCTGCAAAGTGTTGTAAAATCGAATGTAGTGCATGTACAATGGAAACAGTAAAAATGAAATATTCATAACGTTGATTATCCCTTACGTAGTTAGCTGGAACAATATCACAGATAATGAATACGTCTTTTTTTTTTAAAAAAAAAACCCGCTTATTTTCCAAAACATTTCGAGAATTGGAAACGACTTTAAGGTTTAAAGTAGAAACAATAGAATTATTTCTAGCTTCGATAAATAGGCTGATCGATGATTTTTATTACCGATTGCTTGTCTGAAAAGCAAACAATATGAGGTACTGATAAGTCGACCAAACCAGACCAATTATACAAAGCAGAAAAACAAATAGGTATACCTTGTGTGTTTTTTTCATAACTAAAAACCCATTGAGTCTGAAACGTGCTAAATTAACAATATTTTACCAAGAAAAACCTCTTTTTCATCCGTTCATTTTTGCTGCCACCAATCCGAAATATATAAAATTCGAAAAAGTGACACAGTTCTATTACAATTCAAGTTAACTGTCACTTTCTTCCAGTTTCAATAGGCCGTTGGTGCAAACCCGGCTCGACGGACCAAAAATTGTTGCATTCTTTTTCAAACAATTATTTTTTTAAATTTTTAAATTTAATTGTAAACTTCCTGAATCATTCCAAACGTGAAGCTGTAGGAATTACATAGTGAAGTGCTTAAAGGCGCCCTAAGAGTGGGCAAGAAGGGGCACTTGCTCTTCATTGCACCAATCCGAAAAATATAAAATTCGAAAAAGTATAACTATTTAATCGAATGTGATACAACTATTTTACAATTCAAGTTAACTGTAAAATTATTGCTCAACTTTTTTCCAGTTTCCTTAGACTGTTGGTGCAAAACCTATACAATGATTTTTTTTAATTTTTCGATTTAATTTTAAATTGTTCCTGAATCATTCCAAGCTTTAGGAGTTACGTAGTGAAGTGAGGCTCGCTTTACATTATAAACGGGGAAATTTAATTAAATTGTAAACAGATCGGTACATTCAATTTCGATTTCTTTTGTGTAATATACTATTTAATTGTTCGTTCTTCAAGGGAAACAAAAAGTTAAAAAAAAGGACAGATTTATTTTGGTTGCTGGCTTTTTGGCTAGCCATTGGCGTAACTGGTTTGGTACCAGGGTGATCAAGGCTTAATCCAGAAGGGGTCTGGCTGCTCTAGAAAAAAATCGCAATTAAAAATTGGTTGCCGATAAAATATTGTACTTTTCCTAACTTTTTCAGGCGATAGGGTCTTCTATTTCTCGCCATGGATGTTCATCTTAGTTCATATACTTTTTCAATCATTCCAATCACATCACTAAGATTCAACACATATCTCTAAGCTAACATAGAGCAATATAATAGTTGAAAAGCCAGTAGGCGTCGCGGCTTGCAGACTAGCGATTCTTCTCTTCCCACTGTTAAACTCTGTACCACTCGGTATCTACCGCATGAAACGAACACCAAGTACTTTCTATGATTTATTTTTATAAAATATTTCCAAATGTTACAAATTATACATCTATCTTTCTGTATATTTTGCGAACTGAGCCTCTAGTTGGTTTTAAAAAATTTCGCACAGGTCGATAGTTCTTTGCTATTAGACCGCTAGATACCTCCTTACAAAAGTCGTCGGAAAATATATGCATTCATCTCCTGGAACCTAACTACAAAATAAGTCACTCAGGAAGCAGAAATTACATACACGAATTCTGGGAAGTGCCGCTAAAGATATAGTTTTTAAAAAAAATCCACCATACAAATAAAATCAACCCCAAAAACCAATTTAATACCTCATTCGGACTTAAAGATATTAAGAAATTGATATAGAACCATTTTTTCAAAAATCACGAAATTACATTTTAGGCGTTTGTACGTTTTTCAAGTATCCGTTAGAATTGGAAAAATCTCTCTACTCACGCCTTGGGGATCAAATATCAAAAATTCCCGAAAGCACTTTTTAGGTGTCTGTACATATAAGTACCATATACTCGTAGGAGTGAAAACAAACTGAATATAATGATTCGAAGAAAAATTTAGGAATGAATGAAAGTGTAATTAACTTTGCTTCATCCACTTTTTGGTTTAATAACGAAAAATCATGAAAATGAATTTTAGGCGTTTATATGCGTAATTTGCAGATATAAGAATAAATTCGATTTTTGAGCTGGAATTTCAAAGAATCCTCCCTGTGTTATCAAATGAACATAGTATATAGTATAGTATAGTATAGTAATTTCATGATTGTATGTACAGCGATTTGGACTGGGCGCTTAAACGTGACAAACGTCTGAGATATTAAACCCCTTTTCGCACCCTTCTGCGTTGAATATCGAAAAATGCCGAAAGCGCTTTTTAGGCGTTTATATAAGTAGGTGGTCTGAAAAAATCAACTCGGTGGTGGAATTTCAAACAATTCTGCTTCATAAAATGAATATAGTATCAAAATTTCATGCCTTACTGTATAACGGTGTAGGAGACTTATACGTGACTAAGCATTTAGACATTTAACGCCTTGACAACCTTCGGGGTTGAATACCGAAAAATCCCAAAAACGATTGCTAGGCGTTTATACAAGTCGGATGATAGAAAGAATTTAAGCCTCAGTTATAATGGTTCCGATCCGATCCGATCCGGAAAACGGACAGTGTTGAGTTTCTCTATCCGACACACATGTAAAGGGAATTTCGGAACGACTAGTCACAATTGTTCCGTTAATTAGCCGAGACACAAAACGGAGGGGTAAAGTTGACCAACTTTCAACTTCTATCCGTTCCGACGCTAAGAGGTGAATTATTGAATTTTACCACCTCTTTCGCCTCACTAAAAATCAAAATTACACCTCGATAGTGTCACTTTGACGAATGTGGGAACGGAATCATTGTGCCTAGAAGTTTTTCTCCTCCGACGTAGCCGGATTGGATCGGAACCATTATAACTGAGGCTTTACTCGATATCTCATCAGTAGTAACAGCGATGGGGAATTCGTGCTAAACACTCGGATATTTAACGCCTTTTCAAACCCTTCGGGGTTGAATATTGATAATTCCTAAAAACCGTTTTTAGGCGTTTAAGTAGGCTATATGAAAAAAATCAACTCAATATATTATCAGTCTACGTAGGAATTCGTACTAAGGACTTTATCAGAATCTTCGAGGTTGAATACCGAAAAATCTCGAAAATATTTTTTAAGCGTTTTTATAAGTAGACTGTCAAGAAAAGAATAACTCGATATCAGATCAGTCAAACGCCCTTCGAAATAGAACACCAGGAAATTCCGAAAACGCCTTTTAGAATTTTAAAAAAATCAACTCGATGTCTCATCAGTACTAAGAGATATGGAGGAATTCGCAAAAACGTGTTAAACCCATTTCATCCTATTACTGGTTTAGTTACGAAAAGTCCTGCAAATACATTTTAGGCGTTTGTTTAAGTAAAAAAAAGTGAAAATCTATTCTATCGTGATATCATTGGGCTTCAAAGATCCTTTTCATTAACTTGAGAGTGGAATTAAAAAAAATCAGTTCTTAAAACGTTTCTACGTCCTGCAACGATTATACTGCCAAAATTGCATGCTTCTAGATACAGCGGGTTGAGCTGGGTGTTGACGTGACTTTACTCTTTTGTAGACAATGTATTTTGATTTTTATTGTTTTTTTGTGTTTTAACTTGCAACTGAGTTAATTTGTTTTTAATTTGTTTCATTTAGGGCCGTATTATTCACCTCGGGTTATTTTCGCCTTAACCAGCTGTTAACTTATCCGGGACATTAACTTTAATCACTGGTTAATTTCTCTGGGTATAAAATTGTATTATTCACCTCAGGTTTTAAGTTCATTGGTTGGTTAGATTGAGTGGACCACTTAAAGTGATAAGTTTCTAGTGGAGGGGTGAGGGTGATGTGGGTAGCGTTTTAGACGAAAAACTTTGGTTTTTATATTTCAGGAACCACTTCTGCTAGGAAGCTGAAATTCGGAACTTACATAGATCTACGATATTGTACCCACTTGCAATCAAATTTTTTATATGAGTGAAGGGGTTCGGGAGTTCGGAGAAAAACAATGTGTCCGAAACGCTTGAAAGCTTTGGTCGAGACATTCTAAAATCCATATCTCCTGAACGGTTAATATCACAACGTTGAAACTTCATACTTGCTTGTAGACTAGAAACTGGGCGAATAGATCAAAAATAAATTTTTGAGAGTGGTCAGTGGCGTCGGTGGGTGGTAAAAAACCTTACATTGCAATTAAACCAGAAAAATGAAATGTGTCTTATGTTTAAAGATGGACAATAGGAGATAGCTGAATATTTTTTTTTTGTTAAGGAGGCGATGGATCATGGAAGGGATAAGAATTTTTATGAAAAATCACATCTTATATCTCAAGAACTGTATAAGATGGGATCTTACAATTAATATAAGAGTTAGGCCTGAAAACTGTAGGGAGCGGGTATAAGGTGAGGGTGGAGAACGGTGAAAAGGAAAAAATGCAGTTGGTTTTATAAATTGAAACCGACAGAAACAGTCTTTGTCGTTCCATATGTCGATGTCGATTTCTTGTGCCATTTTATTGGCGAAGCTCTAGCCGTCTTCTTCGTCAGAATCTCTCCAATTATCCCACAGATGAGATCTTGCCATAACTTCAATCGTGAATAGTAAAAAATTTGTCAAATCGTCGGTTAAATCCCTGGGTTCCGTAGAAATCCGGAACTTTTCCACCGGTTAAATTTTTCCCTGGGTAACTTTAATCACTTGTTACAAAACCAGCAAATCACCGGTTAAAAACGATAACCGGAGGTGAAAAATACCAAATCTCTGGGAAAACTGGAATTAACCTGAGGTTGTAAATAACCCGAAGTGAATAATACGGCCCATAAAAAGCTTAATATGTCCTCTACTCATAAGTTAAAATTCGGGAAAGTCGTAGGTTTTTCATGCGTGTGTCCTTGTTTAGCTTATGAAACTCGGGCAACCCTAGCCTATCCGGATAGCGAAAACAAGCCAAAGGCTATTTGAGTTTGGAATCCATGATCTCTGAACTAGTTAGACTAGCGTTGGCCTAACGAGGATATTTTTGTCTAAACACAATTAACACTTAATGAACCATAGAAATCGTCTATAGGTCAAATCTTACACCACTGGGGACACTGTTTGAATTAGTCAACTTAAGAAATTTTTCTCTTCAAGGCGGAAGGCACCTCGCTCAGGTATTGTCGCCAACTTTTGCAATAATCAAATTTCTTAATTAAAAAACTCTGTTCAAGACACAATCACCACTCAGAACTTTTCGTAAAATTAAAAACGCAACATTACTTCCCCATTAAGCGATAAGATCACACGCTCTGATAAGAGAACAAATAGCGCAATTGTGGGTGGGTAACGAGATCGTCAGAGCCCGATATTCTATTAACTTAATTAGCAAACGAGTATGATTCGATTATTTCTTTTTTCTATTTTTTTAATTACCTCATCCACCTGGAACTCGTAACACTCGGCGATTTTCTGATAAAGTTCCCGAACGCTGGAAAAGCCCGTAATTAGTCCTGTAGGACTGCCATGGGCCAATTGGCAATGGAAGACGAGTTGCGGCTTCGTAACGTTGGATTCGTATTGTGGGGATCGTTTTTCCGAATTTGGTCCGTTCGAGGATGCGGGCGGTATCATCGCGGATTTTGTATTATTATTTTCGTATGGAACAATCGGTGCGACGTTTCCGTTTGCACCCGATTTACTTAATTGCTTCTTATTAAATAACGGCATCGCGGCGAAAGATGTTGGTAATTACTCCGAAAGTGTTTCACTGAATCGGGTACGGAGTACCTGGTCTTAGGATGTACACCTCAGCAGAAATTCATAAGCGAGATAAGAGCTCCCAAAAGCCACACACAAGCGCACACCGAAGTAATTCGATGACTCGGGTCGAGATAAAAAGCCACACTATCGAGTGTAGGAATTTTTTTTTCTTTTTTTTTACTTTTCAATTTTAACTCTTTTTATAAAAATTTTACTTTTGAATTTACTTCAATTACGCGAACCACGTCACATTTTGGATTAGTCACTGGACTTTTACGATTGGCATTTTTATTGATATTTTCGAATATCTGCGATTTTCATGAGACTTTAAATTTTTTTTTGTGGTTGATTGGAAATACTTGAAATTTAATTGTAGAGCCGAAAACGATGTAATTCACGTTTGAAACTTGTCTAGGCACTGAGAGGTGAACCGTAACGACGATGTCTGACATTCAAGTCAAAACCCGGTGAGTATATGCACGAAAACCAGGTGAAAAACGTACGGATAGCTACGATCGCGAATCACACCTGAGCACAGTGCGACGATACGACGACGGTGTGATCACGAGTTCAGTGCTCGCGATCATTCACGACTTTCGAAACTTGCACTAAACGGAAAAGCCGCAACGCTTTAAGAGTTCTACAGATACGAGCGCTATGAGTACCTCGGTGAGCTATCGAATGGAATCTCACCTGGCTACTGGTAGAGCTAGCGTCTGGATCGGATCAGTGATATCCCCAGTACCCCACCTCACCATCACGGCATACAGGTTTCTGCTAAGGTATCCAAAAAATCGGAAAATAATTTTCTACCTTTACCAGGTATCGCGAGCTATAGCCAGAGTTGGAGCACAATACTCTGGATGAAAGCTGGGGAACGGAACGGGTCAAAGTAAATTGGCCCTCGAACCAGCACAAACGGCGATAAGTACAACGTGTGGGGCTTAACGTTTTATACTGAATAGTATGGAGCTCCTCAAACTGTCGACCTTAGAGTCTTGACAAACAAGACTTTATCGTCACTATGACTCGTCCATTGCGAGAAAGTATTTTTCTTTCTTCTAATTATTACTAAACTGATAAGAATTATTACCCATAGTTGGAATTAGACGGCCTTTAGAATTGACTGCATGATAAAAATTATTTAGGCTTGTTGATAACGAATTTATTAAGGTTTATTTTCATTCATACTATCGAACAAATATTGATAACCGACTAATAATTGGAAGTACTTGAATGTCTAGTGTAAGTATCCGTTCTCCAATGTATTGGAAGAAGTGACATTGTGACGTAGAAGTTACGTGTTAGAAGAAAAATGATTAATCGCTTGACTTCCTTTCTTTAAAACCAACCCTTTCCCTTGCGAAGGGATGTATATACTTAGCCGACATTTTAGTATCTAGCTCAGTCCAAGGATTCTTATATAGAGGCGGAAAAAGGATACACTTGCCCCAACTGTACTCCACAAATTCGAGAAATAGTCAATTTTAAATAAAAAGAGTAATCACGAGGCTATTTGGAACGTTATTTTTTAGGTTATCAGTCGCACGGTAATGCACGGAATATCTTTAAATTTTACGAGAACTTTAGAAGATGTTTTCAATTTAACAAAGTAGAAATTGGTTTTAAACATAACGACATTTGCATCAAATATTTTTTGATGCTATGAGATCCTAGAATAAATAAATTATTTTTAAGTAAAATTGGTTGTTGAATATATTATTCACTTTGAATTATTACTTTGATGGTATTGAAATCAGAAAACTTTTGGTTATACGTTTAAATACATACATATATAATATTATAAATATAATAGTAATTATAAATAATAACATTAAGTGAGAATTGCGGAAACAGCGAAAACAAATAAAAAATAAATAAGCTAGGAATGTAAATCTCTATATATAAAAATGAATGTTTGTCTGTCTGTTTGTCCTGTATAGGCTCCTAAACCACTCATCCAATTGCGATGAAACTTTGGTGATTTATTGAGGGTACGCCCTCGATGGTTTCTGCGTTAACAAAATTATTTAACAGTTTGTGGTTCGCGAGTTATTTCAACATTTGAGTGTTTTTCATATGATTTAGCGGCAGTTCGTTTTTGGTGTATTAGTTATGCCTATTCCTATTACTAAATGGTATAAGAGGATAGTGGATGGAAGATGGAATATGGAGGATGGAAGATGGAGGATGGTGGATAGAGGATGGAGGATGGGGGATTGGGGATGGAGGATGGTGGATATAGGATGGAGGATGGAAAATGGAGGATGGTGGATGGAGGATGGTGGGTAGAGGATGGAGAATGGTGGATGGGGGATGGAGGATGGTGGATGGGGGATGGAGTATGGTGGATAGAGGATGGAGTAACGGAAGCAACGGCGCGACGGGAGAAATGGGGGATGGGGGATGGTGGATAGGGAATGGTGGATGGAGGATAGTGGATGGATGATGGTGGATAGAGGATGGAGGATGGAAGATGGAGGATGATAGATGGAGGATGGTGGATAGAGGACGGAGGATGGTGGATAGCGGATGGAAGATGGAGGATGGTGGATGGAGGACGGTGGATAGAGGATGGTGGATAGAGGATGCAGGATGGTGGATAGAGGATGGTGGGTAGAGGAGGATGGAGCATGGTGGATAGAGGATGGAGTAACGGGAGCAACGGCGCGACGGGGGAAATGGGGGATGGCGGATGGGGGATGGTGGATAGGGGATGGTGGATGGAGGATGGTGGATGGAGTAACGGGAGCAACGGGAGAAATGGGAGCAACGGGAGAAATGGGAGCAACCGGAGTAACGGGAGCAACGATAGTAACAGGAGTATCGGCAGAAACAGGACCAATGGATCAACGGGAGTAACAGGAGCGATGGAACAACGTGAGCGAAGCGAGCGTAGCCGCGGTACGCGGCTAGTATTATATAAATACAATTCTTTTGATCGAAATTGAAGAAAACATTTTACGAATACAAAAAAAGCTTCAACATATCCATCAAAATCTTCAAATCTTCGGGAACGCTAAAAATCTTCGAATTGAAGAAAAATCTTCAAATCTGGCATCACTGCTACTACTCAAGATATATTCTCGAATCTCTCAATCACATTGAATTCAATTTTAATGACTCTCTTTTGGTTGGTACTCGAAACTAAAAGACAGTGAGTTCCGTAAATTGAGTGAACACATTTTTACAGGATTTTTCTATTGCAGCTACTCGAAGGAGGACTCATAGGAATAGGGCCACCCTAACAACAGGGCTAAATGGGCTATAGCCCTGGAGCGCAAACCTTTTGGGAGTGACAATTTTTATTGATGTTATGTTTTAATTTTTTTTAGAAAATACTGACCACAAGAGCGCAGAAATGGAAGATTGTATTTTAAAACTATTATCTGATTTAGATATCAATTTGGAAGATTGTAGAGGGCAATCTTATGATAATGCTTCTAATATGTCGGGTATATATAGCGGCCTCCAAGCGCGCATTAAATCTATAAAAATCTAGCCATTTACGTACTCTGTGCAGCACATTCTTTAAATTTAATTGGTTAGTCGACGGCGGAATGCTACGTACAAGCAATTAAATAATTTTTATTTCTTTAAAATCTATACAATTTCTTTGCTGCGTCAACATCAAGATGGGAAATTTTGAAAGATACGCTAGCATTGAAAAAACAAAGTGCCCAAAAAATTAAGCGACACTCGTTGGTCAGCAAGAGCTGATTGAGTGAAGGGAACTGTTTCCGGTTATGAAAATTTTAGAAATGCTTTGAATAAAATTTTCGAATTTAATTTCCAAAAGCCTGCAACAAAATTTGAAGATGAGGGGTTGTTAAATGAGTTCAACTCACTGGAAACTGCTATTATGGTAGCATTTTGGAGCGAAATATTAGAAATCATAGATAAAACTAATATATCACTTCAAAAAGTTGATCATACAATTGAAAGCATTATTTGATACGCTTCTTTAGAAACGAAACGAGACGAAACAAAATACAGAATCATTTAACCTTTACAAATCCGAAGGTATAAAATTGTCTAATTCTGAAACTTTTATATTTTGTATTTGCCGCTTCCACTAGCCTTCAAAATTGTATTTTCTTATGACGAGGGGCGCATTATTTTTAGTAGCCCACGGGCGCCGAATATCTTATGACGGCACTGCATAGGAACTATTTCAAATTTTTTCCTTCAACTGCAGCAAGTGGAAAAGCAATGTATAAAACATTTTAAAGTCACAACCTAAGACTAAGCATTCGTTGTTTATACGAACATCTAATTTGTAAGCACAAAACAGACGAACTTGTATGAAAAGCATGTGTGTCTTTCGGAAGAATCGTACACAATCATTTTACACCCCCTTAGGTGTTGAATATCGCAAAACCCACAAATTGATTTTTAGATCAATATGTATAAAGCCCATTGAAAGGGAAGCGAAGTCGATATTTAATTAGACCTAAAAAATTTATAGGAATTCGTGAAAACTTGAACAGCACCTTACGCACCCTAGAAGGTTGAATATCGAAAAACTCTCAAATAGGTTTTTTCCCGATTGTATTTAAAGCCCTTAGAAGTGAAAGCGAATTCGATGTCTAATTAGACCAAAGAAATATGTTGGAATTCGTGAAAACGTACTCCACCACTAAACACCCCTTTAGGTGTTGAATATCAAATTATTTGGAAAACAGTTTCCAGGCTCTTATACTCGTATATGGTAAAGAGTCAGCAGAAGCAAGATCAATCATTACATATGCGGACCTAAATGATAGAACGAAATTCGTGAAAATGTGAAAAAAAAAACAATTTTTTTGCTTCTGCTTTGTACGCGAAATAAGAGCGAAATAAAAATTTCAGTTTTATTTTTCTTTTCTTTAATTACTTCTGAATACATCTACATATGCTTACTAAGTTTCAACATTCTAGCAGAAGAGCTTCCTAAAATAAAAAAAAACCACCCCTCAAAAATTTTAATTTTTTGTTGCATACCTCTATGGTGGCTCTTTATAGCCATAAATTTTTAGCTTTCTACCCTTTGCCGTTTTCGAGAAATAAATAACCCATTATCACTTCCTACACCCCCACAATTAAAAGTGAGTACTCCTCTACTGGGCCAACTTTCTGTTAAAATTTTAAGGTCGTATTTGGTACGATTCTTGAGATATAAAAATCGTATTTTTTTAAATTGCTTCTGTGCTCCACCTCTGCCCTTAAACATTTTACATTTTACTTATCTTATATACACAAACCAAACTTCATCTTTCAGGTATATTTTTTTCGGAAGAAATTGTAATCCAAAGTTTTTTAACCTCACACACCACCTCGCACCTTTAAAATGTTAGTCCGTGTCTAGGTTCACAAAGTTTAAGCCTTCTGACATCAACCGTTCAGGAGATGTAGGCTTTGAAATGATCCCATCCCATCCCTATTTCGGACGCCTTCCTTTTACCCCCACTCCTACACTCCTTTAGCTACATTTGTAATTTGTTTGCCAATAGGTTCATTACCATAGTTCTACATATCTTTCAACTTTCAGCTTTACAGCATAAGCGGTTCCTGAAATCTAAAAAAAAAACATTTTTTCGTCTTAAACACTTCTCCGCCTCCCTCTTCACACTCCACCCTAAGAAATGTTACCACCCAATCTACCAAACAAAAAAATTTCAACTTAATATCTCAACGGGTTTGTAAGGTACGCGCCTTCAAACGCATTTGCGTTTGGCGGACGGCATACGGAATACGGCCGACTGACTTACATTTCTTTGTTTCCCTATTTTGGTTTACTAGTCCTAAAACATGAAAATCCAAAATTTCAGGGAAGCAAATTTTTTTTTTAATTTTCGTGTCGATCACAACACTTCATTATTTAAAATAGTGATCCTGCGCACAAACCAATATGCTGGGAATCTCTTGAGTCAACACATGCAGTATATAAGCGTAGCAGTTCCTCTTCACTCTGAATCAGTTTTTCTACTGCGAAAGTGAGACGACGATCAGCTTTATTGAAAAGTGGATGTGTAAAGTGATTTTCAATGATAACAGCGAGTCGTGTAGTAAATGATTTCGAGAAGATTTCTCAATATTTATTAATTTTAAACGAATTGAAAATCCCGGTGAACCCCTAGTTCTCAACAATATGTTCATTTCCATTCCAAATCATAAAGTAAAATTCGTTATGGCAACTTCAAGGATATAAAGATATGAATTTTTTTTTGTGTTCAGCGAAGATTAACTAAAAAGTTGTCCCGTATTTTTTGAACTATTACAAAATTAAATTACCTTTAAAAATACCAAATTTTACTTTTTTCCTTTTTTTGAAAAGAAGATGTAGCTTATTTTGCTACAAACATGAGCTTCTATCTGAATTATTAACATTTTTATGTAAATGTTATAATTCACACCATACTCTAAAATTTATTATTTTTCTTCGCTAAGAGCGTTTTTCGGCGTAAAGAATAGAATGCGAATTATTCAAAAATTAATCAAAATTCTGAAATTTTCTGGACCTGTTCAATATATCAGTTTCGTTCATGTCTTGTTATAACACTTTATGACGGTATGCATAGAAAATGACTGTGTCACCCAAATTTTGGTTGTATTCTTGGCATAGCTTGACTAGTTTTACAACAGCTCAAATCAATGAGAGAGTAAACTTAAACATTTTGTATTGAATAAAAAATATTGAAATTAAAATGACGAATGATTGTTTCTACGGGATTTGGAAACTTCCATGGCGTTTTCAACCTCGCGAAGACTTTCATTATTATTTTTCTATTTTTAATCATGAAGTGAGAAGCTGACTTTTTGGACTAGTTAGCTCAGCTTTTTCAAAACTATTAGAACACGTGACGACAACACTCAACATAGTCGACCAGGCACTAAAGATCTGGAAACCTGGAAACTTTCCATTTTTATCAGCACATGATTCACTGGTGTAGCTACTCTGCACGAAAAACTCTCTTTTTTTGTTGCTTTCGCATATCGTTAGCCTGCTCTGCACTGGATAATAATTCAAAGAAACAAATAAAAAGAGTACACCTACTATAACAAAAACCTCGTTAGCCAAGCATGTTTCAATGCATATAATAGTATTAATTTAAAGATGTAGAAACACTGAATTATTAGCGTCTAACGCTTGAGAAAAAAAGAGTTAAAAAGTGCTCAACGCTCAGCAATTTACCCACATATCTCAGCTTACCTGAGCATATCATTCAACGATTCAACCAACATTCATGTGGTTGCGCTATAGAGAAAAGTGTGCTTACTGTGCACACCCATTGCCATTTGTACTATAGGAAAAAGGTAAAAATCACTTTTAGGAGAGTTGTGCACTAATAACGGAATATTCACTTCCAACTCGGAAGTAGAAGCCCTCGATTTGTGATCTAAAAAACAATAACACAATAAAATTGAATGAGTCAGCTATGACCCTTCGTAGAGTTACACCTCATACATGATAAAGTGGGTACTTTGCAATTATGTATGTACCAGAAGTGCTTACTTACGAGTACCAACAATATTTATAATTTCATTTCCAATGTGTGACGTGGACACAATATTGAAATTAAAATAATAACAATATACGCAATGATATTGTGAATTTTTAAATTATTGCTATTATAGGCCGGTCTCTCTAGCCGTAATACTTTGAAGTGCTTACGTGACCGGATATAAGGAATTTAAATTAAATTAGATGCCGTCTGGTGGGACACTTTTTTGGTAAAAACATTGTTTTAAAATCGCTGATAGACACAACAAATTGTTCATGACTAAACAAATTTAAATTGTATAGTTTGTAAGAACTTATTTATGGTAATAAAGATTTGAAAAGCGTATTTTTAAGTCACGACAGTCCATAGTTAAATTGTATGTTTTGTTCCGCTTTAGGAAATGATTCTTTACTAGCAAATTTTAGATATACAGGGGTGTCGGGTGGGCATATAATGTAACTCAGAAAATTTTAATAAATACAAGTCATGTCTAATTGTACTCTCTAGATGAAATCTTTGGAGTGTATTATGCGTATAATTAAACGCAAAAGTTTAATAATAAGGTATTGTGGTTTGAACTGGAAGTTAAAATAAAATGTCTGTCCTAAAATTTTATGTTTTCACGTTTTATGATTATAAGTCGCATATAGACCCTGGCTGTTTCGGCCGCATCTACAACCTAGGGCTATTAGATTCTAACCCTCTGTCGGTGACCCTGTTGGGATATTAATAGCCCTGTTTCAGATCAGAATCAAATAAGGAAACAAAAAGTTTTAAAAATCACAATAAGACAAAAAATCTGCCAACAGTCTGAGCGCAACCTTATTATTTTTTCGGTAGAAGTTCGGAACGAGTTTAATTCTGAGATGCGGTGTAGGTTACTATGTGACTGAAAACCTAAAAAAAAAGTTCGGAAAGCGGTTAGAATGGGGTCGCGCTATAATACTTACGCCGCTGCCTCATATAACATATGAATTACATAATTGGGTCATACTCCGGGACGAGGTCTAGTCCTAGTATAATATCAGTTGTTACGCCATTACAAGGTTTTTCGTGATTTGGTTTTGGGCCAATACATGAAATCGGAAATGCGTTTGTAGGCGATTATATAAAAAGTCTGTGGAAGTGCAAACCAATCTAATATCTCATCAATCCTGAGAAATATGTCGAAAGCCTTACGTCCTATTGGAGTTGAATAACAAACATCCTAAAATCAACTTTTTAACGATTATGTAGGAAGCCTTTGGAAGTAAAAATAAATTCGATATCTCATTAGAACTAAGAAATATGTAAGAATTTGTGAAAATACATGCAACCCCCTTGCACCCACTTTGGGGTTGAATATCCAAAAATCCTGAAATGAGTTTTTAGATATATATAAAGAAAGCCCGAGGAAGTAAAAACCAATCCAAGGTCTTATCACTCCTAAGAGATATGACGGAATTCGTGAAAACGTGTTCAACGCGTTTTTACACTCTTAGGGGTTGAAAAAGGAAAAACCTTGAAAACGAGTTTTAGGTGATTATTAAATAAGCCCGTGGAAGTGAAAAGTTATTCGATATCTAATCAGACCTGAGGGATACGGCTGAATTCGTGAAAATGTAAACATCCCCTTTACACCACCTTGGGGGTCGAATTTCAAAAAATCCTGAAAACACTTTCTAGGTATTTCTATGAAGAACCCGTGGAAAAAAAAGAATTCAATATTTCGAAAGACCTAATAGATATGACGAAAATCGTGAAAATATATGCATTCCATTTTCACTGATCATTTTTTTTGCCCACTTCCGAACGCTAATGGATATTTGAATTTTTTTTTTAATCAAAATCACTTTTCTAGATTATTTACATATACGTACCGAATTTCAAGGCTCTAGCATAAGCCGTTCTATAGTTAGAAAAAACACCCCCCACCCCCGTACCATACTATCCCTATAAAAAATTATATTTGTCCAACATGCTACTACTATAATTCTATCTAAATACCAAGTTTCAGCTTTATATTGTTATAGGTTCTCGAGATATAAAAATCGAAAATTTTTACTTTCCACCCTTACTCTTTACACCCTCATCCATGAACATTTTTTTTCTGTTGGGGGTCTATTAGGCCTACTTCTGGTAAAAATTTTAAGCATCTATCTTACACTGTTCTTGAGATATGAGACGTGATTTTTTAAAAAAATGTTTAACCCCTCCACTTCCATGCTCCACCGCCCCCTTAAAAAGTTTTACTTTCAGCAAACTTTATTTGTCAACATTTATACAGAAACCAAATTTTATTTCTCTAGTGTAATTGGTTCGTGAGATATCGTAATCTAAAGTTTTTCAACCCCCACCCCCGTACGTCACTGCCCCCTCTCTTGTTTCGGATCTATTCTCCTAGTATACCCACAGATGTTCATTAAGTTTTAATTTCATGATATTAACCGATTAAAAGATATGGATTTTAGAATGTCTCTATTTCGGCTTTCTGCTCAGTTTACCAACGAAAAAAAAATCAACTTAATAGCTCAAAGAGTTTGAGAGCTGTAAGCTTTCAAACGTTTTGCGGACGGCGTACGGCGCACAGACGGACTTAACATTTTTTTTTTTTTTGGTGTCTATTAGTCATGAAACGTGGAAAAAAAATTTTTCAGGGTAGCAAATTTTTTTTTTTTAAAAATCGATAACAATACTTTATTATTAAAATAATAAAACATAGAATGCCAAAAAAATTTAGTAAAAAAATTTTTTAAAAAAAAATTCGTTATATCACCCCTTTTTTTCGATCCATTTTAAAACTAATGTTTCATTCCAGTCTGCTCATTAATCATCTAAATAATTTAATGTTAAGTTAAACACTTATTGTAATTTAATTTAATACTATACAAATATGTACTTGTAATGCTCTATAAATAAAAAACAATTATACTGCTGTAATACCTACCTATATTTCATTCGCACATTTTAGGTGGCCGTACTGAAAATGTTCATTATGTATGAATTAAGTTGTCCAGAAACGTGTAAACTGAATTCGGGCATTGGCGAGTCAATATGAATTTTCAGTACTGACAGAAACCTGAAAGAAAGAAACTTGATTTCTCAAATTAATTTTTGTTTTTCACTTTTCTATGGGTCAGAATAGACCCAATCGTGTCTTCAGTGACAGAGAAAAGCGAACCAACTCCAATCCGAAATCTATCTATGTGCAATTTGTGTTATCAAAACTATTGTAATTGCGTCGGCAGTTCTGATCCAATTGGTCATACAAATTTCTTCAGAAATCAGAAATGAATGAATCTTGGAATTCGTGCCATTTTGGAGTTAATCTTTCCTAAAGTTTTCGAATTCTTAAAATTATTACTGTATCAGTACCGTACAGACAACGACTGGAACCTTATACAAACTATTTGCTAATAACATGCACAGCGCTTCATAGCCTTGGTGGTAGAGTATTGTCTCCAGAATGATGCTGTTTTGGGTTCAACTCCTAGTAGATGCATAAGTAATTATTAACACATATTATATATTTGTTACACTACATCGTTGCACATAGATAAACCAATAAATATGAAAGATTAATAACCAATATAAGCAAAAGTTATAGAAAGGCTCATAACATTAGGAAAAATTTTTTTCAATTATTATAAAAGTGCACCATCAATACCCATCTAGTCATTAATTTGTAATATTAATGCGATATCTGTTCAGTACAGAACGAATTAATTCAGTACTAGAAAAGTTCCGCTGGAGATCTGCTTGTTTTAGTACTGGAAGGTGAAATAGCTTAGCTGGAATACCGGTAGAGTAACGATGTCGTCGGCTTACAAGTGAAACACATTAAGTAAAGGGCAGATAGAATGAGCGTTTTAGATGAAGAACTTGGTTTTCAATATCTCGGGAACTGCTTAAGGTAATAAGTTAATGGAGTTTGTATAGTGTTTGTCGATATGGGTAAAGTGGTGTATGGAAGTGCGAACTAAAAAATGCGTCTGAAACGCTCAAAAGCAGCAATCGAGACATTCTAAAATTCATATCTTCTGAAAGGATTATGCCACAATGTTAAAATTGATTGATTATTTGCAGGCATACTAGAAGCCAGGCGCGTAGTGTGAATCTTTGTAGGGCTAGCGCCACGATATGATAACTAAATTTCGCGAAATTTTTTGATTACTTCCTGGAATTTAGTAATCAAAATCTTATTTCTGAATGAAAATATTAAATTTTTTGACTATAAAATTAATTGAACACGACTATGAACTATTGCGTTAGCCCTACGAAGTTTCATGCTACAGGCCTACTAGAAGCGTACCAACATTAGAAATAAAACGTTTAAGGGGTGAAGAAGAAAAACTTTGGACTACGATATATCATGAACCAAAACAAAGATGAAATTCGGTTTGTGTATAAAGGTGAACAAGTGGAGTTCGATGAATATAAAATTAATCAGTGGTCTGTGAAGAATGAAAGTAGGAAGATAAGAATCTTTCTGAAAAATCACATGTTATATCTCCGGAACTGTTTTATATAGGATCTTAGAATTTATCCGAAAGGTAGGTCTGATAGGCCCCTAGCAGGGAAAAAAAATTAGGAATGAGGATGAGGAGGATGGAAAGGAAAAAATTTCGATTTTGATAGAAAGCTAAAACTTGGAATTTAAGTAGAGCTGTAGGTGTGGCAAGTTCTCCAAATATAATTTCGAATAGTGGTAGTATGATACAAGGGTTGGTGGCGTTTTTTCCTATCTCTGTAAGCGCTTATGCTATAAACTTGAAACTTGATGTAGATGTACTAGAAAAGTACTTTAGGTAAAACAATCATATATCAACTGAGCTGTTGGAAAAAAAATGTACCATATATATATTTTCACGAACTTCGTCATATCTCTTAGGTCTTCAAAAATATTGAATTAGTCTTATTTCAACGGCTTCTTCAGACAAGTGCCCAGAAACCATTCTGAGGTTTTTTTTTCAATTCAACCCCTAAGAGGCTGTAAAAAGGTACACATTTTCATAAATTCCACTACGATTAGATAACGAATTAGTTTTTACTTCTACGGACTTTATATATAATTACAAAAAAAAAACATTTCCAAGATTTTTTGGTTTTCAACCGCGAAGAGGGTGTGAAAGGGATGTACATCTTTTTTACGAATTCCGTCATATATCTTAGGCACGATAAGACATCGAATTGGTTTCTACTTCACCGGGTTTTCTGTATAATCGTCTTAAAACCAATAAAAATATTTTAACATTCAACCCACGATGGTGAGGGGGGGTAATGGGGTTACAGACGTTTTTACAATTTTCGCCATATCTCTTGGGTTTGATGAGATATAAAATTGGCATTTTTCTACGGACTTTTTATATAATCACATAGAAAATAATTTCAGGATTTTTCGATATTCAGCCCTTGTATACAATCTCACGAATTCCAACAATCCTCTTAGATCAGATGAGAAATCGAATTGGTTATTACTTCCTCAGACTTTCTATATAACCGCCTAAAAATTGTTATCAGGACTTTTGGATATTCAACCTCCAAGTGTGTGAAAAAAGTTCCACACGTTTTCACGAATTCCAATATAACTCTTAGACCAGATGAGATATCAAATTGATTTTTATTAGGTTGCTGCAGATGAAATGTCGTTTTTGGTAGTACAATTTGAAACAACTGTAACTTTTATAAAACTTAATTTTATTAATCAAAATAGGCACCAGCACATGCAATACACTTCTCCCAACGAGATACAAGTGCATTTATGCATTGCTCAGTAAGCTCATGCGGAACCCACTTATCAAGCTTTTTGATTTTTCCAAGCTGTTGCAAGTGCCGGAAAACTATCGAATTGTGTACGCCCAATTTCTCTGCAATGTCCCTTACAGTTTGGCGTGAGTCAGATTCCACCAATAAATTCAGCTCATCGTTGTCGATCGAAGGGGTGACCACGTGGCTCACTTTCAAGGGTCAAATCTCCTGATCGGAATTTTTCGAACCAACGCTGTGTGGTTCATTTGTTTACCGTATCAGTTCCAAATGCCCTGTTGATGTTTTTGTTTGGCCAAGTTTAAATTCATAAAGGAAAATTACCCGTTCTTGACTCGAATCCATTTTTTTTCTGTCCGATCTCAATGAAGTCCAAAACTGAAATGACTCCTTGAGTAAATGTAGGGGTATTTATACTTCAATACCCAATACCACTTGTGCCACCTGGCGGCAGTTTGAGACATGAAAATCGCAACTGACTTCACTTCATAGAGAAAAACGACATTTCATCTGCAGCAACCTAATACTTCTACTTGCATTTTACGTAATTGCCTAAAACACAGATTCACAATTTTTCAAAATTCAACCCCAAAAGGAATGTAAAGGGGTTGTATATGTTTTAAAAAATTTCGTCATATCTCTTAGGTCAGATGAGGTGGCAAATTGGTTTTTACTTCAATCGGCTCATAATGTAATCGCCTATAAGCTAATTTCAGAATTTTTTTATATTCAGCCCCTAAGGAAGTGTAAAGAAGTTACTTTTACATGTCTATCGATTTCTGGAATTTTCGATATTTCCACCTCTATATGCATATTATTTATTTCAATATTTGTACAAAGAACGACTGATGAATTTTGAAAGTTGTATCTTACAAGAAGCTATTCTATTAACAAAAATAACTTCCTCAAAAAAAACTGCTTGTCTTGGAACAACCGACGTAACATTTCGACTTTGATCGCGTCCTGGACTATGCGCCAAAAACGTAATTCATATGTTCAACGTAATTCATGTGTAGCAGTGGCGTATGCACTTCTGTTCCCGAACTTTAATAAATAGTAAAGTTTCGCCCACACTGTTGACAGATTTTTTTTAGGTGGGATATTAGGTAATTAGTTTAGCAATGAAACGATCTTAGAATCATTAACCACAATAAGTACACATATGATTTATTTGAACTTCACTGCACTTTAAATGCATTAATCGGTTAATAATAATAATATATATTTATGTATATATAATAATTTTTCTTTTAATCTTAATCACTTTATTCACAAATTTTATTCAATATCTATGTTCACATTTAGATGTTCAATAATATGTTTGTTTGCTTGTTTTTTTTTTAATTTTTTAATTTTCTAAAAAAAAAACCAAAACAACTTCGATGTTTTTGTGTCTTCTTAATATGTTTTATATTAGTTATATGTATTTCTCTTTTATTTAAAGGACAATTCGAAGTTGTTCCCAATTTTAAAGATTCCCTATGTGAATGTAAAGATTAAATGTTTTTTTTTCGTATTTTTTTTATATATTTTTGGTAAGAATTGACACAAATATCAGATAAATTATACTATATAAGAGTTAATTTTTTTTATTTTTACTTTTTTTTATTTATTTACTTTTCTTTTATTGTTAAATATATGAGAATATTTTTTTTTGTATTGCAAGATTTGTTGTGGAGCTAACGATAATAAAAATTAATATTAACATTTTTTTTAATTGAATTAATTAATGTGCGAAAGAGCCTTGCATATTTTTATTTTAAATTTTTTTTTTCTATAATATGTAGATATTTTCTTTTTGAAAGAATACTGCTTTATGTCAGAATAGTTGAATAGTGTGCCAAAAATTCGATAAAAGATATTAACTAATAGATGGGTTTTGTGATAGGACAAGATATATTTTACAGTCCCTTGATGCTTATAGGTAGGTTTTCTTTTGCTTTCGTTTTTTTTTTATATTTAAGACAATTTACTTTCAAGCGAAATGTTTTGAAAGTAATTTTGTTGAGAAATTAACGCGAATATATATATAATTTATAAGATGAATTTAATCTTAAAACATAACTATTTGTTAAAGTTTTATGTATAGTAAGCGTATGTTAGGAGTCCTAACAGAATATACTGTTATGTATATAATTTTCAAAAAAAAATCTTTTTTTTTAGTTTTTTGAGAGAGCTATGTCGTTGTTTTTAATTTAAAAGAGAAATGATTTTCGTGTTTTTTTTTTCGACTGATGCGGATATCAACAACATTCCCGGAGGGCAACTAAAATTGATCCAAAGAACATTTTGTTTATATTTTCTTCTGAATTTTGTTCAAATATACAGACACATTTTTTCTATACGACAAACATGTAAATAAAAAATCTAAACGTTAAATTTATTATTCGTATTATGTGCATTATTTTACATTCATAAAAATCTACATTACAAAATGAGTAATCATGTATCATTTGTTCGTTTGTATTTTTACATAGCTACAGAAGTTTCCTTTCATCTTGTCTAATAGGGGCAGGCGAAGAAGGCGCCATTTAGTGAACTATGTTAACTCTTATGTACATTTATTTATAAAGTAAGACTTTGAACCAATTTTAATTTGTGTTTCTTTTATATTAATGTCGCCTTATTTTTGCTTTTGAATTTTGTATTCTATGTGAGACGTTTTACTTTGATGAAATGCACACAAATTGATTTTTTTTTCGATATATTTTATGCATTTCAAATGGCAGTTCCATGGGTGGCTCTCTTGCTCTCTTCAATATATTAAAACTAAGTAGAAATCAATGGTTTCATGAATTTTTGGAATTACGATAAATTTAAAATTTAAATTTTTTCTCAAGGAAGACGATTTAGATCAATAAAAGTAATTGTTATAATACTTAATAATAATAATAATGCAAGCATGCCTAATTATCATGAAATATCAATTGAATCATGTATAAAATTAAATATTTTTTTTTAAATATGCCTGGCTTTCCATTTTAAAGCAATGGTGTTGGAATGGAATAATGATATCAAATCATTGTTGAACAAGGTTTTCGAAAATAATAAAAATTAATGAATTGTTCTTGCGTGACGCTACACGTGAGTACAATTAATAGCACACGATTAAAAGGTGCGTTCTTATTAGTCATACTGAAGGCTGCCTTAGCGTCGTGTCCACAGCCACGACTGTAGGAGAGGGCATGAACGTTTCTCGTATTTCTATGGACAATAAGTTATGCAGTTACAAAATGCAAGATGGATGAAGCTGACCCAAAAGTTCATTGAAGAATAAGGGTGAAATACTTCAAAATCCCTATCTACTTCTTATCTTCATGTTGCAGTCACCATTGTCACCTTTTTCCACATCCAGGGAGATATCAAAAACGTTAGACCAAAGGCAATCACTGACGCACTCTCTAGCTTGAAGGTAGAGTCCTCTCTTTGCGCACTGAACAATCTGATGCTAACATCCAGAATTGTCAACACAAAGTTGAGCAAGTGCTCTGTTGGAAGAACACCACAAGGTGACGTACTCTCCCCTGTTCTTTGGAATTTACTGGTTAACAAACTACTATTGAAGCTGGAGGAAGCGGTCTATAGAGTGATTGCTTATGCAGACGATGTTGTAATTGCTGTAAAATTCCTGACGTTGACCATCCTTCTCTGGATAGTCCCAGTCTAGTTGTCATTGGCAGTGCAGACCTGGGTCTTATTTTGGATAGGAAGCTACATCGGAAATCTAACATCCAGGAACGAGTAAAGAAAGCCACAATCGCGCTTTAAGCTAGTATTACACTGTTTGACCAAGTGGTCCAGTTGCAGTAATAAGCAATGCGAAATAGCGAATTTGACCGAGCGGATACAGTGAGATTAATTGGAATTCGCTATTTCGCATTGCTTATTACTGCAATTTGACCACTTGGTCAAACAGTGTAATACTAGCTTCAGTCGTGCAACAAGCCCATTGCCAAAAATTCGGGTATGTAACCCTGCTATACGCCTCCGTCATCAGGCCGGTACTTATGTATGGTGTTATCGTCAGGTGAAAGACTCTATATAAAGTGGTTAACCACACCTCCCAAAAGAAGATACATAGATCAACATGTGTATGCATCCGCGGGGCTCGGGAACAACTCCCTTTACATCATTGGACACGTTATTCCGTCTAGAGATGGGTCGTTCAGAAAGAACGGTTCCCTTAATTGAAAGGATCAACCCGGGTTACTATTTTACTGAATGGTCGTTCAATGGGATTAATCTTGAAATTCGGACGTACGAGAAATTCAACCGTTCAGGAGATATGGATTTTAAAATGTCTGCATCCCCGCTTTCAAGCATTTCAGACGCATTGTTTTTCTCCCAAACCCCTACATCCATATCGACAATTTTTTTTGCAAATGGGTCCACTACAATAACTCTATATATTCAAGTTTCAGCATCCTAGAGTAAGCGGTTTCTGAGATCCTGAAACCAAAATTTTTCCGACTAAAACACCCCACCCCCACCAGAGTCTGCACTTATCAAAATCACAGAAAAACTTGTCCTATTTCCTCTTCAGGAGCATGTAGTTGAAACTGGCGTGCTACCAGAAGAACACTAATTGAAAAAGTGGCACGAAAATTCTGAGAACATCGACGTGTAACAGATTTTTTTTAGAGATTGATCCGTTTGGCAATTGAAATCTTATAAAAATTCGATTAAGAGAATAATTTTAATTTTTATAGATATTTTTTAAGATTTCATATGATGACAAACCCACCAAAAATATTTGGATCAAAATCGCTCTCATTTATGAAAACGCGACAGCTTGTTGGATTGTTTTATCAGGAATGCGTCTTGTACGACATACGGAAAGCATTCCGTATATATTTTATAATCCCTCATAAGTAGACATATACTAAGCCAATTGCTGCAATCTGTAAAATTGCTCCTACATTACACACGTAATAGAAACCGGAGCGATAATTTATACTCGAAGGTTATTTATCTTATTTTAAGAATGACCGCGATAAATAAATTAGTCATAGGTACAACCACTTTTATAAACAATAGAATAATAAATAGCAAGTGAGTGCAAGAAAATTCCAAGTGTTAATTGATAACGATTATCAGTTCCGCAAAAGATTCTTTTGTTTGACTTGATTTCTGAGAAAGTTATAAATTCCGGATCATTTAACAATAAATTAAAGGTGGTTTTTTCTCAATTATAAAGAAATTGATAGCTGAACAATTTATCAATTTGTGGCACTCGATATGATACCGACAACTTTATTTTTTTATTATTAAAAATTTCCAATTAATTACAATTTGTTTTCTTGTCAAGAAATAAAGGGATAAAATATCGGCCGGATATACACGTGTAATATGGCATGGATATGAATATGATAAATTGTATTTTTTTGCACTGTCTAGTTACTCAGAAAAGGGGCATATTATTAAACGCCTTCGGAATGAAGTGGTCAAACCCCGTGGTCGCCATCATAACGCCGATATTTAAAGCTATTAGACTGGACATCCCTGTAAAGCTTCTACGCCAATTATCAAATCGATGTTATCTGAACACACGATGATATTTACATCGACTATGGCACCCATGTGAGGCGAGTAGTGAGATTTATCATAGAACCTCACTACTTCGTAAATAGGAATCCACTAACATTATTCAAGTTTAATTACACGCCAGAAACGGATTTCAAGCCGCGCATAGCCATGCGAAAGCTAGTTCTTGGCAAAGAAGTGGTTTGATTTCGAACAGGAGAGTTGCAGTACCTTTACCTGCGCAAAATCTGGTTATACTTGAAACCCGTGCGATACATGCAGGGCATTTTTTTAATGCCGTCGAATAGCTTAGGAGTCATCCCTAAAAAAACATAGCCAAGACAACATAAGTAGAGGATTTAAAGTGGTAGCATGGGTATACTCATCAGGAAATAGACTGCCTGCCAATGTATTCCACATTACAGCCTCGAAAGCTTCTGAAGAATGTACTCCATGCTTGAAGAGTGGTGCGAGGGACGTCTAAGAGGGAAGGTTTAAGTAATTTTAGTTCCTTACTACAATTAACATAGGGCAAAGATTTCGGCGTTGCTTGAGGAATCCAAAGAATTTGAACTGACTACACCTCTAATTAGTCGGGGCGCATGTTTCTGCATACGACCCAGCCTAAATTTGCGAATTGTACTCAAGTCGTGCTCTGATATATGTCTTCTACATTGCCGAGAAGAATTTCTAGCTCTTCATAATGTAGGACATGTGGAGAAGTGGAAGTTCCTATCACTAAGACGGATCAAAACGACAGAAAAGATCTTTTCAGCCGACATAAATATTGATACGTCCTTTTCTAGCCGTTATTAGTGTGAAAATCGAATCCTCAAGGCGACTCTAAGCACACCTTGGTTCATACAGAACACACAGCTACATTGAGATGCCAATTTCGCAACAATTAAGGAATTCCTCGACACCGCTTTGATAACCATCTTATATATGAGATGATTTTTGCAATTATTGCCTCGATTGACTGGTCTATTTGAACAAAACTTTGTACTCCATTCATGGTTAGCAGTTAACATGCATCCAAACAGATTGGCATTAGTTTCTCCGTGAGCTAATTACAAAAAATGTCGTTATCAACAGTTAAAATTCGATATATCAAACAGATTCGCCGCCCAACGTTACGACTCGTCCTACATGTCGATTGCGACGACAATTCGGGCTCAACTATC
This sequence comes from Beris morrisii, assembly GCA_951812415.1. Classification (NCBI taxonomy): domain Eukaryota; kingdom Metazoa; phylum Arthropoda; class Insecta; order Diptera; family Stratiomyidae; genus Beris; species Beris morrisii. The sequence goes on from OX638311.1 coordinate 140,346,601, forward strand.
GGTATGAATAATTCGCACTACACAACTCGATAACGAAAAGTAAAAGCAAAATTGAAACTAATAAATTTTATACGCGATTTACAACGATCGGTTTACAACTATTTGAGATCATTCTTGCTCGGCAATTTCGATACCATTGCTACATAATCGTAATGTCTGATTAATCGAATTTAAATATAATTTTATTAAGCCAATTTAATTTTTATTTTCTCTATTTCATTTTTTTTAGTTAAAATATCGAACTGTAAAGCTAATCAGTCATGAAAAAGCAATTATTTTATTTTAATTCATTTTTTTTTGTTTAAATATTTAATAGACAGATTCTTAGTAAATTAGTCATTTAAGTTTATCTAAGAAATGTGACTATTTTCATTTTGATTTCAAGTTTATATTCAGTTAACTATTTTTTTTTTTTTTTTAAATATAATAATATCATTTTGCTGTTATTATTGTATATATATAAATTATCGCTTTGTTTTGTTTTTCTCTTCGGAGAATCGCACGTTATTGGACTAAGATAGGCTCCTAAATGCGTTTTACAGTAAATTATTAATCGGAGAGTGATTATAGTTGTCCTTGTATTAATTATGTTCGAAACTAACTCTCGGCATGTTGTGTATTGGTTTTAGGTAATATAGAAAATAATTATTAATTAACAATGAAATAATTTAATAACTGGTTCTGTTGCATTAGTGTTTTTTTCGCATTATTAGTTTTTCTTTTTTTTATCTACAATATATAAACAATTTAAAGTACAATTGTTGTTTTGTTATTGCTAAATAAATATACAACATTATCATAGCTTCACCTTATATATTTCAATTGCCATGATAGCTTCCTAAAGGCTTTACATAATATCACGATTTTAATAATTTTTTTTTGTATCTTTAATTTTTCAATTTCAATTATATTTTATTATTCATTCTTTCAATTCATTAATTAAATTAATTTTTTTTATTCAGTTATTTATTCATATATATTTTATAACTTCATAATTGTTGTAAACTTTTTTTTTATTTTAGTTACAATAGCTAGCAAAATAATTGCATTCGCGTATTGTTGATTGATCACTTCTTCCTTTAGTTATGTATATGTTGGTGTATGTATGTTTTATGTTTTAATAATATATTACAGTTACAGTAAATATATATAACAATACAAATAAATAACAACGTAAAGATTTTAATGATCTCCTCTCTTAATTATTCTGTTTTTTTTTTCTAATACAACATTATTAATAAATATTCTACTGTAACCATATAGAATTGAAGAAAGCAGTTATATATGTTATGTATGTATAGAATTTAATATTTTCATTTTGTTTTTTGTTTACTGAATGAGATATTATTTTATTTTTTTTTTTATTATTTTTAAGTATAAAAGAAAGCAATTAAGTTTTTTATCGATCGAAAGATTTCTCTACTGATTTTAATTAGGTTTTTTTTGGTTTGAGTTTTTAATTTTACTACGATAAATAAAATATGAAATTTTTCTATTCACAGAAGGATTAGAACTTCTTAATTTTTATACATTAATGCAAAAGGTTCCATGTAAACAAACTCACAAGCCAATCTTGTCTGATATTAATTTTTGCGAATCTTTGAGGAGTTGAATTAAGAACTTAAATAAGGAAGTGTCTGTGCGCATTTGTAGTACTTGTTTATGTACATGAAATTGTTGAGAGAAGAGTGGTCTAATTTTTTAGGAAAACGGAGCTACCTTTTAATCATTTACTCGCTTAGCACGGACCATAGGTATTTATTTTATTTATGCAGTAGATCGTCATACTCGAATGTCGCTTGGCACCTTCAGAAACATATTGCTAAACAATGAGGAAGACTTCAGTCTTAAATGCGGTAGACTCATATAATTGGACCCAGGGGACAACTCTAATACTAGCATGTCAAGCTGAAATCAGCACATGTATTAATATGCCTAGTTATTCAGGAGTTGAAAGAAGCGCTAACAAAACATAGCTGCGAATAAGATTTCGTAAACAGGGACGCAGTGCCATATCGGACGGACTCAAGTGCAACGATTCTTGAACCGAAATTTATACGAACTTTTGGAATCTTCGGACTCTAGGCAGAACAGGATAAAAGTAATAAGCTGCGAAATAGTATGATATGCGATATTCAGCAGCTGAAAACCCCGGCTAGCAGAGCTTGGAGCAACCTTCAAAGTATGAAATCTAGTTCAAAGAAATAACTTTAAAGTTACTTATGGCAAGCATTTTGAAAAACAAAAGTTCTTGGTACTTGAATGTTTAATCACGAAGTTTTGTAGAAACTGCTTCACTTTTCCGTTGGACATGTTTAAGGCATACACAATGAAATAGAAGCAGCAGTTCGAGGTATTTTTCTGTTATACTGTGAAGTACAATCCTCTCTTGCCGAAGTTGCGCGAAACGGAGTCCGCCGAATACTTGCACATCACCGTGTTGAAGAAATACCCTTACCGGGAAACGGGCTCCGCCGAATACTTGCGCTTCATCGTGTTCAAGCAATACCCTTACCGGGAAATGGGCTCCACCGAATACATACGCATCATCGTTTTCAAGCAATACCCTTACCGGGAAACGGAATTCGCCATGATGAAAATCATCTCCGCGGACGTACATTAAATGGATTCCTAAATATATTATAGAATAAAAATGTTGATACAATCTTGCCAGTAAGCAGCATAGAGTGATTAGTAATTGAAGGTTTGTTCACTTCTGTCGGTCCGTCTTTATTATCAGCCCCCAAAAATAAGGTCTAATGGTCTTGTCAAAAAAGCCTGAAGAAACGGATCGAACTGTGGTGGAGCGAGAGGTTACTAAACGACTTACCAGACTTAATGTCGTTTGTAAGCTGAAAGTGACTAAGAGAGAAAAGCCTGATTACTGTTCGGAGTTCGGAAAAATATAATGAACGGCGGAGAGATACAAATACACCACTTCGAAGCCAACCTACTCTCAAAGGGCTCTAAATGTCGGAATCGTTCAGAAATACTTTCCACAAGTCATTCTTATAGTAGAACAAATCATTATGAACATTGACCAGCGATCAATCTTATCCGGAGTTGACATATGAAAAAGTGGTGGATATGACACATTACTGCAACACCAAAATATTTTCAAGCGATTGAAGTTCGTGAGGTCGGAATCATTCCGAAATTTATTATTTGCCGAACAATTTCTATGGACACGTCGGTTGCCTCTCGATAGCCTGCGCCAATCAAGCAATCAATGAAATATTGGAAAAAGTTAGATCGAATCGTAATGTACCCAAATTCGATCAAAAAATACCATCGAACACGATTCCAACTGTCGCGCTATAGAGAACAAGTCTAAACGGTTGGCGTTTGCGTCGAACATCCAAAAATATGGAACAGAAAGATGGACGGAAATATTGCACATTCCTCAGAGAAAACAGACACGAAACCAACAAAATAAATTACTACGCAAACCAAATGCCGTGAAAAAATACTAGATCAGGACTGAAGAGGAAAAACGCATTTTTAGCAACGGACAAGTTGGAGTGATATACCAGGTTACATGACACTATATCAAGATATCACATAGTAGCGGTACCATAGTGGTCATAAGTACCGAAATGGACTAACGAAGAATGTTTTCTTTCGATTGACTTGTTCAATTCTATAAACGTGATAAAAATAAAAGGAAATGCAAGTGAAAGTTTAAAACGATCGTTTACTGTATTTAAAATAAAATCTAGCATTCGAGTTCCCTTTTACTATCAACTGTAATCTAACAAATTAAACTGGAAATACTCCAACGCAAGTCAAGTTGGAACTGATGATAACTTTACAACAGAATTGCCCACAAAATTGTCTCTCAAAACGTAGAAGAATGCAATCGAAGTTAATTAAATTAAAAACTGGCTGATTGATCGATAAGAGTAGCCGCCGAACACTTAATTATTCTGTGACAAAATTTAACAACTGAAACCGAAATAAAACACTCCCAACGCTCTATGTTTCACATGGACCTTTCATTACCTGTTTCATAAATAATAGTGCATTCCGATTTAATTGTATGACTATTAATTTAATGTTTAACCTTTTTAAACATTAACTTTATTTTATTTTTATTTTATTTTTTGTATCTTATACGTTTCTTTTTGAAAAAATTTTAATTGAATTTTGTGTGTTGTTTTTTCTCACTTCTTCTTAATTCTTACTACATAATTAAAAATTAATAACTAGTTTAACTACGGCATTAATATGCAAAAATCAACTAAAATAAAATGGAAATTTCTTTCATTCATAGTTACGATCTAATACAATCTTTTAATTTTTGTTATAATTTTATAATTTCATTTATTTATTTATTTTTTTTTAATTATAACTGAAACGTTCTAACATGAAAACAATTTGTGGTTTCAGCTATAAATTGATTTTTAATGGTTTTTTCAATTTTTTTCTTATTTTGATCTTTTAATTTTTAAGCTAAATTTTTATTCATCGTTTCTTTTTTTCTCTTTTAAGTATTTATTCTGGATATTAATATTTTAAATATTAAAAAGTTCTAATTAGCATTTAATTTAATAAAGGACTCATTTTATTTTTTTAATTTTTTTTTTTAATTTTACTTAAAACACACGTGTTGATCAAAAAATTAAAACGAAGTATACAACCTTACCTATTTTTAATTTCAGTGTATTTTTGCCATTTTTTCTTTTATGTTTGTTATTATATAATAATATTTAGATTTATACCGCAATGTTTGATTATATCACACATTTTCTTGAACAATTTTTTTTGTGAACTTAATGAAAATAGAGGAAACAAAACTAATTTTAAAAATATGTCACATATTTATTGGGAATTCGTTTTTTCTTTTAATTTAATGGTTTTAATAATCCGAAATGTCTTGATTATTATTTATATGAATGTAGTTAAATTTTAGTTTGGTAATGCAATTTGTATAATTGTTTTCTATTTACTTGTATGCTAGAGTATTCCAGGAATTTGTTTACTTGTTTGTTGATGTCGAAACTGACCAGAGCCTAGTCTGGACTTAATCTGCAATTTCTTAACGGTCAGAAAATCGTATTCGTCTTAATAGAGGTCAAGTAAAATATTAATATGATATCGTACATTAGGTGTATCTATTAATTTATTTTTTGTTCTTTAAATTTAGAATTTATCAACAATATGGTCTCTATTTGTACATACATATTTTGACTTTTTGATCAACTATTGATAGTTTTTGTATATATTACTTTGCTGAATTTATTAATGAGTATTTGAAATCTTATGTTATAAATGTCTGGTGTTGTTCTAGTCCTGAATTTCCGGCACGACTGCGTCTCATAACACTTGTGATATTTTTAATGGTTATATAACTGGTTTTCATGTATTTATTGTATATTTGCTGTAGATGGGTGGTACAATATATCTGAAAATATAGAAATTTTATTAGCAGAGTATAAAATAAAACATTTGTGCGCACTACTAAGAAAAAAAGAACAAAATGTAAAACAAGCAATTGAAAATATAATATTGTAATTTTCATGAATAATCATTACTCGGGGTGTCTGTGCATTTTCGTTTTGTTTATCGTTGATAAAACGATTGGGTACATACAAGTAATTTTATACCTTTTTAATGATCATGTAAAAAATATATGTTAAAATTACTGTGCTATATTGAGATTTTAAATGTTTACAAGATATGCGATTGTTCTGATTACCTATTTTCCTAATTTCTGTGAAATAAGTTGTATACCTCTCTAAGAGCGCGAACTCGTTACTACGAACACATTACAGTCAAAATTTCCGCACGGGTGGCGGCTTCCCTTTTTACGGTCGTCGAAATAATTTTAATATTTTATGCACTGTATATTGATAGGGGGATGCAGATCGAACTTTCATCATGCTGACCTCGATCATATCGAGCATATTGATCGGTTACAATCTTACTGTTTGAGCACGAAGATGAACCCTAGCTTGTTCCTGTTTGACCCGCTGAAGTTTAAACTATCTTGACTGACCTTATCTTGCTATCTTCTCGTTACATTATGCAATTCGTGGCAATTACAAATAATAGTATGCTTCGATGCGGTACGTAAAACCGCCGACAAATTATCGCCCAATTAGCTTATTGTCTGCCCTTGCCAAAGTATCAGAGAAAGCTATTCTCAAAAGACTCCAGAAACATGTTGATGCCGAAGTTTACCGAATGAACAGTTTGGCTGGTCTGGGTTGTCGAATTCATCTCAGAGGGATTCAACAAAACTTCTATACTAGAGCGATAGTTCTGGATGTAGAAAAGCCCTTTGATAAAGTCTGGCCTGCTGTTCAAACTCACTGAACACCCGCTCATCAAACTATTGCAATTAGTCAGCTACTTTTTGAATGGTATGTCGTTCAAAGTGTTGCTGAGTACAGAAAGTTAATCACGAAGGGCTATTACAGCCGGTGTGACTCAGGGTTCGACTCTGTCACCCCTGCTTTTCTCTGTCTTTACGACAAATGTACCCAGTACAGCACGGTTATTTGCGGACAACACTGCTTTTATGTGGCAGTCTTGGAGCTCGACTGTAATTACGAAAGAATTTCAAACGGCGGCCATGAAACTTGAAGACTGCACAAGCTATGGAGGATTAACGTTGATCCCGTTATACGAGGGGACTACAATGGATCCACAGTGATCTCTCGTGATGGGCTGTGGCACAATGCTACAGTCCACCCTTCTAAACCTAACCTAACCTAACGTTGATCTCAGCAGAAGCTATCTGTCAAATGCCTGAATGCTCAACACAAGCATGTTTCAATCTTCGGGGCTAACATCGCCTGAAAGGCAGTAATCAATTATATTGGTGTAAGCTAGAGAAGAAACTGAATTTTAACTAGCATATCCAAACGGTCTAGGTCAAATCCATCATAATGAACTCCATGAATAATGCTCGCATCAGGCTCTCCCCTCGAATAGTGAAACATAAGCGCACTAAGGTGGCGCTTTCTAAATGAATGGATGGAAAGGTAGTTCGTCGAGCTGGGCTTTCCGTGTGCCGCCTTTGAGGAGTCTTGACGAAGGCCTCCGCGGTTGTATCTGGCACAGTGTCTATCGCACCCACTTACAGCAATTTCTCGTTAATTGCCCTTGCAATTCCTCAAATTTTTCCAGGGTTGACCTGCTGATCGAAGATAAATGACATTCTTACATTCTCCAAAGTCGATCATCGACGTACCTACCTAACTAACTCATGTTTCGTCAGCGCAGTATTATAAAAAATCGTTCGGTTCATAAGAAAAGAGCGCTGTTATTGTTCGATGCCCGAAAAGGAGTCACATGGAAACTGGGGACCTAGGAGCTATTCCAATAATTAGCTTCGTCAACGTCTAGTTGTAATAGTTTACGAGATCAAGCTTAGGAAATGACTATACAAATTAAATTTCGGTTGATGTCTTGGCTTAGCTTCACTATTCTTACAGCAGCCGACTAATTCAATGAGAGAGTAGACTTAAACATTTGTTATTGGTTGAAAACCATAGAGATATAAATACTAGAAATGACAAGACGCCGTTTTTTTATGAAGCACTTTGAAGCCAGATTGAACCTTTTTGTATGGACCGTTTTGAAGCCAGGTGGCAGTGAAATGCAAATAATAGCCTAGTAGGTACTCAAAAAGTTGGTGTTTTTCGTGATCAAGACCGGGGTATAATATAAATGTGAGTAAGATGCTAATAGTAGTATAGTGTTAATTGCCGGTCCTTTGCGTGGAATCATCCGGCTTCAAAACAGTCGCTGCTCGTCATCTCTAGTACTATGGTTAAAAACAGACAGGGAATTCTAGGGAAATTGCATGCAGACTTGCATTTGGTAAAATTATCACTTTGACCTTGACGTCTGAATAAAGACTATTTGGACGGATTAGCTTGGACTTTTCTAACCTATTATAGTAGCAATACGTCTACGTGATGTTAACATCGACGGAGCTGTCTATTGAAACAGGATTAAATAGGGATGTTAAAAATCTCTAAGTTTGGAGATAGGCGGAAGATTTTGTTAGTATAACAGCGATGACACACAAAAGCTTATAAATTTCGAATTAAAACTTGCAAGATTTCATCATGGATGTGTTTCATGTCCCTAACCGCGCCTTGGCTACTTCACTGATCAGAAAGCAAATGCCCTGTAGATCAGTACATTCTCCGCAACATAGTTGTCCTTTAAATTTAACGGTACCTAAAGAAATATAGGTATGTATTATATTACAAACCGACTGATAAGATATTGTTTTCAATTCTGTGTAGTCCTAAAGGTTCATTATTGTTTTTTTTTCAAGTTAGTTACTGCCTCGATTTGCTTATGCAAACCAACCTGCATCTGCTGTTCTCTCTATCGTTATCTATTCTTTATTTTGTTCATATCATTCAAACAATTTTTAAAATTTTTGATTCTTTTTTCGGCATCGATGGAGGCTCTTATGTGAACAACACACGGAATATCCCGACTGGGATTGATCGCTGCCTTCGTTATAAGTACGAAACAGAACACGGACCTCGACTGCGACTACGATTTGCCTATCTTTCGGCGTGATGTTCGACTGCACAGTTGGTGTTGAACAGAACACCGACTACAACTTCGATTCTATGCAAGCAAGAAGAAGGAGTGTCAAGTGTTACTTCTGTTTTGTTTAATATTTTTGAAAATGGACGTGTTTCTGGTAGCGCGTATAATTATATAGTATTTTTAATCACTTTGGAGTGTTTGCGTTTATTAATAACGAGGAAGTGAATATGAATCGGGACGAATTTGAAGAATAGAAACCTAGCAGGCTGAGCGTACTCCCGCAAAATTTCATCAAAATTCTACATGTCTATATGTAAGATAAAGGCAGCATGTACTAAGCTATTGCGGTCTCCTCTTAGATAGATAGATTTGGAAATAGGGGTTGGTATGGTTAACCTCTGTCACTGCAGCCACAGTTGGGCTTATTGTGACGTCCCCCCGGTTTGATTATCGGGCCTATTACGAAACTCGAGTCGAGTGATTAACTCGACTCACATTTGGACTCGACTCGAGCTAAAGTTGGTATTATGAAACTCGACAATTGGAAAGTCACTTCATTTCCAGCAGTCCAGTGAGTTTGACATTTCTTATAAGAAAATACTCACTCGATCGGCTCTCATAATACGCAGTTCTCTTAACTCACGCTTTTTTTTCGACTAAAAGTCGAGTGAAACTCGACAAGTAGGCACTCGTCGAGTTTCATAGTCGCAGAATGTGAGTTTTTTGATCGAGTCGAGTTTCGTAATAGGCCCGTATGATTCCTCTTCGATCCCTGCGCTTTCAATGAAGCCTAGTATTTTGCGAAGAGGAATGGTCAGAAATTCCGATGGGTCCATGAAACCCTGACCGAAGTGACGAAGCCTTTTGCGAGTTAAACCCTCACATTCACAGAGGATATGCTCTGGTGTTTCGTCTTCGTCATTGCATATTCTGCAAATTTTAGTCTCAGAGAGACCAATCCTATTGAGATGCTTCCTCATGTGACAATGTCCAGTCAGAGCTCCCACTAAGGTTCGGGTCTGATATCTGCTTAATTTTAGATAATCAGATGTTCTTTTTTCCGAGTGTTTTGCCATAAAAAGCTTTGAGTGCCTGTTGCCCGGTACCAAGTCCCAGTGAATGGCACTTTGCGATTTTTGCCACATTCGGATGTTGATTCTGGCTGTGCTTAATGGTGCGGTCTGCTCTTAAATGTAAACAGAATTCAATTCATTTTGAAGGGGTCATGTAAATATTCTATAGTGCTCGTACAAACTATAATAGTAAATATATACAGTAACCAGCGACATCGTTCCCAAAAAGTCTAATCAGTTATACGACTTGCATACGGTTTCGTTTCGACGTATAGTATACGAAACTTTTCCTGCTGGGAAATAATTGAAATCCGAGACTACAACCGCAGTCTTAAGATTAGAGTGTAGCACTACTGCGCAGTCGCAGGCAAAGTTGGTGTTCTGGGCATCGCCATACAGTCCTGTGTACTCTAAAGACAGGGACTGCGCAGTCGCAGCCGAGGTCCGTGTTCTGTTTGGGCCTATAGTTATTGAGTACAAGACAGTTGTAAAAATCTTCACTGGAAAGGCTAGCTCCTCTGACGACGACAAATAAAAACAAAAATTCTTAAAATTTCGCTTCAATGGTAGCTTTACCATGACACCCCATGAAAAAACAACCAGAAATTCTTAAAATGGTTTTAATTTTTTTTAATAATTTTATACCTTTACCATAATAACACGCAACTACAATGTATTCTGTATGCTAATTGAAATACCCTACACTAAACATGTGTAAATGATTCCATTCAATCTTTTAATTTCTTCCTCGAATTGCTTAAATTTAAATTCAAAAATCTGGCAACAGTCTAAGGGTAACTTCATTATTTTTTTAATGAAAGTGCGAAAAGCATTTAAGATGCGGTGCACGTTAATATGCGACTGACTATCATAGCTCTACATAAATTCTAACTTTCAACTTCCTAGCATAAGCAGTTACTGAGATAAGGACACTCATTTTTTTTTTATCTAAAACGGAAGTCATCACTTAAATTGGTCCTTCAAAATTTGAACTTAATAGTTCTAAGGATTGGGGAGCTACGAGCCATCAAACGCGATTGCGTGGTGGATGACGTGTACGTCGGACAGGCTTTTTTTGCTTTTTTGGCACTGAAACTGAAACGTAAAAATACAAAATTTGGGATAGCAATTTTTTTTTTAGTTTTACGTTGATTACAATACTTAAAAAAATAATAAAAGTAAAATTTGTATAGCAATACGTTGCCTACAAAAAAAAATATAATATCTTGTAAATGCATATCTTGTAAATATTTATAATTTTAAATATTGATAATTAAATTCAAGAACGAACAAATTTTTATAATCTTTTATTTTTAATATTGTCACATTCTTAAATTTACTTATTTTTTTTAAATTTTTGGTACTCTCATACTAAGCCAATAAATTGTGAATTTATCTATTTAATTTGAAGTTCTAGCAAAGAAATATTTTACATTTTTGTAGAGAAATTTTACCCAATATTTTTGCTATAATTTGTGTAAATAACTGCTTTGGAAATACAGTTTTTGTTCGGATCTGTTTCGATGATATTTTCATTATTATATTACAATTTCTTTTATTTTTTATATAAATCCAAGATATCCGGCAATTGTTGTTCCGCCCACAATCAGTAGAATGGTCAAACACACCAACATAATGATTTTCTTCTGGACAATTTGAAAATAAATGTAAAATAGAAAAGAAAGAAAAAGAAAAAGAATTTAATTTTAAATCGAGACGATGAAAATGTTTTAATTTTGACGATATTAGTTATTGATGGTTTTTTTGGTAATTGAGTTTATTTAAAAAATATATATATTTTATTTAAATAACATTACAATATTTTGAGCGTTTTCTAAAGAACTAGCACTAAATTGTGTTGTGATTTATAGAAATGTAACGAATTTCGACATTTGAAAAAAATAAAGAGGTCTAACATTTTGATTACTGTTAAGTTGTTGGTAAAAATCTATGTGTATGTGAATAAATTGATCCTGTTTGTGTTTTGATACTCGTCAAAATATAACATTTCTACGTCTATAAGAAAAATAAAATAAAAAAAAATTATATTAATTATGAAGAAATGTATTTAAAAAAGTAGCGATACCTGTAGCCATTTATTGCGTTGCGTTGTTGTCTCCTTATTATGCTTATTTTGTATTTGTAGGGTCATAATAAGACTGTTTTTTGTTCTATTTTTGTTTTATTTGTAGAAGGTGGTTGTGCTTACATAAAGTAGCTACTGACGTATGCGGCCACAATCAGACCCAAGACAGTGAGACATATCAGAATCATGATCTTCTTCTGCGATGGTGCAAATGGTGCAAAAATGAATAAAGTTAACAATAGTATGGGCTTGGTTTATTCGTTTTAGGTTAAACAATGTTAGTATAAAAATAATTGGGAGGATACACGACTTAATAATAAAGTCACCAATAATCAAAAATAAAATAGAATTGGCGAGTGTGTCTGGGATATAAAATAAAATTTGGCTTTTCACTTCATGCTTTTGAAATAACCGTAACAATTTTTCTAATTATATTATAATCTTAAATAAGTAACAGAATTTTTAATAATTAAACGCAGTGGCTGTAATTACTGGATTTTTTTATATTAACGCAATTTTAAAAGTTTTTCGAAATTGTATTCATTTCAACTACAAAAAGGCAATTAAGAAAATAATAAGAAATTACTTCGTTATCAAAACGGACCCGTAGGCAGTCTAATCGACTGATTCTCATGGAGTAGTAGTTCCCCGTATTCTTCTTGGATTGGGTCGTACAGTCCTTGGTATCATTGAAGAAGAGAAGAGCCCAACATTCGAATTACGTTGTTTTCTTTTAATTCACGATTTAAAATGACAATACTGGATAGGAATCGGAATTACAGACGAGATTTGAAAATGGCTTTTCTCCTTGAATCGCGGCTAGTTATAGACGTAAAGAAATCATAAAAAGGCCTAATGAAAGCCTAATCATTATCAACTCAGTGTACGTCCGAAAGTCGAATCAATACCCTAATTGAAAAATCATAGAATTCCACGATTAATTTAATTTGAAGTACTAGTGCAGTGTGATTACCGACGGTTCGAAAATGGACTGCGGGGTCGGGGCAGGAATATTCTCAGATACACATAATATCGCTAAGTCCTACCGCCTCCCGGACCACGCTAGCGTCTTCCAGGCAGAGATACTGGGGATCCGGGAGGCTTGTCGTACATTAAAACACGACTCATCGCCAAAACACAACATCGTCATTTTCACCGACAGCCAAGCCGCAATCAAGGCACTAGATTCGGCTACCACCTCCTCTAAACTAGTTCAGAAATGCCGTAACGAACTAGCCGGTTTGGCGGAACGGCTCAAAGTCACTGTACTCTGGGTCCCGGGGCATAGAGACATAATGGGAAATGAGCGGGCTGATGAACAGGCCAGGGAGGGCTCCGCTCTTCCCGGCTCTCTTGCGGAACTAGTCCACGTTCCTTTAGGAGTCGTAAAGAGGGTCATACTTTCACACTTCCAGACAGCGGCTAACTCCAGATGAAAAAGCCTAACTACCTGCGCCATATCTAGGAAGATGTGGCCATCTTACAACCGAGCCAAGTCAGACGAACTTCTATACAAGACCCGGGCAGACGTCTCCAGAATCACGGCGATCAGTACAGGTCACTGGCCGATTGGGGATCATGCGGCCAAACTGGGCATTCCATTCAATGTACACTGCCGCAGCTGCCAGGACACTAATGAGCGAGAGTCGCTCGTTCATTTCCTTTGCGAGTGTCCGGCTCTAGCTAGAGCCCGAGAGCGAGCGCTAGGCAAGCCCTTCTACGGGGACCTAATGGAGATTTTGGGGAAGAAGATTGGAGAGCTATTACTTTTCCTAAATAGCACAGGGTGGCTATAGCGATTCAACTCAATCAACCTTTCTCACATTCATCTTCCGTATTCCCCAGTATCAACAACCCTTAACATCCGAGTTTAACACGAGTTTGTGGTTCCAAAACGGCCTCTGAGCTAATTGAGCTCTGTCTGGGTGACAGGGCTGCCACTTAAACCAACCAACCAACCAGTGCAGTGTGAACTTCTTCAATTTGGGGACTCCCACTTTAAACAGGAGTAAAAATTAAAATAATTCGCCTAAGCCACCATTTTCCCCAGATTTGATCAAAAGGGAATTTTACCAAAAGGGTACTTAAGGTCCCATTAATCGAATTAAGTCTCAGTCAAAATAGTTTGTGATCCACAGTGTTGTCCACTTTCCGGATCGGAAGCATTGTAACTGAGGTTTTATTGTAGCTAGAAAATGTTCTCTTCTGTGATTGTCGGAACAGATCGGAAGCATTAACTGAGGCTTTAGAGTAGCGACATCCAAAACTAAATAGAAATGTTGGAATTCGAATGCCATTTTATTGCCAAAGGAACTGATTTGTCTCGAACTTCGAATGCAGTTCAGACGGCTCTGTTGTGGTTCCATTCAAAACCAAATTAACGAAATCTGGTCATAGGCTGCTGACAGTATGTTCCCCAACGATGTGCGAACGTGCGGAATGATTCTCGTGTCGTGGTAACTTGCCTACGATAATTTAGAGATAAAACCGTAAATAGAATAAAGTCGTCCATATGGGTAAGATCGCAAAGTGCCATTTACTGGGACTTGACAACAGCCACTCAAAGTCATTTATGCCGGAACATTCAGAAATAGAACGTCTGATTATCTAAAATTAAGCAGATATCAAAATCGAAGTGTGGAAGGTCTGACTGTTACATGAGGAAATATCTCCATAGGATTGGTCTCTCTAGAAGCAAAACATGCCGAATTTGCGATGATGAATAAACACCAGAGCACATTCTCACAAAGACGAAACACCAGATCACATTCTCACAAAAAGTTTCGTCACATTGGTCAGGTCATGAAACCATCAGAATTCCTAACCATTCCTCTTTGAAAAATACTGTGCTTTATTGACAACGCCAGTATTGAAGAGTAATTACAGATAATTTAGAAAATTTCGACTCATCTGCTTTGAAAGGCGATTAGACGTTCTCCACTTTTCAAAAGAACTAGAATACGCAGGTTTGAACCTCGTGGGAACCTATCCATCCCTTTTTATAACACCGTAAAAGAGAGGAACTAAGACATGGTACAAACCGAAGCAGAATCGTGAATAGGGAACTGGACCTTCTAGACTCCAGCAAACGAAGTAAGTCATATGCTCACGTGAATAACCCAAAGATAGACTCTTCGTTCGATCGAAGAATGGAAAGTAAATAGAATAGGGTCCGCTGAAGGAAGAATGTCCAGCTGAATAAGCTTCACCTAACCAAGATGTGAAATTCAATCAGCGGACTTATCGGTAAATAAGAAGCTTATAAACCTAGCCCCAGTCAAAGTACGAATTTCGTTAGCCAATTCGACTTAGGTTGGAAAAAGGACGCGAACTGTACAAAACTACGCTTACTTTACAAAAAACGGGAGATTTATAGACCTGGGACCTAGACAAACTGACTCACGAAAAAACAATTAATAGCTTATCATGGTTTACACATGGATTAAGTGGTATCGCTATAGACCCTGTGAGGTCTATTCGAAGCTATTGACCGCCACTTCTAACCTAAACTAGTCAAACTGTGAATTTTTTCAAGAAGTCGGATCGGCTTGTAGTACTCCTAACTGAAGGACCAGCGTAATATTTATGGTGAACTTTTTGAAAAAATTTAATTCATAAATCTGGACCCAGTCAAAGAGTTTAATTTGTAAGAAATCGAACAAACTTGGAAAAATGCTTCGATTTTCTCAACAAAATAGGGTAGCACAATGTCGTTACCCTCGTAGTATATAGTATGATACAATTTCATGCGATCATTCACGTAAGGTCGATCGAAAGTTTGATAACTTCAATAACAGGCATCTGTTGTTGAAAATCTCTCGACTCAACACATGCAGTACATAAGCGCCGCGATTTTTTACACAGGATCAGTTTCCCTACCGCGAAAGCAAGACGACGATCAGTTTTACTGGATAGTGGCTGTGTAAAGTGATTTTCATTGATAACAGCAATCAAGCAGTGATATCGGGAAGAATTGCCAATTGTGCGATAGTTGAATGTGATTAAAGCAATTTAAGTCTGTATTAATTTTAATCGGATTATGTTTTTATTTGAAGTCCTGGCGAACCCTTCCTTGAAGCTACGAAAAAAAGGTAGGATATTTCATTTGTAGTTGCCCAGTTTTTGGAAAGTACTTTCTATTTTCTCAAGAAACTTCATGGGACTTCGAATGCTCGATTTAATTAAAATTTGTGGAGTGTGCAAATCTCTTACCCCAGAGGTCGTGGCTTCGAACCCCCGCCCCAAAATTTTCCTCGCTTTCCAATTTGTCCTTACTTTTCAACAATATCCAGTCCCATCCATACACACTAAAAAATTCAAGGGATCTTCTACAACAGAGACGTTGGTTATGTCACCTGTTAATACTAAAGCGGGGTGAAATGCTTGGAATAAAAATTTATAACAAATCGTCCTGGATATATTTTCATCTGCAATCATTTAGTCTGTGTTCCGATTAAACAATTCTTTTTGTTAGTATGTACGTTTTCCATCCCGGCAGCTTGGGAGACAGGCTACAAACTCACCCTAGAAAATATCAAAAATATCGCGAAGGTTGAACAGAAAACTTAAATCTCAAGAACGAACGATGGTGTCTATAAAAACCAAGTGGAGGAAGGCACGAGGAAACCAACTTCCGACTCAGAAAAAAGACTAGAAACTTCGAATCACTCTTCCCTCCCTCCCCGACCGACCAAACATTTATGAACTTTACAAAAAATTCATTCACATTCAATCGAATAACTCACCTACATTAGGTGCGTTTTAATGCTCTCTAGAGTAGGATAGGATAGCATAGAAAATTTATATACAAAATAACAACAACATTGCTGTTTTTACGATTCTTTATTACTTTTTTCCATAGATAGTAGGCTAGAATATAGATTTTAACCGGAATAGTTCCCCCAGTGAGCTCACTGGGGGAACTATGCGCGATAAATTCTCTAATGTAGCCTACTATCTATGGAAAAAAGTTATAAAGAATCGTAAAAACAGCAATGTTTTTGTTATTTTGTATATAAATTTTTTATGCTATCCTATCCTACTCTGGAGAGCATTAAAACGCACCTATTTTAATCGTTAAATACTTTTTCTACCTTAATATTACACCATGCTTAAAAATCGCTTTCATTTTCATTTAAAATTAAAACCAAACCAACAGCATCATGCGCAAGAGATAATAATTTTTATTTTATTTATTTCCCAACAAAATTATAAAATAAATTAAGTTTTGGCAGAATAGCAAGGAAATTATAAACTTGCTTACGGTACAAATACATACGTTATTAATTTTTTTTATTATAAATTCTTATGTAACTCTACAGTATTTAATTTAACAAGATAAAATTATTTCTATGCGGCAGAAATTTGAAAATGATCAAATTAATTCGTGATTATGCAGCAAAAAAATTCAATTCTTATCAATAGAATATGTAAAATATATTTAAAATTCTTTTTAACTACAACTAATTTAATTACAATATGATAATATCCACCATTTAATTAAATTTATGAAATAATAATTTTCTGAAAGTACAAAGAGTATTCACTAATAAAACGAACAAAATAAATTAAGAAACAAAAAAATTATTGTATAATCACAGAGATACAACTTTGTACTCGAATATTAACAATTTGAATTAATAGGAGGATAAAATAATTCGAATATGTGCAAAATACTGGAGAATAATGAAGACTTTAAATAATTATCCTAAGCTGTACTTGTTTATGCTATGGCTAGAATTGAATGAACTTTAATGAAATCTAGTTTATAGTTGCATAATAAAAATAATTATAAATGCTTTCGTTTATTTGAACACATGAAACTATCTAGTGGATGTTTAATTTTGCAAGGTACAACTAAAACAAAGGATTGGAGTGTAAACAAATTGCTCCTACTCAGATCCGAGGTATTCTAATATTCAAGTAGTTCAAAATTTAGGCAGATATGAAACTTTAAGGAGATTTTAAAGTTTGTTGGTCCAGACATAGTATTTCAAAAAAATTGAGGAAGGGTTTAGAAATATCAAGGAATTTAAAGTTTGAATCCACCATTCTGTGTAAAAGAAAAATCGAGTATATTTTTATCGAACGCATAAAATTCGAAGAACCAATTCGTCTCTAACTTCTCAACGTCTCAACTCTACCATATTCTATTTACCGACGGTTCGAAAACGCTTTTCAGAAATACACAATGTCGGTTAGTTCTACCGCCTACCGGACTATGCTAGCTTTTTCCAGGCAGATATACTAGGAATTCAAGATGCATGTCGGACACTGAAACATGACTCAACGACAAAACGCAATATAGCTACTTTCATTGATAGCCAAGCCCCAATCAAGGCGTTTGATTCGGCTATCATCTAAAAAAAAGTGTCTGGTTTAGCGGGTCACATCAAAATCACCCTGCTCTGGGTCCATACTAAAAGCGTTTTACTCTTCCCAGTCGGAGATGAGCTGGTCGACGAGTCGGTTCTATGTCCCATTGAATGTGTAAAGGGAATGATTGATATTGAAGCGCTCAGACAGATGGAGGGGGCCTGGGTGAATCTCTCGGGATGCCGGCAAGCAAGAATCTGCTGGCCGAAACTTGATAGGAGGAACTCTAGCTTCATTTTGTCTCTGAACAGGGACATTTGCAGACAACTTATAACTTATAACGGGGAACTGTCCCTTTGGGAGGCATGGAGAAAGGCTGGGAATACCCATGGCTGATCTGTGTCGCTGTGGTGATGAGAATGTTGAGCCAACACTGGAGCATCTAGTGTGTGAATGTGAAAGCCTGGCACGTACCAGGTATCGGTACTTGGGGAAATTCTCCTTGACCGATCTATCAGAACTTGCGATGATTCCTTTATGGAGAACTACTCTCTTTGTAAGGAAGAGCAATATTTGGAATCAGTAGTCTAGAGCCCGATTTTATACGAGGGGACCACAATGGATCTATCGTGATGGACTGGGGCACATTGCTTCAGTCCACCCTTCTCAACCTAACCTACTCTTCCCAGCTCTCTTGTGAAGATAGTTCACATATCGCTAGGAGTCGTCAAGAGGGACATATACTTGCACTTTCTATCGTCGGCTAAGCCATTGCTCCATCTGCAATTTAACCATCTATGCCATATGTAGGGATATGTACTGGGTGCATAGACCCAATCTCCAGTACCACAATCAGTATTTGAGCCGTAAGTGTATCACAGTGATGTACCTTCTCTAAAATCTGGAATCTAAGTTGCCTAGGTGGATGCTCTCCTAGAGATACCATAAAAGTTATCTCAAAATTTTTCTGTGAAACCACATCTGAAACTACGGGACACATTCTGTGTGATTGTGATGCAGTTGCCAGATCAAGAAGGAAGACTCTCGGTGGATTTACTCTCACCTAGAAGACCTGTCGAAGACTCCCCTGAGTAAAATCATCTCCTTTCTTACGGGAATAGATATGGCCTAGGGAGTGGTTCAGAGCCAGGAACAAAAGACAACTTAGGTTGTGGTTCAAGAAGCAGTAAGGCTTCTACAGAATCTGCCAAATGAATAAATAAATAAATCTCAAAATTTTGCACTTTTGGCATGTCATCGTTTAATGAGCGGGTTAGGTACCTACTTCTGTTTAACACGTTAGCTGACAAAGTATTTTTGGAAGGTTATAAAACCCTCTACATTTTTCCAAAAAAGAAAAGGAATAGCGTTCCATCCGTAAGTCCTGTTGTGTAAAATCAACTCCGAGTAGACTTTCGTCTAAAAAGTAAAAGTTCGCTCTATATTCAATACAACCCGGTAACTCAGCTTTACTTTCACACCCCTGAAAGTTTTTCACCGTAGTTCTACTTAAGCGACAAGAACTATGTTGAAGCTAGTCGAGAAGCGTCTTCTTTCAGTCGAGTAGCGTCTTCTTTCAGTCGAGTAGCGTCTTCTTTCAGTCGAGTAGCGTCTTCTTTCAGTCGAGTAGCGTCTTCTTTCAGTCGAAGTTGATGTTACAGTAGACCAATATCGAAAAATATAAGAGTGTCAGACGGTGGTCATATCGGGCAAACCGAATGTCATATGTGCTCAGTTTGGTTTGCCATTTCACCATGAATAGACTTAGGCCAGAAGAAACGCTTAAGGAAATTTATTTCGAGAATCGTGGTTCAGTTCGTGAAACTTACAGTGCGCTACGACGATTTAACGGTCGACATAAATCGTCCATCAGCAATTAATTCGAATTAGAGATGAGCAAAGCAGTTCCTTTCAGTGAAGTACTTAACTCCGAGTCACTTTAAGGAACGAGTTCAGTGAAGTAGTTCCGGAACTGTTAGGCCCATCGTTCCATCTACAATATGACGACCAAAAAAAAAAGGTCAGTACATCAAGGAGATGGACAAAAAAAAAACAAAAAAAAGGTCGGTCAACCTTTAAGTCACGTGTTCAATGGAACTGCAGTTCACCAAATGGAGTGAGTTACTTCACTGTGTTCTTTTGGAACAGTTCACTCCTGAACGATCCATTTCTAATTCCAATAACCATGGATCGTTTTCGCACCGCGCATACTCCAATTGATAATACGAATCCGCAGACGTCGTACAGTGCGCGCCGAAGAAGCTATTGCTGCTGTAGGGCATAATGTTGTGGAGGACCCGAATGAGTCGATTCGCCATCGTGCATAGCAATTAGAGCTATGTCCACCCACTTTATGGAGGATTTTGCGGAAAGACCTTGGTTTACAAGCTTACAAGATTCAGCTCGTGCAAGAATTGAAGCAGCGTGACCATCGTTCGCGTCGTACGTTCGGTGAATAAGTCGAAAACAAGATTTTCTTGATCCTCAATTTCAACACAAAATTTTGTTCAGCGATGTGCACTTTGCTTATATTTCCTTGTGGACTGAGGATTCAATGTGTGATAAGGGCTACCAGAGGAGCAGGATAGAAATTGAGTTCTGGACAAAGTTAGGAATTGAAATCTAATGCGCTTTGATATTAGTAATAATAAAAGTAGCTAACAATAGGGGAATACGACGTAGGATTCAGAACCGGACGATCTACTACAGACCAGATATTCTTGGTAAAACAGGTGCTTGAGAAATGCTGGGAATATAACACAGATGTGCACCAAATCTTCGTAGGTTTTAATCAAGCATACGACAATATCGAAAGAAGAGTACTGTACCAAATCATGCTTGATTTTAGAATTCCACCAAAACTAGTCCTACTCACAACGACGAACACTGAATCCCAAGTAAGAATACAAACCGATTCCACACCACCTTTCGACCGAAATGTGGTTTGAAGCAGGGAGATGGTCTAGCGCCCATACTTTTCAACTTGGCACTACAGTACGTCATCCGAAAAACCCCAGTCGACACTACTATTCAAGTCCACCCAGCTAGTAGCATACGCTGATGATATAAACATCGTCGCAAGATCCGTCCCTAGTGCTTAGGAGGTATTCGTCAATTTTGACTCCGCCGCAAAAGAAATCGGGTTGCGCATTAACGAAAGCAAAACAAAATTAATGATGCAAACAAGAAAGAGAACGCCAATCAGACAGAATATAACAATTGCGGACGGAGTATAATTTGGAGAGTGTGGACAACTTCATATATCTTGGGGCTAATCTAGCAAAAGATGGCAACGAAACGGACAAAATCAATCGACGGATCATGCTAGCAAATAAAAAAAAAAATATATACGGTCTGCTAATATGGTGGCCAATACTCGACAAAATAACTTACAGGAAAAAGTTGGAAAAGGTACAGATACAGGCTTGTCTGGGGATAACAGGCGCCCTTCGCACCACTTCTTCAGACTCGCTCAACGTACTCCTTTCTCTGCCACCTATTGACCTGATCGCTAAATACGTGGCAGGCAAATGAGCCTTAAGACTCAAGAGAGTCAAACCAGCTCAAAACATGTCCATACGGGCACAGTAACATCAGCCTACCTTCAGCAGACACTACGGACTACGCAGATCCTAAGCTCTGGTTTGACAGGATGTTCGACATAAACATACCAAGCAGGGATTACTGGGAGGCAAGAACCGGTGACACTGCGGGGTCGATTAACATCTATACGGACGGTTCAAAGATGGAAGACGGAGTGGGCGCAGCCGTGCACTCATTTGATCTTCCAACAAACTCTAGCTACAGACTGCCGAATAATTGCAGTATTTTCCAAGCGGAGGTACTGGCGATTCAGAAGGCGGCGGAGATAGCTCACAAATCGCGAATAAGGGATAAGGCAGTCTTTATCTATACGGATAGCCAAGCAGCCTTAATGGCTCTGAAATCCTGTACTATCAAATCTAAGGCGGTACTCAACTGTCGACGCGCTTTACAGAAACTGTGCTCAAATAGGAAAGTGGATCTCTGCTGGGTTCCAGGGCACAGTGGTTTCTTAGGAAATGAACTCGCCGATGGTCTTGCTAAAAAAGGTGCAAGCCTTGGGCAGGAAGCCGCGGTCTCGGTACCACCGCCTCTTAACGTTATTTACAACTCTCTAGAGAGGAAGATGGTAAGCCGGTCCGAGGCCAGGTGGCAGGCTACGTCAACCTCCAGAACCACGAAGCAAATGTGGAACACTCACAACGAGAAAAGTACTAAACTCTTGTTAGCACTACCAAGGGCGCAATGCGCAACTTTAGTCGGCATTCTTACCGGCCATTGCTTGATTGGGGCGCACGCGTACAGATTGGGGCTAATCACTAATGATATTTGCAGGAACTGCAAACTTCCCGCGGAACGGGAAACACTAGAACACCTCCTGTGCAGCTGTCCGGCTCTTGCTAGGAGACGGGTGAAGGCTCTAGGTGCACCGTTTTTCGCAAACCTTGAAGAAGTCTCGCGTAGCAGCATGCAGAGCCTGCTAAACTTTGCTACGGCAACAGGAACCTTTGATTTAAACGAGGAACTCTCAACACAGATCGATACGCAAGCGCACCTACCTTATAGGTACATTGGGTTTCCTTTTTATGTGGTATCGTTATGGACCCTCGAGGGTCTATGTGAGGCTATTAAGCCGCCACTGATACCTAACCTACCTAACCTATGCTAGCAAATAAAACGTATTATTCGGCACTTCCAATAATGAAATCGAAGAAAGTGGACAGGAACAATAAGCTGCGAATATATAAAACTAATATACGACCTGTGCTCTGTTATGGCAGCGAGACGTGGACATTAAAGCGAACTTCCGAAAAAGCAGTTAACACATTCGAAAGAAAGGTTCTCCGAAAAAATTTTGGACCCGTAAAGGAAGGAACGGACTGACGAATAAGATACAACCATGAGTTGTAACAACTCTACGAAGAGCCAGAAGCTTCAACGTTCATCAAGCTACGTAAACTGCAATGGGCTGGCCATATAGAGCGAATGGAAGATAGAATAATCCCCAAACGTGCTCTTAAGGCTCGTATCCACTGCAGCTCGCAAGCAGAATGCGAGCAGCATGTTCGGTCAATGGATACTACATGGCGCTCCGTACAAAAGCATTTCACGAGCAGCATGCGTGCTATTGCTTCATCTGTTTCTGAAGCGTATCCATTGAGCACTTAGCTTTTTATAACCGGCGAGCTGCGGAACGCTTAGAATTTTGACGGATACATTTTTAAGTGTGCTCGCTTTCTGAACGGAGAACGCTCGTCAGCTCGTCGATGCCATTCAACGAGTGCTAAATTGAAATAGTAGTACAGAAAGATTTGAATAATTAAGATCTCATCCGAAGTTATTGAAGTCTTAGTGGCGGCATTTACTGTGTTGCAGGAACAAGTGAGAAAGAAAAGATCACATCGTTGTTGAGTTCGTCCATACCTAAAAAGTAGGAGTAAATATGGTAGCATTCAATTGCTAAACGATTTGTGAATTGATGGACTTAGTGGTTTTTGGACTTTCGCGAGGATTTCCACAAGTGATTTCCTGGCCACCAGGAAAAAGGATCCAAAGAAAGAATATTTAACTACGGGTTGAGTAGAGCCAGGCGAATCGCAATTAAATTTTTTGCCTATTTCGCCTAATATGTCTCTTTTTTACTCGGTGTTTTGATTCCGAGCTCGAGACATGCTATATAATTGGGTGTAGTTCAATCTCGGAAATTAAATTCTTTATTTTCTCGTTAGACCACTCCATTGCTATTCAGTTTGCAATTCTAAATTAAATCTATCCTGCACATTAGGTACAGATACCTCGTTTCTTCACTGTTGAAACATACGAAAAACCCTAAACGCGCTACGAAGCTTTCCATTTGAAACGGAAAACAGACAAGCAGCTCGCCGCCGTTAAAAAGCTGGCCCGTTCTTGCTTTTAAACCGTCTCCATCAAACATGTCTGCGCGTTAGCAGCTTCTTGCCATTCTATTCACGAGCTCGTAATGAAACGTTCAGTGGATACAGTTGACATGCACAGCGCGCGAGCTGCAAGCGAGGTGCGCGTGATGCCGGCGTGCTAGTGACGAGCTGAACGTTGAATGCAATTTTTGGCGGATACGGTAATCACGTGCAGAGCGCGCGAGCTATGCTCGCGGACAATCTCAGTGGATACAAGGCTTAAAAGGCAAAGCGAGCGGTAACAGATCAGTAGGCAAATCACGCAAACGATGGGAAGACTCGGTTAATGTAGATGGCAAAGCCATCTTAAAAATTAACAGGTGGAGGACGCGGACTTTGGATCGAGACGATTGGAGGCGACGACTTCAGGAGGCCAGACCCCGATTTGGGCTGTCGCGCCATTGATGATGATGAACTATACGGATTTTATTAATATGCATAGCAAATTCGCAGAAAATACAACCTTAGGAAATTTTTGGTATTAACTCATTGCCCACGCGAAAAACTCAACATCCTCCACTGAGGCGAAGTAGTCGACGACCTCACATTAGATCGTTATTCAAAACGAACCTACTTTTCGAATTAACAAAACAAGAAAATGTATTACCTTAAATAACATAAACAAAAGAAAAAAAAACAGTGATAAAAAAAACGTTACATACGATTGTTTAGTTTAATTTTCATGTATATTTTATAAAATAAATATATATTTGCTTTTTTGTTCCTTTGTCTTTATAGCCATGCTCAATGTTATAACCACAGCAAATCAAAACGAACGACTGCTGCTTTAGCAACAAAACAAAAACAATAATAAGATATAAATACTAACATAATAAATTGTGTTATAATTCTAAAAAAAAAAAATTAAAGCTTATTTTCATCGAAAAAAAAAATTATTAACATTACCTTAATCGAATTACATATTATGCAACTTTAGGATGAAAAAATGCAATACGTAGTAAATATACATTTTCTCAAATATTTAATAAAAGTAGAAAATTTGCGACATTCTCTATTAACTGAAGGAACAAGAATGAAGTAGTAACGGTCTATGCATTATATTAAAAAAAATCTATAGAATTATGTAGAAGGACAATGTCGTAAATTTCAACTTTGTTTTTTTTAGGACTAAGCTATTTTATTATTTATATTTAGTTAGGTATGTATTCACAATGAAGTTCATATCGGTTGACTCAATTTTAATAAATTTAATTACATGTATATATTGTAAATAAAACTACCTACATTTATGTAGTCCGATCGTTAAGAGTAGTTTGATAAACACCAAAAGATATTTAGTTAATTTAATTAATTAATGTATTTTATCAGCTACAGTTTATTTATAAAACGCTTCTTTCGGTTGATTTGTTCGCGCGATCTTACTATAATCCATTCGTGTTTCTTTTGTTTTGTAATTGTTACCTTAGATTTGTTTTTAAGATTTTACAGCCATCTCAATTGTATAGAATAATTATAATAAGCAGTTTAATGCATCTTGTAGTTTAATGCATCTAAGTATGAACCAGAATTTGGTTTTGGTTTTTTTTTTTGTGATTTTTTCTTAGAGAAACCTAAACAAAATATTTGCCGCCACTCTTCTCTGCTTTATTTAAGTGTGACAGCCAATACAATAATTAAAATCACTAGGGTTATTAATAAACAAATGGCTATCATGATCTTTTTCTGGAAATAAAAATGAAAAATAGAAAAATATTAAAAATAAAAAATAATATCGAAAATAATGCACAACACATAAATAATAAAAATGTTTGAAAAAAACAACGAAAAAAAAAGCATAAGTAAATTTGAAATAAAGCAAACAGTATACAACTCTGAATGAAATTGATTTAGATCAGTGCGATAAATTTAAATAGTTTTTTTTCGGAAATTGGAAAGTTTTTTAGAAGAGTCGAAACCATTTTTTTCATTCAGAGTAGCATTTACAACATTGATTTTTTTTAAATATGATTATATAATTTTTGTATTTACATTGATATATTAAATCATTTCTTTATTGTGTGTCACTTGAATAAACCACGAAACAAGTATTTTGCAGAGTAAGAACACATCACCATGTAGAGTCAAATTACATCACAATATTTACTTGACGAGGCAATTACGTTACTAACATTTTGCGTATAAAAAAAATAAATAATGTAATTTGGCACTTATACATCGAATAAAACCAAAAATACCAATAAAACAGAATTTATAACAATAAATTAAGAAAACTAACACTGAGACTGATTAATCGATTAATTTGCTGACGATTTATCTTTGAAGCGTTACAGCTACGTAGCAGTTGATTAAATTGTAAAGAAAATTTGGTTCTAAAACTGGATCTGATTCGATGGATTCCAAAGGAATAAAGGTGCTGATGGAATGGATTAACATCCGACCACCACTTGATAAAAACAACGGGGTCTTGGACTAGTAGACTGGATGTACACAGCCATAATAAAACCAATCTTAAGCTATGGCGCGATAGTGTGGTGGGAGGCGACTAGAAAGTCCACTTATCTAAGCAAGCTGACAAAAGTACAGCGCTTAGCATGCATTGGGGTCACTAGCGCACTCAGAACCACTCCCACGGCGGCACTGGAAACTATCCTCCATCTGCTGCCAATGGACATATATATCAAAAGCATAGCTGCAAAAGGTGCTCTCAGACTCAAAGAGTTAGGTTACTGGAGAACTAGACCTGCTGGTCACAGTACCATACTCAACGTCTTCTTAGAGTGTAATATCGATAGGGAAACGGACTTCACTATGCCAGAAATAGATTTCGGTTGGGAATTTTCTGACTGAAATGAAGAACGCTACCTAGACTGAAATGAAGAACGTTACCTAGACAATAGAACCACAATGATCTTCACCGACAGTTCGAAAATGATTTCTGGAACAGGCGCGGGGGTATTCTCACGGGAACTCGAGATTCACGAGGCCTACAGGCTACCGGACCATGCCAGTGTATTTCAAGCGGAAATCTTTGCAATACTTCAGTCTTGCAAAATTATTGAGGCAAAGGTGTATGCAACAGAAGACATAACTATTTGCATTCACAGCCAAGCAGCCATTAAGGACCTTAGCTCGAACACAACATGATCAAAACTAGTTAGACAATGTCGTGGTAATCTTAACACTATCGGCACACGGCACAAAATTACCCTCTGCTGGGTGCCAGGCTACTGTGGAATCGAGGGGAATGAGCAAGCTAATGAACTCGCTCGAGCAGGCTCCAGCCTAAGCTCACTAGTGGAGGACCAGCACATTGCTATTCACATCGGATCCATAAAACAGTCTATCGACTCTCTATGCTTGCAGTGGGCAGGCAATAGATGGGCAAACCTAACTACATGCTCAATATCAAGAACTCTTTGGCCTGAATATGATCACGGGAAAAGCAAGTATATCCTGAGCCTGAGCAGAAAGGATGCTAGCACATTATTCGGAGTGCTCACAGGGCACTGCCTAATCGGTAGACACGCTAGACGACTGGGAGCCGAGGCAAATGATCTCTGTTGCAGCTACGGTGACCCAGAAGTGGAAGAGACAATCTTCCACGTCCTATCCAAGTGTCCGGTCCTATCGGGAACAAGAAGACGGAACCTCGGCGCTTATTTCCTCGATGACCTTGGTGATATCGATAAGGGAAAGCTATGTAATATAGCAAAGTTTATAAAATCTAGTAAATGGTTTTAGGTTCCAGGAGTTATCATACTCAACCGGGGAGCACAATGGACAAACAATAACGTCTAAGTGAAGGAAGATGATGACATCACCACCCCATATAGCATACCATACCATGGTCTTGGAAAAACACTCCAAAAACCTCTGAGCTTAAAGTGAATAGGAATAAGGTTCGGTGCCTAATCAGACTCCTGACAATAGGCTAATGAAAAAGCAGCTGAATACAATTAAACTAAATAGAGTAGTACCAGTAGGAAACTGCAGCGCACGCACTACTCAATTCCGAAGAATTGTCCAACAGCAGACTGAGACTTCTTGGAAATTACTTCCTTACACCAGCGGAAGTCATGTCTAACTGATCCAAAAGGATATTGAAATTCAACGATATAACCGATCTGAGTGAGCTGTAATAATGAGGTTAATCAATATAGAGTCCAGCCACCTTGACTTCAATCAACAATTAAGGAGGACCTACTTGAATGTACGAAGTTGAAAGCCGCAACCTATGACCAAATAAAAGGGCGAATTTAAACCCACGCTTTGGTAATAAAACCTTTAGAAGAGAACAAAATATGGAGAACAGAAGACTGAATCCTTTGAAAAAGAAAGGAGGGAGAGGTTGTAGCGTGGTAGTCTACCATCTTAGAAAACGGGAGTTCGTATCCCATTTGCGACAAGGCCCTGCGAATTTTCTTATACCCAGTTTTTCCTCTGTTTCTAACTATTTCCAAAAATCCCATTCTCAATGATCCTATCACAACCCCCTCCCCCCACACGATAGGCTAACAACCTATCCCCAGAAAAACAACTACATAAATTCAGGAGTTTCGAGAGATACACTCAAACGAAGTGACGACCGTATTGTCCTAAATTTAATGGAAGGAATATTGAAAATTGTTGCGCCGATGAGGAAAAGATGATTCCTTCTTAGTAGCACAGAGTCTACGAGCTAGAAAAATTTATCCACGGATGTGATGGACTCGTAAAGTCTATGGATGGAATTGAGAACACTCGTGCTACCTTCACGCCAGGGGCGTCATTTCAGTTGGGCAAAGTGCTCCCTCTGATCGCGCAATAGATGTTCCTGACTGATGAAGGATCTGTGAAAGTGCTTAGAAGAGTAGACAGTAATGAAGAGGTATGAGATCTTCTTTAAAACGATGAAAATGAAATTAAAAGGTAGAAATGTGATGGACTCGAAAAGTCTATGAATGGAATTGAGAACACTCGTGCCACCTTCATCATGCCAGGGAATGAGATGTGATCTCCACCACTGTTCAGTGGTGGAGGCTACGTCAAACAATGTATAACGCCATGATTATTAGAATGACTGAAATTATCTTGGAGCACTTAATGGCGGCTCGGTTGCGGATTGCGCGCTAGTTTAGAAACACTGAGGTCGCAGGTTAAAAATTTCGTGGGTTCGAATCGCACCCAGCCATGGGCTTATCATCCGCAGTTTAAGTAAAAAAAAAAAAAAAGCGATGTTTGAGCGCCACAGAAATGGATTACTGGTTTGTTCCTCCGAGTAACAAACTGCCACATAGTTCTTCAGTTCGAATTCCAGCCATAAGTTCGGATATAGAAAAAACGGGCTACGGAATCCAAGGGATATAACCTTTTCGTATCCTTCGATTATTTGGAATTTTGCGAGTTAAGATAATCTTCCTCGCCTACGTTTACCAAGTAGTCTAAGTGCTCAAGTTGTGCTGCCTTTGCTGAGTGTTTTCCCCCGTTCCTAGGAACAAGAACAAGTGGCTTTGAAGCTCCTTCGAACTCAATCCTGGAATTCTTAGTAGGGACCGTTCTTCTATCCGCAAACTAGTAATATGTTTCGCCTACTACACACTTATCAAGTTATCAATAAATGAACTGAAAGTAGAGAGCATACATCTTTTAGGGGTAGTTAGTCTTCACTCTACTGGACAGTGATTTGTATTTAAATTATATTGGCAATGAAACAGTTGATGCACCGAATTGATATTTCTATATCGCCTTGATTGCTGGGTGATATAAAATGGTAATGGCGATATCCCGTCCTGTTTCGACTACACCACAATAATTTAACTCTCAATTTAATACACGATGTTGGATTATCGCCAAAAATCGAAAAGGAAGTGATTGAAGGATTCAATCCAACTTTGAATCGAATCCCAACACGATATGTCTGAAAACTTTAGTTATCGATTAATGGCACCCAGTTCCCAGACATTTTAAACGAAATTATTTGCAGCTACTAAGCCCCATCTAAATAAGAAAAATCAAATC
Organism: Beris morrisii; assembly: GCA_951812415.1. Taxonomy (NCBI): domain Eukaryota; kingdom Metazoa; phylum Arthropoda; class Insecta; order Diptera; family Stratiomyidae; genus Beris; species Beris morrisii. Next base: position 140,376,534 of record OX638311.1, read on the forward strand.
CGATCTAAATCTCAAAGAGCTTCAGAGAACTCAATAGAACCTGCAAATTACCCAATTTATCATTTCCTACGAAGATATTAAATCCTGCATCTAGCTAAATTCGTTTTTCGTACCTATTCAACACTCAGTCCATTTCACCCGCTTTTTTTTATAAATGCAGAAGAAGAAATCTTATTTCACTGCATTTGTTTGTATGTTGAAAACAAATTACGTTCTCTACTAAACCGAATAGTTTATTTCTGTACCTTTTGTGTTTTCCATTTATCGCAAAACTTTATCATCCAACTAGTTTTTTGTTCATTTCACGAATTTTTGGAACTCTTCCAGGTTGCGAGCGTTAGTATCTTTTCTCTACGGATAAATATATACTGTTCGGGTGTTTATTTCTTCTTTCAGGAGGTTAATTTCGTAGGACAAAATATCACATATAAATTTTGGTGAAGTTCTTGGCAACTAGGAAAATCACTGAAGTTAAATATGTAGTTAGAGTTTTTGCGCTTTCAAATACAAAAAGCATTTTTTTGGCAAAACAAAACTTTCTTATAAGGATAAAACCAATGGTACGTAACAAAGGCGACACTAACCTCGGGATATTTCTTTCCCAACCGACGACATGTACACATAAAATTCGGGATATAAAATTTATTCAGATATGCCCTGGCAACACAAGCCGCTGAATCAATTGAAAAATTAAATCGGACTTTCCAGAAAAATTAAGGAAGATCTCAAAAAGTTCTTAATGGTTTTACATATACCAGGAAATAAATTAGATTGGTTAAGAGCGCAGCACCAATTCACGCGCACGATCAGTTCATTGATAAAGCGACACACGAGCGAATTAATAAAACATGCTGGTGTAGATCTTAAGAGAACAGTTGATTTAAAAGACTCTGTAGTAGAACCAAGTGTAATTCAAAAAGAAATAATTAATAAAGTAATGATATTGACGAACCAAGTTTACAAGAAGTACAAATATAACATGTAAATTGTATCTGAAACTCGGCAAAAACTATGGACATCACAAGATAGGCGGAAGAAAAAATAATATACAAAGCGAAAGAAGAAGGATCACTTAATTTGTTAATGGGACAGAAGCTGTGTCTTATCGGTGGAACATGGCTTCCTTATTTAAAAAAATCCTATGAAGCAGTTTATAACTTTCCTCTAACCGACGATCGCCTGATGTAGCAAAATCTTCTCGATTTTGAAACGTTCAAATGACTTTGTTATGAGAATTAATTCTTGACATCGGCTCAATGTCCGAAAAAAATTTATGTCTTTAAAAGCGTCCAGAAAATAAAATTTTGTTGAAAAGATGTCATCATTAGGCGCATTTTTTACTGATTTTATCTGGACAAAAAACCGGTACCGGCAACTACATCGCATATTCGATATGACTATGGACAATGTGACCCAATTCGGACTATCGCACCGTTAATGAATTTTAAATTATGGTCTTACAAGGGTTACAATTATGTTTTTGATTGTTCCGCTAGCGATTAACTTACGTACCCTGGTCCTGGATTAGCTTCTAGGCTGCTTAGGGGCCATGTCCAAGTTGAACTTGTTTTATTTTCAAATTCAATAGTGGAACTATGATAGCGGTAACAATATCGCTGAACGGTGCGCCCCAGATAGTTATGGACTTAAGTAATAGGTCTTCTATCTATCTGCTCTACCCAAATTTGACAAACTTTTTTGTAACCTTATCCGGTGCAGTGAAGGACCCGAGAAAATTCACACAGAAATCTTTTATAAGTTGCGCCAAAAGCTTGTAACGCTTAAAAATGAGCCAGCCTCGAACGAAACAAGCTGTATGTTTTTTGTTCATTGATTGGTAAAAATCACAAATCTTTTCACTCTCCGTCCGCCTGTTCGCATGATTGCTCAAGAACACACTGATAGAAAGTTAAAATTTGATTTTTCGACTAAGAGGATTCGTAAGGCTCATGGGCGAAATCCTTCTACTTCTTCGTGTAGCGTTCGCCAAAAAGTCCTTAAAATACGTGTTCACGTCCAGTAAATACCTCAGAATCTTTAATTTGGGACCAAATTAATTTTTCGATATTTCCAGGGCTGAGCATGAAAATGAAAAATATAAAGCAAGACCTTCGTATCTTCTAGCTACCATAGAAAGGTCCTTGCAAAATTTGTCGTTCCATCAAATGAGGATATGAAAATATGTGAACACACTTTTTGCACGATTACGAGTGGCTTCATTTCTTAAAGAGGCTATCTGCTTACATTTATTGGCCAAATGACCAAAAAACCGTAAGTTTAAGAATAGAATTTTACACGTTATGATTTCTAACTATTTAAAAATACAGCAACGAAAGCAGATACAATCAAGTTACTCATTTGAACAACTACCACACAACAGTCCTTCAAAAATGTTTGCTTGTATTCGGTTAAACTCGCAACTGCCGTATGATTTTCTAATAAAAAGTTGAACGCTTTGTTTTGACGAGATTCTGCAAAGGGGTTTTATGAAAAACCTGTTCCATAAATGCTTTGGTGCTTATTGGGATAGGAGCAGCATTTCTAGACAATGCTCAGAGCTTCAGTTGTAATCATTAATAATTTCTAATTGAATTATTAGTCGAGCTTTTATTACCCCGTCTATTACGCAGGTCTTTTCGACCTCTACTAGTATAGGGTGTTACAAAAACTCGTTCCGAAGTTTATTGTGAACCTCGCTTAAACGTAAAATAACATTTGATATCTGTTTTGACATTTTGTTAGTTCAGTCTTTGGCAAATTGTTGGTAAGGTGAATCATGAATAGATTGTTCGCCAATTGGATGCATGAGCATAACCAAGTTCACATTTGCGATCAAAATCTTCTTTTCGCTCATTTCCATTACAGTGGCTACGTCAGCAAGCAAAATTGAAGAATATGGGCTGATGGAAAGCCCAGGGCATTCTTTGAATAGCCAATGCATCCACAAAAAGGCACTGTGTGGTGTGCATTTTGCTCTGGTGGAGTGATAGGCCCGTTTTTCTTCGAATGCAGCTTGCAACTCTGTCACAGTGAACGCGGAATAGTACCGTGCCATGATTATCGACTTCTTGTGGCCAATATTGGATGATTATGACATCGACGGCGTGTGGTTTCAGCAAGATAGTGCGACGTGCCACACAGCCAACGCAATAATGGAATTATTGCAGCAGAAATTCTGTGGGCGAATAATCTCCAGAAACAGCAAAACCGATTGGCCACCGAGATCCTGTAATTTGACTCCATTGGAATTCTTTCTTTTTATCTCAAAAGCAAGGTTTACGCCAATAAACCCACCACCATTCAACAACTGAAGGGCGATAACAAACCGTATTTGTCTAATTGAGGAGCAATTATGTCGTGATGTCATCAAAAAATTGGACAAACGGGTCGAGGTGTGCCGTAGGAGCCGTGGCGAGCATTTGAGTGATATTCTTTTCCATACTTGATTGCCATGGACCAAATACCATTTTTTAATAAAAATTTCATTAACTCCATTATCCACTTGTTTTTAATTTTGATTTAACTTCGGAACGAGTTATTGTAGCACTCTTTATTTAGCTCGCGACATTTTCGACCTTCTGTAATTTATACACAGAAACAGGACTGCGAAAAGCTATGTATTCGCGAAACTCATAGCGAACAATGATTTGTTTTTTACAAAACTATATAGCACCTTGTAACGGGCGTGTCTACATATACTTACAGTCTGTTTCGTTAGAACATGTCTGTATTAATTGGATTAAAATTTTTGATTAACTGTTTTATGTTGAAAAACTAAACTAAAACTAAAGTTGGATTTAGCAAAAGCAAAAACAAAAACAATGCGACAAACTATTGCTTTATATTGTAGCCGGAGTTTTTATAACTCTCAAAGCTTTCAATTAAAAGCCACAATAATTCCTTTCTCGTTCAAACTAAAATTAAATTCTGTGATATTGTTTAAAAAAAAAACAGAGAAATTAAATTATTAAACGGAATTCATGAAAATATGAAAAATTTCGTGAGAAATAATTTTGTATGAAATTTTGAATCTGACTTTAAGAAGAAAAAAAACAAGTTGAATGCGTCAGCATTTACAATTACAGGAAAGATAAATTCATTTGATTCTGTAACGACACAAGATTCTTAATTCGTTTTCAAAAAATTTACTTCGAAAGTGTACAAAAAAAAATACTTTCTCCTAACCCTTAATCATTTAATGAGAATTTTAATTTGATTAATAAAATTACAACTTTGCTATTCTTATTCCCAATAAAGTTAAAACAATATTTTAGATCAGTTTCTTGAGATAGTAGCATAAATATTGACACAAATTTACTTTTATATTTAAAGTTAAACAAAAATAAATATTTAAAAAAAAAATATAAAATATTGACGCGTACCTTTCTGGCCTTGGACTGATACTTCTGTGCCTGTTCGAGCTCGACATGAGCACTCGTAACAAAGCCCGAACTCTCTGCAACATGATGTTCGATACGATCCACTAACTCTCCCTTTTTGTCAAATAGGCGGTCATATCACATAACCCGAGAATAAATTTAACCTTAAGGAAAAGGGGGATTTTTGGTGTGTTTTTGTGTGCGGGATTTTGTTTAGAAATCATACACCATAGATTGCAGAATTTTTTTTGTTTGTTTAAATTATTAGTCCAAACATTTTCATGTCGTGAAATGTTTGTAAAGAAATTTACAGAAGTAGTAAACGTTCCAATTTAATTTGATGGTTTTTTTTTTTGAGCAATCGGTTATATACCAGGATTTAATTGATTTAGTCAAAGAGTGTCAAAAGTATCGACGAAAGTATAACTTACAGTTAAATAGACCGATGATTATATTTTAATATGTTTAATTTTCATTTTAAGTTCGATCAATTAATTAGAAAAAAAAAATATTAAGAAATTAGTTTTTATTTTATTTTTGTTTGTTTTGTTCGGAAAGCAGCAACATGAAACACACGCAAGCCAAGCCATAAATATAAAGCCAAAAATAATTGTCATGCATTACAAAAAAGTTTAGTTGAAATTAACAAAAAAAAAATGAAAGTATTTGGTTTGATAATGGATCAAGGAATAAAGGATATAAAACGGGGGAGAAAAAAAAAGAAAGAAAAAAAAAACATTAGTAAATTCTGATAGTAATAAACTTACCCGACGTGCTTTACTTTGATATTTGAGTGCTTTTTTCGTATCTTGCGTCGCCGTTTGGACATAGTCCATGGCGTGTTCAACATGATATTCTATACGATCTATCATTTCGCCCTGGAGGCAGACGCATTATTAAAAAAAAATAAAAGAATTTTTTTTTTATTGATTAACAAAAATAAATCTCATGACTTTCAAATTATGTCCGTAGACTCCTAGTTGATTTTACATTAATTATTAAAATGGCATTCTCTACCAACCATGTTTTCAAAGTGAATTAAAAAAAACTTGAGCATAACTAAGTCTGTTTGAAATTACCTGACTTTCTACAAGCATTGCCATATCCATAAACATATCATGCAGTTCCCTAATTGAAGTTTCCAATTTAATAATGTCAGCATGTCGTGCCTCAATATCTGCTAACGTTTGTTTCGCTTGTTGCGTTTCCATTATTATCTAAAACGTAAATACAATTTTTAATATTTTTCCTTTTCTTCTATGTTCTATAATTCGATAAATTTCTTGGAAACACTTACACCTTGCGTAAATACTGCAGGATTGCCTTGCTCTAACATATCCTCTAGTTCTTCATTTGTAGTATTTCTGCCAGCTAGAAAACAATTTTATTTTTTTATTAGATCAGATTCGCATTATGTTTCAATCATTTTTCATACTTATTTCCAACTGACGTTGTATTCTACCCTTGCATCGCTCTCTGTAATCCGTTTGAGTCCTATTGTACTCTGTCATTACTTCTACAAATTTTCTTGACAATGTTGAGTGCTGCGTCTTTCGTATCCGAAGATCAGCACTTGACTTATTAGCCTGCTCTTCTTGTTCGATATTCTGTTCAATTCCCTGTAAATTTGATCAAATTATTTTAGTGAATTTTCAATCAATTTATCACGTAATTTCCAGGAAGCTTACCTTAAGTTTACCTCGTACTTTATTTGCAGTTTTCTTAATATCGGCCATGAGATCTTCCAATTCTTGTTTGGTTTCTAAAAAGAAATTGCATTTTAATTGAAAGAGGTTACGGAGTTATAGGTTTAATTATGAAAATGGCAAATCAATCTAAAGTTGACTAAAAATAAGAGAAAAATCTAGAGTTGCCGAAAACCCGGACGACTCACTTTAAAAATCCCACAACGAAAGTGTAAGGTGTTTCCCAATTTCACTTGACCAAAACGTGTAATAAAACAAACAGTACTCGCCGAATAGTGTTTATAGAAGTATTATTAACTCGTATGAATAAAAGATGCTCCATTGGACTACGAACTACATCAATAGGGAGGAGCAGGAAACATTGACCGGACACAACGGTGCGGATGGATGAAGCTGACAGAATTTACTTCACAGAAACTTGTACAGAACAATGCATCATTTTTTCTGAGCTGAAGTTAAAAAGACTTCACAGCATTCTGCCACTATTAGTACCTTTTTTATATAGCAGTTGGAGCTGAGCTTCACTATTTGCTTAAATCGAGATAAATTCCCCTTGTGATTTTTCCATTTGACGACTTATACGCTAGAGACATTTCAATTTATTAAAAAAATACAGCAAAAATCTGAATATGATTCCAGATTCCATACGAGGCTGGAAATTCAATAATTAATAATTCATCGCATGGTGACCGATACACAAAAAAAAATGCAAAAAAATTGGAGAACCTTTGAGGCTTCTTGGGGATATTTTGACCAAACGTTAGTACCACCGACGTGCAAGATAAACTTTGAAAAAGGCAAAAGTGAAATCGGTCATATGATGATTAAGCCAAAACATTTGTGTGATGAGTCGTCTGAAAAACAGACGGAGACGAACAAGTGATAAAAAAATTAGAGGGGTAAATAAGTCCTGACGACAGGGGTACTGTCCTATGCCCCCATCGATGGTCACACACTGAAGAAGAAGAAGAAGAACTACTAATAACTTTCACATAAATTTTGTTAGTTATTGTACTGAATTAAAACAATCAAAAGAGAAGCGTTTCGTCCTGTAGAAGAAAGAATACGTATAGATCCGTTCCAAGACTGCCGTGGGATCGAATATTTGAACGTCGAAATCCGCCCAAATTCGCTCTAGAAGTGACTTTCCTCGAGATCGTCAAAAATGCCGTATGTAACATCGATTTTCCTTCTTATTGAACCAAAAATCCGTAAGGTTCTTAGTTTCCGAAACAGATGAAGAAAGCAAAATTAAGTGAATATGGAAGGATATCATACATAAATTCGTTATTTTTTTGAATGATCAGTTTCATTATCGTGATGTATGATGATGTTCTCTCTTTCAATCCAATCAGCCAATGTAGCTCAGATTCTTCTTGGAATGAAATTGCCCAAAGGGCTCGGTTAATCATGGGCAAACCCGTGATCACAACAAACCCGAACAGCGGTCTATTTATTGGCTGGCTTTGGAAAAAAATAATCCGTCTTCCTAGAATCTGGTCCTTTCGAAAAAATTTTAATTGCCAATTATTCAAATGATTCTTGTACATTATGATGAGCTTTATGTTCGTATCCAGCTTCATGTCCGCATAGCAAATTTCTACAACAACCTCAGAGCTACAGAAAGACATGTTCTCCCCTATCCACATTTGGCAGACTGTTCAAGTGATCAGGGTAGGTCACTCTTTTACGTCTCCTCAATGAATTCAGCCTGCTAATGTCTTCCTCGTCCAGTCGCGAAGCCCTCGTCAACACCTTTTTCGACCAATCCTGAAAGGCTCTTTCTCAACCTACGCGATTGATCGCTGATGAAATAAATCAGGGATTCGATACAATGGGACCTACTTTGTCGTTGAACTTAGAGACATGATGGTTTCTTTGCCGTCTGAATAAATGTGTTTCAATTTCACCTCGCTTAAGGGTTTGAACTGCATTTAAGCATTTGCCTATGTAACTTCAAAAAAGATCAATTTGAATCTCTGGATGCTAGACCTGCCCAGTAATATAAGGCAGGTGTGGAGACAAGAATGACGAAGGCATATTAGAACACCCAATGGGCAAACGTGAAAGTCTGGCTCGTGTCAAAAATACAATTTTCCTAATATTATAGAATATTTTCACGAATTTCGTCATATCTCTTAGGTCTCTGGAAATATTGAATAATTTTTATTCCACGGATTGTTCAGTTGGGGAAAATTTTTCAGATGGATTTATCTTTTATGGAGAACTTTGCTCATCGTAAATAAAAGCAAAATTTGTAACTACTTAGACTCTGGCTTCGTCAGGTTGACCCCAAGTAAATACAGCGATCTCCTTCACGAGGTGCTATGCCACAGACAGTGTTACAGTTCACTCATATTTCACGAATTTGTAAAACACGACAATGCTTCTACCTTAATTCCGAAAACTAATTGTAATTAGCAATTCCCTGAATCGTCCCATCGCTCTTTAAAAAAAAAAAATCAGACTATTTTAGAAAAACTCAAACTAAAAGTATGACATCGTATGTACGTCAAAATGATTCAAACTTTTTGAACTCTACTCCAAATCAACGGAACTAAAGAACTTTATCTAATGGCGACTTTTATCAATGCAATTTTACCTTCCTAACATAATTTGCATGAACACAATTCCAAGTACAACTTCATTATTCCAATTAAAAATGTTTCTCAGAATCAGTATAAAACTAGTTTCCAGAAAGTTTCATCGTGCATAGTTAGTCCTTGGAGATGTGCAAACACGAATCCTAGAAAGCTAGTTTCGTCTTACTATTCAATATCAAACTTGACTTTGCTGTAGTGTGTAATTTCTCCTCCTTCAACTTATTTTTATACGTCCCTGTAAGACTTTACTTTTAAATTAAGTTTGTAGATATTTCAATAGAAAACTGAAAAGGGTTCGACAGAACGGACTGGAAATTTTGCTATATGCGCTAGAAACTTGATTGCTCGGGAAGGTGTATCCTGTATTGTTATGGTATCACTATATTCAGAGAAGAAGGAATATATAGGCAATCATATTTATTATTCGTTCATAACCAGCTCTTTCGGACACCAGTAGTTGCGGTGGATGGAGGATTGACTATGACGATATCTTATGATGTGGTGCACAGATATTGTGTAAATTTCATCAAGGATACTGATGTGTATCAATTGATCAAAAATGAGGATCCCAGGGCTCTCGTCCTCAGTAAAGCTAAACAGACCTGGTAGTGCAGAAGGACGATAGTAGAAGGACGATAGTATGTGTTGGATGTAAGAAATTGGACGGAAGGAAGAAGTGATGAAGAATGGAGAAAGTAAGCTAGTACAAGTAAAACTTTGCGGCAATAACAGAGTTTTGAATTTAACGAAGAAGTCTCAGAAGAGATCGAGACGCAAGTGCAACCATCATAAGCACATTAGGTCTCCCAAAAGTATCGCTATAAACCCTCGTGGGTCTATGTGAGGCTTAGACCACTGAAACCTATTCTTATCGTAGAAAGTATTGACGGAGGACCATTATAGTTGCTTACTTTGATGGGGACTTCACTTTGAGATGCTCCTCAGTACTAAGAGTAACCTGGTGCAAGGACTAATGTCGACTCCTGTATAGCCTTTGTGAACTGCCAATCAAGTTGATCGCTTTTAAAGCATGTATAATCTTTACAAGAGTTCAAGGCCCAATCTGAGATTATCGGATCCCGCGGGGTTGGGCAAGCCAAAGTTAAATTACTAGCAGATAGAAACCGGTGAGTCGCGAGATGGTTGTGGTTATTCGCATTTGAACATTACTGTGAAGCTACGAGAATGAAGCAAACACTATGTTGCACAAAACTACAGAAGGAAGGACTCACAGCCACTAGTATGAATTATGAGCATGTAGCCCGTATAAATTAGCACCACTGCTTCGACGTGTGGATGGTGATTGTCGTTGTTTCGGCTAATCTAGTCTGTGTCTTCAGATATCCTGGATATCCTGGATACCGTCATAAAAATTAAAAAATTCCCAGACACTTTTGATAGGCAAAGCACATGGTAATTGATCACCACGAAAGCCACGTAATCGAAAGGACTCAATTAACACGGATAGCAGATCGCTACTAAATTTGGGAACAGGCGGCCCCGGTCGCTCGATATGACTGGAAACAGTGTATTCTGGAGGCCAAGGTTCGGTTTGACCCATTCTCGGACAATTCGTTCTGTCGGCCAAAACTTCTTAACGTGTTTTCCCTAAGGCCGACTTATAATCGCCGTGGTTACCAGTATTCAGGTAACTGACTTAGGACTTTGGTGGCAGTTCTGGTTTGCTATACATACTTGGTCTTTGACGACAGTTCTTATTTTCCGCTTCTCTACCACTGACTGTAAGCACAGATGGCCTACCACTTTTTTATGGTTTTCAATTTGTCCTCTCTGACCATAATCTGATAGCCTTCCTTGAAACACCAAGCTGGCTGGTGGCTGGTTATTACTTAGTACTTAGGAATTTATCTTCATCCTAGGTTGAACTGGAAACTCACGATTGACGACAGGATCAAGAAGGCATCAATTGCTTACTACACTTGTCAGAAAATGATAGGAAAAACCTGGGGCCTTAGCCCGAAAATAGTTCATTGGCTGTATGTCACGGTAGTTAGACCCGTTCTTATGTGCGGGGCACTGGTGAGGTGGCATGCGCTGAATGTCGGGACTAATAGGGCCGCCATGGACAGAATTCAAAGAATTGCGCTCATTGGGATTACTGGTGCTTTACGTACCACGACCTCCTAGGCTTTGGAGGTAATGCTCCACATAATCCCACTAGACTTAGCGGTAAAATCAATAGCGGAAAGATTGCGTTGCGTCTACGCGAGGCAGGCTATTGGAAGGAAGGCAGTGTGGGCCACACTAGGATCTTGTCAGTTTCCATGTGCTCCGGCATTCCAGAGCGCACCGACTATAGGACACCGTCTTGCAGTTTTGGACATTCCTATGCTGTGAGTATTCCAACCAGACTGCTCCAGACACGTTTGCTATCTATACTGATGGCTCTAAGATGGAAAGCGGAACGGGCACAGGAGTGTACTCTTGCGACCTTGATATTATGGAATCGTTCAGGCTACCGAATAGCTCGAGTCTGAAACACACTCGAGATACTGACATATTTGCATTGACAAAAGCAGCTGAAATAATTGTGCGGAAACAGTGCGTGAATGATACAATAACTATTTATTTTGACAGCCATGCTGCTATCAAGGCTGTTGATGCGCACATCACTAAATCCAGACTTGTGGGCGAATTGAAAAGATTATTGCAGATGGTAGGTCTGAATAACAACCTGAAGATCAGTTGGATTCCTGGTCACAGTGACTTCCCTGGAAATGAAAAGGCAGACGAGCTCGCCAGAAGGGAGTCGGAGATGAGCATAGAGTTGGCCGATGAATCGGTTCTATGTCCCATTCAACGTGTAAAGGGATTTGTAGATATAGAAGCGCTCAGACAAACGGAGAGGTCCTGGGTGAATCTCTCGGGTTGCCGGCAAGCAAGAATCTGCTGGCCGAAACTTGATAGGAGGAACTCGGGCTTCTTTTTGTCTTTGGGCAGGAACATATGTAGACAACTTGTAGGAATCTTAAAGGGACACTGCCATTTTGGGAGACATGGGGAAAGACTGGGAATACCCATGGCTGATCTGTGTCGCTGTGGTGACGAGAATGTTGAACGAACACTGAAGCATCTAGTGTGTGAATGCGAAAGTCTGGCACGTACCAGATATCGGTACTTGGGGAAATTCTCCTTGAATCAATAATCTAGAGCCCGGTTTATACGAGGGGAACACAATGGATCCACAGTGATCTCTCGTGATGGGCTGTGGCACAATGCTTCAGTTTACCCTTCTTAACCTATTGTAGTGATGAAGCATCCTTCATCATTCAGAGATTCGATTGATTTTCCTACTTCTACTCCCAAAGGCATTGCCCAGTAAGATAAGTTACCAGCTTTGAATAGTACCCTAGGTTTCAAACGATAAAATTGATCCTTGAAATGTTCTCCTATCTTACAATGTTCTTTCCGTCCACCCTCTTCATCTTCAACTAATAATATCGAAATGATTTTACCAACGACGTATATTTGAAATGGATTACAGCCGAACCAAATGTTATTGTTTCTTGTCATCAGGTGCAACTCAAGTGACTAATATGATAATTATGTGAACCGATAAGACTTAATTTTATTTCGCATGAATCATACAATATAAAAAAAAGATTAGAAGCGATAATAATAATAAAGAAGAAATATTATTCTTATCTTGCAACCATTGTTCCTGCATGTACACAGTTGAATTATTAGGTAAGATATAGACATGAATAATCATAATTGCTATTTCCGCTTATTAAGAGTTTGAGTTTTATTTCTCGTATAAACTTTTACATACTAAGCGAACAACTTCGATGGTGGAAGAATATTTCTCCGTTGAATTGAACATCTTACCGCAAGAGGATCTTTCACATACAGAGCACCTAACTCATACTCAACTGTCTATCGTCTATTTATAAAAAAGCCCCACTTATAGATTTTGCATGAATAGTGGCGCTGAAAAGATGTGGAAGCTGACATCAACCAAGCTCATCAGACCTTCGGTATTCTTTCACCTTTCGGGAGGATTAAGTAAGTCACCGTACGTGCGGAGCATTGAGTGCTCAAACCTTGTATTAAAACCATGTTGCTATTGGAGATTTTCGTGAACCCATTCTTCAACGTATCTTGGATATACTCTGGTCAGACGTTATTTCCAACGACGATCTTTGGAAGACTACTGGTCAATCCAAGGTAGACCAGTAGACTGGTCAATCCAAGCTAGACCGGGAAATTCGACAACCCCTCTGAAGGAATCAAGAGTATCATCTCCAAAACAATTTCTGCACTGGAATCCGTTAGGAAGCCATGCAGAAAGTCATCCAAGTTGGAAATAAAGGTGATCTCCCAGGATCGTGGATTGAAGAAAAGAACTATTCTCGATTGTCCCACAGGAACTGAAGAGAAGTGAAAGCTTATTACATTAATAACAATGACAATCGTTCGGCAAGACTGGTGTTGTTGCCCTATGTCCCAGGAAGACTTATACTGGAACTAAAAAAGCAATTGAATTGAAATTCCTATCGTGTCATTAGATGATGAATAACTTTGAATAAGACAAGACCATATCTAATATTCAAATACATAACACTAAAAATCCCTCAACATTCGTCGGCTGGTTTCTTTCAGTACCAATCATTCGTCAGGTTTTCTTCAAAACCAAATAATAATCGGGTAGAACTTCTTTCAAAAAATTGTCCTCGGCATTTGATCAAGAAAATTGCCGACAACAAGCCCATATTTCAAATATCTCTAAACAAAATAGATTAAGCTAATAACAAGTTTACTCAATTAGCTATAATTTTATCAAAATGATACGTTTGATAAGTTAGCGCTCTTAAAACGATTGCGACATTATGCAATGTTTTTTTTTCCAAGTAATTTTATATTATTGAGATGACACAGCCAATCTCTTATAACTAACAACTAGGAAAATAAAACAACACTATACTTATTTCAAAGCCCATTCGTTTAGGCGTAATCAAGTTAAAGTCATACACATGATTTGTTGAAGAGCGTGCTTTTTTACTATGATGGCAAAGAGTTTTGGCTTCGCTGATGCAAAAATAGTATCACTGGACAGATATTTATGGAGCATTCAAGTTCTTTAGTCTGTTTTAGCCACGCACAAGGTTATCTCATAGCCACATAATCGTATAACGTTATACGAGTACATGCATTTAGCGAGATGAAAGACATCTAGGGCTCAGAACTTTTTATATTTGTTCGGATTAAGGCTATTTTCTTCGAATTTATTGCTGAAAATAAACCGTGAGATACAGAAGTGATTTAGAACAATATCAAAACTGTGATCTATTGTTGTTTCAGTCCAAAATTTCTTTTAAGAAATCATATCGAAATTATCAGTTGTACGATAGTTATTAAAAATGCTTTTTACTGGTCGTTTAATTCACGTTAAATTTGGTTTTATGAATTTTTTCCGTACGACCAGCCGAATTGATAACTTTTGGAGGAATCCTTGACGAAACAACTCCTTTTTGAAAATTCGAAAATTCCCTCTCGAGAGTTGTATTAGACGTACGAGAGTTCACTCCTTTGCTCCACTTTCCTCACTTTCTGGTTATATTTTGCCCCTTTTGTTTGCAATCAATTAACAGGATACTCTCGATATTCCTAAAAATAATAGCCATATCCATCCGTGGAGACATAGAGATGCAATTTTTATTCCACTGTATCGACTCTTCTTAAGAATCAGACATACTCGTATAGTGATAAACCATCGGTTCTAATTGCGGTTGCTGCATAAGACGTGAACATTCTCCGGACCCATCTTAATTTTTGCCATGTTCAGATGCCCATGTAGGATGTTCAAAATTATTATTTCTGATACTCCCACCCCGAAAGTTGCTTCTACTTCAAGCGAACATGCTTCATATTAATTTTTACGATCTTATTGAAATTTTTGTACTGCTCCGACTTTCCTTAGTTGGGTTTGGGTGTATGTCTCGAAGGATTTCACTATCCTGGAATCAAATTCTGTATTACAAGGGCGTTGCGATAACTGTACAATATTCCTTCTGATGTGTTAATACAATCTCGATGGTGAAACAATTTCATTTCGGACCAAGTCCACTAGTTGTAGTACACGTTCTATTCACAGACTGCTCTGCCTCCCATTAAAGAACTCCTTTGGGTTATTTAGATCTTGAATAATTAAGTTTTTAAGTAGAGCGTTTCAGCGTTAGGTTCAGAGCCATGGGGAGCTACTTCTTCTCCAGACTCAAGGACATGGCTAACTATACCAGGTGTATAACCTTAAAACGATCGTTGAGAAATAGATGGCATTAGTGAGCGTGTTAAGCAACCTAGGGACGTCATTTTTTTTATTTAAGGGTTGGTTAGTTGTTAACATTAATCAGTGCACATCGTCACAAATTTCATTCAACCACACACGTTTGTCCTGTGCTGATCATGTCTAGTTTTTTGCCAGAAAAAGAGCATATGCGGGAAGCTCTGCTTTTTTGCTTCCATTTGAAGAAAACGGCTGCTGAATCGCATCAAATGCTTGTGGAGGCCTATGGTAACAATGTTTTAGCGAAATGAACGTGCAGGGCTTGGTTTCGTCGATTCAAAGACGCCGATTTCGACCTGAGCGACAAGAAGCGCGAAAATCGGCCCAGGAAGGTTGAGGACGATGAATTGCAGGCTCTTTTGGACGAGGACGATACCCAATCGCAAAAAACGCTTGCCAAGCAACTGGATGTTACTCAAGCAGCCATTTCCATGCGTCTGCGTGACATGGGAAAGGTTCAAAAGATCGGAAAATGGGTGCCGCATGAATTGAACAATAGGCAGATGGAGCGACGCCAAAACACATGCGAAATGTTGCTCGCCAGATACAGAAGAAAGTCGTTTCTGCATTGGATTGTGACTAGCGATGAAAAGTGGATTTATTTCGATAATCCAAAGCGCAGAAAATCGTGGGTTGATCCCGGTCAACCATCAACATCTACCGCAAGACCAAAACGCTTCAGACGGAAGACAATGTTGTGCGTTTGGTGGAATCAGCAGAGTATCGTATACTATGAGCTCTTAAAACCTGGTGAAACTGTCGATGTCCACCGCTACCACCAACAATTCATCATATTGCACCGTGCTCTGCGTGAAAAAAGGCCGGAATATCAACAAAGACATGACAAGCTCATTTTCCTCCACGACAACGCACCATTGCACACGTCAAAACTGGTCCTAAACTACTTGGACACACTCAACTGGGAGGTGCTACCCCACCCCGCTTATTCACCAGAACTGGCCTCTTCTGACTACCACTTGTTTTCGTCGATGGGTCACGCGCTCGCTGAGCAGCACTTCGGTTCTTACGAAGACATCCGAAAATGGCTTGATGAGTGATTTGCTTCGAACGAGAAGAATTTTTTTTGGCGTGGTATCCAGAAATTGCACGAGAGATGGGATAAATGTGTAGCTAGCGAGGGTGAGTACTTCGAATAAATTTGTTTTGGTTTTCTTTGACAAAAACATGTCTTTTTCTGACTAAAAAACGATCGTTTTAAGGTTATACACCTGGTATATATACTTCATCAGCACTCAACGACCAGGTTAAACGAGTTGTGGTATCAAAACGGCGCTTCCTGTGCTAATTGGGCCCTGTTTTCGGCAGACGGGCCACCACGTAAACCAACCAACCGAGGACGTGGCTGGAACACGAATTGATGAACTAGCCAAGTTTATTCGCACCTGTGGTTGGTTCGACTACCTTTTCTCCTGTAGCCATACTACGATAACTCCCTATATGGGACTTAATTAAGGTGTCACGGGTGTGGTGTCACAATGGACCAACCGAATGGTCTAAGTGAGTCGATCCATAGTTTGCATGGCTGCCACTATAACCTAACCTAACCTAACTAGAGCGTAATTTATCACTACTTTAACTACATTTTCAACTTTTACTCAAAAATTATAAACTTTTGTAAATAATATTGTACTACTGACAGATTTTTTGAATTTACTATGCACGCCGAGTGTTACATAGCCTCTTATTTACCATTCAAAGAAAAGGGCACACCATACAACCACCAGTTTTTCTCGCTATAAATTGATCCAAAACGATTCATTCCAATGAAACAAATTACGTAGGTACGTGAATAGATACACCCTCGCATAATTTTGGTAACAGAAACTTCAGATTTTCCCAATTAAATGAAAGTTTTAAGCTTTTGAACAGACGTACCAAAAAGTCCAAGAAGACAAATGATTAGATAGGAAAAGCCACGGATAGCATTACTAAGTGGGCACATTTCGACTTCATTTTTTCTGCTAATGAGGCACAATTTTAATGGCTAGGGCGCAAAAACTAGAGCAAGAAAAACTCCTCACTACGTTCTACTTCATTGGACATAACATTTTCTTCTCTAGTTTTTGAACATAGCCATGTCACACAGCAGATTTTGCAGAACTTTCGTTTCTAGTGATAAATTCTCAGATTTTGTTGTTGTTTGTTCGAAGTGCTCGTAAATAACTTTCAATGCAATAAAACTAATCAATGTCAGTGGTGAAAGGACACATAGTTTGCATTCGAGTTCCAGCAGTAGAAATCCCATCACCAGGACTCGCTTCAATTTTTCATTTAACCATGCAACAGCCAGAATACCTGCTGCTATAATTGCAAACTGCGTTCAATGTAGGTTAGCGTTTTCCCATGTAATATTCGCTTTCAGAATATCTTCGTTCCTTTGGAATTATATTTGAATCGACTGGAATTGGATTTCAGTTCATTTTCATGGTCCCTAATTCAATGTGCTCGCTAGCAATTTAGCTAGATTAGTTATTTCTCTTCGTAAATGGGTCGACCGCATGAGATCACGTCCTGTAGAGCACCCTTGGTGTCATCTAGCTTCAGCATGACTGTTTTGGATTAAAATTTCCATCAGACAGAAGAGGTACTTTTCAATAAACTTATATTTACTTGTACTAGATCTCTCTCAATCTATTTGTGTACTAATTACAAAGCATTTTATTGCAATGGAGCTCATGAATTTAAGATAGTTTCTGTGGATGTAAACTGGCTGTTTAGAACAGGGTTACCATTTCTACTTTTCTGCTGGATTTCAAGACCCTGTCGTATAGTTTTAGTTTTAGTTTTAAGAAGGGGCAAAGCGCTGAGCCACCGCGCACACTAGGCACCAAAAGAGCCCATGGGGGGGCCCTGTCGTATAATCAGTGTGCATGTGTGGACAGTCGCGTGAGCCTCAATCTACTATAAAATATCCTATCCCGCAACAGATGCAGATGAACGTAGATGATATCAGTGCGATACTTTGTCAATGATTCCTAATAGGTACTCAAAAACGATACAGACCAAATGTATCAGGTATTTTTTGTATCAACTACTCAAATTGCTCCAAGCTGAACTACTCAAAAATCAATTCAAACTCAATTTGAAAGTGGAACAGAAAGGGTGTTAGAATGTATGAGAATGATCAAAGGCCCAAGTCTAGATCATCATCACCATCATCAATGGCGCGACAGCCCAAATCGGGCCCTGGCCTCCTGAAGTCGTCGCCTCCAATCGTCTCGATCCAAAGACCGCTTCCTCCAGCTGCTAATTTTTAAGATGGCTTTGTTATCTTCATCAACCGAGTATTTCCATCGTTTGCGTGGTTTGCCTACTGGCCTGTTACCACTCACTTTGTCTTTAAGAGTACGTTTAGGGATTCTTCTATCTTCCATTCGCTCTACATGGCCAGCCCACTGCAGTTTACGTAGCTTGATGAACGTTGAAGCTTCTGGCTCTTCGTAGAGTTTTCGAGTACGAGTTTTAGATGGGAAGAAACAGAAAATAACGATGAGTGTTTCGCTCAAGGTGCTGGAAGTTATATCCCACAGGAAAACGTGAGATGGTAAACTGTTCTAAAACGTAGAGTACGACTAATCAAGGAAGACCGGCTCTTCAATGCACGACCGCACGGAATTTTGCGAACTCATTCATGAGCACAAAAAGAGAGTATGAGTATGGCTGGTATTTTGAAACTGGAGAGGAAATCAACAGCGACTTCAAAGCTCTTCTTTGAACTGTATAGCACAGCCCCTGCCCAAATTGAGAGGCAGAATATGAGTTTAGCAAATGCCTTGCATCCTATGAAGAAATCCTAAGAGTGAAATCCTGGCGTCAAAAATGGAAAAAAAGAAGAGCAACGAATCGAGTATGACGGGTGAGACCCCAAATTCCTTTCAGTTTAATTTGAAAGTTAATACAATAGAGATGATCCTGTGAAGTATATTCTCGATATAGGCGTGTGTCAAAAGTATCAGATACTCAAAAGTATTACTATCAACCTAAACATAGTACCGCGAATCGTTGTCACATCTTTAGTATTAAGGGTGTACAACATAGTAAATTTAACAGCCGATACGCCCTAACAAAACTTAATCGTGTCAGAGAGTTTGGTTATTGAAAAGCAATGGAACTAATCATTATTAATAACATCTCCAAGTCGATAAATCGACATATCGTCGAACTAATTGCATACAATCAATACAAACATTTCGCCAAAACATTTAATTAGACTTACTCTCATCGGATTGTGGTGCTGACAATATTGCGCTATGTTTCTTTTTAACTTCTTCGACATTTGCTTGAATTTTATCTATCATTTCTCGTATTTCTTCCACCTCGTTGAAGAAGTCGTCCATGAATCCGTCTCGTCCTTCCACATTAACGGCAACATCTTCTGGGCCGCCATCGTCTTCATCGCTTTGAGCCTAAAAATATAAAAACGGGAAAAGCTTATTAGTCAACAATCCAACACAACCAGCAACATTAACGACCCCGACACAATAGTATTATCCCGAATAATATACAGAAATGAAAGTATAGCTATGTGAACAACAACAGCCATTTAGTATCCTACAGGGAACAGACATGATGTAATACTACCATAAGAAATTGTATTTAGTATTAAATATGAAATAATTGGTGTATTATTCGATTCATCGACTGAAAGGCAGGATCAGTCAACAAAAGTCATAATAAGGACAGTACTTGTCACTTTTTGGGACGGAGTATTCTCTTCTATTACAGCCTTTACTAGCAATGCGAATGCCGACAGCACCTGAAAATAGAACGCCCATTCGACACATAGCAACAGGACTGGACCTATTTTTATACGTTTTTCATTCAATATTATACGCATATCTGCGTCTTTTTTCGTCCTTCATTGGTATCTCTATGGTAATTTGATAGAATTACTAAGTTATGAGTCTAATGGGTAATAGAAATTTTTCTGTGTACACACAATGAAAATGGAGATCTATTTATAAACAACTTAATAACATCATTTTCTTTTCGAACAGGATGAGCTGCTTGGAATATCAAATTAAAAGGGCAGAGATGTAGAATTGAGTCATGGAACACGACTTCATGGCAGATGATTGTGTCTCTAAGATTGTTCTTAAGATGTTCCGTTTTTTCTGGTATACAATTGATTGTGTCATCGCATATATTATAGATGTGCACGATGAATAGAAGTTATTTTGATTGAAAAAAAAACCACCCGGATGCAATATCGAGATTATTGCACGAAATTTCATTCAACCGCACCGTTCGATTCGCTCAACCCTCTCTATTCTGATGATAGACATTCCTGTTCAGTTTTCATCTCACGTATGACCCCTAATAATAGATTTTTTATATTTTGGTGTTATTCCGTGCTGCTATCGAAATCCTTGCAATCATTGTCAGTAGTTGATTTGCTAAGCCTAAGGAAGCCTAAATTACTTAGCACTGATACGCTTGTCTCACTCCCGTTCTGCTTACAAACATTTTTGTTCTCCTCACCTTAATACCAACCTCAAATCGATCTCGATAAACATAAAACATTGCCAACGGACTAAGATATTAGGCTCAATTGGCTCTGTAGGAGAAAATTGTGGATAGAGATTAAATGATTATTTCATGAGTGCTGATCGTTTGAGTGAGCGCGTTACGATTGGCAGGGCGAAGTTTTTGGATTGGAAAGAGGAAAAATCAGGGTAGTATGGAGTCAAAGTTAGAAGTCGATTACTTGTAGAAGAAGCGAGAATCGGAGTTATATATCTCGGCTTCAAATGAACAAGGAAGACAATACTTCGAAAGTTGGCTTGATTTGCGAAGAACTGCTCTTTAACACGTTCAGTCCTAGCGATGAATTGAACGAAAATTTTGACCCCTTGTCAAAATTTTTGGCAAAAAGCTTGGCAGTCAAAGTGCTAAAGTGGCACACATTTCACCAACTCAAGTATAGGTGGAACGCTTATTTTCCGCACTCGGAATTATCGTGGCTGAGGTAGGGTGGGCAGACAGGGTGCTACAACACCAGAGCGCAAACCATCGCTACACGGTTTCTCATGACCTATTGGGAAAGATATCCCAAATTTTAACTCTCGGGGTAAGTCGGCGCGACTAATTTTTGTTGTACAGGCTTAGGGTTCATGGTCTGCGAGCAACGTACCCCCCCACAGCTAAAGCTAGCCCGAACGCTAGCAAGCTCGAACTTCAGCCACCAATTCGGACGTAGATGAAATTGGCACACTGTTTCCCCATACCTTACCTTTCCTTCGAATATTTTGACTTTTCAAATCAAAATATTTACTCCAAGGCCTCCGTTCACAACAAAAATAACCAAATTTTATTGATGAGAAGCAATGAAGCCGATCTAATCGCGGCAACTCTATTTTTAATAATGGATTCTTCAATGGAAAAATAACAAAAAAAAACATTACGAAGTCTCTTTTGGAAGGTTTCGAAGTCGACAATTTTTAAATTTCGAATGTCGGATTTTGGAGTCGGAATTTTTTTTTACCAATTCCCCAAATCTTGAAAAAAAAATGATGATTTTGTTGATGCACAGATAATAGTCTTGGTTGATATTTACAATCGAAAAAATTAATAGAATGGAATTTCATAGATTATGCCCACTACCGAACCACAACGAAATTAAAAAGATTGCGGAAATTCTAACTAAAAACATTTAAACAGTGACCAGAAGAAGACAATTATAATCGTACGATTCTCTAATCAAAATACTGAAATCCTATTTGGAAATAATAAAAAGATAAGAAACAGAACAACTCATTGTGGTCGAAGTGAAATCTGAACAAAAATTGCTGCCCTAATTATATTAAACGGGAAGGGGCAGTATATACCCTGGTAACCCGCGCAATTGATTTATTCAGTTGACAATATGACAATATGACATTAGTTTTCAGAGAAAAATATCCGATTGGCCATCTTGCAATATCCAATGAGAAAAGTGTAGAACATTCTGCACACTTATACATACTTCCTCACGCTTCTCGAATGTGCTGGAAATGTCACGACTTAACACATGCAGTATAGCGCCGCAGAGCTCGTACAATATCAGTTTTAATAATAATAATCAATGGCACAACAGCCCAAATTGGGCCTAGGCCTTGAAGTAATGCTAGAGTTAGTTCATTACTAGACCAACGGAACACTAGGAGGTGAAGTGGTCAGCCACACGCTCGTCCGTGATTATTACCCCGACTTAAACTCAGGTACTCATTTACAGCTGAGTGAACTGGTAGTCCGGCACCCAATCCCATTCTCGAAAATTACTTGTCGCCAAGCAGATTCGAACCTGGTACCAGGTGCACCGAAGGCAAGTGCTCTAGCCACTAAGCCACCCAGCCTACTACAATATCAGTTTTACTACGGCGAAAACGAGAGGATGGTTAGTTCTACACGAAAGTATTTGTAAAGTAATTTTGATTGGTAGCAGCGATCGAGAAATACACGAAATCGGAAAGCGTTGCCAGTAGTGCAATTATTTGTAATTATTGAAAGCGAATTAATAAAGTGTGGTTATTTCTATTGATTTAATTGTGTTTTACTTGAAATCCCGGCGAACCCCAACCTCACAACAATATGTAACCTTGGCATGCTAGTGCGAACTAGCGACTATAATCCCAGATGTCGAATCTACGAGTGCCAATCATGACACGATCCCGAGCTTTTCATTACACTCGGTGATTGAGCTCGGAAAAAACCGAGGATAAAGGATTTATTGCCGTATGGGCGTGAGAGAGAAAAGTATATTTGGTATGTTATTAGTACCCAACCACAGTAGTGCTCTCTTAGAGAGATCTTTCAGAAAGAAAGATCGCGTGCAAAACGATGCGAACCAAGGCTCTATATTATCATCAACTAAGTTTCTAGTTGCGATAATCGAACTGGGAAATGCAGACAAAAATGTATTCTGTCTTGAGATATTGTGGTCTAACATGATTTTGAAAGACAATGGATCGATAATATCCAAAGATAAACTACATGTAGGAGCACCGTTTCTGTCCTACACCAAGCTGGACTCTATTGTTAGATTGACGACTCCCTACATGCAAAATAAATTATGTATATATCGTTACATTTAAAAGCCTTCAATACCGTCGTTCATTCGCGCAACGAGTACCTGTTCCAACGCGTTATAGAAGAGCAATATACTAAATAATAAAAGAACCCAATGTATTTAACTACTAATCAATAGAATACCCTCGTCCTTTATTCACGATATGCGTTTGTTTCAAACAAGCGAGCAAAATTTCTATAATTATGTACAATCATCATTGAAATGGAACGAATTAAATAATTAATTCCATATCGATAATTTTCGCTCTAGTTTAACTCACATAGGAACGGATTCGTCGTCTTCGGTATCTATTTCAGGAAGCATTTTATAAAGGGGATTTTTTTTTTTAAATGTTCACATACATCATCGAGTTAATGGTTCTCTACTTCGATTCGTTAATTTGGCAATTATTTCAATAAATTAAATGAAAAACTGGCAAATTGTTGAAATTTCTTTAAATAATAAATGATTCTACCAACAGCTCGATCGATCCTTGTTGAAATTATACCGGTTCTCCATCAGAAGAATCGAGAATCTGAACGTAAGAACTCAATCAAATGAATTTATGAAATTTCGGTTGCATAGCACTGAGCATTCCTTACCCTGCGTCTACACTAACAATTTATCTGGTAATGGCAATGGCAACGGCATTATTGCCATACACAAATTGACAGTGTAGATGCACCAAACGCATATCGCAATATTGCTCGCAGCATTGCTATGGCAATTTTGAGGATAATATTGCCGGGAAACAAATCGTTTGACAGAAGTTAGCGTCGCTTGTCAACAGGTAGACTTACGTTTTTTTGGTTTTATCGCAAAATGTGTGAAAATAAGTGGACTAAAGAAAAAACTATTGAATTAATCAATAGTTTTTGAAGTTTTGCTTCACAACTTGACACTTCGAATTCACTCGCTCAAATGAAAATTGCCTGGCAATCAAATGCCCACTCATTGCGATTTGACATTTAACTCAATGGCAATATTGCCATTGTCATTGTCAGATAAATTGTCAGTGTAGACGCAGGGTTAGTTGCAGTTAGGGTTCATTATATAAAATCAGTTCCTTCGTTATATCACAAACAATATAACAGATGACGAATGCCATCCTAGAAATAATAACTATTTGTACAAATTAGCTAACGAATGTTTGCCAGCTTGCGAGTCTTAGATAAAACGATGGTTTGAAACTTCAATAAAGGTTTGACGCTTGGAATGAAATATAGATCCAAATTTTTATATAAAAAAAACCATTAGTAGATAAATGCAAAATTAATTTACGTTTGTATTCATAAGACATAACGATATTGCGCACTGTACAAACATATTCATGACTGATTCATGACTGTCCTATTGTTCACAACTTGCAGGGTTCGAACATTGGATACAATTTAAGTCATTGCTTCCTCAAGTTTAATCTAGAGGAACGAAGTTTTTTCACATGGCACACATTTCCCTATGGCCGTTCGTTCGAGTATATTATTGAGTTTATGTACTCGCAAGCCTTCCAATCTTTTTGGTTAGAATCGAACTTTAAAATTAAAAACAAACCTTTCCACAAATTTCGGTGATGGTATACAAACAAAGTACATATTCAGCATTATTGATAATTTTTATAAAACATTATTCAACTTTTACTGAGTCATGTTTATGTCAACAAATTAAACGAAAATAAAACGAGCTAACAGTGCTTATCACATCATTAAAAAACTCTGTGATACCGACAATCTCTATTTTGTATAGTAAAAAAATATATCAAGATAATAATTAAATAAAGATAAAATAATTAAGTAACATTATTTGCTACTAAGCAATTTAATTGTTAAGAAAATTGATTTATACTTTAGAGAATTGCTGAATAAGCGGTTGAGTGAAGTAGGTTGAATTTATGCATTTAAAATAGAGGAAGTATAGGTATAACGAAATATAGATTTACACAAGTAAAACCCCGTTTTCACGGTGATAGTTTTTAACGATAGTACTTTCGCGAGAGCATAGCACGATAGTGTGAGAATGCGATAGTGCGACAATCTGCTGTATACACGGCGCGATAGTGCGACAATGAAATTAGACATAAGGGTTATATTTTTCATTCAAACATCAAACGTTACTATTAGACCGAAATCCATTTTTTAGCTCCAAAACCGGATTCGTGCTCAAGTTGTCGCTAGTTCATGAAAGGAACTTTTTTTAAGGACGTAAGCAAACAATTCTTAAAGTTTAATTGGCAAAAGTAAAGTGTGGACAATTTTAAGTTTCGAAACTTTTGGGTTTTCTATAAATCGTACAACAAGAGTAACCACATGTGTTGTGTTAAGGATTTTTGCATGAAAATTAATCTAGGGAGTGGAAAGATGTTGCTCTTAAATACATCGACCCTTCGTTTTTAACTCAAACTTACTCATATCAAATTCAGGCTTAATTACTTCACGCGTTCTCGAGTAATCGTGAGTTCCGATGAGTCCAACCCTTCATTTTTAAAGACATTTGTATGGTAGCTACTCGACGAAGTACATATGTATAATTTAAAAATTATAGCTTAACGAGTTTTTTGCTTATCCTATAATAAGAGTACTCAAGTGTATTAAGGACTTTTGTATAAGAGCTAATTAAAGTCTAAGAGTTTAGGATTTTTTTGGTTGTTTTTCGGCGTCAGAGGAGTTTCTTGTGTGAAACACCAACATGAAAATCCCGCCTGGAATCGAACGCTGCCCTAGCGACGTCAACTGAAAACCTTCACTGAAGAACCCAGTTTAAAACAATGTTGGACTAGGTACGAAGGAGCTGTTTCATTATCGGGTTGCATTGACTCATCACACGTTGAATCATAGTAACTATACGAAACACCTTTAAGTTGCAAGGGTTTACTCGCACAGATTTCTATTTATTAAAATTTTAGATTCGTTTCTGATGGTTTTCTAGAGTTGGAGGAATGAACATATTTTTCAAAGACTTTTGTATGGAAACATCACGAAAGATTCTTTACATTTCGCTTATATTTATTCCTAGCGAAGCCCGCTCATTTGGTTCATCTACGCCTATCCAGACTCGCTTAGCTCGACCGCGTTTATAGAGTAAAATGCCGTTCACCTTTGGAAAAAAAATATTAAATAAAAATTGAAATTCTATTTTCCTTTCCAGATTTTATTATATTTAATTTTTTCGATTGGACTCGAATAAAGGAGCAATTTGAAAAAACTTCTTATTTTCTCTTCATGTTAACCTCCATACCCTTGTCGCTAATCAATCAAAGAATAAGAAATGTCGCCCTTTACTCAAATACTGAAATTAATCAAATTCTGTTGAGCCATTTTCTTGTGATATTTGAACTGATCCACAGAAAAATAATATTTTAATTATGGAATAAAACGTTTAAAATTGTAAAATTAATGTGCACTAAATTTCGAATAACTGGTTAAAATGTTAGGATGAAGTAGTTGTGAACTTGTCTTTCAAAGACTTGCGATAGCTTGCCAAAGGAATGTAAGGTTTTCGTCATAGTACTTCCCAGTTACGTTTTCTTTTGTTATTGTGCGAAAGAGCAGCAAGTGGATTAAGAGTTTTTGGCTACCACTAAACAAAATACTTTATAATTAAAAAATAATAAAGTAAAATATAAATATAGCTCTTTTCGTACGATAGTCAGTTCAATACGTTACACAGTTTTGGACGGGATTGAGTTTAGATTTCATTAAGAGAATAACAAAAATACTACACTTAAATTAAAAAAAAAAATGTTGATAATAGTCTTCAAAATACAGTGCAGCAAAAAGGATCCATAAAAAGATGCGGTCCTGGGTTCCACTAGACTTCTATGAGCACTATCAGATCTCCCTTACAGGATTGTTAGCCCTTAAAAGGGATTTTTTTTTAAATAATCTCGGTAAAAATGAAAACTCATTTATCTACTGACCGACTATTACCGGCTGGAGTACCCCAAGGATCTTGCCTCAGCCTGGTCCTCTATAACATATATAATGCAGACATTCCAGTGCCACTACATTGCGAACTCTCAATTTTTGCCGACGATACTGGGTTACTTACAGAATCTGCAAATCCTGATACTGTTATCAAAAATCTTGAAAGCGGCCTACATATCTTAAAATCATTCTTTCATAAATGGAAAATCAAAATAAGCCCCAGTAAAACACAACTAATTTATTTCTCGCGGAAAAGAAGACGTCGCAAACTCCCTAGTAGACCTGTGGTCCTAAATGGCGTATCCATAGACTGGTCTAACTCAATCACCTATTTGGGTCTTGTTCTAGATAGGAAATTAACTTTCCAAACTCACATAGAAAATTCTTGCGAAAAGTTACCTCGCAGTATTCATGCACTCTACCCTTTAATAAATCGTAAAAGTAAACAGTCAGGTCACAACAAACTTTTAATTTTTAAAATGGTCATGCAACCAATATTATACCTTATACGCTGCCCCAATATGGAATATATGTACAGCCTGCCATAAAAACAAACTACAAATTAGACAAAATAAATGTTTGAAAGTGGTTCTTAACAAACCATATTACTCGACCTTCCGACTGCATAATGAAGCCAAAGTTTCTAAAATTAGCGAATTAGCTAGTAAAATCTCAAATTCCTTCATCAACAAATGTAGGAACAATACCAATCCTCTCATTAACGCACTGATCAGCACCACTCTATGAGGAATAGAGTGGAAGTGTTATTAGCCTTAAGTAGGTTAATTAATCATTAATCGTAGAAGGTTTTTGTCGAAATTTTTCCTTAAGTATAAATTTTAGTTAAATCATACAACATTTAAAATTGCTGCATGCCATAAACTTTACTAAAGCTGTAAAGATATAGAAACATGTCTAATCACTTAAGCATTTTATTGTATCTAAACATAAATGAATTTTACGGATGAAATAAATGATTATGATTAACAGCTGGGAAACCAGCTCATCTTTCCTTCAGCTACACAACCCTTCCATTACAAGGCCTGCATACCATCCCGATCTAAGTAGAGATGACTGCCTCAGAATGCTAAGAGTCAGACTAGGGAAGACTAAATTCAGCTGTCAGCACTATTTTGACAAAAAAGACCCTGACTTGTGCCCTTACTGTAATTCAACCCTTGACGTTTAGACATCCTCCTAGAATGTACATATTCCCGTATCACCCTAGATCCCAACCTCGACCCAATGATCCAACTTTCCTGTATCCTGGACCCTAGTAGCAGTTCTTCTATACTTAAACGCGCTATTAACAAACACGGATTATGGAACCGCATTTGATCTCCAAATCTTACACTAATGTCCATCTACATTAAATACGGTGTCACATGGCCTCCGCAGCCCCGACGCCTTTTTTCCTTTTAATGTGCAAATTGTACATTAATCTTTTATAAATAAATAAATAAAAATGATTATGATTACAACTTTATTATTTTTTGGGTGGAAGTTTGGAACGTGTTTAATGATGAGATGCAGTATAGGTTGCTCGGTTATTCTTTCAAAACTCCCACCTCCCCTAAAAGACACCACTCGTAGTGGTTCACTCAATATATTCATCAAACAAATTTCAACTTAATCGTCTTCGAACGCCTTTGCGTATAGCGTATGGCGTCTTTAGCGGCAAAACGGACATTTTTTTTCTTTTCTGGGGTTCACTAGTCCTAAAATGTGAAAATACAAAATTTCAGGGTAGCAAATTTTTTGAAAATTTCAACTCGATCAATGAAACTTCAAATAGTCTAAATAGGGCCTTTAGAGCCATCTAATCACCTCATCTCGATTCAGCAACTTCAAGTTGAAAAATTCTTAAACCTTAAATCCTCAAAGTCGTGATCATCCATCTTTGCTCCTTAATTCCGTAACGTCGAATGAACAGCGCAAATTTTTTCAAACATTTTTATTTTGCAACTGTCTAACATAAACCTTTTCTTAAATATGAAATATAAAATTAAAAAAAAAAAATCACACAAAAGAGGTTTTTGAATTTAATTGAAAATTAGAAAATGAAAATTACAAACATCCTAAAAAGTTTCGCCTGAAACGACAAAAATAATTGACATTGGAAAAAAAGTCGATGTGAAGAGGATTATAGGGTGGTTTCAGGTACACGTATGCAAAAATAAAGGGTTTCAAAAGCTTGATATTAATTAGTATTAAGGGGTTAGGCCAAGGGAAGCTTTTGACTAATTACTTTGAGTGCAAAAAAAACTTACTCGTACAACCTTTCATAGTTGAAGTTGTAGTGCCTTACGAAGCAAAAGCAAACATAAGGTTGAAGAAATAGGATAACAAGTTATAAACTCTTTTTGAAACATCCCTTTTGGGTTTTCGAGGGTACAAGGTCGTTCAACAAGTATCGTATGAGCAATTCTGCACAGCTCATCAATAAATACCTGTCACCCTTCCGACAACATAAAGTCTATATCCCACAGAATCAGTTGATCTACATATTTAGGTCAAAAGATCAGCTATTCTGTAATGTGCTAAAATACTAGCTCCCGTCTTAATAACAATAACAAAGAGCAAAAAAAATTATAATATTCAAATCACCCTGAAATAAGCTAATTTAACCAATGACTAATTACTATTACATTTGACACGATACGCTTACAAAGCCCCTAAGGTAGTGATTAATTAACCTTGTGTCACGCTGTAACTTTCGTAATGGCAATTAGGGATTAGTAGACATACACAACACCTTTTATGAATTTTTCGACGAACGTGTATTATGCATATTCAGCAGAGTGGGTATTATCAGTATGTCAGGCCTAGTAAATTGCCATTTTGGTTCTTTCAATCTTATGTGAAAAAAAAACATGCCAGTTTTAATATGGGTGTTTAAATTTCATGATTTTGAAAAATGTACGTCCTTGCACTTCCTTCAGTACGAAAGGAGCTGCTTTATAAGTCCACGGAATGGGACAGAGAGTGACTATTTGCTTATTTCTAACATAAAAACTTATTTCAACAAAGTTCTCAACCTACTTCTAAAAATTTTGTGTTTTTTTTGCGCTTTGAGTGACTCAACACCATTCGGGAAGTCCTTGCTGACTATGAAATGTTGATGATTAATTTCTTGGAAGACGCGAAGACGATTTTGGTAATTTTCACAGACCTTTGATTATTTTTAAGAAAAATACCAGAGAGTTCTCTGGTATCTAACTAACTCACTTCAGTTATTAATCAATCAAATTTACTAATCCCGAATACCAAAAGATAGTTGCTAGTGAGGACAGGACTTTGAATATTTGGGTTGTGAACAGGTTCAGGTTAATACAAATGGATCCAAACCCAGTTTTTCGAGGACAACGTGGTTGCTACTACCGGCTTAATTCCCGCTGAACAATTTTAAAAATGGTTGCAACATTCGAAACAACATTGTTTTTGATACATTATTATGTAAGCGTTCTTGGCGTTCAGAACTGGGCGGTACTCGACCAAAAGTACTCATGCACAGTAGCCATAATTTTGGAATCTGTACTAAATGTACCGGTTTTTAGCTCTGCGTCTACACTGACAATTTATCTGGCAATGATGATGGCAATATTGCCATTGAGTTAAATGTCAAATCGCAATGAGTGGGCATTTGATTGCCAGGCAATTTTCATTTGAGCGAGTGAATTCGAAGTGTCAAGTTGTGAAGCAAAGCAATCATAACTTCGAAAACTATTGATTAATTCAATAGTTTTTTCTTTGGTCCACTTATTTTCACACATTTTGCGATAAAGCCAAAAAAACCTAAGTCTACCTGTTGACAAGCGACTCTAACTTCTGTCAAACGATTCGTTTTCCGGCAATATTATCCCCAAAATTGACATAGTAATGCTGAGAGCAATATTGCCATAAGCGTTTGGTGCGTCTACACTGTCAATTTGTGTATGGCAATAATGCCGTTTCCATTGCCATTGCCAGATAAATTGTCAGTGTAGACGCAGGGTAAGACAGGTGTCTGCAGCTACACCGCCATCACCGCGTCAATTATTTCAACAAAAAATCGTTAGTAACTTTATTGCTATGAACAAATTTTTATAAACAAAAACATTTACATTTATTAATCTCTCTTGCTCAGAAACGTTTATCGCGAACGAACGAACATCAGGTGAGACTCGTGAAATCAATATTAAAGAAGGACTTTAAGAAAACAAATCAATTTTTAAGGAATTACGTCTTATTGCTCAAAAACTATATGAGACTAAGGTTCGGTCTTTACTCAGCAGATATACTTAATACCTACATTGACATATTTTAATGAGGGTCAAGTAGAGTGGAAAGTCAAACATTCTGATTTTCATATCTGCAGAACCGCTGAAAGATCGAAAAATAAAATTGTTGATGGTAGCAGGGTACGCGGTAGATGTTATTCTTATCTTGAGATGGAGTATGCCAAAAAGTTGAAACTTGACAAATAGACGACTCAATTCAATACTATTTTAACTGGAAAAAATCCAATTTTGAGTATGTCTATATCCGGTTTTTAGAGCTGTTTTCAGTTTTATAGCGGAATTTCACAAAATATTGAGACTTGGCAAATCTCTATCTAAATCTACAGATTTCTCGTACATTTGAGCGTTTTTAAAACCTCTTTGACTAGATTTTGTAGAAATGCAGCTCCAAATCTACCAAAATCAGCCTGGACTGCCCTGACATTTATGTTTTACCACGTTCACATTTCACCACAATGTTCACTGTCACATATTTTAAATAAAATTATAAAATTTCTTGTTCGGAATGCAAGTTTAGGAATTTTTTTTTTCATTCCTGCTGCTGCTTGGTCGATTTTCCATTGCACAAAACCGTAAAATCTTACAAAATAAGTAAAAAAATTTTGACACAACAGACAGCCGCTAAATTTTTAAGTTTTAAACAAATCCGTTCAAGGTGATGTAAAGGCTTTTTGAGATTTTGAAATTTTACTTGCTGAAATCTGACGATGTAATTTAGCTGCATTTTGGCAAATTCGCAAAGCAAATAAAATAACAATTTAAAAAAGATATTATTTTGAAGAAAAAAAATTCAATATATCTTTCCCTTAAAAAAATTATTTTTTACATATCGTATTACATACTGGACTGACATGTAGCTAAAAAAATTAGATTTGTATTGGCGTACGAATGTAAGTCGAAAAAACGGGGGCTCGAAAGGAAGTTAAATATTTTTACTCGAATTCCGCCATTTCTCTCAAGTTTTATGAAGATCAAATTAATTTTAACTTACATGCCCTTCTTATACAATCGTCTCAAAATTAATTTCAGGATTATTCAGGTGTTAAATTTCAGGATGTTTCGATACTCATTCCCTAATGGGGTCAAAAAGGGTTCTACATGTTTTTACGAATTCCGGCATATCTGTGGTGAGATATTCAATACGTTCACTGGCAAAAATCAATTTCGTAATATTTCGATTCTTTACAAATTTTGTTGTGCCCGGACTTTAACCACATCTCAAACTTTAAAAAAAAGGTAAAGTTACACCCAGACTTTTGACAGATTTTTTTATCTTGTTTCAACGTCTAGTTGTTGGTGTTTTGAGCTGTTTGTGCTAAAAATTAAATACCCAAGTGTTCCACCATAGAAATTTCCCGAATCCAACCGCAGTTCTGTCCATTTAAGAAGACGAACAGGAAAGGTGATGAAGCAGCCCAAATTTTATAATTTTTTCTTGCAAACACAAGCTCATAAATATGGAACTAGTCCAGAGTTTCGTAAGAAACCGGTTTGGGGAAATTTGTAACAGCGTCTTGAAATTACTCAACGAAACAGGGTGCTATAAGATCCCCCTTCATTGTCCAAGTGGTGTTACCCGCACCACGTCAATGTTGGTATAATTTTACTTACTTATTCCGAGATTTTTGTGAATTCGAAATGTTGAGTTCCAACTTCTAATAAATAATTTCACCTATTCGAGGCATTCTTGCGAAAATGGAAAACGATACTCGTGCAAAGCACACGAGTATCGTGCTTCCAAATGGACCAACATAGTGTAAGTAACTTTAAATGAAATCATTCATGGAACTAGTAAAAAGTGACTAAAATAACTCAGAGCAGAGCGATTGTATTTGAATAACCGCTTAGCCCTGTTCTTGTTAATGAATCAATTTTGTTACATGCGCACCCTGGCAACCCGAATAACTAACTCACATATCAATGACTTCAAAATTTCCAGAGAAAAACAATAACCTTCCAATCGACCTAGAGAGCTCTATATACTTCTCATATGTTCCAGACACTTCTCGTATATAATAGATACTTCTACACACAACCGAATATGCTGGAAATCTCTCGACTCGACACATGCAGTATATGGTATAAGCGCCGCAGAGGTTGTACGAGGTTGTACGCGCAATCGGTTTTTCTACTGCGAGAGTAAAACGATGATCAATTCTAACCGTATGTGTGTTTGTAGAGTGATTTTCATGCATAATATGTGTAAGTGGTTAATAGTGTTATATTTGAATGAATAAAGCTTTGTTATTTTTATTAATTTTAATCAAATTGTGTTTTACTTGAAATCCCCACGAACTCCTAGCTCGCAACAATATTAATAATTCATTAATTAATTATTGATTTCTTATTAGTGAATTATCAAAATGTATCGTTAAAGTACCATTCATTAATGAATAATTTTCAGATTCATTAACGATTAAAATTCTAATTAGATAAAAATGATACATTAATGACTTGTTTTTAAATCATTATTTTAATGGATTTTACTAGGAACTTATTTCCTTTCGTCTTTTTAGCAATTTGAACCTGGTAATTGCATTGAATCTAACTAACGAATTTGGTCATGCAATCGCGACTTTTACACATGTGTTATTTACCCACTTTATGTTTACAATATTCTGACGTTTATCAGACAATTAACAACCACTTAAAATGTGGAAAATAAAAAAAAACATTTCCACGTGAGAACCATGTTGTAGGTATGACTGTGACGATTGCGATATTTGTGGGTTTGTACTTGAAGAACTAAGTCAAGGGAACGACGAACAGAATCAACTACTTCAAGTAAAAAATAGAGAAAAACAATTCGGCGGACAAACAAACCAACTAGCGATGCCCAGTAAACAATTGTTGAAAGTGGATAAAACATAAACATGAAAAAGATTTGAACAGAAAATTTAGTAAACAATTTCAGCAAATCGGAAATACTTGCAAGAGGAAAATTTTCCGAATTGTTGAACCACAAAAACCGCATTTATAAAATTCAATTTAAAACTTTTGAAACTAGAAAATATTTTTCTTTTTATCACTACTATTGTAACCACCCAAGCCAACGAAATTTAACTCTTCAAGTAAAAAGTGGAACTGATAAGAAATTGTAACTTCAAGCGTTTCGAATATTTTACAATTATTAGATAATGAAGACACCTCTTAAAATATTTGAAACTCCAAAGAGAAAAATAGAGTTTTGAACACAAAAATAAAAAAAATATAGATTTGTTACAGTTCAAATTTTTGATAAATAAATAACATAGATAAATACCTTATTGCTGTTACAATAAAAGAGCGATAATGAAAAATCAATTTGGATACAGCTTCGAAATCTTTTTTGGTATCTACTTATTTATGGTCACGTTAAAAAAATAAGATTTATTCGGAAACTTACATATAAGATGATTGGATACTCAAGTCCAGATGACGTAAACCAAACTTTCAGGGTTTATATCCCACAAGAATAATCTCGAGAATTTTTTTGCACAATTAGCCAAATTTGGTATGAAAGATACGAACAAGATGAGATTTATTCGTCATAGTTATTCTTTAGATAAATGGTCATAAGATTTAATTAACGTATTATGTTAAGTAGAGTATTGCATGCAGTCCAATGGGTTCTGTGGTTTTGGAAATATCCGGAAATACATAAAGATAGTGTTAAATACTAGGAGAGAGCAGATTGTTGCTAACAATAAGTAGCTTCGAGTCAAAAGTATTGCCAAAATTATTTATTTCAAAAATCTATCTAAATATTTTTGTCCGCATGCACTAAAAACTCGTTGAAATTTACAAGGAACAGTACGTTAAAAGTCGAAATGGTTCTACACCTTCGAGTAGCTCCCACACAAAAATGCTTTAAAAACATGTCCACAACTACAGGGTGTTACAATAACTCGTTCCGAAGTTGAATCAAAATTAAAAACAAGTCGATGATGGAGTTAATGAAATTTTTATTAAAAAATGTTATTTGGTCGATGGCAATTAAGTATGGAAAAGCATATCACTCAAATGCTCGCCACGGCTCCTATGGCACACCTTGACCCGTTTGTCCAAATTTTTGATGATGCATCCAATTGGCGAACGTAAGGCGCTTGAAATGGTCTGTAGGCTTCAGTTCTTGCGTCAGTTGGATTTTGTAAGCGTGCAGGGATAAATTTTTCGACAAAATCCGATGCAAAGTGGACGAGAACAAGTGCATTTCATGTTCGCGACGACGAATGGAGGTATTTGGGCTTTCTGTCACGCTCTCTCGTACTGCAGCAATGTTTTCCGATGAAAGACCAGCACGAGCACGCAATGGTGTTTTCACATCCGCCACTGACCAAGTGTCCTGAAATTTTTTCATAATTTGCCCAATTGCTCTCTCAGTAGGACGATTATGTTGACCGAAAAAATCACGAAGAGCACGGAATGCATATTTGTTTGAGCGCCCATTTTTGTAATAGACCTCAATTTTTACACGTTCTACGATTGATAATCTATTCATGATGCACCTTACCAACAATTTTCCGAAGACTGAACTACCAAAATGTCAAAACAGATGTCAAAAATTATTTGACGTTTAAGCGTGGTTCACAATAAACTTCAGAACGAGTTATTGTAACACCCTTTAGTAGCCGTTAATGAACGCTAGAAGCTAAAAATCTAAAATTTTACATACCCTATAATAATTGTTGTAAGTAAGGAAATGAATATGAATAAAATCGAGCGAATGCTTCAGGTGATTCCATGCAAAAGTCGTTCAAAAATTTGTTCACTCATTGTTCGGAAAACATACAAAACAACTCAAGCATACATTCAGGTAGGAAGTCCCATGACCCGAATTAATATCGAGTAAAAAGAATAGACGAATCTGAATAGTTCCCATGGAAAAGACCTTACAAAACTTTAACACAATAACCAGAGAACCCGTAAAGCGAGTAAGTTAAAATCTTACACTATAATAAATTGATCACCATTTAAAAGAGCCAGGAAAAAAAATTAAAATTGTTGTACTATTACGAGTAACTGCCATACAAATGTCTTTAACAAATTTGGTGCTTGTATTCGCCCGAACTCGAAAATACGATGAACTATGAATCAACATTTTTTATATGGTTAAGTTTAGACTAAATCATTTAGAGGTTTGGCGTATTGAACTCGTTTTCTATTCCGGACTCGATTTTAAAGAACACTTTTTTTGTTGGTGGACTACAATGTCAGATGCGTCCTGGACAAGAATGGCTTCTCAGCTGCTCAGCATGTCAACATGAAAGGAAAATCTGTTCAAAAGATTTTGCACGAGGTCATTTCCACGGTGGAAAAATCTGTGAATGCTAAGGAATATACTCTTGTCAGCGTTTCTAGATAGTGAGGGGTCTTCAATAATGTGAGGGAACATACTCTTGTCAGCCTTTCTAGATATTGAGGGAAGACGAATGCGATCGACAGGATTGTGAATGATATGGGTGATGACTCATTCATCACAAGACCTCCTTGTTAGGGATGTAGCAGAATGAAAGTACCCTGAGGAACTTCCCAAGGTGGTGTGCTATCGCGCTGATATGGGACATTGTGGTGGGTGAAAGTTTACAGGCCCTATCTTTGACCGGCGTCAAGTTGGCTGCCAACTCAGATGAAATGATTTTGTGGTGCGATGGTGAGAGATAAGTTCCTTGATACTCTGGGCGATTGGGCTAGTAACTGCGACATCAATCCGGAAAAAAAACGACTTTATTACCTTCACGAGGAAAAAGGACGTAGAATTCAGACACCCGTATCTGAATAGCGTTACAATTACAAAAAATCAACCTTCATTCTTAGTTGAAATGGAAGCTTACGATTGAGGACAGGATTAAGGAGGCATCGAATGGTTACTACGCCTGCCAGAAAATGGTAAGAAGAAACCTGAGATCTTAACCGGATGATTGTCGTTTGGTTGTACACAACGGTAGGGGTCCATGTTCTTACAAACGAGATATCGGGATCAATGGGGTCACCATGAGCAGAATACAAAGAAATGCATGTATTGGGATTACTCTGGAGGTCCCATTAAACTTAGCCGAAAAACCAATAGTGTCAATGGCGAATTGCGTCCGTGGAAGTCGGGATATTGGAAGGCAGACAGTGTGAGGCACACTAGGATCTTGTCAATTTCCTTGTGATCAGGAACGCACCGACTACAAGACGCTGTCTTGCAGTTTTGAACATTCATATGTTGATGATATTCCCACCAGAGAAGAATCAAGATCTCGGATCATCACTCCTGATAATTGTTTAATGCCACTGGAACGAGTTCAGGGGTGTACTCGCGTTTCCAACAACGGGTCATAGTGCTATAGTTCACGTCTGACAACCTAAATTGACCTAAAGGATACTCGTTTATAATGGACAAATTTGCAAGGTCCCGACTCAAAAACTTGGCAAAATTCGGGTAAAATGGACACTGGGTGAAACTGACGGTCCACTCAAGTCAATTTAAAGGCTACTGCACTAATTCGTGTCGCTAAAATGGTCACACCTTCCATACAAATACGCTTTAAAAAAAAAACTCCTGACATCATCCAGTAAGTAGGATAGTAGGCGTATTTACAAGTTATTTCGATGAACGAAAAAAAGTTCAATTTTATGATACAAGTGACCTGTACGAGTAGAATATTTGATCGGAACAGAACTTGGAAACCTTTAAAACGTACGTGATAACGATTTCAATATCAGCACTTACGGTGTAAATAAACTAGATAGTGGGCTAACTAATCTAATTCTATAGCTACGTTGATTGCATTCAATGCCAAGCTACTATAAATACAATTGAAATACTTGTAGGTACGATATGTCACGAACTTACCAGGCATAATTAAACGTTGCATTGAGGACTAGTTCCTTGTTGAAGAACACATTGGAAAAATCAATTTCACGCTTGTGCAGTTAGAACATGTGACTAACATAATTAAACTAATTTGTTGGGAATTATTTCGAGAACGAAAAGGTAAATTAATTTTAGTTTAGGATGGTTTAATGCGTCGTCGAAATTTGGTTATTATTATTTAGAAACTGAAGATAAATAATTATGAGCAGGCTCGAAAATTTATCCAGCTTCATCTGTGATGTACACATGTCATGCTTCTATTCTACGGTATACCATGCTGTGAAATATTTTTTACTAATAAAAAAATTACAAAAATTGTATCAAATTTTTATATCAAATTTGACAAACAGAAATTTGACGATGATACCATATAAGTCCATTTGTTGGCCAAAATAGTCTAATACTTAATTTAATGGCATACAGTTTAATATGTACAGGCTTAATCGACGTTTGGTGTCATCTGAGATTTTCAACCGCAGTCTTCAATGACTTTTGTTGTTAAGATTGTATTATATTGTATGCCATGCTATCAAATATTTGACACAAGGAAGATAGGTAGGTAGGTATGCGTGGCTGCTCGTGAGAACACGGTCACACTTAGACCTAAAAAGGTCCGTTGTGTTACCACAGAATCATCGAATCCGGTCCTACTCGTCAAACCATTTAGAGCTTGCAATGAAGCGTTGGATTCACGCGACCTCCGTTGCGGCAAGGTCACTAAGCCTGTTACAGAAGTAAGCTCCAAGATAAGCTTTCTTTCTAGCGGATAGAGCTGGACAGGTACAGAGAAGATGAAGGACTATCTCCTCCTCCACCTCATCCAGGCAGCTTTAACAGAAGTCGTTCGAAAAGAGGCCGAGTCTTTTAGCATGCCGACCTATAAGACAGTGTCCGGTCAGGACACCGACTGTGGTGCTGATATTCGCCCTTTTTAAGCGAAGTCAGCCTTTTAGACCGTTTCGGATCCAGCTTCGGCAAGATCTGAGACATGTAATACAGTCTGCCCATCTTCAGTTGGTTTTCTCAACTGAGTCCAATCACAGTAGTAGTTTACATGTAGAAAGAAGCACACCCAGATTCCGGTGTTCCGGCATAATCTGAAGGGTAGTACCGCGACGAGCGAGTTCGTCAGCCATACAGTTCCCTGGAATATCCCCGTGTCCTGGTACCCAGCACAGAAGAATATTGAACTGTTCTGCCATCTCCTTAAGAGATGATCGACATTCTACGGCGACCTTTAATGTTGTCGAGACCGATCCCAAGGATTTTATTGCCGCTTGACTATCTGTGAAAATGCTAATATCCCTAGTAGATATTACGTTACACCTCAGCCAGGACAATGACTCCTTGATCGCCATGAGCTCAGCCTGATAGACACTACAGTAGTCCAGTCCAGGAGACGGAAGGAGCTGCTAATGTAGAGAGAGCATTCTGCAATATCTCACTCAGCGTGGTGCTTTCCCGAGACAGCAATTGCAACATCATCTGCATAAGCAATCACTCTGCAGTCCACCCCATCCAGTCTCAATAGTAGTTTGTTGACCACTAAATTCCAAAGATGAGAGGAGAGCACGCCACCTTGTGGTGTACCTCTGCTGACAAACCTTCGAGAGGAGGACTCGCCCAGCTTTGTCTTGACAATTCTGGATGTTAGCATCAAATTGATCAGCGCGCCAAGCGAGGAATCCACCTTCAGACTAAAAAGCGCGTCAGTGATTACCTCTGGGCTGATGTTGTTGAAAGCTCCCTCGATATCGAGAAAGGCAACCATGGTGTATTCTTTAATACTAAGAAAGTTTTCAATGGTGCGCACGAGCGAGTGTAAGGCCGCTTCGACCGACCTCCCCTTCCAGTACGCGGGTTGGGATGTTGACAGCAACCACTTGTCAATATTTTCCCGGATGTGTACATCCAATAGTCCTTCCAGTGTTTTCAGAAGAAATGATGATAGGCTGATAGGTCAGACATGAGAGCTTTTTCCTGCTTTGGGTATGAAAACCACCTTAACATCCATCCATTCTTCAGGAATGTAGGTTAGATCTAGGCAGCCGTTCAAGATAATCTTCAGCCAAGGTAGAATTATATCCGAGGTCTGCTGGATTTCAGCAGGAATTATTCCATCCGGTCCCGCAGACTTAAATGGTTTAAAGCCTCCTATCGCCCAGAGGAGTTTGGTTTCTGTTATAAGAGCGTCAGAGTTGCACGGTGTATGGTTTCTTATGATTCTTACCCGCTCCGACTCAACGTGCGAGCTACCAGGGAAGTGGGTGTCCATTTGACACAAAGTTTAATACATTTTTTTTCCGTCAGTGTGCTGATATATGTCCTTCTTAGAGTATCCGCAGACTAGAGATTTTTAATGGGACGATAGTTTAATTGAATGGCTATGCAGCTATATGGAAGCGCGCACACCGATCGTTTCGATTCGTCCAAACTAAACAGTTGAATATGCAAGACAAATCCCTTTCGATCGAAGCGCGACTAAGCTATCGTATGTCTGGTGTGATGCAGATTACAGCATTAATTATCTGCCAGCGGTGGTAATAGGTTGATACGAGTACCAATTGACTGTAACTATCGGTCGAGTGGTTTGAGTAATGTGCGCAAGGACATATAAGAGCAGATTAGAGTGTGGGCAGCTTGATGTTATTAAAAAGTCTGCGCTAGCCTTTTGATTGCTAGAATTCCACACAATAAACACAAAACCCTACAAATATTTGTTAAGGAGTTCGTGTAGAAGAAACAAATGAAACTACTTCGCGAAACTATGAACGAGGTTCAGTATTATTTCTCGGCAAAATTATTCAGTACAGCACATCTGTTATTATCCTTCGTGAAATGTATGAGTAAATTACACTTACCATTTGCATACAATCCGAAAATCATTAGGCCAACATGTACATCATGAGAGAACTTGTGCCTAACTTTGCATTTCATAAGAGCCTGACCTGAATAAAATGCCGAGAGGAACGCAAAACACCAAACCAATCGAAAATAGCATAAAATTATACGTACTCGTATATAAGACCAAACCTACGTAAAACCACAGAAAGACGGAGGACTATAAATTTAATTGTGTCAAGAACTTACGACCCAAATGTTAGTCATAAAAGAAAGTTGTTGTTTTTTTCCGTACCAGTACATACAACAAACAGGAAAGAAATTATTGATTAGGGCAGATAAAGGAACAAGGGACCAACAACCAAAAAGGCATCAAAACATTAATCGAACTTTCAAAGAAAATCTGACGTTATTTTTTTTCGTCCTTTTGTTTGCGGTCTATTGTAGGGGCTAGGAAGCGCAGAGAAATGTCCCATGCCCGATAAGAACCTTCATATGAACATTATATGGATTTCCGATAGGATAAAATCACCTCGCTATAAGCTTAATTTCAAAATCTCGCTTGCTTTGTGTATTATGTAAAATCGTTTCGGGTGAGAAAAGATAATATTGGGTTCATATTATTTGCAAATGAAAAAATATCTGAAGATTATTAAGGGGAGGAAAAAAAAAGGTCCGATCATTACTGCTTCTGAAATGGTGTGATTTCTAACCAAAATTTATGAAAAAGAATGTTCCTGACTGTATTTGATATTTCTGGGCAATGGTGATGGTATTATGAGTGTAAAATGAAAGAAATAAACTACGCTATTGCTTCCTGACACCCATGGTAGAACATCCAATATTTATTGGTGTTTCGAGTTACATCCATTCGTATTAATGGGTTATGGAGAAACCCTCATGACTATGGCATGAAACACCCATGGATGCTAGCGACGCATCCATGGCTGTTTGGGTTAGGTCCATGGATGCTTGGGTTACACCCATGGGTGTTGAGTTACACACATAGTTGTTTGGGTTACACTCATGGGTGTTTGGGTTACACCCATGAGTGTGCGGGTTACAGCTATAGTCGTTCGAAAAACCTAACTGCTGGAAGATTAAACGCTGAACCCATGGATGCTATCGGCGCATCCATGGCTTTGAGTTACATCCATGGGTGTTAGGGTTACGACCATGGGTGTTTGAGTTACACAGATGGGTGTGCGAGTTACACTCATGGTTGTTCAAACAAGATACTTTTGGAATGAAAACCACCTTAAGTTAGAGATTATTAATAATATATTTTAATTAAAATTAACAATTTATTTGATGTATTTTTTGGCAAAGGAAAAAAATTTAAGAACTTATCCAGAAGAAACACCCAAGGAAGTTGAGAAACCCCCATCGGTGTACACCCATGGTAGTTGAGAATTCCCAATGGGTGTACATGGCCCATGGTAATTGAGGCATTCCAATGTTTTTACAATCATAGTAGTTGAGGAAGTGTCCCAAAAACTACCATTAGCGTACACCTTTTTAAAACACCCAGGGGATTTGTTGGGTGAGTATTTTTTGAGCTCATTCTTTATCAGGCTCCATCATTTACCCCATTTTCAGTTCTTATATAACACCTTATATAGCATAGGAAAGAGTAATCTTTTGAGGTAGTCTTACTGCTTCAGATATAATTTTCTTTAACTTAGACCTCAAGTGATAAGCCCCTAGCAAGGACGAAAAGTCAGCCTCACTCTAAGAAGTTTGAGGTCGAGTAGTCTACCGGAAAGACAATGGCATAATTTTTGGGATACGGAGGATATATTGTTAATCGATTACAAGGAAAAGGGTGCCAAAAAAAACGTAGAGTACTGCGCCACCTTACTGCAAGAACTAAAGGTGGCTGGAAAGGGAAAGTGGACCAAAAGTGTATTTCTCTTCCTTAACAGTACATCTGTTCACAAGGGAAGCACTGTGATGACGACCCGGCACAGCGACGGCTTTCAAATATTGAACCAACCACCCTACAGTCCAATTTCAGCCTAGTGCGATTATTTTTTATTCAAAAACCCTGAAAAATTACATTTTAGAACGAAAAAAAGTCAAGTCCGATATCTCAGCCAACTTTGAATCGAAGACAAACAATATTTTTACGACAGGATAACAAAATTTTTCGAGAGATCTAATAAATATATTCGTGTTAAGGGGCAATATATTGAAAAAGAAAATATAATTTTTTTAACCCCCTTATACCCGATTCCGAGAACATTTTGACTTTTCCTCGTATATCTAACAAATCCCGGGAACATTGTATTCAAGAGTGATTCACCTGTTTGAAACAGGACGAAGGAATTTGGTATTTCAAAAATTTACTGAGTTCGTAATATGCGCTTGACAAGCCCAACTGAACTGCTGATTAGTGAACGGCTGTTTAAAGAAGCCAACCCACACACACCAGCACAATTGAACGGCTGACTGATTAAAGAAGAGAATAGAGTAAGTGAACAGATCAATTGAAGGAGTAAACTAGTGACTAGTGAGTGACAAGTGACTAGTGACTACTGAACGGCTGATAAGAGAAGAGAAAAGATGAAATGAACAGTTCATTTCAAGTACTGCACTGAACTAACTCTTTAAAGTGAATGACTAGTTGTGAAGTACTTCACTCAAATGAGCTGTTTTGCCCCTCCCTACTCCGACCTACAGAAAATTTAAATAGCAACATCGCGATGTTTAGAAACGGATCTAAGAAGTATAACAACTGAAAAGTTTTCTCACCGAACAACAAAAATATTCCTAATTTAAGCTTACAATGAAAAAACCATTCACAAAGAAGCAGTAAGTGTGAGTTATCAAATAATCACCCCTATTTACTAAATTCTTCAAAATTATGTTTCCTGCCACCACGTAAGTCCCGACCATCAACCAACGGAGTGGACAGTTCACACAAAGATTTTTAATTTCCACTTTAATTTCATATTTCACTGCAGGGAAATAAAGGATCTACTGCGTAACCCCCCGCTTGCAAGGGCCACTAAAAAAGCTGAAGGTGGTTCGCTTTCCAAAATTTAAGGTCTTCCAGTCATGAACTTTTCATGCTGTGCGCCTCCGAACAATATCCTTTAAAATTAATTAAAACAGTTAATTATAAAATTTAAGTCCAACGTCATGCTCCTGTAAAACATACCGAGATTCATATTTTGCATTAAGTTTTCGGTGCAGGGGTTTCCTCATTAATTAGCCATAAAGTCACTACCGTATAATTTTTTACTTGTCCTGATGGTAATTAACAACATCTTGAATATTTCTTTGATAAAAGAAAGTAGAAAAGGTCTTTCAGAAGATGAAGTTCTATTACACCTTCATTATGCTAATGCACTTCATTTTATATACAGTGTACTTAAGTTCTGCAGAAAATGTTTTCAGATCAGGTTATAATTGAAAACAAGGCGCTGCTGAGAAATCCAAAGCCCAAGGTTTTTAATGTAAGCAATGAATTAAGAATGGAAACGTACTTCATTTTAAGAATTACGCAAGTGTCGACTGGTGGTAAAATCCACGTTTGAAAAATGTCGAAACATTCAGTTCGAGTTTTCAACCAGTCGTTGGATCCTTGAAGTTC
Source organism: Beris morrisii (assembly GCA_951812415.1). Taxonomy (NCBI): domain Eukaryota; kingdom Metazoa; phylum Arthropoda; class Insecta; order Diptera; family Stratiomyidae; genus Beris; species Beris morrisii. The sequence continues at coordinate 140,421,077 of OX638311.1, forward strand.
GTTGAGCCAAGGTGCGTTAACGAGCGATTCACGCGAAACTTGCAACAACTTTGTACGACCAGGAGCTACCCTAGATTGTGGTGGTGCACTTCTTTGACATTTCAATAAGGTGTTATACTCGTACCACCTACTGCATATTTCCAGAGAACACTTTTAGACGTAATGCAACATCTGACTTTTGCTTTACAGATGCACTGACTTCAATATGGTTCACATATTTGGGATAAGACACTGTCTTATTGGAGAGAGTGTAAAGGAGATCTTTCAGTTTATGGTTCTATAGCTCTCCGCCTATAGTTACTTTCGTGGTAATTGCTCTGATGAACTCGTCAGTTCAATTCCTCCGCAACATAAATCCACTCCAGATACGTGCTGCTTTGAACCTTCGCATCAATCAATTAAATCAAATCAACGCACATCCATGTTTTACAATTAAAGCTGTTTTTTGCCTTTTTGTCCAATCATTTATCTAAGAAAAACGAAATAAAACCTCGACCTTTTTTCACCATTATAATTTAAGGCATTATTCATACTAAGGGAAATTTTGCTTCAGAAGTTATTCACATTTATCTAAAATAATTGCATCATTTTAGTAATTCTTATTTTTTAAAAAAGTGTAATTAAAAAAATTTACTGCCAATTTCCCAATTTGTTTTTTATCCTTTTTTACTTGCAGCGTAAAAACTGCATTGTAACTGAAATATTACACTCATAATTAAATAAAAATTTTAGTAAATAAGGGAACTAGTATTACACTGTATGCCATGCTTTCAAATATTTGACTAACAAAATTTGACGAAAAAATCTTTCAAATTTGACGAAAAGTTCTGTCAAAATAGACTTTGTTAAAGCAAATAAAATGATGGGGCAAACAAAAATTTTACGATTACACTATCTGACAGCATTTGCCAGGGAAAGTCTAATATTTGACAGCGTGGCATACAGTGTAATAATAGCTTAAGAGGAAGACTGTCTAGAAACAATTATGTATGTAAGGAATTGTGATTTTTTCACTCGAAAATTAATTTAAGTGCATTGATTTGAAAAGTTTACAATCAAGACACCAAATAAGCCATATTTTATTATTCTAGGATAAAAATTACCAGAGATATGAATTTTCAAAGAGGACACCATTTTTTCGAAAACTTTAACATACTATAACTAACAAAAAAATGAGATAGAAACAAAAAATTTAATTCCAATAATTTTTTTCACTAGTTCTTCAAGTACAAAAATTTTCAAAAGAATCGGATATGGTAAGGTCACAAATTTCGTCATTTTTGGCGATTCTTGATGGAATGACCCACAACCGAGATGAGTCAAGAAAAGGCAGACGATGCTACCCCACGTTGTCCTTGAAGGTGTCTAATTTCTCGTAACATTTTTTGGACATAGCTTCGTCGTTGTATTGCCAGAGACGGAAACTTTGAAGATCGATTGATCCAAGTAGCAGTAGTAGAACAATACTCGTACTACTCGTACCTACGGTTTGGAATGTTTCGTGAAGCAAATTGTATTTTCTTATTTTTACTTTATTAAAAAAAAGAATGGCTCTAGTGATAAAATCGTTTTAATTAAAGGTTAATAACTTCGAAAGTTCTTGAGTTAGCGCAATAAATTTACCATCGTATGGAAGGCGACAAACTCAGCTTTTATATTACCAACTATAGGGCAACTATGCTGTTATTTGTTAAGAAAATCAAAAAATCTTCTCAATAGTGCTGTAAAAGAAAGTATAACGCAGTCACGGCAGGCAGCAGATTATAGGATACTCTAGACGAAAGATTGTAGTTCGATTTATTTTGTAGTTGAAGATAAAATAAAATAATGAACAGTGCACAGAGTACTCTTTCGAATAATGGCTACTCGAAGGAGAATGACATATACTACAATTCATACTTCAGTTAAAAATTCTTATTAGTTTCTTATCGTGTTTTTTAATTAATATACAGAGGATTTTACCGCGTGATGTAAGAACATTTCTGACAATTTATTATGCACATTTATTTTTAATTGATTTATATTTCTCTCAAACTCAATCACAGAAAATTTTGCTTTCAAGTTTTCGCGAGTTTGGTATAATGCAATGCAAAAAAATTAAGGACTTTGTGTAGTATCTACTGCACTTTCAAATTGAGAAAATGGAGTGTACAGAATCTTAAGTTTGCAGCTTTTCGGAATCTTTTAAAATCGTGAAATAATTTTAATCACGTGTTTTAATAACTTTTGTATGAGGACCAACCAAAAGGGTTGGGTGATTTCGATAACAAACTGAACCTTTGTTTTTACTCGGCAACTTATTCGTGGAAAATTTGTTTTCTTAGCTGAATGATTTATCCTGGAAGGTTAATTTACAATTTTCTCAATTACCCTTAAATAGAGGCTACGTTTTTATGAAATCTTTCAAAAATAAATTTATACCAAATTTCAAATTCCTAGCTTAAAGCGTTCAGAAGTTAAGAAATTAGTAGCCATTATTCATGAATACGCGTTTTAAGGGGTTTTGTATGACGGAATTCACTTCAAATTTATTTTGATTCAAAACTAATTCCCTACGAACTTTTGGTTTCCTGGTTGAACCCGTTCTTCAGTTAGAGTAGCTTGTGGAAGATGGATGACTGTGTTTAAATGTCCTTTGTATGGCGGCTACAAGAAGAACCCACTCGATTTTCTTCACATATTCAGTGGTGAACCTACAACTCTGGGAGAATTGATGTGTGCAAAATTTTAAGTTCCTTGAGTAGTTCCGAAGCTAGCGACGAACAATCGAGAACACGAACGAGTTTTTAAGACTTTTCTTTGGAAGCTATCCGCAGAAGTATAAGGATTTCGCCAATTAACGAGCTTAGCCATTCGAATTCTATTAGACGTGCGGAGACCAAATTATAACTTTCTACATTAATTGATTTTTGAGCGTTACGAACTCAGCGACTGGGTATAAAGAACTAACAGCTTTTTAAACGCTGAAATATTTACCTCTTTGATGGTAAAGAAAGTGCCATTAACGTTTCGGAAATAATTGATGTAAATACACAAATAAACAGGTGAAAGATACTTAAAAGGAAGGTAATTTAGTTAAGCTTTTCGAGCACCACAACATATGGGCCGCTTCTTACAATAAAACACCCTGAACACCCTCTGTAATGAAGGGTGTAAGAAAATTGATATCAAACAAAAATGGTAATAGGTTCGTGTCCATTTCTCGACCAAACAGTACTTTGCTCTCCACCAAAAACTGTCTTGCACGCAACAATAACTCCTATCGAAAATCAACATTAAAAACCGGAAAGAACCTTGTGTCAAAGGAATAAAATCAGCAATTTTCGTCCATATCTTGAGGCTCATGAACTTCACAATGAACTGAAACAATATGAAATTCGAGTCGTGCCTTCTCAGAACTTGACCTCATTTCATAGCGAAACTTTAAGAGTCTTGAAAAATTACATAAGATGCAGGCTCAAGAGGATTTTTTTCTGTTACATAATTCTGCCACTTCAAAGGATTGAGACTTTTAAGTTATCCTAACAGGATTTGAATAAATTTACTCATGAATGCAGAACTAAAAGATCGCTTAGTGTGCATCCTTGCTGTATCCTCGCAGACTCAACACATTCCATTCTGCATGAAACGTGAAGCACTCAAAGTCTTAGTACATACAGTTGATTATATAAAGTCCACCAGACGCAAAAAAGGAGTATAGTACGTAATCCTGCCTTGTTATTACCTGTAACTCCCAAAGGTGTAATTACCCACTCTAAATAGTCACAGCATTTATTATATGCTGCGCAAATTGATGTACTTGCAATACAAGTCTGTAAATATCTTTAAGGGGGTGTGATAGATGGGGTGGGTGTTCTTAAAGAAGGCATTGTGTAGATTTGCGAAGACCAAAAATCCTAGATGCAAGAGCCTCGTTTAAAAGAGCAAGCAACGGAACTATGCAAAATTTTGCCAAGAAAGTTTGAAAAGCACTAACACTGCCAGAAATACACATACACACACTCCATACTCGCTGGTTCAAATCCTTCAGTATGTATGATGGCTCTTGGCAAACTTTGCATCATATATGGAACGTTGGGTACTTGCATTTTATAACAATATCATCATATATTTTTCCATCTACAAAATGTGGTGCAGGGTATGGTTACTCCGCTAGTGCCACTTTTCAATAGTTTGTTGAAGTTGGAGCAAACAATTTAGTAGCACATAAAAAACACTTTTTGCCAAAAAAAAAATGGCTTGAGAAGTTTGCCTGCACCCTAAACTATATGCAAAATCCTTTGCTGTTGTGAAACAATTTTGTTGGATTTGCAAACTACAAAGCACACAAACCAAGAAGATGGGACGTAATGATTGAGAAATGTTCTTATCATTTTGATGCAGCGTAACAATTAGTACACTAATTTCTTAGCGTTTCAATCAGTGAGCTATTAGCATAATAGAATCGGGACAATGGAAAAGAAGATAAAAAAGGAAGAAACAAGGAAAAGTTAAGAAAACTAAAAAATAACGTTCCAAATAGCTTCCTGGTTATTTTTTAGGTTGCCAGTCGCATAGTACCCAACACCGTATCTCATCATCAAACACGTTTCGGACTTCTACCCATAAAATAATAAAGTTGCGCCCAGACTGTTGGCCGATTTTTTTTATTTATTTACGTATTTTTTTATCAATAGAATAATTCAAAGTAGTAAAAGCGAATTCGATCACATTAAACCTAAGAGATTTTCGGAATCAGTGAAATCTTGAACAATACCCCCAGGGGGTTTAATACGTAAAAATACTTAAATCGGGTTTTTCCCTTATAGAAGTAAACGTGAACTCCAAATCTCAATATACCTTAGGAATATATCAGAATTCGTGAATTTGTACACAACCACTTTACACCCCCCCCCCACCCTTGGATATCGAACAATTTTGGAGATCGTTAGTAGGCGCTTATATAAATAGCCCGCAGAAGTAAAATTGCTTTGATAGCTCGACATGTCTAAAAGTTTTAACGAAATTTGTGAAAATGTGGATTCACGGACATTTTTTTTACTCAACCTCTGAACGCCAATAAAAATCTGAACTTTTTTTTGCTTTAATTACTCTAATAGTACATCTACATATACGTACTAAGTTTCAACTTTCTAGCATAAGCCGTTTCTGAGATATAAAAAACCACCCCTCTCCCCCGTACCTTGATACCCCTATCAAAAATTTTATTTTTCTAGGATGTCTGCAGAGTGGCTCTATATAATCCTAAATTTTTAGCTTTCTATTCATTATGGTTTTCGAGAAATAAAAGTCAGAATGTTTTCCTTTCTACCCCCTTTCACCATCACCCCCAACACCCACATCACCAAATTTTTTTTTTCCTACTAGAAGTTTACCGTCCCCAACTCCTGTAAAATTTTCAAGATCATATCTGATACGGTTTCTGAGATATAAAAATTACATTTTTTGAGAAATTGCTATCCCCCCACTTTCGTGCTCAACCTCCCCCCTCAAAAAATTTAGTTTTGGTAGACTCCTCTTGTGATCCCATATACAGAAACTAAATTTTATTTTCCGGGTGTAATTGGTTCGGAAGATATTGTAATCCGAAGTTTTTCACCCCCCACCCCCACACCCCACCACCCCTTTAAAAATGTTTAGCCCTTGTCTAATCTTGAAGTATCCCTAAGGACAGCAACAAAGTTTCAATCTTCTGACATCAATGGTTCAGGAGATATCGATTTTAGAATGTTTCAATCCCGGCTTTCATGCGTTAAAGATTCATTGTTTTCCCCCCCCCCTCCCCCACTTCCACACCCCTTAACCAATATCGACCAATTTTTTGCAATTGAGTCCATTATCATAGAACTACATAAGTTCCAAGTTTCAGCTTCCTAGCATAAGTGGTTCCTGAGATCTAGAAACCAAAATTTTTCGTCTAAAACGCTCCCCTCTCCTCTCCCCTTGTAACCCCACCCCTCAAAAATATACCAGTGGTAGGGGTTCACCCAATCTACCCACCATAAAAATTTCAATTTAATATCTCAACGGGTTTGGGAGCTACGCGCCTTCAAACGATTTTGCGTACGGCGTACGGCGTACAGACGGACATTTTTTTTTTTTTTGCTTTTTTGGGGTCTACTAGTCCTAAAACGTGTAAATACAAAATTTCAGGGTAGCAAACTTTTTTGAAATTTCAGGTCGATCACAATACTTTATTATTAAAAAATAATAAAGTAAAATAAAAACAATTAAAAAAAAATAAAAACAAGTAAAAAAAATAAAAACAAGTAAAAAAAAATAAAAACAAGTAAAAAAAAATAAAAACAAGTAAAAAAATAAAAACAAGTAAAAAAAAATAAAAACAAGTAAAAAAAATAAAAAAAAGGAAACACAAATAAAAAAGGAAAAACAAATCAAAAAAGGAAAAACAAATAATAAAATTAAAAAAATAAAACCAAACAAAATAGAAGAACAAGGAAAAATAAAAAGAAAGGGAAAAGGAAAAGAAAGAGAGAAAAAATAAAAACAAAAACAAAAGAAATTTATAAAAACAAGGACAAAAGAAAAACAATAAAAACAAAGGATAAAATGAGAAAAAATAAAAAGGAAAATAGAAAGAAAAAAAAAATAAAAACAAAACAAAAAGAAAGCAAAAAAAGAAGGAAATAAAAAATAAAAACTAAGGAAAAAATAAAAACTAAGGAAAAAATAAAAAGTAAAGAAAAAGTAAAAACTAAGGAAAAAATAAAAATTAAGGAAAAAATACAAGAAAAAAAAAAATAAAGGAATAAATCAAATAAAAAAAAAAAAAAAAATAAACAAAGAAAAAAGAAAAAATATACCTTTATTTTTCCTTTTTCAGAAAAAATAATAAAAGAAAGACAAAAGAAACTAATAAAAGGGAAAAAATAAGGAAAAGAAAGGAAGACCAAAAGAAAAGGCATATTCTTCCTTTGCTTTTTGCTCTTCCACCAAAGTCAGTGGTGTTACTACTCTGTTCGCTTTTTCATTGTTTATCTATGACGCTAACCTGCTCTACACTGGACAAGGATGCCAAAGAACACATCTAACATGAAAGGAATGTAGATGAAGCGACCAAGTAGTACAGATGGTAATAGTTGCAACCTATACGTACATCAATGTAGCATCATTGTTCCATGGATCATCTCAAAACTCAATAACACTGTAGATTTTTCAGAGGATATCAATAAATTTTTGCTTCGCTGACCCTTTCCAGAAAGAAATTCTAATAGTTGGAAACTACATTCTCTTGCAATTTCCATCATATTGTATCAATTGCGTAAATGATTTTGATCAAATACCAAGCCATCAGCATGTTGCCCCTTAAACTTCACTTAAAGGCTAAAGGATACCATTCTGCTCTCATCGAGTGTCTCGAACGTGGGTTTTAATATTTGAATAGTAGACCACGCAATACATCCAGTAGACTAACAAAAAACCCATAATGTGCATAATATCATTCTGATTGTCAACAGAGAAGACAGATAATGGCCATATTTCAAGGCAGAGAATAAAAATGGAATATACTAGACTTTATACATGATTCGCAGATGTACTCTTTTAAATATGTACTTATGAATAATGACGTGTGCCGGATAGTGTTGTTGTGTTGTACATACTTTGGAACAGAAAAATGCTGGCAATGACAACGAAACGCGAAGCTCAATCATACAAAGTTTATTATGGTTTCTGGCAAATTTCTTATGGACACTAAGTGAATATACAACTGCGAATATTTTCAGAAATTCCAAGTTTTTATCGTTCATAGTGTGTAGAGAAGAAAATAATATACAACCAGCTTGAGGTCGAACTAAATTGTAACTCGCTTACAAATATTTTTAGTATGAAGCCTACATTATTCTAAAATGTTCTAAATAAAATGAAAATGTTCTAAAATATTCAAATTCGTAACTCGGAGTCAGTATGTGAGTTACTTTTGATTGGTTTCGTATTTTTAGTTCTAATGGCTTGTAACTCGCTTACAAGTTCAATACGTTAGATGGAACTGTTGTAGCTAAATCGCCACACGAGCCGACTTTCAACTGTAGTATGGTCATGAAAAATACGCACATTATGAACAATTTTAGTAGAAAGCCTACATTCTACTAAAATGTTCTAAACAAAACTAAAATGATCAAGTTTGTGATTCGGAGTCAGTATATAAATGAATTAGTTTGGTTTTGTATTTTTGGTTCTAATGGCTTCTAACTGGCTTATAAATTAGCAGCGTTAAATGGAACTGATGTAGCTGAATCAACCCACGAGGTAACCTCCAACTGTAGTCTGAACACGAAAAACACGAACACTATGGATAATTTTAGTAGAAAGCCTACATTCTTCTAAAATGTTCTAAATAAAATGCAAAGGTTCTTCTACTAAAATGTTCTAAAATGATCAAGTTTGTGACTCGGAGCCTATATTCAAGTGACTTTAGTTTGGTTTTGTATTACATCAAACTCTACAAAATATAGGGACGTTTGTTTCAGCGGCAACCTCCTCGTTGATAGAAACTCTCGAGACCGCAAGAGCAAATTAATGCTTCTGAGAGTACGAAATTCTAAAATCACTTCATTGGGGCTGGGGCCACTAGACAATTGGCTCAACAATTGGTAGTGAACAATAATAAAATATTAAAATACCAGAAAAGAATAAAATTAGAATATTTCACTTTACTTAAAGTTAAAAATTGATAATTTTATATCGCAGGAAAGGTTTATGCTAGAGAAATTAAACTTGAAATATATGTATATAGATGAACTATCGCAGTGTCCTGAAAATATTTTGTGTAAGATTTTATGACCGTACGGAAAAGAGGGGCGATACAAAGTCCCTATATATTTTTAATTCGTAGACGATTAATGTTAGGACATCAAGAAAACATTCTAATTTTTATATATCAAGAGCCGTAGCTAATGACCACAAGTTGAAACTTGGTATTATTGATATAGAGCAAATTTGTAGCACCTTCTTAAAAAAGGACAGGACCGAAACATGAAAAATAATAATTTCCTATTATTGACAAGAATTACAATGGCGTAAAAAAAATCTTGCTCTTCCTCCTTCCTTCTTAAGGTCCTAAATTTTGTATAAGTGGTGTCAACTCTAAACCTAATTGACCGCCCACATGAATTTACTCCAGGTACTCCAATGCAAGTGCTCCATTGAAAAGTGAAGTGGTAAAAATTGAAATGGTTACTTTGATATAAAGAGTGATTCGGTTTTGATGCCAAATATTTTAAGGAGTGATTCCCTGGTTCATTTTAAAAAAAAATATGAAAGAGATTTTCGGTTCTGTAAAATATTTTGACAAAATTTGTACTAAAATGGAAAGAGGAACTCATATTTTTCAATCAGTCTAAAATTGTTCAATTTTAAGAGGATTAGTGACCCAAAAATGATTAAAATTTAGTTTGGAAAATTGCAAAATAATCGTTTAATTGAACACTTTCATAAATAAAGATAAGATTAACAAGATAATTTGATAAAAAAAATCAAATCAATCAATTTGAAGATTTGTGCGGCAAACATAGCTGAGATGCTTAGTGTTAAGTTTTCCAACAAAAAATTCCGTCAAAATTTTTGAACTGGTGTCAAAAGGCAGATATTTAAAGAAATTAGTTATACAATAAAATTATAAAATTAGTTTATTTCATACGAGCTACAGATAATTTTTGTTTTTGAAAAATTTTGTATAATGTTTGATTGAGATTTTGACAAAACTCTATTAAAATATTCTAGAATTTCAATAAATTTTAATGATTTAGAAATCTCTTTGAGATTTTGTGGAAATCCACCTTGAAATCTAGCCTGAATAGCTCTCAAATTTTTGTTTCACCATATTCACATTTCACCACAATATTCCCTGTCACATATTTTGAATAACATTTTTTACAAAAAAATTAAAAATTTTAACTAAATCACCTGCTAAATTTTTAAATATCAAAAAAAATCTCTTCAGGGCGATGTATGTATACGCTTTGGGAGATTTTGAAATCCAGTTGCCAAAATCTGGCAATGTAAATCAGCGCTATTAGTAATAAGTCACAGAAATTCCACGACCTCGTACTTTTTAACAGAATACTGGGCTTTAAACTCAAAAGTAATTATGATTAATTTTTGCAATTAATTTAAAAACGACAGACATTAACACTATCGCAATGAACGAAAATCATTTTTTACCGGCATGTCGTTCAATATCACAAACTCAGTTACTATTAATCGCATTAGGTAGTGTGAATCATCAGCATGTAATATACTCGCGACAACAAAATTTATTAACATGCAGTATTACTACTTGTAATTAGTGTGTGAGGTTAACTACGTAAGTTGTGTAATAACTTACAAACAAGGCCGCCATGTTCACGCTTAATTTAATTTTTGCTTTTACAGAGTATTGAGAAAAGTCAAGAGGTCAGATATTCTGATCGTAGTATATTTTCCAAAATTATGTTGCAGGAGCACAAATTTTATTATTTGTAAATAGACGTCACTTTAGATGAATTTGTAAGTAAAATTTGATCTTGTACGAACCTACAAAACTACTCGTACTACCTGGCTACCTTATCCCAGAGCCTAGGCCATACCTAAATTAGCAAAAATTCAAAAATTCCTCGTTGTAAGATGATCTTACAACGAGGAATTTTTGAGACAAATCCTTTCCCCATAAGTATGAATACGTCCAGAAAAAATCGTTTGAATTAGGCTTGTGTAGTTCGCGAACGAACTAGCTTAGATGAGCGTTCCCAGAACTGAAATGAACGAACTAGTTCGCAGTCAGTCCCGCTCCTAGTTCGTTTTTCATTGCCGTTCGGAACTCTGTGAGACAATATACTATACTAGATCTAGTGTCTTTTTTTTTTTTGCTCATCATCTTCTACTAGATGCATTGACCTTTTTTTTGCTCATCTTCTACTAGATCTACTGACCTTTTTTTTGCGTATCATCTTCTACTAGATGTACTGTCTTCGAACTACGTCTACTCATCACTGAACTCCCCTGAAGTAATGAACTAAGAACTAAAAGAACGAACTAGTTCGCGAGGGATCGGAAATCGTAAATGATTGCTCACTATGGTGAACTAAAATGCGCAAGCCTAGTTTGAATCAGGCGATCACATTTACAAAGAATGTGCTAGTGCACTAACTGATTATTTTAAGGTGATAATTAAGGAAATAATATCGTAAGAAGATTTTCATTATAACTTTTTAGAGAAAAGATCCAAATCTAAAATTTTTTTTTGTCTTGTTCTCTCTTATTTTTCGTGTTCACACCAAAACAACAAGTGTACTACAGAAAAACTTTCTATTGGCATTGAAGAACCTGTGTGTAAGAATCTCTTTGGATTTTGATATCACTATGGCACTACCGAGCCTTGAACACGCCATAAAAAAACAGTTTCATTTGTGTGAAAATATTTTTAATGTGTTTACTGCAAGTCAGAAGTTTGTCCAAGACAAATCAGAAAAAGAACTAAGAAATAACAAGTTTTTAGAATCGAAAGCAAAAATTCAATTGAACTGAAAATACCCTGTAAAGCCATCTTATGAATAGGGGATTTAATTTTTAATGCTCTTTTTTTTATTAAAAGCTCGCACTGACGACGACATATTTTTCTTCTTTTTATAGATATGTTGTTTGCAAACGATTATAATTTTTCAAGGAAAAAAATGGGAAGAAATCATTTATTAAAAACATGACACGCATGGTAAGGTACACAGTGACCACTTCTTTAATTTTAATAGCAAATGGTATCTTGTTGATTCAGCTGTCCTTGTACATTCAACCAGCCGGGGTGTATTGCGAGTATCGAGCCCCATTTTCTCTATTTACATTTATCAAGATTTTTAACCAACATTACAAAGAAAAAGGTATGTAAACTACTACTAAAAAATAATAGTAGTTATTAATTCACGAATCACTTATGTAAAGGGTTATTCAAGAGGGACATAACATAGATCAATCATAGAACAACAGATCAATTGTTTGACCAGCTGTGTGGCATGTGGCACTATCTTGTTGGAACCACATATCACTGATGTCAAATACATCTAATGCTGGTCAAAAATAGTATTGGCACGATAGTGAATTCCATTGACCGTAACATGGCGACCATTTCATTAACGAAAAAATACGATCCAATCACACCTCCTGCGGATGCAATGGAGTCCCTTGAAGAACATGTGGGTTTGTAGCTGTCAAATAACGTATATTTTGCTTATTGACAAAGCCACTCACTAAGCCAAAAATGAGCTTCATCGATGATTTTTCGATAAAATTGAGGATTCTCTTCGATTCTCTTTTGCAGAGCCCAATCGTAGAATAATTTCCAAACGTTGCTCGTTCGTGAACTTTACCATGATAAAAATGTAAACCTTGACTGACGTTTTGACATTGACAGACCAGCAAAAAAGTTTAAGGGTGCGTTCGTATTAAAATACAAAATTGTTATGTACCTATTTAATAACCCTTTACAACTCTTGCACTGAAAGACGCTAAAGTCCAAATTCTGCATGATTTGCTTAGAACTCAATTTCATTGCTTTCAAAAACACTTCCCGCATCTGATTTGTTTATACCTTTCTTACTTTATTATTTTATAACATTATTGTGCTCCACCTGAAATTTAAAAAAAAAATTCCACTCTATAATTTTGTGTTTTGACGCTTTATGATTTGTCCGTCTGATCACCGTATGCCGTCCGCTCTTCGCAAAAGTGTTTCATAACTGTTATCTTGAGAATCTCTAAAGATATTATAATAAAATTTTTACTCTAGTTAAACTACGTAGACCTCTATTACTGATGGCGCTTTTAACGAAAACTCCAATATCTCATATCTCAGGAGCGGTTCACGCTAGAAATTTTAAACTTAGAACAAACATGTGTGTTTCCATGCTAGGGATATGCATTAGCGTACAGTGGGATGATACAAAATATTAAGAAAGCTCTATCCCCACTATGTAGACTTTCTCACCTTAAGTGATACGAGCGATGGCACAAACGCGTCGCGTGAGCCATATCATGACACCGCGCGCGTTGAATCGCTTACCACTACTGTCAAATAATATTTAGATAGCTCTAACCGCACTATATAGACTTTCCCACCTTAAGTGATACGAGCCATGGCACAAAACACGTCGCGCGCGTTGAATCGCTTACCACACCTGTCAAATAATATTCTCAAATACCAAAATATTTTGTTTCCAGCCTGTAAACGTAATGCCTTATTTTTTGTTGTAAAAAATCCGAATCAAAACATACGCAAGTGTCAAAATCGCGTTACGTTCGCGAGGAAATTAGAAAATGGACCCAGCAAGAAATTTACCGGTTAAGTCCGCCGTAGTATTAACCGGTAATCTTTCAATTACAACGTATACGCCTCGGGACAAAATTAACTTATATACTTCGTATCGGTGTACATACGTGTGATTCTCCACCTCTATCTGTCAATATCTCCATCTCTTTCACTCATAGTTAATGATAACTGGTAGCTCACCGTTAAATTAACCACATCCTATATTGCAAATTACTTAGCGAGCCCAGTATGATTTAACTGGAATACTACCAGTGAATAGTACCCGATAGTTGAATACTAAATTAACTACATAGATACAGGGAAATTTGTAAGCCAAGCCAATACGATTTAAATGCGTCATTAGTATTATAATAATAAATGCATCTAAGTTTCAATTCTCCATAGCAGGTACCCCGATACCTTTTCGGCCTGATTAAGGTGTAGAGGAAAAAAGTCCTTTTTTTCGCTAGGAAAAACCTTAAAAAAACAAGGATAAGTATAAAAATAAAGAGGGATCGTTCACGAGTGAACTGTTTCAAAAGAACACTTCATTGAAGTGAGTGAGTGAAGTAACTCACTAATTTTTGTGAACTGCAGTCCATTCGACACGTGACAAAAAACTTAAAAACTATATATATCAATCGCAGGAATATTCAAATAATGTGCAAGTGGTAAAACTAATTTTTGTCCGCTGAGACGAAATTTTGAGCACCAAATTTAACGCTGAAAGCACTAAATTGGCATCACTGATTATAAACAGTGCTGTTGTTATGACATAGTGACTACTGAACGAAGGAAGTGAGTGAACACTTCAATTGAAGTGACTAGTGACTATGACTAGTGAGTGAACACTTCAATGGAAGTACTTCACTGAACTCGTTCCTTAAAGTGAGTGACTAGGAGTGAGGTACTTCACTGAAAGGAACTGCTTTGCCCATCTCTAATCGAAAGTAATAAGATCTTGTTTTCGAAATTACAATAAACGAAGCGTAAGTTAATAAGATTCCAGAGACTATACTGCACGCCGGTACGGACAGGTAATAGTGAGAATTATCAAAAGAGGAGGAAAAATGCAACAACAATGGAAGGAAAGGACTCTCTTATATCACATTTAACACAATATAAGTGGCTTTCAATTAGCTTTGGAAGATATTAAAAATCGTTCTTATTGCGAGAAGGAAACTCTTCAGCCACTTGTTGTAGCTAAGTTAAGGATATTGCCAACCTTATTGAGTTTTATATTTATTTCGAAAAGGTTAGGTTAGGTGGGTGGGTAGCTCTTTATTTTGATTAAGTACGATTAAACGTTCCATGTTTAAGAGAAACTGTATATTTGGCAGGTTCGTTAGTGATAAAAAGGTCAAGAAGATTAGATTTTGATTTTCGTGTTGGGGTTGGGATTGGGGTTCGTTTGATCACCTCTGTCACTAAAGCCTCTATTGGGCCTATTGCGACGTCCCATGAATTGTCTATGATTCCTCCACGATCCCTGCGCTTTCAATGAAGTTTAGTATTTTTCGAAGATCGAAGTCAGGAATTGCAATGGTTCCATGAAGCCCTGACCGAAGTTCTTTACACTCACAGAGGATTTGCTCTGGCAAATTCTGCATACTTTGCTCTCAGAGAGACCAGTCCTACTCAGATGCTTCCTCATGTAACAATGTCCAGTCAAAGCTCCCACTAGGGTTCAGGTATGATGTCTGCTTAATTTCAGAGATATTCAGACGTTCTGTTTTCCGAATAATTCGGCCTAAGTAGCTTATGAGATTGCCACGTTAAATATCGACTAGAAATAGCCAGATTTGCGCCCAAAATATGAGTAGGTACATATGCACAAAAATACGAGGGTTGTCTGAAGAAGTTTCCGACCTCAACATGAAGATGACACCACTCGTCAAACGAAAGCTAGGGAATGTGTTTGGGCACCTTTTAAAAGGTACTCTCCAAAATTTCAGCCATTTAGAACGCGCAGTTGTTGTTTGACAATCGTTTGAGTGAGTCGATGTAAGTTTTTTTGTGAAAATGGATAGAAGAAAGATTAATTAAATCGGAGAGATGGAAACGAGAATGCTAAGAGACAGAATCGTACTTGGTATTGCGGACAAAAGAGTCCAAGAGAAATTACTGGGGACATCAAATTTGACTGCGGAAATGGCCATTACGACGACTAGGGCTAGAGATGGATCGTTCACGAGTGAACTGTTCCAAAAGAACACTTCATTGAAGTGAGTGAGTGAAGTAACTCACTCATTTTGGTGAACTGCAATTCCATTCGACACGTGACAAAAAAATTAAAAACGATATACCTATATCAATCGCAGGAATATTCAAATAATGCGCAAGTGGTAAAACTAATTTTTGTCCGCTGAGACGAAATTTTAAGCACCAAATTTAACGCTGAAACAGTGCTGTTGTTATGACTAGTGACTACTGAACGAAAGAACGAAGAGTTCAATTGAGTGAGTGAACACTTCAATTGAAGTGACTAGTGACTACGACTAGTGAGTGAACACTTCAATGGAAGTACTTCACTGAACTCGTTCCTCAAAGTGAGTGACTAGGAGTGAAGTACTTCACTGAAAGGAACTGCTTTGCCCATCTCTAGTATAAAATAAGAAATAAAGCAAGAAGTTTAGAGATGTCCAAAAACGACAGGTACCTAAGTGCAGTAGAACAAAAATGATGGTAGTTCATCAGGGATTACGGCGTTACGGGATAATTTACGCGAAAATTTAATGGCACATAAGACTAGAAAAGTGCCATGTATTTAAAGTTTAAATGTATCGCATCCAATTAAACAATTTTGATGTCAGGGTGTTGGATTTAATGCATGTGTTTGTACTTCCGGGTAGCGCGTTCTTGCAGGGGAAGCGACGCGCTCGAATACCACTGGTTACAGTCCTAGCGTGCATTTCAGTCAGCTGACACCGTGTCGCATCGCTTCGATCGCCAATATTCTAGTTTCGTCGCGCGCGTAACTCAACTTTTATGAGGTTTTATTTATTTATTTATTTTTTTCGCATCAATAGATGGCGACCGATTAGTAAATATCGCAATAAAAAACGAATGAAATACGATCGCGAACAGAATAGTTTGGCATTTGTGAATATTATTTGGCAGTTGTGACACGCAATTCAATGCGTTTACTATAACTAATATCGCAATAAAACGCGCGTGACAGGAAGGATGTAATAAGAAAAGCAATTTCGAACCAATTTTTTTTTATACAATACAGTGGATCACTTTATATCGAAATTCTGTATTTGTTTTAAATTAAAGAGATTTTTTTATATCAGTCATACGCATTTTTATTCCAAAACAAGCGTACCCAATAAAGTTTTTTTTTACGAATATAACTTGATAGGAAATCATCGAAGCGCATTAGCTCCTCAAAAATATATTCAGCTGCTACTCAAAGTCCACCACTTATGAATCTTTATTACGATTAAAATATAATTACATAACTTAATATTCTCCTAAGCGAGTATAGACTTGATGAACGTTTAGCGAATCGTTTCTAATTCATGTTAAAGATTCGTAAATGAATGTGGCAGCTACAGCCAGAGAATGAATTTAGAGTGTCAGGTTAACTTGATTTCGAGGAATTAAATGACTTATTAGTGAATATACACAGTGCAACAAATAAGTTCCGAGACTCGGACCATATCTAAGTAGCTGGTAGGACCATCTATGTGTACAGACCGGCGTTTGAAAGCTGTGACACTCCTCTTCCCAGTAATACCAATTTTATTTAAATCGGTTGATAGATAGCAAAGTTACGGCAGTTCTCCCAAAACAATTTTTTTGTCGATGTTGAAAAGTTCCATCAAAAATCAAAACTATGCTCATTACATTCTTCGATAGCAAAGGAATTGTCCACAGGGAATTCATTCCAACTGGCCAAACAATTACTGACGCATCTTATCTCGAAGTTTTGAAGCGTGTGATGGCCAGAATCCGTCGTATTCGACCCGAATACTGTTGTTTTTGCACGATAATGCACCGAGTCACACCTCACTCATTGTTCGTCAATTTTTGGCTCGGAATCAAGTCTGTGTGTTGAATCATCAGCCGTATTCACCTGATTTGGCTCCATGCGATTTCTCCCTATTCCCAAAATTGAAATTGAAGTTGAAAGGATGTTTTTTACTTCTGTTTTATGACATGTTTCATTTCAATATTTGTGATTTTGATTTTAAAAACTGTCTGTAAAAACTCTCAGTAAATTGAAAAACTCGTTAATTTGGAAACAGCCTGCAGCCTCACTTCCAATTTTCAACAGATTTTAGTGTACTGGGTAAATAGATTGCTTCTGCACAGATTTCTCTAGATTTCAGTAAAAAAAAATTTTGAAAACAGAAGAATCAACGAATTCCTCCTTAGAAAAACTTCTGGTTTTCTTTCATAAAAAAAGAATTGATATTTTGCAATCGGAGTACAAATACCAAATTAGTTATCAGTTTTTATTCCTAACTGAGTGAAGATTATCACAGCAATACCATAGAAAACAGGACTAACCAAAAGACTACTCCGGTCCGACCACCAAGCACCAAGCAGAACGACACTTTCGTGGTAGTTATCTTCAAATTTTCATTGGCTTGCTCAGTTCTAGGAGCCTAACCACACAAACTTAATAGCCACTCCCTATGCTATTGCGAAAATTTTCAACCTCTATTTCATTCGATGTAAAACTTAAGAAAGAAATCCTTTCTACGATTTTATCCCCAATAGCAAAAATTTCGTTATACGAGTCTTCAATTAAAACAACTTTGGTTTTTTTTTCAAGGAGCAAGAGATCTAAAAAGCACGTTTCTGTTAAATTTTAAATGACGGAAACTTGGTTGAAGTTGGAAGATTTATCATAGATTTAATTCTAGGAACCCACAGAAGCATGTTTTTGCTCCTTGATTTGTCCTTCACCCAATTTTCATTTCTACATAGTTTTCTGATAATGCTTACGTGTCTCATTCCATTTGGTTTATTTTATACCTTTGAATGCTCATTGTGTAGGCTGTGGATTAACTCGAGCCCAACGAACAAATTCTGCCAGACCGATTCCAATAAATCCTCTTCTTTTAGCGTTAAGTTGGATTAAAGGCTGTTTCGTGATAACTACACACTATTAAATTTTGTTTTAATCGAAATTCCTCTTTTGCTAACGATATCATCTAAATAAAATGAAACTCGTTCGTTCGTTAATTTTCCCCATTTCTTCTTCTAGTATAGTCTTCTTCGTTGTTTTTTTAATGGTCTGAAGTTTTATAATGTTCCACTTTTAATTGTTGACAAGGTTTTGCGCTAATTCGAATGAACGAAAATTTCCCATGACGATAACAGGGTGAAAAACACAGAAAGTTTTTCCTGTTCCCATCCCATAGACACGTCAATGAGTGCACACATCAGGGATCCGTGTGCTCAACAGATACGTAGTTTGTGAAATTTGTAGTTCGTGTAAGTACATAACTATGACAAAACAAAAACTTAGCGGAACCAAAGATTTAATATAATATTCTCATAAAATAGCGTATTTAGGTCAGATTTGAAGTGCAGCATTGTTTCATCCCATATGAGATTCACCAACAACAACAATCCTACATGTCGCAAGAGTCGATTTATGGACAAATTTATCCCCTATGGGGTGGAGGCTGGAGAGTTCACTAATAGCTGTCCTTGTTGCCCTTTAAATTGCAACTGGGCTTTAGGTCAAGGGCTTATCATCCGTGGATTAATAATTAAATATTACCAGAAATTTAGTTAGAGCATCGGATACGAAAGGACTTAATGGATGCGGCTTGTAGCTATCAACAAAGGATAATTAGTGACTTTTGGAACGTTCGGTCACTAAATCACAGAGTAATTAGTTGCCGGACGTGAAACGGAGCACTATCAAACAATAACACATTTTGGGCATCCTAGATAATGCCATTAAACATCTGGCAATAGATCGCCATTGGATAAAGGTCCTACGAGCTCATGTCAAAAAGGATTCATCCACATGATTGTTGCTTCTTTAAGAGCAGCCACAAAGCCACCAGATATTCACTTAAAGTTAAGGCTTAACTATCGCGAGTCTTTCAATAGGGGAAACGTTCGCCAGCCTTGGAGGTCAAATCCGGATCAAACTTTTCGATCCAACTACTGGTTCAACGCGGAAAGTCGGGATGCAACATAGAGATGACAAGCAGCGGCTGTTTTGAAGCCGGACGATTCCACACAAAGGACCGGCAATAAACACTAACATAGAGTAATTGTAATGGCAATGGATCATCATTGATTTCTGGTAATGAAGCAGCTTTGGTTTTTGACGTCGAACCACTATCGACTAGTCCTTGGTCTTATGGCAACAGACCATTCTTGGTATCCGTCTTTGTTGAAACAACTTTGGGTTCTGGCCAATTTTCACATAACATCATTTATGTCCTCCCAGGACGAAAAAACCTCCGCACTCGTTTACCAAAATCACCTTTGGACTACCGATTTTGAAATAATATTCATTTCAATCGCGCAATATTTTTGCTTGCTAGTGTAAATTTGTAACATTCACGACGATCGTAAGAAATCTTAGTAATTTTCAAGCTTAAGTGATCGTAAGCAATCGCAATAACACACCTATGAGCAATATTTTTCGAATTTATTACACACTAAAAACCACACAAGCACCTGACTCACCCGCCTTTCAACTTGAGAAGAATACATTTATGTCTGGTGTACGATCAGTGAAGATCGCAATTATTCATCTGGATTTTAAGTAAATATTCACTAAATAGAAAATATGCAAGATGACTGTGAAGAATCTTTTAAAAAAAAATTCCTAGAATTCGAGGTCAATGAAAAGATATAAGCAGGAGCACGTTGAAAATTGTGAAGATCAGTACACTGTCCATAAAAAAACCGTCAGTTCCTATATGACCCATTCTGGGCTTAGGGCAATAATAGCGCACAAGGCACAGTCACTGCTTCGAATATCAATTTTTTAATTAGACCACGGTTGATAAGCAAGATAGGTTCAATATCCTTTGATAGTGTCCAGATTTATAATTCCTACCTTCCCGGAAGGCAAGTATAATTGCTGCTCGGCTGTTTCTCCTTCCATAAGGTGCTCTTACACGAGCGATTAAAATTGCTCAATTTGCGGCAATTCCAGACAATTTTGATGTCACGAAAACATACGGCAACATCAGCAATTGACGATATGGATCAATTGGTGGTCAACTCGTTACTCAACAGTGACTAGCGATATGGAGCAATTCTCAGCAATTTGGCAATGATATCAATTCAGTCTATGAATAACACGAAAGCAAACTTGACAAACAAATCTAAAACTTAAAATAAAACTTGGAAGTATTTGAATTCCAAGCCATTATAATACGAAACTTGACAACTGAATCACCGAACGAGGACAATTTTCCAAGCTAGTGGAAATACAGCAACTATAGGGCGAGCAATACCAGCAATCTGTGAAAACATTGCCACATTGCCGAAATATTGCCGCAACTAGCATGATATTGCCCTGTATTGTTTTGGCAATAGTCGTCGGGCAATCAATTGCTTGAAAAATTGCTCGTGTAAGAGCACCTTTAAACTGGGTTATTATATTATTTCAGTCATTTCAATTTCTCCGAGACGGTTCGGCTTCTTGATGGCAAGATGTATAACCTCCTCACTCCTTACGAAGTTGGCACCCAATGTGACCAAACCCGTTGGAGCAAAAACTGGACACTCAAACAAAGTGTTGTGCCAAGTCGTCCTCTTCACAGCATTGATCGCAGAACTTAGGATTCTCATCCTTCGTAGATGCTCGTTCAGCCTTCAATGGCCTGTGTTTAAGTTCTAGAAGAAACTTGATTTTTCCAGTATCTGATCCAATCAGGAACATTTGCTTGTATGGAGTGCTCCAGATTGTTCCAACGGTCTTTGTGTCATTTGGTGAATTTTCTGTACGTGTTTAATTTTATGCTCGCGTATGATATCCCTAAAGCAGCCTCAGGATCACAGAAAGGTGTTTCACACACTGCTCGTGCGAGCGAGTCGGCCTCCTGGATGTCGGAGTGGAACCCAGGCTTATCACATATTTCCATTCAGCCTCTCTATGCCTCTCAGCAAGTCGTGAAGAAACTGTGGTCGATCTTTGGGATTTTAATGGCTACTTGGCAGTTGTACTGCATGATTCAATCCCAAAAATTGGGGATTTATCCAAAAACAATGGATTTATCTGAAAAACGATGGATTTATCCAAAAAGCCGAGGTTAATCTTGTGAAAAAACCAAATATTTTGATTCAAGAACTTTTATAGGACTGCCAATTGAAGTACCCCTTCTGAAGGATTGAGCAATAGTCTTACATTATTATCTTAGAAAGGAGCAACTAGGTTGAGAGGCTTCGAATGAATGGACGTTCTGTCCCAATTACAATCAGGACAAGGCTCGATTGAGCTGTCGCGTCATAGGAAAACTGAAACTAATAGCAACTGACTAATTACATTTTCGAGCTCTGAATAATTGAGTGCAACTCGGCTACGTGCACCAGCAAGCTAGTAGCTACGATCATTTCATCACAGGCAGTAGCTACAGCTGTATAGAGTTGTTTTTTCTTCAAATTAGAGATTCCATGATTAAAGTTTTCCATGGGTTGATTGTTTAAGATCCGAAACTCTACCATTGTTCATTGTGCAGAAAATCGTTTTTCCTTCACCTTATTTACACAGCCACATCCAAGTTTATCTAACGAGTAAATCAATTTCAAACGAACAGAAACGAAAAAAACGTAAGACGAAAAAACACAGTCTGCACTGTGGTTTGTCGTTTTGCAAATTTAATCTGTTATCGGATACAAATGCGAGTGTTACTGGTTAACGATAGAGTCTGCTGCGGCATTCGTAAATTGATTTCGATCGCTTCGTTCACTCTTTTAGCCCGGATTAGGAAAGTTTCGTCATGCTTTCTAGATTGCAGTTCACTATCCCTGTCCTATAGCTCCGTGTTGGGTAGAGGTAGAGTTAAATGCTTCTAAACGAGCCATAGGAAGGTACATTCGAAAATTATCGAAGCACAACGGTTTTTTGTCCGAATCCAGACAACCTTGTCCAATAATCGGGAATGTCAGGCGATTCTCTACAGATGTATTCTAGAATATGAATGTTTTTTTACTCCTTAGATTTAACGTCCTTTGTAATGAACACTTAGATTCGTTTGTAGCTACTGATAACGGCATTCCAAACGACTATGAACACTAAAAATAGCCATGAGCGCCAATACAACATTTTATAAGGAGGGGCAAAGCTATCGCTTATGAGGTGAACTTACGTGACGAATATTTTTAGAACACAGGAAAGAAAAAAGAGCTAACTAAAGATCTGGATCGATTAGGTAATTAAAACGGTTAGGTAAAAATTTAGTAATTTTTTTGCTTTGTTGTGGAAAAGAATAGAACATATTTTGGTCCGTCGAGCCGGATTGAAACTAGCCGTAAAAAGTGAGCAAAAATCGAAATTGATGACATTATCCAGTGTGCTGTCATCTGAAAAACTGTGAATTGGATTGTGAGTTGCCTACAAAAGGTCGTTAATGAAAATGAGAAATAGAATAGGAGATAGAATTGAGCTCTGGGGTACGCCGGAATTGATTGTAAAGGGGGAAGAAGTAATCTCGTTTAATATAATTTATATGAAACGTTTGCACTAAAAACTCTCAATCCATTTACAAAAAGGGTGAATTAACGCCAAGGACCTTAAATTTAACCTGGAGACATTAATGCAAAACTCAACGTTTCAGCGATGTCAAGGGTAAGCACTTCATTTTCACCAAATTTATTAATGTACAAGTTTCAACGTTCCGTTAAGCAAACCAAAAGGTCGTCGGTAGAATGGCCAGAACGGAGTCCATGTAGTTGACTTGTTTGCGATTCACAGTAGTTGTTATTTCGTTATTTCCTTAGTAAGCGCGGATGTAAGGGTTATCATGGGGTTCACTTGGCTACGGAAAGCACCCTGAAGAGTATAAAAGATAAAAAAAAGGATGACGAAGCGGCTTAGCTTCGAAGTGGGGGTGGCAAGAAAGCAGATATTCGACGGACTCTGGTTCGAAGATGGAAGTCTTGGATTTCTAGCGAAACTTACAGTCAAAAAGTTAGTTTTTCAACAAGATCTACTACGGTCCGGTCAGCATCTAGAAGATGTTGTGTAGAAGTCGATACGACTTAAAACCGACCGATTCAAACAATGACCAAAAAAATCTTGAGCTTGCAGAACTATCGATGATTTTCCGTCCAAGATTTTGATCGTGCGTAAATTTATCACGCATCAAAATACTATTGCAGGTATTCCTTCATACTTTAACAAGGGCCCTCAAACTCTTGCAGTGTCAAACTAATGTCCGAAGTGCTTCGGTGTTGGCGATTTTATTGTCGAAATTGGAAACTGTATGCGAAACGAGAAATGGTCCAATTAGTGAGAAAAAGGTCAAAGAGATTGGATGATTGACCTGCAATCAGATACTACCTGTTTTTAAACCGTTAATAGAGTCAAAAGGCTCAGCATCAAGGCCTTGCTGGACCGTATGGGTGTTATGAACATTGAATTTCAGCGCGGATTGAATATAGTCACACAACTTATCCAATTCCAAGGTGGTAGTTACTGCATGAATGACGGAACTTCTGTAAGCATAGCAAACGAATAGGATGTGCTTTTGAATGTGAATTTTTATCCAGCTTAAGTTGAATTCTGGATTAGAGAGAGTACCTTTATGTGGAATCAATTGGAAAGCGACATCATCGCAAATATAAAGTGCGATATTTTTGGTCCAAAAGAGTTTTTATAGGAGCTGGAAGGTCGTCGTAAGTATGGTAAAGAGATGTGTTTTACGGCACAACACAAAGCTGAATGAATTGCTTTTATCTTCTCTTTAATGCAAGAGTTGCATCTGTACGCGGTTAGATAAACCCCCGAAGCCGCCAGGCCGAAACACTAGTCGTGAATCCAATTATAGATAACAGTTTTCATCACCTTAGCGAACACGAATGTAATGACTGTAGTGCAAGAAGTAGTTGAATTCATTTTTCTCTTTTCCAACAGAATCGGAAACGGTTCGAGCATTGCTAAGAGGAGTGGGTGGAACCTAGTATAGGTACGAAAAGCTGTTAGCAATCACTGACTTGTCAACTGATTACAATGTGCTACTCGTTTAATAACTACGTAGATCATGTGATCTCGTTGTGGCGGTTAATCGTTTGAAGAACCGGTACCACGATGGATTCGTTTGATACAACTGTGTGGGACATCACCAACGATTAGGCCTTCAACTGCAACGTTACCGAGATTCCACTTCTTCAGACTATCAGCCTGGTTGCCATAATTTGGCAGTGATTTCGTTACGTTAGACGATAGAGAGTGCACCTAGCCATCGTTGTTCTAACCTACTCTGGCAAAATTATCGACTGTTCGCAATCTGATGATGACAGTGACCCCAGCCACTAGAAGACGTACCTCTTGCTACAGTATGATTAGCTTCTGGTGACCAACGTGACAAAATTGATAGATTGCAACTCGATAACCTTCCAGTGTAAGCTGCTGCAATGAAAACTGCGTTAGTCTTAAGGATTTTAAGATTTAGTATCACTAATGGTCCTCCAAAAAGTTACACTGGCAACAGAAACAATACAATCCAATAGTTTCAGAATAACGTACTTCAGCAAAATACGAAGAGTTTGCATCAGTTTAGTTATGCCCATATTTTCTATAGAAAATGATTGAATCATTCATCTGGTAAAGATTTGATTTATCAAGTTGAATTACGATTGTGTGGCCTATGGGATCATATATCCATAATATACTCGTGTCGCGTTCAATTAACTGTGTCTACAGCTCTCTACGTTTGTTTCTATTTGTGCTTATTCCTCATCCAGTTGTTGGTAGAATAGTTTCAACAATTCACTCACACAAATGACCAATTGTAGGAAATAGGCTGTCGTCGTCGATTCGATATAAATTCATTCGTCATTTTAATGCAATTAAACCTGCAGGTCATGAATCATAGATTGGATTGTACGCTCTGTTTAAGCTTTCAATTGCTATTCAGTTTTGATGAACTGAGTTATGTAGCTTACACGATGTTCGACTGAGATGGTTTCAAGTAGAGAACCAATTGTATCATGAAGTGATAATTGCGTAGAACTACTCTATTTCTACTTAAAATCTTGTGGTGATGAGTGATTTTGTGGTGGGAGTTAAATCGTATCGGGAACGATATTGCCAATAATCTCCTTGTATTGTATGACAGAAGGCCGGTATAAATTATCTCCACAAAGGATTTCTGCAAATGGCGATCGTTATCAGTTGTCAAAGAAAATTGCTTTTTCCTGGGCAACAAAATATCCATGGACGGCCCTAGAAGATTATTTAGGAGGGGTAGGACAAAACTATGGCTTGGAAGAAGAAGTGAATATTTGCCTGTTGTACAGTGAAATTGACGTAATAAAAGAAATGTAGTCCCGATATGCAAAAACCAAAAATAAAAAAAATATTATTCGTCCTTGTTGTATACATCTTTGACCCGGTATTTTTTCCATAGGATTAGAAAATAAAAAAAAACACATTTTGCAAGAAACTAAAGAAAACAAAATATTTTTACGGAAAGATCTAATTGAATAGGAAAAATAATGTTGATGTTTTTACACCCCTTTATGCTCAATTCGGAGTATAACCGCACCCTCTTCGTAAAAAATGTTTAAAAAAATAAAGAAGATCCGGTCAAGGCTTCATCAACTCAGCGAGCCCTTAAGCGAAGTACTTGAAGCGCGGACGACAGTAGATTTAGCCACCATTAGCACTTCCACTGATAAGCTGGAACTGTAGAAAAGACGGGCACGGGCACCGAGAGTGCGAGAGCCCCAAACTTCTGCTATAGATGTGGGCGGGCTGGCGTGCTAAGTCCCAATTATACCCATTGCGAAACGGGAAAAACGGGCACATAGACGGGAGGGCTACGGGTCCCCCCCCGTTCCGGTCCTTCAATGTATCCACCCGGATCGCATTAAACCCATTCACAAATTTTGAACCCCCATTTCATAAGCTACGGATAGCTATACTAACGAACCAATTGGCGAATATCAAGGTGGATTCAGAACTGGACGATCTACTACAGACCACATATTCTCGGTGAAACAGGTGCTTGAGAAATGCTGGGAATATAACACAGATGTGCACCAAATATTCGTAGATTTTAAACAAGCATATGACAGTATCGACCGGAGGCTACTGTACCAAATCATGCTTGATTTTGGAATTCCACCAAAATTAGTCCGACTAACGAGACTCACAATGACGAATACTGAAGTAAGAATACAAGCCGATTCCACAACCAGCTTTCGAACGGAATGTGGTTTAAAGCAGGGAGATGGTCTAGCCCCATTCTTTTCAACCTGGCACTAGAGTATGTCATCCGAAAAACCCCAGTCGATACCAACGGGACACTACTATTCAAGTCCACCCAACTAGTAGCATACACTGACGATATAAACATCCTTACAAGATCCTTCTCTAGTGCTAAGGAGGTATTTGTCATTCCTGAATCCGCCGCAAAAGAAGTCGGGTTACGCATAAACGAAAGTAGACGACAAAAATAATGACGCAAACAAGAAAGAGAACGCCAATCAGACAGAATATAATTGCGGAGTATAATTTGGAGAGTGTGGGCAACTTCATATATCTTGGGGCTAATCTACCAAAAGACGGCAACGAAACGGACGAAATCAATCGACGGATCATGCTAGCAAAAAAAACCTATTATTCAATACTTCCAATAATGAAATCCAAGAAAGTGCACAGGAACAATAAGCTGCGAATATATAAAACTATTATACGACCTGTTCTCTATTATGGCAGCGAGACATGGACATTAACGCGAACTTCCGAAAAAGCAGTTAACTCATTCGAAAGAAAGGTCCTCCGAAGAATTTTAGAGACCTGTGAAGGAAGGAACGGACTGGCGAATAAGATACAACCATGAGCTGTATCAACCCTTTAAGGAGCCAGAAGCTTCAACGTTCATAAAACTACGTAAACTGCAGTGGGCTGGCCATGTAGAGCGGATGGAAGGCAGAAGAATCCCCAAACGTGCTCTTAAAAGCAAAGCGAATGGTAACAGGCCAGTAGGCAAATCACGCAAGCTATAGGAAGACTCGGTTGATGAAGACAGCAAAGCCATCTTAAAAATTAGCAGCTGGAGGACGCGGTCTTTGGATCCATACGATTGGAGGCGACGTCTTCAGGAGGCCCGATTTGAGCTGTCGCACCATTGATGATGATTTCAATTCTCAATTTTATTTAGAGGCCACTCTCAATTTTACTATCCCCACCTCAACCTTTTCTACTGAATTTTAAATCCCTCTTCCACTAAAAATTTAACACCCACCCCAATTTTTTCCGATACTGCCAAAGAGGGCAAACGATCCGACTGCTTCTCGTTCTCTCATGACCTATTGTGAGATATATCCCAAATTTCTAAGCCCGGAGTAAGTGGACGCGACATATTTTTTTTGTTATACAGGCCAAGGGTATATTGCCTGATCTTCAAACCAATTTTCTGTCTCTTTCTCATGAAGCTCCTAATTCCATCTCTATTTCTAATGTATCTGTCTGTCTTTACATACACTAAAGAGGCGTCGCGTAACAATGTCCAGTTCTAAAGGTGCTCTTACACGAGCAATTTTTCAAACAATTGATTGCCCTACGACTATTGCCAAAACTAGTGGAGCGATTAGTGGAGCAATACGGGGCAATATCATGCTAGTTGCGGCAATATTTCGGCAATGTGGCAATGTTTTCACAGATTGCTGGTATTGCTCGCCCTATAATTGCCGTATTTCCACTAACATGGAAAATTCCGAGCAATTGTACTCGTTGTGTTTTAATTGTCAAGTTTTGTTTTGAGTTTTGCATTTATTTGTTAAGTTTCGTGTTCTAATGGCTTGTAATTCAAATATTTCCAAGTCTTAGATTTGTTTGTTAAGTTTGCTTTCGTGTTATTCTTAGACTGAATTGGTCGTGTAAGCCCTTATTACCGAATTGCTAGATATTGGTCAATATCGCTCATCACAATTCAGCAACGAGTTGATGAAAAGTTGATCCACATCGCCTGTTACTATTGTTACTGTGTGTTGCTTTATATTTTCGTGACGTCAAAATTGACGAATATTGCTGCAAATTGAGCAATTTTAATCGTTCGTGTAAGAGCACCTTGTTGTTGTTGTTGCAACAAGAGCACCTTAAGAGATAGCCCAATTTTGCGATACAATATAATCGTTCACTCCTAAGGTGATGAAAAGGATTAAGCATTTTTTTTTATTCCTCAATGACTTTTAAGCCCAATGAGATATGGAATTGAACCTTACTGGAATAGGCTACAGATGTAAACGCGTAAATTGTAGTTGATGAATTTTTCGGTATTGAACCCACAACTTGGTGAAAATGGGTTCAATATTTTTCACAAATTCTTCAATATCCCGTAGTACTAATGAGATATCAAGTTGGTTTCACTTCTACAAATGCCTAAAACGACTTTAAGATTGTTCGGTATTCAACCCCGAAAGGTCCAGCTTATCAGAGAGTTCACTAGGGTATTCACACATCAGCGCCCAGATTAAACCTACACCTAGAAGCATACAATTTTTATACAAGTTTTAGACGTAGGGGTAAGAAGTGATTTTTTGAGATTCAACTCCCAAGGGTATGAAAAAGGGTTCCCATTTATTTCATTCCTCAATATCGCTTCTGCCTAATTAAATATCATTTAATTTTTAGTTCTTTAGCCTGCACATATAAACGACTGAAATAACAATATCTCATAGGACCGATGAGATACATTTCCGCAGCCTACTATAAACAAATGCCTAAAAAGCTGTTTCGGTATTTTTCCATATTCAACCCCGGAAGGTATGAAAAAGGATTCACTGAATATCAAGTGGTTATTCAACTCAAAATTTTGATGGCATATTAATTTTATGACGTAGGCACGGTTAAAAAGTTATTTATTGAAATTCAACACCCAAGGGGATAAAAAGGGATTTATTTTTTTTTCATTGCTCAGGCTAATCGTATATTGAATAGATTGTTTACTTCATTAGTCTTTTGCAGTATTTTTCGTTATTAAGCCCACAAATAAATAAAACGGGGGATTAAATATGTTTTCCCTAATATTTCTTAGGATCGATGAGTAACGCAATTGATTTTCACTTTTATAGCCTACATAAACGTCTTAAAAGCGTTGTCGGGATTTTTCGATATTCAACCACGAAGGAAGAGAAAAGATAATAATATTTAAGTGGTTTTTCACATATCAGGGCCGAGATCAAATCTACACCTAGCAGCATAAGACTCTGATAGCAATTTACTTACTTTTAGGCACGGGTAAGAAGTTATTTTTTCAAATTCAACCCCTAAGAGTATGAAAAGGGGTTGAATATTTATTTTATTTTCTTTTTCATTCGCCTTTATTTTTTTTATTAAGCCACAAATCGGTAAAACGGAGTTAAATAAGCTTTCAGGTATTTCAGGGTGAGTAAAAAGGGTTCAAAAATTCTTTGACGAATACCACAATATCTCAAAGGCCGAGACATACAGACCGCGGTCCAAATTACGCTTTCTGCCCTTTTAGAGGTCACTACGCATACAATTTGCATGGAGGGGTAATTTTCTGCCGCTTAGTACTGTTAGTGATGTAAGCACCATGAGCGTAGTAATTCGAATCGTGGCCACAATTAGTTATCCCTTCCACAGATTAAAAAATAACGCATAAAAACTGATTTCGAGATTTTTCGATATTTTCTAAGGGTTGAAAATAAGCTTAGTGTGTTCTAACGAATTTTTCTATATCTCTCTGGCCGATTTTTTGTATTATTTCCTTCAGTACAAAGTGCATCGAATCCCCATCCATAGGGACAACGAAGGAAGGAAGGGGCGAGGTGCTAGACGGAAACAGTGGGACGACAGATAACAAGGAACTTTTCGCTTAAAACTCATTTGTCTCTATGTTCCAGGGAATCGAATCAAATTGGTTTTCCTTCTACAGGCTTCTTTTACAAACGCCTAAAACCCCGATTTCGGAATTTTTAGATATTCAACCAACGAAGCGCTGAAAAGGGGTTAAGTTTTTTTTCACGCATTCCTCAATTAGTTATCAAATTGGTTTGTATCCTACAGACTACTTACGCAAACGCATAAAAAGTAATTTCGATTCTTTTTTTACATTCAACCTCTCGAAGGAGAAAAAGGGTTAAAAAGGTATGTTTCCAACGGCTAACAAGTTTTGGGAGTTTTCGATGTTTTACCAGGAAAGGAGAGAAAGGGTATTTAGTATGTTGTCCTCAATATCCCTTAGGACCGATGAGACAACGAGTTGGTTTTGGCTGCTAAAGGCAGTAGGACTAATCTCAGTAATCGAAAAATTTGTACAGTGGCAAAAAATGTCCGCGATTGTAAAAAGTGAAGAGCAGAAAGCGCGTCGAAGTAGTAAAATCAAGGATTTAATAAAAAAAAATATAGAGCCAATTGTTCGTGGAGGAGTTGTTCGGAAACGAGAGTACCAGTCCAGTTGTGAGCCTCGAAGCTTATGGCTTGGGCCATCGCTAAAAACGGACTGAAGGGCGAGAAAGTCCCGCTCAATTTGAACTATGAAAGAAGAAGCCACATAAAAGAGACGAATTGGCAAGGAGGCAGGTGGACTCGATTTCATACGCTGAGTTCAGCTTAAACGTATTAAGGCTCTTACAAATGAGGCGGTCAATAAGAAACTCTTCTTTTAGTGAAAAGAAAATTTTACTGAAAAATGTAAAAACGAACCCAAATGACTTCATGTTCCTAGTCCTCCCAAAAATAACCTTGAAACCGCTTCATCCCTTAATTGAGCAGCACACCAAGGCAACTAACTGCTGTCGTACCGAGCAGCTCAGGTAGTTGACCTTGAAAAATTCGCTCGAATACCTCTAATATTTTCCGCATACCTTCAAAGTCTCCGCCGCACCCCCCAAACATTCTCAGTACCAAAATGCATTTCTTCCCCTTGTGTCTATCGGATTACATAATCGAAAACTGAACGCTTCTCGTTGCCTCGCTTCCGGAAGAAGATCGAGCGAAACGTGAATCTACCCAGTCGTCCTTGTGTCCTGCCTTCCGGTCATCATCAAATAAAGAGGCCAGCGTCTTGAATTTGTGGAAAAAATAATCGCTTAATTCGCTGCAAGTGTTTTCTTTGTGGGCTACGCGAACACAACAGCCGGAAGAAGAAGTCGAACGACATCGAACCGGGAATGGTGTTGGTTGTTGCGCGTTGCAAACTTCCAACGTTGAATTTGGATACTCATCCGCGTTCTAGATCGCTCCAGAAGCCAGACCCAACATCGGGTCGTTGGTGAACGAGGTGCGACATTCCAACAACGGGTACGTCTATTTGCTGTTATCGTAGGCGAGCGCAATTGCACGGCCACCCACCCACACACGTCGTAAAACAGGTGAAGGCGTGATAAGGTAGGTGCAAACTAGCACACGCCGATAACAGGTGAATTAATCGGAGAAGGTTGAGTTCGCGGAGGCCAATCTACAGAGGGTGGTGTGCAATCAACCCACTGTTGAATCATCAATCGGGCGAAGGAATAGCGGGGCCGCGCTTATCGCCACCGTTGCCACTCCAAATCACAGCCGGATTTTCACCGTCTATAAACAAATTTGCGAAGAAAGTGTGTGGTGCAGCCGAGTTATGAGATCGAACCGCTAGCGGCCGGGGTCGTTCGGGTGAAGGGCGGTGAACGATGTGACTGCGGAAGACGACAGTTTCTCACCTCGAGATTTCTTGCGCGAAAGATTAGCTCGCGAGTTGTTTTTTTTTATTTTGCGATTACGCAAGGGGGCCGCGAAGCGGACGAGTGGTTCGCTCAATTTAGCGATTAGTCACGTCTCGTCCACTGCGATACCACAAAAAAAATTCCCACCGCATCCGAAATTCGTTCGGAGTTTGCAAAATTTTTGTAATTTCTTGTATGCGGTTCGATGGCGATGACGACGACAGCGACAAAGTTCCGAGGGGGAGTGTTGACTTGAGACCAACGACTCGGACGCCCCATTCCCCGAAGGGAAGGGGTTTTTTTTGGCAAGCATCGAATGCAACACGGGTGGGGTCCCACCAGACGACCGTCCGAACCGAGGGACTCGTCGGTCGGATGTCAATTGCTGCGAACGAACCCCCCCAAGATTCTGGCGGCGACTACGGATCAATAATTCGGGGGCCTTGTCTTGCCCACCGTCATCGCCGTTGTCGGCCAATTTTCACAACTCGGCCTTCCGGTAAACACAAAAATAAGTGGCGGGCGCGATAGCGCCCACCCGCAAACATTTCTAAGCTCAAATTTCGAAGGTACGTACCGCAACGAGGGCTGCTAGCCGATCCTTCGTCATCTTGCTGCTGGTGGCTGACGACCGCGCTTCTCACTATTTCCGCCTTCGCTACTGCTGCTGCAGATTTTTGTTCACGACACGACACTCCGGGCGGGGCGCGGGCGGAAGGTTTTCACGCGTGACTACTGTCACCACAGTCCCGCAAACACTTTTCTCAACTATCACGAGGAAAATTCAGATTCGCCCAAAATTGTGGAAGTTGTGGGTCACTGCTGCTGCCCCGTCGTACACTTTTCTCTTCACCGCCCGTTTTTCTTTTCTTTTTTTTTTTTTTTTGCTTCTTCCGTTTCCTCGTCCGGTGGGACGACGGCACAAAAAAATAAAAACACGATCACACACTGTATTCGGTACACTCACAAGAAATTTTGATTGCGCGACACGTTCACTGCCATCGGCGGATGGACTTGTCGGGAATTCGGTGGTTTTTGGGACCCGCGATCCGCAATTCTTCTCGAGTTTCTTCGGGACCTTTTTCGAACACGACGGAGCCGAACTACCACAAAACCACTTCCATGAAAATCGATAACTTTACGCGACGTTTTGCAGTGGTTCTACTGTTGGCGGCCGTGCGCTTGCGTCAATGACGTCAGCGGCGAAAAACCGGACCGTCTGCATCAGTTTCAATTGACGGTATTGACATAAATTTTTCGACGGGTTTTGTTTGTTTGGCGCGAAAATAATTTGAAATTGAATTGTGCGGGAAGATGTTGGATGGCAGTTGCTGTTTGTTCAAAATAAAGACGAAACTGGGAATTCTTTTTCATTTGGTTTAATTTAAATTTTAAATAATTGGTTAATTCGAATATGTTCTTTCATTTTAAGTTGCAATTTTTGTTAAATTTTTAGGTACAAAAGTTTCTTCTTTTTCCTAAGAACATACAAAAATTGTTTAAAATAAAAGCGGACAATATTTCATTTTTTATTGTTTTCAGCGGAAAAAATCGACAAATTACGTTTTGTGTTGACTGCAACATACAGTTACATGCATACCCTGGTAGCTCTAAGTCAATTAACAATGGATTCTACGATTCCAGGGAACAATAAATTTCAGTTCAAATAGCGTAGAAAGTTCTACCCTATTCATAAAAATTCTACACAAACGATCTGTTGTACTCGAGATCTCGCAGCGTGCCAGTCATTGTATAAAAGAACGGATTTTTTCCCAGAGAACCGGGAACCGTGAATTTTCATGCAAAAGCTTGTTGATGACTGAGTATTGTCTCCAGTTCTTTAAGCTAAAAAAGTGTACCCAAGTAAAAAAATATTTTTTCGATCCGTTTGGAGCTGTAGCTAGGAAGCTTTAATGTATCCTTAAGTTAGGAAGGAATTGACGATTTTGCAAAAAGATTAAAGCAAATAATGACCGACAGCGATCGCGACTAAACAGCGAATATGTTGCACATAGCCGCGAAACATAACCAAGTGTTGTCGGCTTAAACGATAAGCTAACAACTTATCCCCAAAAAAACAATTACGTTGAGGAGCTCTAAAGAAAAACCTTAGATCGGACGAAGGGACGACCATAATGTCCAAAATTTGCTCAGAAAAATATTATCAAAGAGACCAAGGACCCATTTATACTGTAGTTGTTGATTTTATAGGACCAATTTTTAGATTTTATCAGGTGGCTTTGGAGTACCAAAATCAAGGTGTTGTCTCGGCAGCTACGTATTTTTATGCACTTGATGCTTCGAAAATTCTAAGTTAGTTAAACGCACTTACCAAGTCAGTGCTTCACCTACCGCTCATCACCTAAGAAGGTTAACTTTAATCTGCCTGCACCTAGATATCGAATTTTAAGTTATTAATTGTCAAAATCCTTTTTTGAGTTGATCAAAATGGTTATTTTATTCATAAATTGAGAATTAGGTTTCCTTGGTAAGGTTCTATAAGCAACCGAATACATAAACAGCCAATAGGACCGTTGTGCACACTCATTTACGGGCGCACGATACCCGTGCAATCAACGCTAATTTAGGTGAACCAACCAACCAACCTGCCAACATCGGCGCCCATACAACATTTCGTTGAGAGGGGCAGAACTAGGGCTTATAAAAGGAGTTTGCAATTTCGGGAGCTATCATCTTTTGACGAATAGAATGAATGTGGATTTCACTCAGTTAAAAATCATTGCACCTTTTCTGCCCCACCAAAACAATAGAGAAGAGAAGAGAAGTTGAAATTTTTCTTAGAACCCATTAATAAGTAAAATCGCCCAACTTTTTCGGGTACATCGCATACAAAGTTCCTCAAAACAAGTGACGGCAGTTATGTTCTGGAATTTAAAAATCTTTTTAATTAAATATTGCAGGAACTGAAAATATTGCGGTTCTCTTTCAATTAGCTACCATACAAAAGTTCTTAATAAAAATGTTTTATATTTTTTCGCGAAGGGGCGATAACTACGGAATGGAACTTTTTTTTGTGATACGACAAAATACTCGGGGAGGGGTTTATGTAGTTACACTTATTTTGAAGGAATCAAAACTGGAAAATAGAGTGAAAAGAAGATACTGTTGTAGGCTGCCATACAAAAGTATTTAAACAAATTTGTGCTTTCTGATGAGTCAACTTGAAGACTTGGAATTAGTTGCAACCGTGTTCAAGATGTTGTAAATGCTAAGAAGAAGCGAGGTTAGTAGGGTAAATTTATCGCTCTAGCTCAAAAACTTTCGAAGTTATTCACATTTAATTTTAACCATTTCGTAATTGAGCAATTCTTATTTTTAATAAAGTGCAACTAAAAAGTGATAACCGTGGTTTAACAAAAAGTTACGTACTAATGTTACTAACATCCTTCTGATACTGCTACTTTAATCAACATACATTAAAATTTTGCGTGTTTGAAAACATCCTCTTTCCCAGCACAAAGTGGAAAGGATGTATAAAAAAACACTATACTCGTATGGGTACTTTATTTCTGGAAACCATTAAGACCTTTTGGTTTTTCTGTATTTTTCATAAGTCCTACCAAACTTCTATAAAGAAAAAATCCTAGGTGTGAAATTCAATTACGTCTTCCTACTTAAATTTGAATTACAATTCAATTTTTCTGCAGTAAGTAACAAAACCTTAATTTCCAACAAGCAAAATTTCTTTAAATATAAATAAAAAGATGTTTTAAAAACAGTAAACGGTGTTGATTTAGTAACTATTTGTTAGTAGTTTGTAAAGCTATTTGTAACTTTTTTTAGCTTCACTAATTCTTTTTAAAATTTTATTAAATAAATTTTACAATTTATTTAATTATTTATTAAATTATATTTTATTAAAACATATTAGCATTTAATATATTAGATTAATATTTATTTTTTAATTTATTAATATTAAAAATATGAAAACATTTATTTGATATAACTTGATTCCTTTTTAAAATTCTACAACTCATTCCTTTTTTAAAAAGTATACAACTAATTCCTTTTTTAAAAAGTATACAACTGACTTTTTTTAATTTAAAATTTTTTTAATTTACATTTGTGTGTACTTTGTTTATGTATAAGTGTAAGGTATTTTTATGTAAAGTAAAATGTAGTGTTGAAATGAAGTGTGTTGTGTAACTACGCCACAAGTTCAATAAATTATATGTAATAGAACAATTAAAAGGTCTTAATTACACTATATTAAAAAAAATAATTATTCAAGTGACGAAATGCTGTTTTTAAAATACTGGAAGATAGAATGCAGGTGGGCGCAAGTGCCCCCTCTTGCCCCCGCTATGGGCGCCCTTGCCTTCCAGTCTAATGAACAGCGGTAGCTTGGCTAGCTTCATACTGACAAATTCTCCCAAGTCCATGGCGAAGCTTGTACCCAGGGTACGTTCTTACTTCCTCCGGGATATTCGCAAAGCATGTAAATTATACTTTCCTCGGCCTAGGGGTCACTAAAGCTAAGGCACAAATCTACCACGTACGCTACATCCAGTCTTCTGGTGTCCGCCAAATGAGGGTACGTAGAAAATTCCTATCCATGAGCAGGACGAACTCTGTGTTAGCCCACAATAGGGCCGTTACGCCGTTGGAAGCTTAGTTTTTCAATTCTGCTATTTAACAAAAAGGTTTCCCCTTATTGAATAAGTCTTACATGTTTTTGTTTCTGATGACGCTACTTAGTAAATTTAACTTTTAATGAGATAAACAGTTCACAAATGAATGGAATGGTAAATGTAAATAAATAAATGTTTAAACCTTAAGGAATTTTTTTACTTTTCCTTAATTGTGTTGTAAACGGAGGCCTTGGAGTGGTTATTGGAACCTAAAAGAAAGTAAAAATAACTAAGGATGGTCTGAAGATTGCAAAACAGTAGGCCAATTCCACCTACGTCCCAATTAGTGGCTGAAATATGAACTGGAGCGATTGCGAGTAGCAATTTTATGAGCAATCAGACTCAACCGGGCCCATAGAAGGAAGCCTCGCATGAAAGCAGCGTTGTGGCTATTTCCATGCCCAAGCGGTAACAGTTCCTAGTTGAACTCGACGTGAAGTTGCGTATTAACTGGTTACCGGAACCCACAGAACGGCAAAGATTCAGATAGGTCTCACTTCCATCAGTAAGAATGCAGGGCTTGCACTCTTCATAGACCGGTACTCCCATTAAATCCGTTTCTTAAGAAGACCGTAAAATTAAGTCTCAGTGACAGCTGTTCACGTTAATCCGCTAGATCAATTCTGTTCCTGATGCTGTTTGAAAACATAGTTCATTTGGGTTTGCAAATATTTTTTCAATTGTTCTTTTAAAACCACCAGAACTGTACTCTAAAAGGATTAGTGTAGGTATCTCCAACGTAGCTAGTTGATGCAGGTGATACTTATAATAGCAAACTAATTTGCCTTAGTTAATGTGATGAAATCTTAACTGGTTCACTTCTTCTAAATTAACGAATTTTAGTTCTTCCTTTAGTTTAAATTTGTTTAGAAAAATTGAAACTTTATTTCTTCAACACATTAATAAATAAAATCAGCAAAATTTTTAACATTTTAAACGGGATTTTCATGATAAATTAATACAAATGATTGTTAATTAATAGATAATTTTATCTTCTGACTCAATTAAATCCATTATAATTGATACTTAATGCACAGTTAAAATTGATATTTATTGCACTGATTCAATCGTCAAATTCAAAATCTTCTTATTTTAAATATTTAATTTTTATTTACATCAAACTTAAATGTCGACTTGTGAATTGGAGAATAGATAGATATAAACTGTTTGAAAATTAGAATAAAATTAAAAAAATACAAAAAAACGTGCCAACTTCGATTGATCAAAATAATAATCGAAGTTGACTTAAATGTGGTGGAATCGACAGTGACAAAAACCACTCAGTTAAAGTGAACAAAAATGAATTACAACTAGCGCCACCACATTAAGTACTGTAGATATGATCCAACTGATCAGAACTCCCCGTTGTGTTTAATATTTTCGTTCTGGTGTTGTGGGTTAGGCTACCTGATGAGCCTAACACGTGCTGAATTCTGAAAATGCGTGTGGTCGAGAACCATCAAATCTAAAATCTGAAAGGGGGTAACCTTCCAATGCTGGATAGCGGGGTAGACCTGTGCCCTAAAAGACTCTGGTTAGTCAGGAAGGAAGAATGAATAAAATCAAAGTTAGGTAGGTAGGCACGCGTGGCTGCCCGTGAGAACACGGAAATACTTAGACCTGAAAAAGTCCGTTGTGTTACAACAGGATCATCAAATCCGGTCCTACTCGTCAAATGAAGCGTTGGATTCTCGCAGATTCCGTTGTGGCAAGGTCACTGAGACTATTGAAGAAGTAGGCTCCTAGATGAGCTTTCCTCCTAGCGGATAGAGTTGGACAGGTACAGAGGACTGAAGGACTGGCTCCTCCTCTTCCTCCTCGCCCGGGCAGCCTCTCTAGAAGTCGTTTAAGAAGAGGCCGAGTCTTTTAGCATGCCGATCTATAAGACAGTGTCCGGTCAGGCCACCGACTGTGGTGCAGATACTCGCCCTTTTGAGCAAAATCAGCCTTTTAGAGCGCTTTTGATCTAGCTTCGGCCATGTGCTATGTGATTAAGACGAGAGCGTAATGGTGACCCTGGAGAAATCCAAGGTACATCACTGGTCTATAATTTTTTAAATCGGGTTTTTTGCGAGAAGATCAATAGAACTATCGCTAAAAAGTATAAGAAACTTGATAATTTTAAGCATCGAATGCAATGTTTTAAATTCAAGCATAAGCATGCATCTAAACCACGTTTCAATTTTTGACTTGATGGAAAATATATACCACGGGAAGTGAGAATTTAATTTTTTTATTCGTCTTTTTCAGCTTAAAACGTCAGAACTGATGCTAAAAAGTACGCATGAGAGAAAACTCCACTTTTTGTGATATATTGGGACATGACATGCTAAGCTTGCAGACATTTTTGAATGTTTGAAGCGTTTAAAACAAAATCAAGTTACAATAATTTCCCAATGAAAAGTAACGGTTTATCTAACCGCCAAAATTATTACCCATCCCTGTGTTTCACAAATCCACCAGCAGCTGTCATTCGACGTCATAATTCAGAACGCACCCGAAATTCATGTCATCGCGATGACTACGACTTGCCTTGCCGGCTCGCAAATCGCATCCAACTTCATAACTCACTTCGAAACTGTGTGGAACGCCATAGTTGACCGTAATCACAAGTTGTTTGCTTGAAATAAATCTCCGATTTTCCGCTTAATCCCAGGTGAAGGTATGTTTTAAATTTCGTATTTTGAATCTAGCCGATCCGCCCGTCCCGTTTGTAATCGTTGTTTTTCGCGACCGTGTCAAATTGTGGGTGAAAATTGATTTTGAAATGCTGCCGCAGTGTCGAAATTCGCTTGAGGCCTCGTCTACCCGCGGCTCATTGGTGCGACAATTGCGAGGCAACTTTTCAATTTTCCATGTACGTTTGATCCGGTAAGCGAAGGACCGGGACGGCCGGCCGGGAAATTCCTTAATAGTTTTTTTTAGTAGGCTGAAAAAAGTGTGTTTAGTGTTTTAAGCGTTTTGTGGAAAGTCTAGTAATCGATTGGTGCGTCGAACAGCGGTGACGAAATTTCCGCAAGGTCTTCTCCGCCTTTCGCGAAAGTTCGGTACGTCTGGGCGCTATTTCTGTTTCTCGACAAACCGATTAAAAAAATTTGGTAAATAATTCGATAAAGGGGCAGCCGTGGCTCGGTCCCGGGGTGGTCTAGCACAAGGACGTTGCGTGGGCTATGACGTAATTGTGTGTTTTTTTTTTACTTCAAAACGATGACGCCAGATTCATTGTAACTGTTTTCGCGCGCAAACATTGATATTCCGGTCTTTTTAAGCGTGTAACGATTTTTATTGGGCCTTGTGCTTGCTTGGTTACTTTTTCCTTCGGATCTAAACTTCTAGCCAGCGTTTGAGTTTGTAACGGTCTGCTTTTAAAGCGCTTAGTTTTTTTTTCTTGAGTTTCAGTTGCTTTGAAAGCTGGGCAGAAAGTTTGTCGTGATCGGGAAGTCAGTTAGCAAATTGAAAAAAAGGAAGGAAGGAAGAAGTTTGTAGATTTGTGACCCTTCGCTTT
Source organism: Beris morrisii (assembly GCA_951812415.1). NCBI lineage: Eukaryota > Metazoa > Arthropoda > Insecta > Diptera > Stratiomyidae > Beris > Beris morrisii. Next base: position 140,461,356 of record OX638311.1, read on the forward strand.
TTAATGTGAATCAGTTAAAATCGGCCCGGCATTAGCACGTTTCTATTCATAAGAAAGCGATATCCTTGACAGCTTGTTGTGGGGAAGATAGTATTGTTCTGTGTTTTCTTATATATTTTATTAATTTTATTTCCCTGATCAGAGACAGGAGCCTCGGTGGTGGATAAGGTAAGCGCTCTAGTCTACAAAATACTGAGGTGTGTTTTTATTCCACCTAGACACGGGGTTGTCACCCGTGGAAAACATTTTCAAAGCAATAACACTATGAGCGGTCGCATTTACGTGCGTAAAAGACCAGTCCAAACAGACCAAAAAACGCATAAACCTTAATTGATTGAACCAGTACTTTTGGTCTTGATTTTGGTACGAACCAAATGAAACCAAACCAGTCCAGTAATGTGAAAAGCGCACATAATTGCAACACCGGAAAATACCAAACCGGTCTTAATGTACGAGTACGGTCTGCACGTAAACGCGAACAGTGCCTCAGAAATGCTGTTACCTTATGACCCAAAAGCACGATACTGTTGATAGAGGAACTGAAGGGTCAGAAACATTCACTAAACTTAGCTCAAGGTCTTTCGTTTTACAGTGTTAAAGCAGTCTAAATAGGCCACTGAAATTTTTTTACCATCCGGAGGAGATTCTCATCATCATCAATGGCGCGACAGCCCAAGTCGGGCCCTGGCCTTCTGAAGTCGTCGCATCCAATCGTATCGAACCAAAGACCGCGTCCTCCAGCTGCTAATTTTTAAGATGGCTTTGCTGTCTTCATCAACCGAGTCTTCCCATCGCTTCCGTGGTTTATCTACTTGCCTGTTACCACTCGCTTTGCCTTTAAGAGCACGTTTGGGGTTTCTTCTGTCTTCTATCAGCTCTACATGGCCAGCACACTGCAGTTTACGTAGTTTGATGAACGTTGAGGCTTCTGGCTCCTTGAAGAGTTGATGCAGCTCGTCTTATTCGCCAGTACGTTCGTTCCTTTACGGGTCCAAAATATTTTCGGAGAACCTTTTTTTCGAATGCGTTAACTGCTTTTTCGGAAATTCACGTTAATGTCCACGTTTCGCTGCCATAACAGAGCACAGGTCGTATAATAGTTTTATATATTCGCAGCTTATTGTTCCTGTGCACTTTCTTGGATTTCATTATTGGAAGTACCGAATAATACGTTTTGTTTGCTAGCATGATCCGTCGATTGATTTCGTCCGTTTCGTTGCCGTCTCGTGCTAGATTAGCCCCAAGATATATGAAGTTATCCACACTCTCCAAATTATACTCCGCAATGGGCGGAGATTCTACTCTGCTAATTTCAGAGTTCCTTATATTGCAGATCAGAATTCGTTTTTATTTTTCATGACTTATTAGGCAAAACCCCTCATATCTGTTCGAAGGACCTCGGACCTAGCATCCGCAGTAAACTTAAGAAGCGTACGTTGTCGATATCCCAAACTTGCGCACTGATTAATACCCTATGGCCGCCTTTTTGCGGTATCGAAGGTGCCTTTAACATCAGATCAGAACTGACGCCTTTTCAAGCCTGAAGGTGGAATACTCGTTTTACCCGCTATCACATTTAGAGCCAGCGCAGACTATTGCATATTCAGTCAGACAACTTTTTAATTGGATCGACCTGCATACTCCTTTCTGCCTGATTAAACTCTTTGGTCGGGGTGCATGCGTACACCATTGACACTTAGTCGGCTGGTTGGTACACTAAATTAAAGCTGTAAGATCATTATTTGATCACGAGATACTGGTATCAACCTATCACTACCCCGAAGGAGTGTTATTCCATAAAAATCGTAGAGATTACCCAACAGATTTTGTACTGATGGTGGATTTACACGTTAACCCATTGACCCTCGAAAGGCCATTGCAAACCGGCTGTAGTTTTTGATGTATTGATAGCAATTTACAGGGAACACGTGTGTATACATGGAAGCGTGCGTCGAAGAAAAAGAATGTTAGACTTTTGCGACTCTACGAGCCATCTGATTGGTTGATTTTATGGTGGGAATAGAAATCAAACTGTCTACGCTGTAATCTTGTTGTGGTTGTTTGATGCGGAGGAAGGGACGCAGCAAAACAGTGCGTCTTGAGCACTCAGGCAAAGATGGCACATTGTACTCGAGTCCCAAACTTTATTCTCGTCCTCACGAATTGCAAAAGCTCAGGTAGCGAGCGAGAACGGAGTTATTCCATCCTCATAACATCAACGCCGTATATTCTCGCAAAAGAGTAAGCTTACTAGTAGAGTAAGGCACTCTAGAAGAAAATGTTCCGTTTTCTCGTCACTCTCGTCGCAAGCAGTGCACATGGGGTCGTCGATGATTCTCATTCTGAACAAATGTAGGCCACAAGAGTTATGCCCTGTGAGGACACCAATCAGACTACCATATTCTCTTCTGGTCAGTTTGAGAAGAAAAGCAACGGTTCGTCCACTTGGTCCCTCAACGGGGTTTCTAGTCTGCCGCATTCCTGGAAGAAGCCGCCATCTCTCAATGTGTAATCTGCATCGCACCAGACAGATCGTTGCATTTGAATGTTTTATGTGTAAGATACCCACAAGATTGACGGACTGCAGCGACGAACCGGTTGTCGATGTTTGATCTAAAGGGAATCCTCGACTACATAAACTTTTTAGTTTGGATGATTTCGAATCGGTTGTTGTGCGCACTTCCGTAGAAATCCATAGCCATTTGCTACTCAACTAAACTGTCGGCCGACCAAAAGTCGATAGTCTACGGGTGCTCTTACGGTTCCTTTTTGTCAACAGAAATTTAGCGAGTCATTTGCTGTAAGTTTTGTCAGTAGAGTACATCACAAGATCCTCTCCTCTCCGCACTGTTGAAGTTAGTAGATACTGACTGTTAGATTATGCGGAATGCTGTTTTTATACGCTCTACGTGATAGCAACTGTGCTTTAAGCCTAAATTTCCACCAACTCAATTTTCCGTTCAACGGAACCTGCAATTACGATATTCACTGATTGAAAATTTTGCAACTCAAAAAAAAAAACGAGACGAAGTATTCCCAATATTTCATTCTCCCAGTTATGCGCACTGAATTTTGTCAATCAAGGGCATTTTCCTTCATTGATCCGACATGTCAGCGCTGGTCCAGGCGGTATTACCTCCATTACCCTGTGCTGGAAAGTTTCCTCTTGCGCGGAACCTGTCGGATCTTTAGGTGTAACTATTCTTTGCTGTCGAACTCTTCATAACTCGAAACACTTTGGAACAACGTGACAATTCGAGTTATGTATTTGCAAGCAGCCCCATTTGGCAGAGTTTGGCACAAAAACCTATTTTCTAAACACAATGCATTTCGCATTGATGCTTTTGTATCCAAAAGATTGGGAGCTTTTTTTCGGAAGGAACTACACACGTTGTATAAGATGCAGTTTCATCATCTTGATTCCCCGTCATTTCTGCCGTCCATCAAGCCTCAGTTTTGGCACCCATCCTATTCGTAATTTTTATTAACGACCTTCTATCGTCCACTCGCTATTCTATCTATGGCTTCCAGAGCCACTTGAAGCTTCAACTCGATTGCAGAAGCGCACTAAATGTAGTCAGTTTTTTTATTCTTTAAACTCCGACCTCAAATTAATTCTAAAATGGGACAGGATAAATAGGCTTTACCTCAAACGCAATCCGTCGGTGCCTGATCTCATTTTAGATGGTGTCATATTGGATATTTCAAATCATTTGTAGATCTGGCATCGTCGGCCTAAACGTACTCAGCGACGTTTGAAGCGTACGTTGCGTGAGCCTTGCATGTTAGGGATTACTTCATGGCCCTGGCTTAAGATACAGTTTGGCAGGTACTGCAGACGCTAAGCGCGGTTGTTTCACATTCTCGTTGAAACTGTTAACCGCAACAGCCAATTGCCGTGATCAGATTGTTTTTAGCCGCAAATTCACACGCTGCGTTCGGAAAATGAGTTACGAAAAAATTTGGCTTTTTAGTTGGAAGAGGAAAAAATTATGATAAAAAACGTGCGCCTAAAAGCATATTCCGAACTCGGACTAGTGAAGGATTTTTTGCAAGCTTAATAAACGGCCACTTGCAGAATGATGAAGGGAAGCTTAGCAACTTTTTTCGACTTACCTCAGTTTGATTTGATATTAACTACACATCCAACCAGTCCTTGCCCGCCCCCTATTTTTCTGAATTGCATCCACGATGTTTTCCTTCTCCTTTGAATAGCGAAGGCAGAGGAACGCTGAGAATCAGTTGTCAATAAACTATTAGCAACTGGAGACTTAAGCAAGTTCGCCTGGACTTTTGGTCAGTGGAGTATTAGCCACTGAAGAATATGGCCCTAGTTCGAGTTTGTCTGATTCTTCGCAAGATAGGGAGTGATAGTTCACAAAAAGATGGGCGCTCCCTTTCGACGTCGCTTAAAAACGACAATCTGTCCATTTTTTCGAGCAACTTTGTGCATCTGATCCTGTGCCTAATTTTTCATTGCGTAATTTTCATTTTTCCATACTTTGTTTTTAGCGATGATATTTCGGAATTGCTTTTGGTTATGGTCGTAAAGTATACTATGCCCAAGAACGTACTCCCCTAGCTCCTCATCATCGCTTTCCCCCAGCTCCTCATCATTGCTTTCCCCTAGCTCCTCATCATCGCTTTCCCCGAGCCCTTTTTTGGCATTGTCATCTAAATTTTTCCTTCCAGGTTTTTTCTCTCAAAATTTTCTTTGTGCTTTCCACATTCGTTTTTCACCAGAAAAGAAACCGCTTTTTGTTGTTAAATAACTTACCAAACAGGTTGTCTGAATTTTTATTACGATTCCGGGAACAGTCCAGTCAAGCACTGTTCCGACACGCGTTTACGTTAATAAATAAAACCAAAAATAGGATTGATTTTAATTTCGCCCTTATTAAATTCGTCTTTCAGATTAAGTACATAGAAAAATGGCACAAGAACTACAAGATATTCCAACATTTAAATGCGTCCTGGTCGGCGATGGTGGTACCGGTAAAACAACATTTGTAAAACGTCATATGACCGGTGAATTCGAAAAGAAATATGTAGCCACATTGGGTGTCGAGGTACATCCGCTCGTATTTCACACGAATCGAGGACCGATTCGCTTCAACGTCTGGGACACAGCCGGTCAAGAAAAATTCGGTGGACTTCGAGACGGCTACTATATTCAGGGACAATGTGCGGTTATCATGTTTGATGTAACGTCACGCGTTACATACAAAAACGTACCCAACTGGCATAGAGATTTAGTGCGTGTTTGCGAAAATATTCCAATAGTTCTATGCGGCAATAAAGTCGATATCAAGGATCGGAAAGTGAAAGCCAAGAGCATCGTTTTTCATAGAAAGAAGAACCTTCAGGTAGAGACAATAATTGGTTTTTGAATTTGGCGAAATCGAAACTAATCGAAATATTTTCTTCGTTCTTTTTTTTTCCAGTATTACGACATCTCAGCAAAATCAAATTACAACTTCGAGAAGCCGTTCTTGTGGTTGGCACGTAAACTTGTCGGTGATCCAAACTTGGAATTTGTTGCAATGCCAGCCTTACTCCCGCCAGAAGTAAAAATGGACAAGGAATGGCAAATTCAAATCGAGAAGGATTTGCAAGAAGCACAGGAAACCGCTCTACCCGAAGAGGATGAAGACTTGTAGAAATTTTGAGAAACGAATAAACGTGACCTCTACAAACATGACGTTTATTTCTTAATCGTCATTATTATTATTATTATTTTCTAAACAAAACCCGCCCAACTTGTTTTCTATTGTATTTTACGATTATTATGTAATTAATAAGTTGCGGAGAAATGTATCTGGAAATTTCCGTGTTTCGTCTTGCATCACATGCGATTTCATTAATAAGTTGTCCGTTTAACAAGTTTCGTTTTATGCAATCCGATAATGTTGCGATCGAATAAAGCTTAAGTTCTTAAGTTACATTAATTTAAAAAAAACATGCAATTCTTTTTTTTAGCGTCGAAAACAAACAAATCGGCTTCATTTCCAGATTGTAATTGAATCGACTTTAATGTTGTCCTCCCAGTTTTTATATGCATAATACAATTTTTGAAATTATAATTTTCCATTAACCAAATTGGGAGCATTATTTAAAATAGGCTAATAGGTTTTTTTTGTGTATGCCAGGGAATTGAATACATAATTATGTTTCAGTTATGTAGCCGCGATTTATGTATCTCTTTGAGTGTTCCGCAAATTTTTTTGTAATGAGTATAATTGAAACGAAGCGTTTGAAACAAGAAATATTAAACTAATGAAAATAAAATTGTCTTTGAGTGGAGAACAGATGGGACGCTTGAATTGCTGGTGGAAAGGAAGGTACTGTCACAAAAGGAGAGAACTCTTTGGGTATTGATGGTGGTCGGGGTGGCCATCACTAGTTTAAGCGATTGAAGCCAGACGTCATCTGGCTAGGCAGTTAATCAGAATATTTCGGAGAGAACAGTAAAAACGAAAAACTCTACCTTGTAAATCGAATTCGGATAACGAGGAATCCCACAGGGCCCAACATTGTGGAAGCAATGTATGATGGCGTTTTCTGCATTGATTTCCCCTCGTACACCAAATTAGTCAGCTATATGGGTGATATCGCATTGATGGTAGTAGCGAAATACATACCCACTTAGGCGTCATGCGTTTGCTGAGTAGTGCAGATCAGAAGCTAGCAGTGCAGATCACAAGCTGGCAGTTCAGATAAAAAGCTAGCAGTACTGATCAGAAGCTGGCAGTGCAGATCAGATGCTGGCAGTGCAAATCACAAGCTGGCAGTGCAGATAAAAAGCTAGCAGTACTGATCGGAAGCTGGCAGTGCAGATCGGATGCTAGCAGTGCAGATCAGAAGCTAGCAGTGAGGATCACAAGCTGGTAGTGCAGATCAGAAGCTAGCAGTGCAAATCAGATGCTAGCAGTGCAGATCAGATGCTAGCATTGCAGATCAGAAGCTGGCAGTGCAGATCAGATGCTAGCAGTGCAGATCAGAAGCTAGTAGTGCAGGTCACAAGCTGGCAGTGCAGATCAGAAGCTATAGCGGTGCATATCAGAAGCTGGCAGTGCAGATCAGAAGCTAGCGGTGCAGATCACAAGCTGGCAGTGCAGATAAAAAGCTAGCAGTACTGATAACAAGCTGACAGTGCAGATCAGAAGCTAGCAGTGCAGATCATGCTGGACTTACACCGCACACGTTTCGGCACGACTTTACCTCCTTAAAAATCAACCAATTATACGACTGAAAAGTCCAACATTGCTCGACTTTTCGAGCGAGAAAAAGAAAAGAGTGCGAGATCTTCACATTCAGCAAAATACACAGTATCTCGGGGTGCTAATCGACACTCTGATGATCTACACATTTTGATGGCCAGCCGAAAAGTTTGAGTGTACAGACACAGAAGGCGCCGTATATAGGCGAGCGACCTATCGGCTGAGCGCACTAAAGAGTGTTTTTCGAACAGTTTCTGTGTGATTGCTGCAATTCCAGCTATAGATGCATTTTTAAAGGGGTTTCTCGTTTTGGGAACACTTGGATTCTATTCGTAATGTCCGGTAAAAAAATAATCATTTATTACTGCCGGTTATTTAAAATGTTTAATGTTGTGCCGTCCCTCGCGACGTATACACTCCAGAAATCTGGCGATGGTATTTCTGGCAACACGCTGCGGTAGTAATGGCTGAATTTTGTTGATTTCTCGAGCAGTATTAACCTTCAATTGGGAACCGTTCGCAGTAGGATTTTTATAACTTTCCTCTCAAGGGGCCATCCTTAAAAAAACATGGGGGTGCGAAACGGTGAGTTTGATTGGCGCGCGATGAAAATAATAGCATAGTGGAATCTTGGTGGCTCTCGCTGTATGAGGCGCGGCTTTCTGCTGTGTTCGAAGTGAAGAAAAGGATGTTCTCTTAATCTTGGCATAAAATAATCAACAATCATTTACCGGAGTCAAAAATATTTTTATTTCTTGCAGCCTATGGACGATCAGGCGCCGTGCGTATGGTTTCAATCTAGGGACACAATTTCTGAGCCATGATTTTACACTTGGAACGTTAGAGAACATACTCCTCTTTCAGTTCCGGTGTGCGAGCCATAAAGTGCCTTATTCGGCCCATACCACCAAAACCATGATAATTTCGAAAACAGATGGGGTACAATACTTGTCTGAGTCCTCGGCACATTCAAAGACATTATATTGCTGTGAACGGAGGAAAAGGAGTGATGTAGGAGTGAGTGTTGTCTCGAAAAAGTTAAAATAATTTATGGACAGGTAAGGCGCTGGGATACAGTGGGCCAATTCCGACCAAGTCCAAGTAGTGTCCGAACATACAGAAGGTATGAACTGCTTGTCGGCATTCGTCTGGATGCGGCTGTTGGTGAGTGGAGTACGTTGCTCGATAATCGGGCGATAAACTCTAGCTCTGATTAGGGCTACTGTATATTCAAAACTGCCTCAAAGAGGTAGAGAGTGACCCTAGGCTTGTAGAATCCGTTCAGATCCCACTAGGGACTGTAAGCGCCAAATATCCACCCACTTCCTCACCAACGCGAACTCCAGATGGAGAGGACTGACCAACTGCGTCATATATCTAGGAAGATATGGCCATCCTACTGCCAGGGCAGAACAGATGAACTCTTGAGCAGGAGCCGTGTGAACGTCTCCAGAGTCACGGCAGTCAGCACGGGTCACTGGCCGATTTAACGTCAATTGCCATAGCTGTGGGGATGCAAATGAGAAGGAAACCGTTACCCACCTGCTTTGCGAGTGTCCAGCCCTAGCTAGAGCCAGACTTCGCGCAATAAGCATACCTTTCTTTAGTAACCTTGATGAGATCTCGAAAAACAAGATTGGAAAACTGATTACCTGATTACCGAACAGCTCCAGATGGATATGATAATCCATTCAAGCCCCAGGTCTCTGTAAAACTATATATCTACTTCATCAGCCCTCAACGATCAGGTTAAACGAGTTGTGGTATCAAAACAGCGCTTCCTGTGCTTCGGCAGACGGGACACCACGTAAACCAACCAACCGATCCTAGGCTTGATCATCAACAAATTTCACCTCGACTTATCCTGTGATAAAACAATTGGATATTTCGAGAGGTCATGAGAGAACGGAAAGCAATGGCTTACTCGATTTCGTGACTTGGCAGGGCGCTTAATGTTTAGCCCACCCTTCCTAGGACACGACATATATTACATTTACTCTTTTCATTTTAATTTAAACAAACGTATAACAGCAATGTAAAACTCCATCCAATTTTTTCCTCAAGCTCGTCGAATCAAGAACAAGACCATTCGACAGCAAAGTCGAAAAAAGTTAACCTCTCTTGCGCAATTGCTTCAAATCTATCAAAAAAAAAAGGGAAGCTGCTCCGGAACACAACAGTCTACCCGGTCGAAAAACTAAATCATTACTCCGTTTAGTTAAGTGCAAAAAGTGTAAAACTTGCGAATTACCATGTACGGATATCGAGCAATCCGCGCCGTCCTCTGTCCGAGTAAAAAAACCCTTCGATCCGGGCGCCTCAAGAAGTTAGGTTATTGCTAATCGGATTTTTCTTTTCACATTTTAGCTCTCCAGCGCGGCTTGAAGCATGTGATCTATAAACGAGCCTACGGCTCACATATCCTTGCGATTAACTTGACGCCGCGTTCGGTATCGATAATTCCGTCGCGAAATTACGCGAACGAGAAGAAAGTCTTTCAGCGTACGAAGCCGCATTGCAATGTGGGCACCATTGGACATGTCGATCACGGCAAAACTACATTGACCGCAGCAATCACAAAAGTCCTGGCGGACAAACAGTTGGCCGAGAGTAAAAAGTACAACGAAATCGACAATGCGCCGGAAGAGAAGGCTCGCGGTATCACCATCAATGTGGCCCATATTGAGTATCAGACGGAGAACCGGCATTACGGACATACCGACTGTCCGGGACATGCTGATTACATAAAGGTAAATTGTAGAGCTTAAGATTGTGTTGTTGTCGGGGGTACGTTGGATTCGCTTCGCTTAAAGGGTAGGGCGGTAAAAAACACAAAGGTCACTCATTGGAGGGAGAATTTCGATTCAGTAAGGTCCACTATCATTTTGGAAACTAAGACGTCCTAACACTCTGTGAATAATCAAGCAGCCTTACTTGAATTTAAGCATACGGTAGAACTCGGAACTTTGTAATTCTCGCGTCCTTGGAGATTGCTGACACAAATCAAGTATTCGTAATTCAGCCGGTGATTTCAGCTGCTTGATTGGCATCGCCTCTGGGATTCGTGGGAACTCAACTCACTTTGTTCTTGCAGGACATTCAAGAAATTCTAGTTGAAGTGTGAGACTCGATTGCTTATTTTTATTTCTGTGAGCATATCGTTCTATATCTTTGGAAAATATAAAGGGTGTTCTTGCTTGTCGTGGCCAACGTATGGCATATTCAGGTCCAAATGGTTATCCCAAGAACTTTTATTCACAGTCTCAAAAGAATGCTCGAAGGTCTTTAGCTTCTAAATCCCAGCCATTCCCATGAGAATACCAACCGGACATTCTCATCGCATCTCATCTCTTCTGCACTGGAACCATTTCCAAAATTCTTAATTAAAGACGACAACAAGCATAAGATTATCAACAAAATGCAAACTGTTTTTATCGAACCCAGAGTAGCCATGAAACTGGAAAAGTTAGGCAACTTTGTTAAACCTGGAATAGTCGAAATTTTGAATTTATTGATTTTAATTTTGTGCCAAACATAAATAATAAAGCAGCGTTCATAGCAGTGGAAAGGGGGGAGGGCTTGAAGCGCGTTAGTCTACAAACAAGGTCCAAGGATAGAAATTGTATTTGAAGAAGCTGCAGTACCTCAGTAGAGGGTGAACCAAGAGGAAGACGCTGTAGATAATCCATATGACCAGCAAAACTAACACCAGTGCGTCTCAGGAAGTAGACTAACGGTCCAATATAGTTGGACTCGCAGCACAACTGGGTGAACTCTATGGTATGGTATGGTATATGGGGTGGTGATGCCATCATCCTCCTTCATTTAGACGTTAGTGCTCGTCCGTTGTGCTCCCCGTTTGAGTATGACTACTCATGGAACCTAAAACCATTTAGTGGATTTTATAAAACTTGCTATGTTACATAGCTTCTCCTCATCGATATCACCAAGGTCATCGAGGAAATAAACGCCGAGGCTCCGTCTTCTCATTCCCGATTGAGCCGGACACTCGCATAGGACGTGGAAGATTGACTCTTCTACTTCTGGGTCAGTGTAGCTACGACAGAGATCATTTGCCTCGGCACCTAGTCGTCTAGCGTGTCTACCGATCAGGCAGTGAGTGCCCTGTGAGCACTCCGATTAGTGTGCTAGCATCTTTTCTGCTCAGGATATACTTGCTTTTCCCGTGATCATATTCAGGCCAAATAATTATTGATATTGAGCATGTGGTTCGGTTTGACCATCTATTGCCTACACTGCAAGCATAGTGAGTCGATAGATTGTTTTATGGATCCGATGGGAATAGCAACGTGGTGGTCTTCCACTAGTGAGTTTAGGCTGGATCATGCTCGAGCGAGTTCAACAGCTAGCTCATCCCCCTGGATTTCACCGCGTCAGTGAATATTGTGGTTCTATTGGCTAGGTAGCATTCTTCATTCCAGTCGTGTGATTTTGCCAGAAAACTCTCAACCGAAACCTATTTCTGACATAAGGGTGAACTCTAATATAAGGGAACAATTTAAAACTCCATTCCAAGTTTGGAGTTTGGTGAAGCGCTAATAACGCGTCCCTGCAAAATCTACAAAGTTACGAAACCAGGTACGGATCGGACAGACTCAGCGACAACGAAATTTGGACTATTCTTTTGGATTTTGTAACGCTGTTCAGAATATGGACAGCACGGGATGAAGTTTAAGGATACAACATCAATATCCTGTCTGTTCAAGGAATTAAATGGCTCGGCTCGGAAATAAATGACGTGAGATCGGACCGTTTGTAAAAAGTCTGGAGGCTGAGACTTTGGATACCATGAACGAGAGAATGAATTTTTTCAATGTATGGCTGATTAATTGCCTCGCTCTTCACAGACGCATTTTAAAATGTAAAGCACATGGCAATCGACGACTGGATAAGCCACGTAAATGTTGATAGGGCTGAATCAATGCGGATAGTACATTGCTACTAAGATTCTCACATTAGTGGACACGGTCGCTGCATCGAGATAACTCAATACTGTGTATTAGGCTCGATACGGGCTGCCGCACCATTGGTGATGATGTGTATCGGGTCGATGTCCTTCCCCAATACACATATACTGAATTCGTTGTTTAAATCTAACACAATCATCCCTAATTCATTTATATTACCTTGTTTAATGTATAGGTGGTAGGTAGCTAGAAGAGTGCTTAGGCTTAGGCTCACGAACTACGTATACCTAAAAAATTATATCTGAAAGGTAACGTAGGTAGGTGATACGCGTGGCTGCCCGTTAGAACACGGACACACTTATACTTAGGAGGTCCGTTGTGTTACCACAAGATCATCGAATCCGGTCCTACACGACAAACCATTTAGAGCTTGCAATGAAGCGTTGGTTTCTCGTGACCTGCGTTGCGGCAAGGTCACTAAGCCTGTTGAAGAAGTAAACTCCGAGATGAGCATTCCTTCTAGCGGATAGAGCTAGACAGGTACAGAGAAGATATAGGACTGTCTCCTTCTCCTCCTCGCTTCTACAGAAGTCTTTTAGCATGGCGACCTATAAGACAGTGGGACACCGATTGTGGTGCTGATATTCGCACTTTTGAGCAAAGTCAGCCTTTTAGACCGTTTTGGATCCAGCTTCGGTCAGATATGTCTCGTAGTGTGACATGTAATACCGTCTGCCCATCTTAGTTGGATTTCTCAACTGAGTCCAATTCCAGTTGCAGTTTACATGTAGAGAGAGGCACGCCCAGATTCCGATGTTCCGGGATAATCTGAGGGGTAGTACCGCGCCGAGCGAGTTCGTCAGCCATACAGTTGCCTGGAATATCCCTATGTCCTGGTAACCAGCACAGAAGAATATTTAACTGTTCTGGTATCTCCTTAAGAGATGATCGACATTCTACAGCGACCTTTGATGTTGTCGAGGCCGATTCCAAGGATTTTATTGCCGCTTGGCTGTCTGTGAAAATGTTAATATCCCTAGTAGATATTACATTACATCTCAGTCAGGACAAGGCCTCCTTGATCGCCATGAGCTCCGCCTGATAGACGCTACAGTAGTCCGGGAGACGGAAGGAGCTGCTAATCTGAAAGATAATATTTAAATTGAAAATGTAAAATATAAGGTTACCGTGGAAAACGTTCATCACACATTTTCAAAGAACTTATCTGTTTTATTCTGAGTTCTTTTTTAACCCATTACTGCACAAACTCCGTTTAAACGGATATTGTGCTTAATAAACTTTGTGCACTAATGGGTTAATCAGAGTCAGATCGAAATGAAATAATTAAATAGCGAACGGTACTTTTTAAGATTTTTTTCTTTATTGATTTCTGCTCTATAGAACATGATTACTGGAACAGCTCAAATGGACGGAGCCATACTTGTGGTTGCCGCAACCGATGGGGCTATGCCTCAAACCAGGGAGCATTTATTATTGGCCAAGCAAATCGGTATCAATCACATTGTCGTCTTTATCAATAAAATCGATGCCGCCGATCAGGAAATGGTTGATCTCGTTGAAATGGAAATTCGTGAATTGATGTCCGAAATGGGATACGATGGCGACAATGTTCCCGTCATTAAGGGTAAGCCAGAACGTCGGGTTTCTAGTGAAATGATGATATAACTAATAAAGTTATCAATTGCAGGTTCGGCACTTTGTGCACTTGATGGCAAGAGTCCGGAAATCGGTTCCGATGCTGTCGTGAAACTTTTAGAAGAGGTATGTTTGTGCTTTTTCAAATTACTGCTCATTTGTTGCAATTTTTTTTTATTTGATTACAATCAGGTCGATAACTTTATTCCAACCCCAATCAGAGATCTGGACAAACCATTTTTATTGCCGGTCGAAAATGTTTACAGTATTCCAGGTCGCGGAACAGTCGTAACGGGACGTTTGGAGCGTGGTGTCGTTAAAAAGGGAAGCGACTGTGAATTTGTCGGCTACAATAAAGTGATTAAATCGACAGTGACTGGCGTTGAAATGTTCCATCAAATTCTAGAAGAAGCACAGGCTGGTGATCAATTGGGAGCTTTAGTACGAGGTATTAAGCGCGACGATATTAAACGTGGAATGGTTATGTGCAAGCCGGGCTCAATGAAAGCTTACGATCACGTAAGACAATAAACCAAGTTTGTGAATTTTAAAGAAGAAAATAATTTCTTTTGTAGTTCGAGGCCCAGGTGTATATTTTAAGTAAAGAAGAAGGCGGCAGATCCAAACCATTCACCAGTTTCATTCAATTACAAATGTTTTCGCGAACATGGGATTGTGCGACAGTAGTCAATATTCCCGGAAAGGAAATGGTCATGCCCGGCGAAGATTCCAAGTACGCATTAATAACAAATTGTGATTGAAACTAAAACACTGATCATAATTTATTTTTGTGCAGGCTTAATTTGAAGCTGATAAGACCTATGGTTTTGGAACAAGGACAACGATTTACACTACGTGACGGTAATATAACTTTAGGAACTGGCGTAGTAACGAACGTTTTAACATCGCTGAGCGAAACCGACCGTGCAGCATTGACCGAAGGAAAGAAGGCACGTGAGAAAAAGGCAGCCGATAAAAATTGAAAGCCCAAATGAAAGGAGAAGAGCATATTGTTCGGTTTTGTTTTAACTTTAAAATTTGTACATCTATTATTTTATTAGTGATTTACCCTTAAATATAAATGAAAATAACCAGAAAAAATAGTTTCGATATTGTGCGTGATTACCAGCTTGAAATGTGAAATATTAATGCGAAAAAATGGAACAGGGGTTCCTCACGAAGAAACAGAAAATCGCGAAATGTGCAATAACATGAAAAAACGCAGTAAGAGTAAAACAAATTTATTTCTGCGCCAAATCATAAAATACAGTAATAATAAAAAATCGAAGAGGATAATTAATGTTTGAATTAAACGTTACCGTGAAATTTTGAAAAGCATTTTTTTTTTTTGATAGATATAAATGTACCTTGCATTTTCTAGAAAATATCTGCGTTGCATGTACGACTTAAGAAATCGGGGAAATTGTCGTACTTATCACAGCGAAGGTCGTTTGGAGGTAGGTACGATTTCTTCGCTCTGGAATAGCTTGATTGTTCCCACGCTCTCTTGGCTACCAAGGTAGGAATGTCAATCAGTCTCCTCACTGGAACAGCTTGAATATTGAGCAGTTTTTTTGCTCTTAAAAATTCTCCGGTTCGATGCGATCTTTATTTGTGTGATTGCGCATCGGCGATATTATGTACTAACGCTACAACCACTAGGTGATAGAATAGTCGGTTGTGCGCCTTGTGTCTTCATTATGATGCGATGGCGCCCAAGTAAACCATCCATCTAATCAACACTTGCCATATGACGGTTTTACTCCTTGACAAATTGGGGTAATCAATTTGCTTCTTTCGTTTTCGGGATTGGCTGCTGGTCCTTGGTCGTCTTTTTCACCATATGTAGACGCTAACCGATTACATTTGGTGTCTTTCCATACCACGGATACACCCACCGCAAATACGGTACCCACAAACTCCTCGCTGTATCCACAACCTTTTTATGTCCAGTTTCTTGTTGGTTGACTGCTTGCTGTACGATATTCGGCCGACTTATAAAGTTGTCGAAATACAAAATGTGATTTTCATCTGACACGTTCTTACAATAACATTCGCCGATGCCTTAAGATCTGGTGTGTTTGGAAGAATCACAATATCTTCAGCTCCAGCGTAAACTGTGAATTTCAAACCCGTGAGAGAATCCTGATGTGTAGCACTGGACAGAGAGCTTGAATTCCCGATTGTATGGTTTACTTGGTATGAGTTGGCGCAAGATGAGCCACATATTTGTTGTGCACATTTGCTCATAAACACAAAGGAGAGGAAGCATTGTTTCGGTTTGAAATCGTTGATTGAAGGACTAGACCAATGCGATGTAGGGAGCCATGGTCTGGTTTATCACTGAACACGAACTTCTCATTGTAGTTGAAATGTTAATATTTTTGGGTTTGATCAAACCGATTGCGAGGCATTCCAGAACTCCCAATTCTGGACAGCTTCGAGCGTATTTTAACATCAATATAAGCGCACATTTAGGTAGCGATACAATGACTTGTAGAGGAGTATGTCCAAGATACCTTCAAAAAGGTTGGTTGGCAAAGTTCTACTAATAATTAATAATTTGGTTAAAAGTAGCCATATACTTGAGAAGTCGTTAAAAAAAACTCCCTGTTAGTCGGACAGTTTTCAGTTACGTCTATCCCAGTCCCAAAAAATTTTAACAACCAACTAATTTTGCTATTTCAAAGCAGATTCAAAATCACGAAAGTCAAAATTTTGAACTTGCCCAATGGATAACACGCTCGTTAAGAGAAAGACAAATGTTAAAATAAATTACCAGTTAATTTTGGTCGCACCATATACCGTAAAAAGATAGAAAATCAAAATTTAACTTAAATTCGAATGTTTCCAAATTAAATATAGCGGTCAGAATTAAAAGCCTTGTATAATTTTACATAAAAAAATGTAATTCAGTGTTTTGGATTTGTATGTATGAAACTGCACTCATTATCACTTAGAGGACATCCATCCGGATGCTGCAGAAAAAAAAAACATTCTCTCCGCTTATACCGAAATCCCTTCGATCGATCCTCACTCTTCTTCGGATACCGCAATTTTACCTTATCTCCCAATACTTCGAATATTTCATGTTTCATTTTAATCAACGTTTTCAATCCGCCACACTCGGACTTAATGCTTTTCAAATTCTCTTTCGAAAGATGAAATGCGATTTCTTGCAAGGTAACAGTTCGGCCACAACGCCACCGTTCACTATGCTCACTGTGCGATTCATCTTTCATTAGAAATGTAAAAATTTTCACGACAATATCATTAATAATATTTCGATCGATTTTCGTACAATTTCGGACGGGCTCAGCTTTTTCCCGAAACTTTATTTCCATACAATTGGTTCGTTTTATTTCAGCCTTTACGAAATTATCAATTTCCTGACAAATCGTATCGTGGTCGGTTTCGGGATATTTTCTCTGCGTACCGACAAGCGCTACTCGCTTCGTACTGGGAATTTTCAGTCTATCGATTAAAGTAATAAAGCCACATTTTTCCGATATTTCCTGTTCGTAATTGAGAAAGTCGTTATAAACGCTTGCTTTGCAATTGCGCCGTTGAAATTTTCTTCCGGAAAATTCGAACGCACAGCATGGAAGGAGAAAGTATTTTGTTTGATACGAGCTCATTGCAGCAATTACAGGTATCCAGGGTGAGAGTTCGTCCGAATGGTTACCGATAATCCAATCAACATGACTGTAGGTTTGATAAGCATTCGGAATAATTGTGTGTTCCTGAAAAATAGATTTAAAAACATTTAAATGTGGAAAAGGAACTATTAGTTTCATTTTACCAGTAGCTTTGTAGTTTCAGGATAAATATCCCATATTTTTCGTTTCCTTATGTCAACACCGTATCCTTTATAGCCCTCCGAATTTAAGATGTGCACTAGCAAACCATTGCCACAGCCCATGTCTATAAAGTTTTTCGGTGAATGTTTCTCTTTTCGCCATAGCAAAATTATATAAGCTGCAATTGCGACGTCTTCATACACGAATTTCTGAGGGTCTGTGCATTCTGGCCAACACTAAAAAGGAGCAAACATTTTAGTTTTAAATTTTAAAATCTATTAAGTATTAAAATATGCAAATTTTCGTAAATGGTGAGAAATGAGACTGTAACTCAACGCACGTGTGTTAGGACACGGGCACAGGTCGTCCCGGTAATCAAAACGTTACGAACGCTGGAACATAGTAAAATAAATAAAAAGTTTGCGCTGTGTAGTTCAATTCTACCCAATTCAGCGAAGTGGGGAAAGAAGAATGGTATCTTTTCGAATGGACGGAGGTCGTCGTTGTTGAGATAAGATCGTTTTCACAAATAATGGCAAAAACTGGTACCGGAAATGGGGCACTCTTCGGCTTGAATTTGACGGGTTTTTTATGAGGGAGGGAGGGATACATGGCTCGAAAATCAGATCATAAATCCTAGTCCTCTACAACAAAAATTAGTCGCGCCGACGTAACCAAAGATAAAACTAAAATGTTCCTCATAGGTCGTGGGAGACAGAAAAGTGATTATTGGGCGGGACTTCGCGACTAGTCAGGCTGCTCTGCATAACCTGCACCAGCCACAAGATTAAAAAAAAATTAAAAAATTCGTCGCGTAATCAAAATTAATAAAAAAAATAATGAAACCATTAAAAAAACGAAATAAAAAATATTAAAAAAAATCGACTCAGCATTTTTAAGATTTTGCACTTTTTTGTTTATTTAATTTATTTATTTATTGTTATCAACTTGAAAGCTCTATTTTGTACACTATGTAAGCTCTGTGGCAGATATATACTGCATGTGTTGAGTCGAGAAATTTCCTGCACATTCGGTTGTGTTAGCGGAATATTTGGGAAGTGTGTTGAAATATGCTTTCAACTCAACCTAAAAGAAATTAATTGGGGACGTGGATAGACCAAATCCATATATCCATCCAAAATCCATGCCATACTCTAAAAATATCAAGAGTTTGTAATTACGATTTACCATATGAATTTCTTCAAGACGGTTAAAAGATTTCCAGTTAATCGTCCTTAGCGGAACCCGTATTGGCGATGATCATGATTGCTTGATTACGTTATTGCTTAGCTCTAGATATTTCACCAGCTTGGAGTTGATTAGAGGTTCCATTACTTTCGATAACAAAAACGTAATGGCAATTAGTCTATAGTTGCGCAGATCTCTTCGATCTCTTTTTTAGAACGGGCAGGACGTTAGTAAGTTTTCAGATAGTGGGCACAGAACTCAAACAAATATGAAGATTTTGTAACGACTAAAGGCGAGATACCATAGAGATATAAATACTGGAGACGACAAGACGCCGTTTTTGTATGAGGCTCTTTGAAGCATTTTGAAGCCAAATTGAACGTTTTTGTATGGAGCGTTTGGTGCCAGGTGGCAGTGAAATGCAAATAGTAGCCTAGTATTCAAAAGTTTGGCGTTTTTCGTGTTCAAGACCGGAGTATAATATAAATGTGAGTAAGATGCTAATAGTAGCACAGTGTTTATTACCGGTCCTTTGCGAGGAATCGTTCGGCTTCAAAGCTCGTCATCTCCAGTACATATATTTCTATGTGAGATACCATCAGGTCCTGTTAATTTATTGACATCAAGATTTTTGAGAACTCTAAATATTGTACGTGTTTTAATGAAAACCACATTCTAAGGAAGAGTTACAGTAGCTGGTAGAATGTAAACTTTGGGTTGATTGTGGAAGTGCAAAAACTGTAGCGAAAACGTTAGTCTTTGCTCTTTGCCAATGAGTCGGATATGACTTCCTTATTGTAGACGAGTGGTGATTGTGGAGGATGAAGGATCCTTTTCATTGAAACGGCGATAAACTTAAAACTTTTAATTCCTTTCGGACAATTCATGTTTTAGTTGAAGGTGTATTTAGCTTTCCGGATTATCGAAGTTTGTAAATCGGTTTCGTGACAACTTGTACATTTATGTATGCTTTTTAAATTAAGACAATGTTGAAGGGAGTTTACAAATGTCGGAACGCAAATCTTTGAATATGGTCGCTGCTTCTCAAATTCCACCAAGCCACACACATTCGAATCGAAACGTCTTTTAATCGCGAATGTACGATGAGCTTCAAGTCAATATTTGAGACGAACTACACAGTATAACCGATCACCAAGGCATAAGCGCCATCAACGTGAAAATAGGTCTGTTCTTTTTGACTACACCTTCTACACTTTTCTGCACCCGCTCAAAAGTTAGTGCAGAAAAGTGTAGGTAAGTGTAGAAGGTGTAGCCAAAAAGAACAGACGTGCATCAAGACACTCTTCGAAAGAAGACCAAATCGTTTTAAATGAAGTAATTTTGACTGGCAGCTCTAAAATGTTCATCAGGCTCGTGGTAAATCATGAACAGATTAGGTTAGGTTTAAGGAGGGGAGCGGTGCTAGAACTACGCGTGCTAGAACTACTCCAATTCCCTGCAGAACCTGACAAGTTTGTCAACCCCTAACGACCTCAAATCCTTGATGTTATCGAAGAAAATACTACGCAACCATCTCAGTCGCCTTCTAGCGATCCCTGGGCCTTCACACAAGATGTGAGATGAATAGATGAATACGATGGTTAATTCTTGGATTTACGAGCGATTTGTGCGTGCAGCAGCTTGCACAAAAGTCAAAAAAGATTTGTTTTTTCAACTATAACAGGTTGGTGCTGGTTGAACGTTCTCTTGATGTTGGTGATGGGGTGAAATTATTTTAGCCTCGCCTCGCACTGCACGGTCAATGATAGTTTTCCATATATGGCCAAAAATAAGATCGATCTACCGTCTATGGGCAGAACCATTCAAGGCTGCCGAAATTAGAAGTATGTCGGTTTTCAAACGAAGTAATTGTCGGAACTTTGAAATTTTCGATTCTAAGAAAGAAAAATACGCTAGTACTAATTTTATCAAATGAAGTCATATGAGTGAACTCTAAAAAATCGTCCGGAAAGAAAGTTCGCTTGCAGTAAATGAAATTTTTTGAGACAGAAAAAAACCCACCCGTTAGGATTCAGTATCTTGAAAGGTGTGGTTCCGATTGCCCTCCAAAGAGTTCTATCGATTACCCTTAAGCATTTTTTCTCTAATGAAGATAGCAAATCCATCTTAAAAATTAGCAGCTGGAGGACGCGATCTTTGGATCGAGACGATTGGAGACGACGACTTCAGGAGGCCGGGGCCCGATTTGGGCTGTCGCGTCTATTGTGCCCAGCACCCTATTGGTATCTAAAATCCGTGTAGATTCATTTGGATTTACTCTCGATCACCAATTACCGGCAGGTCGGCTTGCAATTTGTAAACGTAGAAAGCGTAAACAACTGCATTAGGTCGTTCTGTCGGCGACCTGCTGGAAATTACCGGTGTCAACACATTGTGTATTATATTCGTAGCACTTAATTAGTCATAAGTAAATTTCGGAGTTCCGTCTCAGGTCTTAGCGCCGGCTTGCATTACGGAAGCGAAATTGCAACTCTAGCTAAACAGTCTACTGTTCGCTTGGAGTTCCAAATTCCGTTACGCAAAGTGCAACCCGGTTAAGATTTGAATTGAATTCCGGAACAAAGTTAACCGAGTGACACAGAATTGACTAATTCCGTGTCGATCGGCACTTTCTTAGTATATAAATTTTCAACTTTATACTAACAAGCAGAATCTACATTTTAATACATCAACGTGCACGGCCTGATTTTGGCGAAAAGAAATTTTAGGAAGACACGCAATTTTAAGAGCTGTTTCCCGTTTATTTTTCTTTTGGGCTATTAGCAGGTAATTGCTAGTAGTCGAGCTTTATTTTAAGCGTATGGTTAAAAAAAACGTTTTCAAAAAAACGTTTATTCAGCGTTTTTTACTGTATTTTTTTCGACATCGTTTTTCTAGCCACTTTTTATTTCGCTAGCTTTTCAGCTGTTAGTTTTATTGTTTTCTGTGGTCGTTTATCTGCCTCGTTTTCATTTCAATCTTTGTAAAGGAAATATAAAGAAAAAATCATTCAATTTATTGTTTAGGGTTGAAGCTCTACTGATGGAAGATTATGAAGTTCTTAAAGAATCAGTAGCCCAGGATAAAAAGGACAAGAAAGAGCGTGAGCAATTAATTAAAACGTTTAATAATTCATTGCGTGCTGAATGTAAAAGGCTCGTATCAAGGGGCGTTTACAAATTATTCTTTAATCAGATCTCATCACAGTGGGGAAAGTTAACACGATTGGAGACAACCGATCTTATTTTAAATGGTTGGTTGGTTTAAGTGGCAGCCCTGTCACCCCGACAGGGCTCAATTAGCTCAGAGGCCGTTTTGAAACCACAAACTCGTGTTAAACTCGGCTGTTAAGGGTTGTTGATACTGGGGAATACAGAAGATGAATGTGAGAAAGGTTGATTGAATTGGATCGCTATAGCCACCCTGTGCTGTTCAGGAAATGTAATAACTCTCCAATCCTCTTCCCCGAAATCTCCATCAGGTCCCCGTAGAAGGGCTTGCCTAGTGCTCGCTCTCGGGCTCTAGCTAGAGCCGGACACTTGCAAAGGAAATGAACAAGCGACTCTCGCTCATTAGTGTCCTGGCAGCTGCGGCAGTGTAAATTGAATGGAATGCCCAGTTTGGCCGCATGATCCCCAATCGGCCAGTGACCTGTACTGATCGCCGTGATTCTGGAGACGTCTGCCCGGGTCTTGTATAGAAGTTCGTCTGACCTGGCTCGGTTGTAAGATGGCCACATCTTCCTAGATATGGCGCAGGTAGTTAGGCTTTTCCATCTGGAATTAGCCACTGTCTGGAAGTGTGAGAGTATGACCCTCTTTACGACTCCTAAAGGAACATGAACTAGTTCCGCAAGAGAGCCGGGAAGAGCGGAGCCCTCCCTGGCCAGTTCATCAGCCCGCTCATTTCCCATATATTTTAAATAAATTGCTGACTTTGATTCAGGAAACAGATAGTACACTAAGTAATAGAAATATAATTTTAAAAGAACAATTAGAGGAAAAGGAAAAACGGCTAAGAGACTATCAACGACGTCAACAGTTAGCAAACGCAGAACTTGGGGAGGAATCAGTCAAAGCAGAAGAAACGCTAACAAGGTTAAAGGAGTCCCTGGCTAAAGAGGGAAAACTAGTCGGGAGGATATCCGAGAAAAATGCAGTAACAGAGCTGTTGCAGAGCAAGTTAGAGCAACTCGAGGTTGAAGCGAAGGCGCTGCAGACGGCTTTATTGAAAAGAATTAAAAGTCAAAGTAACTGAAGGAGTTTCTACTAGTAACGCACAGCGGGGAAGTATAGAACAAGAGTTGAGGCAGGCTAAGGATACATCAATCATAGAAAAGTTAGAGCCCCAATGGCGTCATACGAGGTGGTAAGAAAAACGTTTAGTTCCCATGTTCAACGGAACACGATCTCCGGAGCTCACGGGTAAGGTACATGAATTTATCAATGCTTTTGAGTTGGCTTTCAAGTATTTAGGAGAGGTCAACGAGGACATTTTCGTTTCTCTCCTATCTACCAGGTTATCAGGTGATGCCTTCGACCTTTTCCGAAGTAGGCACGTAAAAACTCTTGATTTTTTCTCGAAAACTTAAGCAAAACAAGTTACAGTGGTTTGAAATTTCACAATCGTGAACTTGCCCTCCTCCTCCGTACTTTCGTATGTAACACAGCTTCAATCAACGGAACTATCTAAAATCGTCTTAGAATCGAACGAAACCCCCCTAATTTTTGAAATGTTTCAACAAGTTGACCGTTAAAGATAGAAAATTACCTCGACCATTTCCTTTCCATATTTATCCTTGATGCTCGTGTATAAATCGGTATATTCTTCGATATCTACCAGATTTAAAGATTTCACCGTTTTGCTTATGCTGCTGCCATCGGTTTCTTGTGCAAACTGTGCCCACTTTAAGAGCTTCGGCTGTAACACGAATTTGAACCAGTTCAAGGACTTCTCATCGTCTGTGGTCAACATGGACAGGATTTCAAACGCTTCACGACTCCAATGGACAGCAAATCTGAATTTAGAGTTTAAACAGGAAGCGTCCAGCGGAAAATTATGAAACCGGGTCTTAATGAAATCTGAAAGATATGCCAGAGGAATACAGAAAATAGTTATACACTGACCACACTCGTCGACCTACCTATTACCTGAAGAGTGTAGCTGGCCGGGCTGGCATTTTGCTTGTAGAAATTCTTAGAAACCACCAAGTACTGGGAACGGTTGTTCAGAGTCGATGAATTGAGAGCTTCATAGAAAGACTCCTCTGAACTCTTGGCAGTCGTCAGGCCAGCAGACTGGAGAACAATTGGAAGCTGTTCCACATCGACTAGTTTCGCTAGAGCTTCCACATCAAGGGTTCCTTCGTCTATCGAAATTATTTCAACTATTTTAACACCTGATAGCTTCTTATTAATGGCATGGAAGTTCTTTGTCAGTATAGCGATTGCTCGCCAGAATTTCAATTCAGGAATTGCTGGATTCACTTCGCACATGTTTACAGTGTTTTGGAATCATTCAAAACGTCTTGTCTATCCAATCAGCTGACTTTGACGGCTCTATTTTCGCGCTAAAATCTCTCCTATGCTTCACAAAGTTAGAAATCTTTTTACACCAACTAGAACATTTTTTTAGAATTTCCGTACAGCCGCAAGGGTTCTTGATGTGGCATTGCAGTAATAAGAAGACCCGCTAGTTGGTGTAAGAAGCAACGTCAAAATACAAACACAGAAAACAAGTGACCTCACAGCTGCTCATTCATTCCTACAAAAAACATGACATGATTCTTTGCAATCATTTAACGATGTGCTTTATTCCGTACCTCCTGGTGTCCTTATTAGTACCGACGTTTGTACTCTCAGGTATTGTATTTGTGTTTTTATTGCGTCCTGATTAACATCGTTGTAATTAGCAGAGAAATGGACGGGGAAGTGGTTCCCCGAAGATCCGAGCCATACAACATCAACAACACCGATGACTCCACCGAAGGAAAACCCGATGGGGGTTTTCGCTGATAGCTGTGATAATGCCAAAGTAAGAGAGTCGGTGGCAGATGATTGTGAAGCATTACTTTATTTGGATTTCTTTGATTTCAGGACAATCTGGAAATAGATTTTGATCCTACGAATATAACTCACAGTGTGGTTTATATGTGCCTTTCGGATTGGCAGATGTTTAAGCCGAACTACACGGTAGAACCGATCATCAAGGAGTACACAGTGCCACCAGCGTACCGGGTAAGGAACACTTGTGTATTTATCGAATACGTGGTCTCGCTTGCTTCTACAATGGCCATAGCCTTGAAATTTTTTCGTGTTTCGACTCTTGTTTCATTTTTCATTCAATGGAAATGATAGATGCTCTTCGTATCACCACGGGTTTTACAGGAGGATTCTGGCAACAATCTAAGGCCCGGACTACATGGTCCGTTTTTTTTCCACTCCGGAAAAAAACCGATTCCGGACAGCTTCGACTACACGGCGTCCGGAATAAAAAGCTTTCAGTCTACTGCGAGAAAGCGTGGTGTGATGAATGCGTTGTAGTCAGTGAGTTCTGCTATGGAGAATTTAAGCTACGAAGAACTGATATGTTTGGTGATCGTTGTAAAGAACAATAAAAATCTGCCAACACTTTAATTTTATATTTAGAAGTCCGAAACGCGTTTAATGTTGAGATGCGGTGTAGGTTACTTTGCGACTGACGACCTAAAAAATAACATTCCAAATAGCCTCTTAGGTATTCCTTAGGTTGCCAATCGCATAGTAACCTACACCGCATCTCAGCATTAAACACGTTTCGAACTTCTTCTTTCTAGCATAAGCCGTTTCTGAGATAGTAAAAACCACCCTCCACCCCTACACCCCACCACTTTTTTTAACAACTTTAACCCTTTTCTAATATCCTAGCATATCTTAAGCCAACCACAAAGTTTCAACCTTCTGACATGAATCATTCAGAAGATATGGATTTTAGAATGTTTCTATTTCAGCTTTCAAGCGTTTTGGACGTATTGTTTTTCACCCTACTCCCACACCCCTCAACCACTATCGACTATTTTTTTGCAAATGGGTCCATTATCATAATTCTCCATAAGTTCCAACTTTCAGCACCCTAGCATAAGTGGTTTCTGAGATCTAGAGACCAAAATTTTTAGTCCAAAACGTTCCTCTGAATCGACCATTTCGATTGAGCACAGCTACTCGAGTGAGAAAATCGCACCGAAAAAAATTCCGGACACTCACTTGTAGTCAAACTCATATAACTCTGTATGTTCTTGAAATTTAATTCCGGATAGGTCGAAAAATTCCTGATCAACCGTCCGGAGAAACCTGTGCATGCTCAGGTTTTTTTCCGGACGCGCGTTTTTCCGGACGCGCGTTTTTCCGGAGTCATGTAGTCGACGAGCTAAAATCTCATACATTTCTATGGGACATGGTTTCCATTCTTTCCGGAAGGCGGAGCCTATTTTCTCCGGAGTCGAAAAAAAACGGATCATGTAGTCCGGGCCTTAGGGATTTGGTTTAAAGGTCGCATTTAAATTCACGTCACTTATCCATTTACGACAATTTAAAAAAAAATGTCTACTCGATACAGAAGCAGAAGACTTGTAGTTAGTACCTAGAAACAAGTTCTCACTGTATGGACTTATCATGGCGCGACTTCCCAAATCGGGTCCTGGTCTCCTGATGACGTCGCCTCCAATCGTCTCGATCCAAAGACCTCATCCTTCAGCTGCTGATTTTTAAGATGGCTTTGCTATCTTCATCAACAGAGTCTTCCCATCGTTTGCGTGGTTTGTCTACTGGTCTGTTACCACTCGCTTTGCCTTTAATAGCACGTTTAGGGATTCTTCCATTCGTTCTACATGGCCAGCCCACTGCAGTTTACGTAGCTTGATGAACGTTGAAGCTTCTGGCTCCTTGAAGAGTTGATACAATTCATGGTTGTATCTTATTCGCCAGTCCGTTCCTTCTTTCACTAGTCCCATAAAAAGTATGGACTCAGTGCTGTCGTTTTGATTTTATTGGATCTCAGTAGATGAGCGCTTTAAAATGCAATAAATTGGTTACATTTGGCGGGCTTAGAACCAGAGGGGTACAAGTAACAATTTCGCGAATATTTAGTTGATAGCGAGAAATGTCTCCTTAGAGTGCCTGCTGTCCCATACTAGTTGGTTGGTTTACGTGGTGGCCCGTCTGCCGAAAACGGCCCAATTAGCACATGAAGCGCCGTTTTGATTACACAACTCGTTTAAGCTGATCGTTGAGGGCTGATGAAGTAGATACATAGTTTTACAGAGACCTGGGGCTTGAATGGATTATCATATCCATCCGGAGCTGTTCAAGAAGATAATCAGTTCTCCAATCTTGTTTTTCGAGATCTCATCAAGGTTATTAAAGAAAGGTTTGCCTAGTACGCGAAGTCTAGCTCCAGCTAGGGCCGGACACTCGCAAAGAAGATGGATAACAGTTTTTCTCTTATTTGCATCCCCAAAACTGCGACAATTGACGTTGAAGGGAATACCCAGTCTGGCCGCGTGGTCGCCGATCGGCCAGTGACGTGTTGACTGCTGTAACTCTGAAGACGTCTACACGGCTCCTGCTCAAGAGCTCATAGGTGCTAGAGTAGCTTAATGCTGCTCCTGTGGAGAAATAAAGCAAATACTAAATGAAAACGCACCAATGATACTAGTCAGTGCGTTACAAGTGCGATTACCAGTACCACGTTTTTCTAACGAGTTAAATCAAATATTCTCCGTTTTTTCACTCGTTTTTTGAGATCTTTCAGACTCGCTTAAACCCACTGATTGTTAAAGCCAATATATTGATTCGTGATTCTTTCCTACATCTCGAAATATATTGGCTATGTTATAAAGCTTTAGTTCTCTTGGTTCTGTTTTATATAAATACAAAGTTTCAGCTTTCTATCTTTAGCGGAAAACCCCGTGACATGATATGAATTTCAAAATGTCTCGATTCCAGCATTTGAATATTTCGGCCGCATAGTTTTACCACCCAGTCAACATTTTTCGTCAAAATCTTCCTCCATTTGTACCCTCACATCTCCACTCCCCAAAAAACGGGACCACTTAAAGAAGTCCACTCAATCTACCAACCAAAAAAGTTTCACTTAATATTTAAAAGGGTTTGGAAGCTACGAGGCTTCAAACGCGTTTACATACTGCGGACAGACAGCTATTTTTTTTTTGTTGGCTTTTTTGGGTCCACTAGTCCTACATTCAGAAGGCCAGGGCCCGATTTGAGCTGTCGCCGCCATTGATGATGAGTCCTACAAATGCAAATACAAAATTTGAGGGTAGCAAATTTTTTTTCGATTTTAGTTCTGCTATTGAAAAATAATGAATGACGTAAAATACATGGAAATACGTTTCAGTTCTATGCCAGAGGGGTGCAACGTCGAAATGGTTCGAACTACGTTAAACAGTATATCTCGGGAAATTATTATTTATATACGAGTATAATAAGATGAAAACCGGGCAACCGGGTCAGTAGGTCTTAGCCATAATTATTGAAACTTAAAAGACTTTGACATCACTTTACTCGAAACTACTTGAATCGACTGAGACTGCCATCGAGGCAAGGCTATAAGCCACGATCTAACCTAGAGTGGCGGCCTTCGACCCAATTATCGTATCAAGTGCTCTAACTGCGATGTGAGAATTACAGAAGCCTCTTTTATTTATTTGTTGGCAGAGCCTGTAGAAGCCTTACTGCTTCTCGAACCACGATTTGTACGTCCTAAAATACGGACGAAAGTAATTGAGAAGCGACTAAAGCTATATAAACTGAAGTATTATCGGCGAATACCAAAGTGGCTTCAGAACTGGAAGATCTACTATTGACCAAATATTCTCAGTGAAACAAGTGATTGAAAAATGTTGAGAGTATTACATTGACATGCACCAGATCCAGTAAGCATACGATACTATACCATGACTGATAGAAAACGGTCTCACTCAAAGGTTTCCAAACAGAATCTGGCCTGAAGCAGGAAGATGGACTCGCTCCCGTGCTTTTCAATGTCGCCCTGGAATATATTGTCAGAAAGATACCCGTTGACAACAGACTAATCAAGTTCATTCAATTAATAGCGTATGCGGACGACATAAACATCATGGCCAGGTCTATCCCAGACGTGAAGGAAGTCTTCCACTGTCTAAACTCAACGGCGAAGGATATCGGGTTAAGGGTCAATGAAAATAAGACCAGGTTCATGACCCAAACAAGAAGATAGGCGCGAATCAGACAAAAAATGACCATGGGGGACTACAACCTGGAGAATATGAACCATTTCACGGTCCTTACTATCGAAAATCGAAAAAAGTACACAGGGAGAGCAAACTTCGCATATCTAAGACCACAACAAGATCTGTGCTACTATATATGCAAGCGAAACGTGGACTCTAGTCCAAGCGTCTGAAAAACCAATAGTCCCATTTGAACGAACAATTCATCGAAAAATTTTGAGACCAGTAAGAGAAGGCACTGAATGGCGCATCCGGTAAAGCAATGAGTTGTATAACATCTATGGCGACCCAGCCGCATAGACCCTTATAAAATTTCGTAATCAACAATGGGCAAGTCATTTGGAGCGAATGGATGACAGAAGATTTCCCAAACGCACACTGAAAGGTAGATCTCAGGGCAATCGACCTGTGGCAAAACCACGAAAAAGATACGAAGACTTACTTGACGCAGATTGCAGATCGCTTCTTAGATGCACAAATTGGAGGACGCGGGCGCTAAACCGATATGACTTCAGACAATGTATCCTACAGGTCCTGATCCGATTTGGGCTGATTTGGGCACCATTAGATAATAGATCCCATATTTTTCAAAGTTTTAAATTTTTTCGTTTTAGGTATTGGTACAGTACCAATTCGAAAACGCCAAGAAGACATAAAAGAAACGAGAAAAATGTCAACGATTTGAAAGTTTTACTCAATTGTATTGTAAATGTTTGTTGTTTTTTCTTTTAGTTTTTATTCATAACTATAATATCTCTAGAAATATGATAAACTCCAAAATGTGAAACTCACAGAAAACTCTAACTTTTTACAGTTCTGCTTTGGTACTGAAAAAAACTGAAAACCCGAATTCGTAAAACAAATCGTCCCTAGAAAAAGATAAAAAAAAATTAATTCCATACATTTTTAATGGTGTTCAGTATTGCAATTTTTTTTGATGATTGACCAAAATTCGAATTTAGTTTAACAATATTCATTCTGGTGTTTTTCAATACTGAGTTCATGTCACAATGAACATTTTCAGTATTTCAGTATTTCATTTAAATCAGGTCAAGACGTTCTTGAGTTTTCGTATTTTGGGACAGACTGCAAGCGGACTTGGTGTTTTGTCTAACAGTGAATAAAAAATAGTATTATATATATTTTTTTTTTGCCCCGAGCCTCTGTTTTACGCTCAAGAAACGTTTCGGGCTGAATTAAACTTGTAATCCTTTTTGATTTAATTTAGAGTAACTTTACTGAAGCTCCAAATATAATTCATGATGGTGTCCCTCAAGGATAAGTTATTTAATTACTTACTCGCTTTGTCGTTGTCAGTCTTACACTGTAGGCTGGACAATGTTCTTTAGCTTGCCCTGTCTATCGCTAATCACCCAAAAATGTTTAAGACCTTTTAAATTGTGAATGAATGCAACACTTTGAAAAAATCATTAAACTTATTTTTTTGTTTATTTGTAGTCACCGCATAAATGCATGAATTCTTCAATTGAATACGAAGAAAGGATACCAACATTGTAAGTCACACAAATTACTTTTAATTTATCGTCACAATTACCTAATTCTCGCTTTTCTTCACGCAATAGCGGAACCCATCGACCTCTTTGGCCGAAATACGGTGAATACAAATACGTGCCTCCACAACGTTGGGTCCATAACTTAGAACATGGTGGAGTCGTGATGCTCTACCATCCTTGCGCGAATTACAATCAAATCGAAAAATTAAAACTACTTGTTAAAAACTGTCTTTATCGGCATGTTATAACACCGTCCAGTCGATTAACCGCCGACCGTCCGCTCGTACTAATTGCATGGAGCAGAAGCCTCGAAATGTCCGTTGTTGACGACGAAACTGTGATTAAATTTATTCAAACGAATGCCTTACGTGGACCTGAAAAAATTTCTAGGGATGGACAATACGAGGAACTTCTATTAAATGCAGCGAAAATTCTTTCCGATTCCGATGATACTATTCTTTGTCCGAATAATTTTTAAGTAAGTAAGTATTTAAGTAGGTAGTGATACAAAATATTCTCGAATCTTGAAAATGTTTTATGAATCTCTTAATAAAATGATGTTACACATTTAGTGCACAAGTATTTCGACTATTAAATGTATCTTTGTATTTAACTAGTATATTTTGGGGCTTCTTTTAGTTTACATAATTTACAATATCTGTTTAGAATCGACTTTTAGTGTAATGTGTCGTATTGAATCTCTGCACGGGGGTTTTCTCAATTGTTAGATTTGTACATTAAATTTTTACAATTAAAATTATTTTCGTGATAGGCCAAGATGCCTCTTTTATTTTCGCAATTTTGTAAACTATTTATTTGTAAACAATCAACAGGATATTCCGTTTCTCTAAACTATGACTATGACTATGATCTTTAGGTTAAATTTTGTAATTTTGAGCTTCTTATGCTGCCCTCAGGGACTCGGGCTCATCATGATGAACCCAAGCTTAGTTTCGTTGGCATTCTTCAGGCTCATAATACGCTAATTTGAGCCATGTTCAGATGGTCATGTAGGATGTTCAAAATTATTGTATGCATCTCACAGTAGTGACACATTCTGAATATATAATTTTTGATAGGTGTAGCACGATAGGGGCTTGTTTGGTGTTCCGCATCAAACGAGCATCTTGTAATATACTTTTTCGATAGCTCTTCCTGCACGACGGCCTTCTTCAATTGTTACTTTTCCTGATTTTAAAATATTGCCACATAAAATCATGCTTTGCAAACAGTTTGCATTTTATCAAAGATGATTTTCGGTATTTTTCCTTATTTAAATATGTAAAAAAGTATTGTCCACAAAATGCATGGAGGCAAACAATTTAGAAGGAAATTCAAAGAGTGAATTATATTGGCATAGCATTGCTGCTGCAGTGGGTTTTTACAGAAAGTGAATACTTTAAGCGTAAACGTACCCCGTAGCATTGAAGTAACATCCAATTTGTTTCAAATTATTTCAAGTTAAAAAAATTTGCATTATACGTTAAATTTGCTTCCTATTCCTCCTAGAGGTTGGAGGATGATTAATTTTGAAAGAAGTTCCTGCACAAAATCTCGTTAACCATTCGCCTCATCCGTTTTCTTTCGGCATTATTAATTGTTCGCCATGTAAGAATTTTTATATTAGTTTTTTGAACAAGGACAACCAGTAGATTGCTCAACATGCAGAATACAGCTCACAGTAAAACATATTCTGGTAGAATGTCCAATGTCTAAGCTGGTCCAATTGGGACCAACGGAAGATCCATCGGCAACACTGCGTGATACCCTGGATCCCACAAACCGAGCAACACTGAATAAGCTTCGTGCGGTCTTTCTGGCTCACAGAATGTGGGATAAAATCTAGCTACTAAACATAAGTCAGTTTTCGACCAGTGTATATAAAAAAGACGGCATTATATAGCCCAGTAGCTAAGCTGCCTTCAGACTTGTTACCTGCGAAATTTATTTCCAGGCAACAATAACAATAATAATAATTTTTATAGTTTCAACAAACTTACCAAGAAGTTGAAAACTTTCGCAAGTTAATGGTTCATTAGACGTAGTCTGTAATAACAAAACGATATTGTTGGCTTGGGATCAGGAAAGACTCGATTGTAGGGATGAGCAGAGTATCAGTGTCGTATCCAAAATTCGGGCATGGATGAGAGGTCCGGTGGTGGATTGACTGATTTTTTTTAAAAACAGCGTGGAAAGAAGAGGCTTGTGCATTTACTGGAGAGTAATGAATTCACGTTAGCCGCATTCCCGGACAACACTTTGTTGAAGACTAGAATCGTGAGTTCAGAGATGCGCGAGGAAAAGTAGTAAGGCAAGCCTCGAGGCGAACTCCTCACGGCAGGCGTGATATCGCCTGTTCTGTGGCTCCTCGTAGTGAACGTGATTTAAATGAATTTGAAAAGAAAGAGATGCAGCTTGTGGCATATGCGAACTATATAGTCATACTCGTTAAAGGCAAATTCCTGAATTTTTTGGATTCGCGGCCAAAACTTGAGATGTTCTATTTACTAGGAAGCACAAAATTCCGGTTTTCAGACTGCTAAGGCCTTAAGGGGTGGAATTGAAACTATTGGAAAAAGCGAAATATCTGGGTCTTATCCTGGATAGGAAGCTAAATTAGAAAATAAATGTTGGAGACCGTATAAAAAAGGCAAACGGAGGTTTTCGTTTGTAAACAAGCCGTGGGTAACAGTTGGATTTTCAAACCGAATATAGTACATTGGCTGTAAAAAGCGGTTGCCCAGGCATAGAGGATTGGAAAGCAATAGGGTATTACGTGTGCGAGAAATTTTCGTGTATACGGACGGTTCAAAAATGGAATGCAGGCGTTTTCTCTGAGCAGCTGAGAATAGAATTTTTAAAGCTGCCGGATGCCTGCCAAGCGGAGATTCTGGCAGTAAACCTTTTGCTGATGGGGATATACGAGGGTATGTAACTCTACATTGACAGCCAGGCGGCTACGAATGCATTGGAATCGGTGAATATGAAATCGCAGCTAGTAAAGCAGTGTCGAGAAGTTCTTAAGGTACTGTGTAGTCATAATAGAGAACATATATGCTGGGTATCAGAACATAGCAACATACGAGCAAACGAACTAGCTGATGAGCTGGCGAGATCAGAATGGTATAGGAAAGGGTTAGCCCACCGTTAAGCGATCAAAGCGTATATCAAGGAAAGTGCTACGGATGCAGCGAATTCACGGTGGGAAGGGTAGACTACCTGTAGGATCTCTAGGAATTGCGGCCAGGGCTGGACATACGCAAGTCTAGGGAAATACTAACATAAAATAGGGGAAGACTGCGATTACTCGTACGAATACTAACTGAACACTGCATGCTAGTGAAATACGCAATGCGTATGAGAATTTCAACTAGGACGAGTGTAGGTACTGCCACGTTTTATATGCTGAGGAAGATATTAGATATTCCCACATTTTGTGTGAATGGCAGGAGGTTGCAAGCAGGTGCAGGAAGTGCATGATGGGCAGTCA
This sequence comes from Beris morrisii, assembly GCA_951812415.1. Taxonomy (NCBI): domain Eukaryota; kingdom Metazoa; phylum Arthropoda; class Insecta; order Diptera; family Stratiomyidae; genus Beris; species Beris morrisii. The sequence continues at coordinate 140,495,419 of OX638311.1, forward strand.
TTTCAATGACAAATTAACTCATCTCAGTTTGATAGGGTATGACAAGCTGGTTAAATTATGATATTTTATGGGTGATTAAGAACCCACGAGGTCTCGAAGTGATCGATATGGGCGCGGTGGCAAAGCTACTTTAACTAATCACATGTTTTTGTGTATTGGAAAGTTTGAAACAGGTTACAACCTTTCTTCGCCATAACATCGAATCAGCACAGCATCTTCCAACTTTTTGACCCTTTTTCGTTTAAAAAAAAGAAACAATGTTTTTTCAATATATTTCCTTGTTTTTATTTTATTATTATTATCTTTTTTTTTATTTACATTTATAAATGTATAAACTGTTGAATTTTCATTAAAAGTCGGCTGTATTTTATCGACATAAGATCGAAATATGTCGGCCAAGTTTTGATTTTCGATAATCACAGCATTGAAAGTCGTAGTATGATGATGTTTCTAGTTGATTCTGTTATTTTCCTTTTTTTTTGTTCAAATAAAAGCTTTCTTTTCTAAGAAAATCGTCAAATAAAACTACTCCACTATAAATAAATTATAGTTTAAATATTGTTCTTAATTACTTGAAGTTATTTTTATATCAAAAAAAGCCAAAATCGAATATCGTAATATTTTTTTCTACAATAAAAATACGCAGCAGGGCTACTAAACGAGAAAATTATAACAAATTATGTTGGTTTTCAAAAGCTTTTAGTTGTTTTTTTTTCGTATATTTATTTTTCTCTCTTACTTACAATTTAAAAGATTTGAAACAATTAATAAAATCGCAATAAACACAAAAACGGGCCAACAAATATATTGTAATAATATTAATCTAGTTTTTTTTATGTGTCCTTTGAAAGCTTAACTGAAAGTGGTTGTAGTCATTGTTTGATTCAATCGTCAATTGATCACTTTCATTACTGTTTCTCGTTTTTTTTGAATTTTTTTTTTTTAAATAGTTTTTTTTTCGTTTTATTAAATAGTGTAAGATTTTTATTTACACAGTAAATTATGCAGAAAAAATATAATTAAATCATACTATAAAAAAAAAAAAAATTTATAATGTAAAATCGTAACAACAACGAAAGAAAGGTGGTAAATTTATTCTTGAAATAAAGATGGTAATAAACAGAAAAAATTAACATAAATAAAAGAATTATCTTATAAACGTTGCAATAAAAATATTGGACATTTCTTTCTTCTTGTGTGTGTGGTTTGTTTTTCGTTAAAAATAAAATAAGACTAGAATCGAAAAGAAATTAAAATTATATACTCTCTTATACTCTAGCATAGAAGCTCTGCTGGCTTTTTTTTTGTTTGGATAATAGAGATGTGCTTTAGTTGTGGTAGCGAATTATACAGTTGGCCCCGCCCACACATCCACTCTTCGATTTCGTTTACCATTTGGTAGTAACAGCGTCGGGCACTACAAATATTTGAATATATAAGACGTTACAAAAAATCGTTGCAATATTTTTTTTTTTTTGTTTAAAAGAAATATATATATATAAAAAAAACAATAAATTATATAATTTACAGTTTATATCTATGAATAAATGATTCCTTTTTGGACATTTTAAGCACCTGTAGAAGCAAAGGTGCATGCATAAGATGAAAAGGTGTCTTAAAGCACATAATCATCTTGCGTTTTGTAGCTAACTTAAAATGCACGATTGGAAAATGTCTCGCAAAAAACAGGATTTAGGAATATCTACCGTTATTAGTTGAGTGTACATGTTAAGCAAAATTTATCTATTGTGATTCTATTTCTTAAGGAACTTTAATATATGTATGTGTTGTAGGTTTTCGATTTATTGCCGACTATAGTCTTAGTTTTTGTTTCAAAATTTTGTATATAAAAATAGTTTTTTTTTTTTTTTAAGAATGTTAGCATATGTGTATATCAAACAGGATGTGTTTAAAAATATTGTTTTTTTTTCCTTTTTTAAGGATAGGATTAATTTTAGATAAAACGCTATCTTATTTTTGTTGTTGGTTCGGTTAGGTTCCAAAGAGGGTAAGCTGATGGTGAGTCCGGTTTTGGTAGGGATATCCAATCGTTCGTTTTCATGATGATTCTATGTAAAGCAGGTTACATCTTGGTTTTTTTTTTTTAATTTTTATGAATAATTTTTTGTTTCTTTGATGTTTTTTTTTAACGCAGGGTGTACTTCTAGTGGAAATTTGGATTGACTGTAGCAATGATATAAAAAATATATTATTAAAAAATTTCTGGTAAAATAGTAAAATATTGTTGTCTTAAATCTAGTAAAATAGAAATTGGCAAAATTAAAATAATAATAAAAAAAAATTATTTGAATTAAATTATTGTTGCAAAATTATAGGACGTTGTAAGACGTTACAACATTTAATTTTTATATTCATTTTGTACTTACTTTGTTAATCGAACACATGCACTCACACTCCTTTTTTTGGTGTGTTGTTTAGGGTAAGAAAATTGCGTTATAAAATTAGTAGAAATCGTTATTACAATATTCAAAGTTTAAACGACGCTTTATTTCTGTTGTGATTGTTGATTTCCTTTTTTTTATACTACTTGCTGTGACTTCGTCTACGATGAGCAACGAAAGTCTTTTGCCCCCATCCACTGAATTTAGAAATTGGTTTGATGAAAACCTGATCTTCTCGTTTTTCCTAGAAAGGCTATCTTTAAGGGAGTCTAAAAAATGTATTTACTCCTTGAAATTTTTTGGATAGACTACACCTCTTAACATCGACCCACATTTATTTATATGCCGTGGAAAAAAGGCTTGCCCAATCCACCTCCCCTGGGAAAAAACTGAACTGACGTCCCTGGCAACAATAATGCACTAGTAGCGGCACTGCGGGTGCCTTAAGGTGCTCTTACACGAGCGATTAAAATTGCTCAATTTGTAGCAATATTCGTCAAAATATGAAGCAACACACAGCAACGGGCGATGTGGATCAACTTTTCATCAACTCGTTGCTGAATTGTGATGAGCGATATTGACCAAAATATAGCAATTCGGAATTAAGGGCTTACACGAGCATTTCAGTCTATGAACACCACGACAAACAAATCTAAGACTTAAAATAAAATTTGGAAATATTTGAATTCCAAACCATTATAACACGAAACTTGATAAATAAATGCATAATTTAAAACAAAAGCTGACAATTGAATCACCGAACGAGGACAATTGCTCGGAATTTTCCAAGTCAGTGGAAATACAGCAACTATAGGGCGAACAATACCAGCAATATTCGAACACATTGCCGCAACTAGGACGATATTGCCCTGTATTGCTCCATTAATCGCTCCACTAGTTTTGGCAATAGCCGTCGGGCAACCAATTGCTTGTGTAAGAGCACCTTTAAGAAATTTATACGATATAGGATTTTCGTATTATGAAGCCTTATTTGCCCGAAATGGAAATCTGCCACTTTTGAATTTATTTTTCCGAAGAACAGCTTCTAGGTAGAGTAGGTACGCGTGGCTGGCTGCCCGTGAAAACACGGACCTAAAAAGGTTCGTTGTGTTAACTAAGAAGGTCCGTTGTGTTACCTTGTAAACGATAGAATAGTTTCAAATCTTGTTGAGCGTGATGAAAACTTTTTGTCAAAATAAATGCTGAACGACGAAGCGCATTTAAAATTTTGAGGATCACAACATTTCCAAAATTTTCACCAAAGACGATCACATCCAATTCGTGTAACTGTTTGGTGTGGCATTACAGTCGAAGTTATACGGTAAATGTTTTTTCCCAAAATGATTGAGGTACAAGCCTAACAATTACTGCAGAACGTTATAGGGCAATGAACCAACATTTTGTTCACAATTATCACCAAGCGCCAATAAATGGTTTCAGCAAGATGGTGCAACAGCATCACGTGCAACAATGGAGTTATTGAGGCAAGAATTTGCAAATAGGGCGCTTGAGATTACTTGATTCGACCGAGCCCAGTCGGTAAACTTGACGAATTTCAATATTAGAATTTGAATCATAATAACCCCTTGTTTGGGAATGTGGTAGGCCTATTAGGAAAGCGAGGGGAGAATATATAAGACGGTGTTGTAAACTCGGTCCTTAGAAGTCTGAGACTAGTATTTCGGGGAGTAGCTATTCTGAACTTTTAGTTGGATAGAGTGCAACAATGCTATTGTTTCTACAGTTCGGCTTAGTTTTTTTCCCAATGTTTATTTTCCTCCGTCGTTACTTTGTTTTACGATCTTTCAGATATCTTGCGATTTGGTATTAAATTGAGATGGCCTCATTTGGATATTCTAGAAGTATTTCTCGTTGGAAAAGGTTTATAAACTGCTCCGTCGATCTGTGTTCAGTATATCCCACAAAAATTAGATCACTGCGATATGTAGAATTAACTGGCGACTCGTAAGTTAGTAAAACAACTATTTCTGAAACGCAGGATCAAAACGAGGCGATAAAAACTAAGTAACCATTGAAACTGATAAAATTCATAAATAAGTAGTTTATATCTTTTAAACAAAATGATAACTTGTTTTTCACAGGTCTTGTGAAATCAATAGGCAAGGGCGACTGTTGCAGGTAGTTCGCCGCCCGTCTAAGGCATTTTGTTAAGGAAGTGCAGCCTAGTCCTAAGAGCAATGGCCAGAAATCTATCAATGCTAAAGTTAGGTAGTCTTCTGTGCTAGTCTCTAACACTTGCACAGAATATGCTGAGATAGTGCAAATCTGTTAAAGTATCTCCACCGAGACTAGTCTGATATTCACCTAAGTTGATATATTCAGTTATACTTTTTTCCAAATGTATAAAATGACTATTTCCCCCTTCCTTGAATCCTTAAACCAGTTTCTTGAACCTATCTAGCACCGTAAGAAGTGCCTAACCCATGCTTCGAATATCTCCTTTTTTCTGCCACCTAAATAATTTAAGACAACCTTAAAAACAAATGCTAGTAATTTTAGTGACAAATTGATCCGATTGAATTGTATACCGAAATTAGTAACCAAAATATTGTAATAACGATCACTTAAAAAAGGGGAAGATAGATGAGTAGACTTTTTTCACTTTACAACTGGAAAAGTAGGTTAAAACCATGCGATTTGTTTGAAGGATTTTTTTTTTTAAAAGAAGACAACGATGAATATTAGTGTTTAAAGGGTTGTCAGCAGGGTCACACAAATATCGAACGATTTTAATTTTATTTTTCGCACCACCTAAAAAAACACTTAAGGCATAAAAATTGTATCGAAGAAGAGGAAACAAAAACAATAACAAGCTGCTGTTTAAATAAAGGAAGTTAAAAAGGGCCGGGGCTGCCAGGCAATTGAACACATTAGACCTTGCATGTGTGTGTTTTTTGTCTTGTGTGTTTTATGCTGTTGGGTTAGTAAAACTCGATTTAAAAATACCTCCGTTTAATTGCTTTTTTCCGAATTTAAATAGTATACATTCAAAATTAAAGAATTGTGTAATATTACTTGGTTTGTTTAAACGGTTATTGTATGGTAACAAATTTATCAGATATTTTTTGAACTACTACTGGACTATTTTGGTGTTTTTTTTTTATTATAATTTGGTTGGATCTGATAAACAAGAATTCCCTTTTTTTGTATAATATATTTCATAAAAAAAATTCTTGAGAAAACTCTACTGTTCTTACGCTGTCCCAATTATTGAATGGTGTAGTGTTATCAGTTTTTTTTTTGTTATTTTTCACTTATCTATTGTCATTGGGTTTTTTTTTATTTCTTCTGCCTTTTTTTTAAGTCTATTTTATTTTTAATGATTAAGTTAAATCTTCTATCTAATCTACACGTTTTTTTATATATTGGTTATTTTTTCTAATATTTAGAGAGATAGTATAAAATAATGGGACTTAAAAGTAGAAAAAAAATGCTAAAGTTAATTATTATAAAACTACGTTTTTAGAGAGGATGAAAAATCGTTCACCTTTGCTAAAAATGTATAAAGGGTGTAATAGACTGAAAGGAGAGAAGTTTAAAACTCTAAACTGAAAGAATCAATACGCTGATGGTGTAACAGTTATATTAAGAACAAATTAGTAATACAGTCTTTTTTGTCCACCGAATTGGACGATTGCTGGCTACACCAACCAGCGAGGTTTCTCAGTTTTGCAAAGGATATCGAGAGCATGGATGTTGAGTAGTTACAAGTTAGGGTTTGAAGGTCTGCCCTTTATATTATGACCCAGTCCGTTCTATCAGCGATCATCATTAATTATTGTTTTTCATCGCTTTTCAGTTTCTGTCCACAACATTGTTCATATAATTTTCAATCGGAGGGTTAAGAAAATTCATTATTTGTTGCCCAGAAGCTGTAAGCAATTTACGACGTAAGCTGACATTGTTTTAAATAAATTTGAACGACAGACAAAGCGCAACGAAACGTATAGGAATTAAACTCCTCTGAAATTTCGTATAAATTTTCTAAAATTTAAATCCTACTTTGTCGGCTGAATGGCCCAGTTGAATCCCACCCAGGGCATGCAGCTTTTTACTTTTAGTCCAACCAATAGAAATACTGAGAAAACAGAGTTTTGGGCACTGTGCGCCTGTGCTATGCCATAGACAGGGTTCTTCACTTAATCGATTGTGTCAGTTTCGCATTCTTCGTGCTTGGGACACACATTTTTCGATTTTACTAAGTTTAGCTTTTCATTGAAAATTGCTATAAAGGTATTGAATGTTGGGTAGATCGAACGCGTTTTGTCCCTGAATTGCAGTGCCTATCTTGATCTGTTCAGTTCTCAACTCAAATGGAATACGAGTTTTCAATTTATCATATTCGTGAAAATATTTGTAGAACCAATTTTGGGGTTTGTTCTTAACAAACAAGATGACTCGTCGGTTCTAGGGTTCTGGACGATGTTAAAAAAAAGTAAGAGAAAGCGTTGAATACGGTGATTCAGTTCTTAAGTGAAACACAACAGATAATGCAAATAAAAGTAGTAAACAAGGGAAACTAACGTATATCATCCCTGTCCCGTCATTCCTACATGGACATGGAAGGCTAACAATATTCATGAAATTGGAGTTCCTTACCATCAATTGAATCCGCCTAATTTATTTTTCTCTAAGAATAGAACCTGCCCTAAATAGTTCAGTTCTTAATTTTAACTTTAGCATAAAGTATAGAATAACAGCCGAAAGCTACAATAATTATTATAAGTACAATATCTAACCGTTAGTATAATTAAAAATTATAAATCTTCTTCTATTCCCTAATTCAACAAGTCGTAATGAAATAAGAAAAAATCCAGTACTTTAATTTTGAAAATATTTAACACTAGCGATAGACATAAAAAATAACAAGGAACATACAAAGAAACGAATTTACTTAATTAAATCTACATGATTTCTATTTTATGTTGTATGAGTCGGGGGGTTTGTAGAAACCGAAATAATTAGCTATGTATATTTCCTTTCGACACTTCAGTTTTGTCTTAATGGTATACGAATTTGGCTTAGATCATTTCTAAAAAAGATATCCAAATTTAATATGAAAGAAGAAATTCCCATTAGCCTCGATATGATTCTAAAAATCGTATTTGAAACAAGTTGAATTGCCGCAATAGTTTGTGGTTTAAAATCATCTTTTAATTTATCATATTCGGATTGAAAGTTCCTTTTTAATATCTGCCAGATTAATTAATAATTTGTTCGTTAAATTTCCGCTTTTGTCACTCTCGAAATTATAGTTTTGTGTGAATTACATTGGCTACATAATGAATGATCGGGGGAAATTTTCACGTTCCTGATAACAGTGCCTGCATTTCGCCGTACTCCAAGGGTTAGTAGTTGATGTATTAAATTTACCGAGTTCTTCGAGAAATAAAAAAAAATGAGGTTGAAGTTTTTTTTTTGGCAACATTTATCGGTTGATATTCTGATAGAGTCGTACCCGAGAGATTATAGAAGGTGGGATATGGACACGTCCCCAATCACATATTATGGATTCGGACGACCTAGGTGAGTGTGCTGAAATGAACGAGCTGCACACCTTTCCAAAATACGATGGGCCCAAATACTTTAATATCTGCATGTTATCTGCTGGACAATGTTTTTCAATTGACGAATGTGAACTTCCAGGTCTTTGAACTACCGCTCGTATACTCGTAGCTATATAGTTTTTTTACAAAATTTCCGTGCTTTGGATTAACGATTAAAGTGACACAGCTTTAAGAAAATTGTTTATTTTTGTAGGCTGATAAAATAACATTATGTTTGAAAATAATCGAGTGAAAAATCATGGGAATATTGAGCCTCTAAATATGTTGTATAGCGAGATAGATCACGACGTCGCCTTTGAACCGAGACAACTGAAGGAGATACAAGGTCCGTTTTTACTTGACTAGATGAAAATATAATAGAGCCCAGAAACAAAACTATTTTTTATAGAATTGTTAAAAGTTCAAATGTTTCTTTCTTAAGAAATAATTTCTCATGGCAAAGTTGAATATTTCGGCTTCATTTTCTAATGCCTTTTGGAATTTGTTTTTAAAATTCCTATTAAAAAACTCTCAGGACAAAAACATAGATCTAAACTATAAAAATCTGTGGCATTATGATATTAAAAAAAAAGAAACTGGTACTTTCGGGAATATAATTCTAAAAAATTTTCAATCACCTAGAATTTTGGCCGACATACCTAACATTGAATTTTGATCTAAAAATTTTGTTTTGTATCACCCAATAAAATCCCTATAAGTCACACAGAACTATCGAGGCACTTGACCACCCATATTTAAAAAAAAATCATACAAATTAAAAAAGATACTGACAAAAAACAAAGCTTATTATTAATGAAAATTTGAATTATTACTTCCTAACAACGATAAAGATCCGTACTAAAAATAAGTCGACATGGCAGCACCTTTGTTGAAATTTTATTCATTCGAATTTTTTTTTTGTTATCATTTAAATCATCACAAGTATTTTGAATTTTTTTTTGTCATCTCTCACTATATTAAAAAAATGTACTGTGTGGGTTAAGAAATTAATAGATTTGGAAAAAAATCAGGTTTGGTTTTTTGTTTTTATTGTTATTGTTTGATTAGTTTCCATTGAAATCTTTAAAAAAATTTTTTTGGGTGGGGAGGTTCTGTGGTTCGGAAAATACAACAACAACACCAACAACAGGTTAAGCATGCGTATTTTCTAGTTTGCATATTGGGGTCTTGAAATTTTAATCATCGCGAGGACATACCAACAGATAAAAAAAAACTTCGCGTAAAAAAAACAAGATAGAATGAAACCTAAGTCGCTGAGTTTTTCTACTGCAAAAATTTAAACCAATTGAAATGGAATTTATGTTGTTTGACTGATAAATACGCAGGCCCAAGGAGTTGTTAATTATTTTGCGGTGTGCACATTTGAACACAACATCTTATCGATGCGGGAGCTATTTCATTTGAACTTTTTGTCAATTAAAAAAAAACGTATATTTTTTTTCTTTTTTTCGGATTTTTTTTTTTTAAAACAAATGCAGTTCAGTTTTTTTTTATGAAATTTCAACACAATAAAGCTTGTGTGAAGTTTTGTACGCATTATTATTTAACTTTTTTTTTTCGTTTCGTTTCTCTTGGTTTCATCAACATAATATTTTTTTTGTAATATTCTCCTTTTTTTACATATTGGGTGTCCTTTTCATCTTCATTATTTTTTCAGGTTTTTATTTTTTTTTATTTTTAAATAATTATGTTTGTTTTGTTTCTGTATTAAATTACTAAAAATACAATAATTAAAAATAACACTAGTTATTTGGACTAAAGGGAAGAGACACTCAAAAATGTTCTCTTGATTGAGATAGGTATTATATTAATTAATCAAAAAAAAATTAAGGGTTTCTTTAAAAACGTATCCAATAGAGCAAACCAAAAAACAGCGCCCACATCAAAATAATCCCGTGCACTGAATAGATTGCTTTCTCACCATCTGCGATCTTTCGGGCTGCGAATTTGAGCGTCTCATCCAGCAGCACAACAGGAATTGAGAATTTCATAACCGTCACCCATTCTTCGGGCGATAGAGGCGTCACTTGGAAGACAGTCTGATTATACATGAAAATAAAATTGTGGCAAAAAAAAACACCAACAGAGAGAAATGAAGACGAATTTTAAAAAATGTTAAGTGGATTTCGGTTATTTGAAACTTACCGCCAAGACTTCTACGTGGAGGATGACGAAGTGAAGTGTGAAAGAGAGAGCCATGGAACCAACGAGCCACATATTCGACCATGGTGGCATCGTAATCAACGACTGATTTTCTGATAAGCTGTTTTACGTTTAAGGGAATTTTTCAATGTTTAGTAATCAAGTCGGACATTAATTGATAAGAAGGATAACAACAACAACTATAATAACGGGTACCGATTTACCTGTTCATGGCGTTAAGCATTTCAATTGTTACCAGGACAGAAAGAGCCATTGTCATCGGATGTGGATCACTGAAAATTTTGCAGTCAACACCCTTGAATTCGTCGCCGCCTCCAAGACAGGCCAAGTGATGAGTAAGTTGCCAGTATGTCATTTGTGGTCCATTCTCACAGAACAAGAACCACCAGGTTGCTGCACCGACTGTTGCAGCGCCTACGTATCCACCAATAGCCATATAACTGTAACGAAAATAGTTAAAATTAAGAAATAAAGAGAATTCGAAAGCAGTTTTATTTAAATTTATCTTACCGGAAGAACAACCAACCAGAGATCAAACCTTCATCAGCCCTACGTGGTGGTTTTTGCATAATATCTAAATCTGGTGGGTTGAAACCTAAAGCTGTTGCTGGCAAACCATCAGTTACCTGTTTGAAAACCAAAAATTATTTTCCAACTGCAATAGCTCCCCGTGGTAAAGTACGACTTACCAAGTTGACCCACAGCAATTGTACTGGAATAAGTGCTTCTGGAAGACCAAGTGCGGCAGTCAAGAAAATTGATACGACCTCACCAATGTTCGATGAAATCAAATAACGGATAAATTGCTTCATGTTGTTGTAGATAGCACGACCCTCTTCAACGGCCGATACAATTGATGAGAAGTTATCATCAGCCAAGACCATTTCGGACGCAGATTTGGCTACAGCAGTACCTGAACCCATAGCAATACCAATTTCGGCTTTCTTCAAGGCGGGTGCGTCATTGACACCATCACCAGTCATAGCTGAGATTTCGTTCATGCTTTGCAAGTATTCAACGATTTTCGATTTGTGAGCTGGTTCTACACGTGAGAAAAGACGAGCCCTAGCACAAGCTGACTTCTGTTCGCCGGGCGATAGATCATCGAATTCACGACCAGAATACGATTTTCCGGTAGTATCTTCATCTTCACCGAAGACACCAATACGACGGCAGATAGCTTCGGCGGTAGCCTTGTTATCACCAGTGATTACAATAACGCGAATACCAGCTGCCCGACAACGTACAATGGAATCGAAAACTTCCTTACGTGGGGGATCAAGCATACCGACGACACCGACGAAAGTTAGATTGACTTCATATGTGAAGAACTTGTTAGAGTCGCCCAAGTCCATTTCTTCGGGCCTGATTGGATTATCGGCAGTGGCCAAACCCAAGCAACGCAATGTATCACGTCCGGTACCGTATTGACGGGTAAGTTCCAAGATGCGATTCTTCAAGGTGTTGGTCAATGGAACCTTGCTGGTGCCGACGCGAGCGTGTGTACAACGGTCCAAGACACCTTCAGGTGCGCCCTTAACGAACAATTTCGGACCAGTTCCAAGACGAGATGGTTTAGTTGGTGTGCAGTATGACGACATAGATTTACGATCACGCGAGAATTCCAGGGTAAATTCTTTCTTCCACTTGGTTTCGATTTCTTGACGGACAACGATGGCCGTTGATCGTCGGTCCAAACCGCCCTTCGATACATTGAATGGATTCAACTTCTCAGCGAGTACAATGAGAGCTGTTTCGGTGGCTTCACCGACCTTTTCAAAGGCCTGTTTGAATTCATTGTAATCAATAGCGGAGTCGTTGCACATTACGCAAATTGTTGCGATTTCTTGCAATGTATCGAAGTCGTTGGCTTTTACTTTAGAACCGTTCAAGAATGTGTCACCAATTGGCTCATAGGTTGAGCCAGTCAACTCGAATTCGAGGAAGCTGCTATCACTTCCTTCGACCTTATCGAAAACAAACATACGGGATACCGACATTTGATTTGTTGTTAGTGTTCCAGTCTTATCAGAGCAAATGACGGAAGTACAGCCCAAAGTTTCGACGGAAGGAAGTGATCGTACGATGGCGTTCTTTTTGGCCATACGACGTGTACCCAAGGCAAGACAAGTTGTAATAACAGCCGGCAAACCTTCGGGAATAGCAGCTACGGCCAATGCGACAGCGATCTTGAAATAGTAGATGGCACCCTTAAGCCAGGAGCCACCGTGAGCTGGATCATTGAAATGGCCAATATTAATGGCCCATACAGCGACGCAAATAATTGAAATAACTTTCGACAGTTGTTCACCGAATTCATCTAATTTTTGTTGCAATGGTGTCTTAATTTCTTCGGTTTCCGACATTTCGGTACGGATTTTACCGATGGCAGTGTTCAAACCGGTTCCAATAACAACACCACGAGCCTTACCAGCGGCAACATTTGTGCCAGAGAATAAAATATTTTTCTTGTCTTGGTTGACCGCTCGCGGATCTGGAATTGCATCTGTATGCTTAATAACTGAAACCGATTCACCAGTCAAAATTGACTGATCAATTCGGATGGTTGTTGAGAAAATTTTTATTAAGCGAATATCGGCCGGAATTTTATCACCAACTGATATTTCAACTACATCACCGGGAACGATTTCTTTCGCCCGGATTTTTTGTACGCCGGCCTTATCACCCCGGACAACTTTACCCATTTCGGGTTCATATTCTTTAAGCGCTTCAATAGCTGATTCAGCATTTCTTTCCTGTTACGAGAAAGAAAAAGTTTGATTTAAATATTTTCTCTATTTTTTACGACAAGTTTATAAATTTACCTGCCAAACACCTACAACTGCATTTGCAATCAAAATAAGTAAAATAACTAAAGGTTCTACGAATGCTGTAAATGTATCTTCATGATCTTCAAAAAGAGCTAATACCTGGAAGAGAAGAAAATTGCGATTAGAGTTTTTGCGTGTTATTTTTTTTATTTCCAAAGAATGTTGTTTTCAGGAAGAATATACTTTGCTTAAACATTTTGTTCATAATTTGCCGAGCTCATGCCTGTAGATATATTCCTTGGTTGTTGGACAAGTTTTTTTACTATTTCTAAATCATTTACACATTTGGGACCAATAGGCTGGGAACCTAATCTAATAGCCAACAGATGGAACCTGTTTTAAATTCTGAATGAAATTTTCATTTGTAGTTTTTCAAAATTATTACTCCAATTGTAATTCGATGTAAACAATAGACGAAATATTAGGTCGTTGCAGATGAAATGTCGTTTTTCTCTATGAAGTGAAGTCAGCGATTTTCATGTCTCAAACTGCCGCCAGGTGGCACAAGTGGTATTGGGTATTGAAGTATAAATACCCCTACATTTACTCATGGAGTCATTTCAGTTTTGGGCTTCATTGAGATCGGACAGAAAAAAAAATGGATTCGAGTCAAAAACGGGTAATTTTCCTTTATGAATATAAACTTGGCAACAGCGCAACGGAGGCAACCGAAAACATCAACAGGGGATTTGGAACTGATACGTTAAACAAACGAACCACAGCGATGGTTTGAAAAATTCCGATCAGGAGATATGACCCTTCAAAGTGACCACGTGGTAACCCAGGACCTTCGATCGACAAGGACGAGCTGAATTTATTAGTGCAATCTGACTAACGCCAAACTGTAAGGGACATTGCAGAGAAATTGGGCGTACACTATTCGAACAGCTTGGAAAAATCAAAAAGCTTGATAAGTGCGTTCCGCATGAGCTTACTGAGCAAAACATGACGCGTCGACTGGAAATTTTCAGTTCCCTGCTTTCCCGGAGCAGAAACGATCCGTTTTTGAACAGAATAGTGACATGTGATGAAAAGTGGATACTGTACGATAATCGTCGTCGATCGGCACAATGGTTGGATGCTGATGAGACCCCAAAACACATGCCGAAACCAGGCCTTCATCCGAAGAAGATAATGGTGAGTGTTTGGTGGTCTGCAGCTGGAGTTATTCACTTTTCATTTTTGAAGCGTGGTGAAACCATTAATGCAGAGAAGTATTGTACCCAACTCGATGAAATGCATCAGAATTTGCGTGTTCAACGCTAGGCCGTTGAACACGCAAATTCTGATGCATTGGTCAACAGAGATGGAGTTATATACTGCTTCATGACAACGCACGGTCTCATGTTTCAAGAACAACGGTCCAAAAATTAAACGAGTTGCAGTATGAGACTCTTCCCCATCCACCATACTCACGAGATCTTTCGCCAACCGACTACCACTTTTTTAAACATTTGGATCATTTTTGGCGAACAAACAATTCAATAATGAAGCAGCCATTAAAAATGACTTCGAGGAATTTCTTCGCTGTAGAAAGTCGGAATTCTACGAAACTGGCATAAGCACTTGTACCTCGTTGGGAGAGGTGTATTGCATGTGCTGGTGCCTATTTTGATTAATAAAATTAAGTTTTATAAAAGTTACAGTTGTTTGAAATTGCACTACCAAAAACGACATTTCATCTGCAACAACCTAATAATTAGTTCTCAAACGTGTCGAATGAACAACATTTTCCTGCAGCACAAGGAAACATAAAATAAAGTTCTAGACCAGAACAAGTCTTTGAACATTGAAAATAGCTTCTGAACAAGCCGTCATTAACAACCACAGAAATTTGTAAATGCTTACTAAGCACACAGTCAGAGTGGCCACGAAAAATTGATTTCAAAATTCCCTGAAATTTCTAGATCCATTTTTGAATTTTTCCATGATTTTTTAAAATTTGTCACATACTAAGATTCTGTTGAAATTACATAAAAACTAAAACTGTGGTACGTATTATCATTTATCGGCGTTAGTTCGGAATTTTTACAGCAAATCCAGGGGTCAATTTGATTCTATACTTGGTTATCTGTAGCCTGAACCTCAGCAAAAAGTTTTGCTTTCTTGAACGCCAAAATTTGATCAGCAACTCTTTTTTTTTAGATTTTCTTCAAACCGTGAATTTCGGTTTTCCCCCAACAGTTTCATTTAAGTGTCGCAAACGTTTGCATTTCTGAGTAAGTGTATAAGAGACTTTAAAACTGCACGCCCCATCACCTGCATTCAGAAGAATTTCAATATTAGATTAAATGTTCAGCAGTTAAGGGGTAACACCACTGTAAAATTTTCAAAAATTGCTTAACAAATTGTTTGAACCTTAGAGAATATGGGGAAAAAAGTTTGATACATGAAAAACAATTTTTTCCTGGAATTTCGAGCCCTTTACCGAGCGCGTCAGGCTGCTTCGTAAAGACTACCAGGTATCCATTTGAGAAGATACTGCCTAATAATTTACCTGCTGGTTTCTAACTTCTCGAATACACTAATAGATATCGCTAGAAAGTTTTTGTGTTCCATTGGATGCATTTTCACACAGAATTACGTTAGTGTAGCGTCAATGGATTTTAAAAGGTCAACATTTTATTCTAGTGGCAAAAAAATCCTAAATATAGCAACGGATATCGCTGTATGTAATTTTAATGATGGACTGACTAACATACTACGGATTATGAAGGTTCTGGAGATGGATATTGGCGTCCAATTCCACAATTTTTGTGTCGAATCCAATGCCAAGTGAATCCAGTACGCTGAGCGTTCATTGACAGATGCAGCAAAAGAGGCGCGCTCCATCATTAAATCGTCGAGAAAAGAGATTGAGCATTAATATGCCAACGTAGAAATGCAGCTTTATGTTCCTGGGGTTGCAGATCAATGGTAAAAAATTTTAAAAAGTAAAATTCTTAATTTTTTCATGTCTATAACACATTTCAAAACTTTGAACGCGTTTTTCTCGAAACAAGATTTTTGAAATCGGTACGCAGCATAACTCGAACAATTTTCATTCGAATTTTTCACCATATCTTCGAAATAACATTTCGAAGAGAAACACGTAGGGGATTTTCGATACGTTGATTTAAAAATTAGTTATTAGCAAATGACTGTCCTATTTTTGGTCGAAAATTGAATAAAATTATTCAAATACTCGCCAATCACACAAAACTCAATATTTCTAAATTCCCCTACGTGTTTCTCTAGCTATACTCATGAAGATTAAGTGATTTTTTTTCTTTGTGCCAGGTTCAAATTTACGTAAGCTAAACTGAGTGCCGCAGAGCGCCTAAAATTTAACGTGCCCCGGGAGAATAAAGCCATTTTGTAAAATTTTTCACTGATTTTTTTTATTGTATACATAAATACATGCTTATTAATTTCCCTAAATATTATTAGTCTATTTCCTTTTCTTCCATAAAAAAAAATTATCGGAAAAGAACTTTTTTTAGACCGTTACAGTTGTGTTACTCCTTATTGACCGAAAAAACTACAAGTTCACTGGGAGGAATCTTTTGGTCACAGTTATAAAAAAAAGGCGCAAGCCAGCTGGCTCCGTTCCTATCATATTTTAAGTTTTCGATCCTTGGCATGAATTCAATGCAAGTGATCGAACATCGGGAGATGTGCCGTAATAGGACAAATTTTTAGGACGATAAATATAGTTCCGAGCCAAAGTTTTGCTGAGCCTGCAACCCGATCAAAGAGTCCTTACAAAAGCTGTTTTTTTATACTGAGAGACTTAGTTTAGCTTTGAGAAACTCGTCTAAAGACACAATTAGAAACTATTTCTTTTCTAAATGCATCGAACAGCAATCTGTTCAATTGATACGTCGGAATGAACGTTTTTTAGTTACATCTCAACATTTTAATATTCTTTTGTAAGCGAAAATAGAATAGCCTCTAAATTTTCCAAAATAAAAAACAATACGGCTTTAAACAAAAATTTTTTAAATTCAACGTAGACAAGACATGGTAATGACACTAAGAAAATTCTTCTTTATTTTTTATCTTGAGAGTTAAATAATTTTCGCAAGCAAAAATTTATCTCTAAAAATATCATCAGATATTTAATGTCCTCGCCAAACAGCTTTCAAGTAATATGCCTATCCTATTATGCAACCGGGACGGGGAAGACGTAGAAGCAAGAAAATATTACGTGCGGTGGTGTGGAGAAGGCTATACTCGTCACGTAAAGGAAGAACAAACGTAAAATACAGAAGAATATTTCGTTTTAAAGTGATGCGCATATCTTATTTATAGAATATATCATTTAGACGAAAGCAAAGTATATTTTCTTCTAACTTTAAAAAAATACGAGAAAAAAAAAATATTCAGGGGGTACTAATTACACATTATCTTTTCACCGCGTCGATACTTACAAAAGATATAATAGCAGCTAACAACAAGATCTTCACAAGTAGATCATCAAATTGTTCTAAAATTAATTGCCAAATGGACTTTCCTGCAAGAAAAAGAAAATAGGAGAAAATATTATTAAAAATTGTTAAGAAAAATAAAATAAATTATAGAAAATATGTAGCCTTGAAATACAAATTAGAATTCTACGACAGTTTTTTTCGGTTTCAATGTCTCTGCCAAGTTATTAAAAATCAAGGAATTTTTTTTAAATATTTTTTCATCGGCCTTTAAGTTTTATTATTGCAATTTATTGAAATTTTTCTCGTATCGCGGCTCTGGTTTAAATCGATTCAATTTTAAGCAGGGAAATTTTTTTTGTATTATAATTTTCACGTTTAAATAACGAAATTAGCATCGAGCCATGTTAGATCAATCATTTTACGCGATGATTGTTATGCATCGTCCCACAGTATCAATCATATGCTGCTTACCTTCTTCAGTTGGAAGCTCTGCAAAGAAACAAAAAATACGAATAAGATTTTTACTAAGAATAAATATTTAGATATGCTACAGATTTATGAGAAAGAGATGCGAAATGCGTTAATTAGCACTTTAAATAATTAGAAACGGCCATAACTTAATTTTATCTCTCATGGAAATGATTTAGGTTATCGATTTACGTTTACAACGATTTTCCGTCGACGGAATTTTTAGATTAAGAGAACAAAGGAGATAATATATCGTGACGAACCGTATAGCAAAAAGATAATTGTTAGACATTTTTAAGTACAACATTGTCGTTCGCCAATGAAGGTGAGCTCGATCATTCTGATTAATCACAATCAATTGCTAATCAATAAACTAAAAAAAGATGAAAGTATAATGCAATCATCAAGTAATAAGTTGAATTCGTCCTCTCAATCTCAAGGCATACATCATCTTAGGTTTAGGTTTACGAAGGGGCGTAGTGCTAGAACAACCGCGCTCACTAGGCGCCAAACGGGCCCATTGCGATCCCTTCAGATTCTCGTGTGCTGTTCCATTCTCTCTAAAACACTCCAATTCCCTGTAGAACCTGACCAGTTTGTCAACTCTTAACGACCTCAAATCCTCGATACATCATCTTAGTACCATCAATTAAAAAATATTTCGAAAGTAGCTAAGCTCCTGGAAACGACAAAAATTTTGTTTGACCGAATTAAATGAATGTGTGATCACAACGAGGGGGGATCCAAAAGTACGCGCAGTTCATGTGTGGCCCCTGAAGACTGATAACTCTTATCCATAAATGCGACACTTTATATTTTTATCATCCTCAAGAACACCGTGAAACACCGTGTCCTGTCGTCTCGACTACAACGACCGCGTTCTCCAGTTAACAATTTTAGTATCGATTTGCTATGTGCAGTGTTTGAGTCCACCCATGGTTTGCGTGGTTTTTTCCGGGTTTCGATTTATAATCAGTGTTCAGGTCGACGCTAGAGTAACCACACATAAAATCCGTGGAAAACAGCCAAAACTAGATTCGATGTATAACAGGAAAATAGTAAACTGTTCTGGTTTGTGGTCATGACAGTTCAAAAATTTAAAACACTATTACGTTGGCTATAAAACTGCTTGACGAGCAGTACTGCAAACTGGATCTCATCCAGAATTTCAAGCTCCAATAGCTGTCAGTAGGAGTCCAGGAACTCAGTACTGACAATAAGAACTTAATATGGTTTCCTAATTTTGAAATTTTTCGGAGTTCAGATTTTTAGAATTCAACGTTACAAGGATTACCAACGCAGAATTATAAATTACTGATCTGTACCAGCAGCAGATATTCAGTACCTAATCAATTCTGAGTTTTTTAATTGTCATTCGTCTTTTTTCCCTTCTCAATTTTAACACTACAGCTTCTACTCAAGCTCAAGTTAGATTTATTTGTACAATTTTATATCTGATTGGCCAACAATTTGGATAAGTCCTTATCCGTTACTTGACTACAAGAACACGTACCTGTCTGAATTCCTTGCGAAAGGGAACGCTTCTCTTTCGTATGAATCTCAGGTACTCACTCGTCCGAAACAATTTAAAATCTATCGAATGCCACTATTTCTTCATCTCGCAATAGCACTTCAAGATTTGTTTGAGCTATAAGCTACTTATAAATAGTACAAGGCATAATTTTTCTAACCAACAGAACAGTTGTCGTCCTGTTGATCGTTTCTTACAAAAATATGTGTGATAACATTCGAACTTTTCAAATAATGTTGTTAGTAGTCGCCTGAATTTAATTTTTCTAGACATTTTTAGAATGATTGAATTGTGTAAATGACTTTTGTGGATATTTCACAAATTTTAATTCCCCAGTACTGCATCGGCACTGTATTAGAAACTATTAATGTCTGCTTTTGACTCATTTTTTTGCATTAAAATATACCAGCTGTTAAGTAGCTCAATGAAAGTTCAGGATCTAGAAACTAGTATTCAGAATTCGAAATATAGATATAGAATATTTCTTCTTAATTTAAGCTTTAGTTTTCAATACAGTTTCAATTCTAGCATCGAGTACTTAAGAGAGATTCATTCAGACTGAAATACTGAACTCGTATGCAATATCGATTACAGGAATTAAAACTTATGGAAATGCAGTACTGTAGGGACATAGGCAGTAGTCACTCATGTAGTCACGAATGAATTACTATGGAATGAATGAGTTCCCCGGAAGGGAATAAATTCCGCTAGAAGTCTGTATGAGTTCGAAATCTAGAAGTAAGTACTAGTGGGATATTCCCACGGAATACAGTTTTAAAAAGCTATGCGGACTACAGTTACTTCAGTGCCATAACACGACACAATACAGATCTAATTCGATTTGCTGTAACTCGTACCAAAAGCAGAATTGACGCAATTTACTTACATTGAATATTATGCTTCGATTTTTACTTCCTTGTAATAATCTCACGATTTATCTTTTGAGATTAAAATCTTATCACCAATTCGTATGTCCATAGATATGTGTACTCGCCTAGAAAAAATTCTATACCTAAAGGTGGATAAGTTTTAAGACGCTACGATAAATAAACAGATCATGGCAATATAATTTCACATGTGATTACATAAATATTATAAGCTCTTAGCTGCGTAAACGTTATGCATATAACATACGTAGCCCCTTAAAAACGGGAAAATAAAGCAATAATTGAAGAGAGCACAATTTCTCTGCATACAGTTGAAAGCGGATCTGAGTAAGGCGATAAGAAAAATTGTGATCTTGAAAAAATTCGTTCCGGATATTTATTTATTAGAAAAAATCACACAGCACATTGTTGACTTTTTTAGTGTTGTAGAACACAAGATATAGCGTTTTGAGTCTAGTTGGTTCCGTACGATAATTTGTATAAATAGCCAAAACTAGATACGAGCTACAAAACTTTACTAGTCCGAATTTATTTGATTTGTTTATCTGTTCGGTTAATTAAAATCTCTAGAATTTGATCGTTTTGTTAGCGTATTGTGAGAAATTTGCATTAGAACATAAGTTAAATCAGAACCGAGGCGTATGTAATGTAGCGAAGACGTAGGTGGAATGGAAAAAATGTAATTTTTCATTAAAATGTAATTGAGCAAAAACCCACTTTATAAACATATTTTGTCCACCTACTCCTATAGATGGTAATACAAAAATGTCCATGAAGACACTGGATTAAATGGCTTTGTTTTTGTTGCCTAGGGACGAAGGATGGCTGAGACAACAAAAACTTTTCAAGATTTCCTTATCCCTTTTCAAGATATCCTTATCCCATCTTTAAAGGAAAACATCCCGGCACTTATCCCAGCATTGAATGAAACAGACTAAAGTACACAGTCAAATGTCGACGAAAACAGGGAGACATGGCCTAAAAATTTCATAACAAACTTCGATGATCAACTGTGCAGAGCGGTTCAATATTCGGTACGTTCCTCGATGCGCACCGATGCGAAAATATTAAAACAAAACACGTGATCCCGGAATCCATAACTCTAGCGGCTAGTGTAATGAAAGACGTCTTTCCATTGCACTAGCAACCTAAAGCCGACCAGTGTGCAGTGTCGATCGGTATGGTATAATTCTTGAGTAACTCAGTCACACTCGATGAGTGGAAGGTATCACAGAATTCACATGTAAGTTCATTCTTCCATTGATTGATGGACGGTATAAAACAATTCACGTGTAAAACCATTCCACTGGTCCGCGACGATTACGGCAAACTTCATACCTAACTCAGGCCTACCCCTCCTCATTGATTGATAAGGTGTAGTTCATTCTCATCTCATAAATACAACATCTTGTCATCTCGTTCATGTTCAAACTCATCAAAATGAACACTTTTTTCAAGTGAGTGACCAAAGTAACTCATTCATTTTGATGAGCTGCAGTTCAAAAAAAAAAAACTAGAAGGAAAATGAAGGAAGAACTAACAAAGTGAACTGAATGACTACGGCGGGAAGAGAGACGATCAACCAATAAATATAGCTAGTGAAGATACAACTGAATATTTCTCAAAGCAAAACATTTCTCTCTCACATCACCACTCATCAGCCGCTCCACAACCAATCATCACAGAATACAGCAGTGTGATTCTGTTCTGGCTGAACTGAACTGCATTTAATTATAGAATAGAATATGCGGGCAATAGTTTTCCATACATAGATCCTACTAGGGCAGTGGCATAAGTGATTAGTTCAATTGTAGTAGTTCACTGAACTAACTCGTTCTAACTACTAAGAACTAACTGGTCTGCTCATCTCTACTCACACGTATTCACAGATAGCAAGTACTTTCCTGAATTTGTTCCCAAGTGTTTTTTTCCATTGACAACTTTCGAAAGTATTCTTTGCCGTTTCATCGCCGATACATCGACGATTGGTTTATAGTGAAAAATGTTTTTTTTTGTAAATTCGTAATCATAAGGACAATTTTTCTCCTCGCTATACTTTCCATAGCTTTGGTTCGCTTTGAAGCTGCGCGAAAAGCGTACTTTTCAGTCGGACATTCCGTCCAGCGGCCTTCACAGACTGGCCAGATTGAGGGAATCGAGTAGTTTACCTTAACACAGAAAAACAATAAACCTTCCGTTTTGCTATGTTTAGGATGATAGTATTTTCTTCTTGTAACACCGGCGAGGTAGTTTGTTTTCCTTAATCGTGATTTGGCAATTTATTTAGATCATCAAAGCTTCATCTCCCAACTTATGTGTCTGCGTGAAATTTCAGTTTGCCTGTGAATACATGGTTATGATATTTCTTTGAATTCCAGATACTACTCAAGAGGGAAGTTTTACAGAAAGTCCGAACTTCTATGAGCATTAGCAAAGTCAAGATGGTTCAGAATATCATAGCCCACATCGAACGCCCTTTTTCTTCCCACTTCTCAGAACAGCTTGTTGGGTATTGTCAATTTCCACCCAGAGAAGGATTGGTGATAACATATAGTCTTGTCTTACATCGCATCACTCGCGGAAATTCTCGGACAGCTAGTTTTACCATAGCAACTTTAGCTATGATCTTATGGGGAATACCTAGCATACGTAAGGAATTCCTAATCTCTCTTTGTGCTGCCAAAAGCCTCCCCAAGTCCACAATCATGGGACGTAATTTTATGATTATGATTATGGCTTTTCCAAGCTAGTTCTTCATTCGTCTTATGAAATTAGTTCAGTTCTCTAGTCAGATGTAGCGAAAGAAGACATAGCGTGAAAACTGACTGATCTTTATGCACTGCTCTAACATAGAAAACCTTAAGTGCTAACGCAGACCACGAACCATTCAGTCGGGCAACTTTTCATATATGACAAGATCACTGTGGATCGCCATAGTGAGACCCTGTGTCCTTTCATTATACCACGGGTGATAAGATCATGAGACTGAAAATATAGGTCGCGTACATATTTACATTTGTGAGTAATCCAAGATAAGAAAGATCTTAGATCAAGTTTTTTTTACGTATTATTTTTGCTACGCTCTTATAATCAAAAGAAGTGAATTACTACGTACGTGTTTTAAAAGATAAGTTAAATGTTGTCTAATTTTTTTTTTAAAACGCCTAGACTAATGAACTTAGCCAGATTTTAATGAAACAATACAGAGAAAGTCTGTAAAATGTCGAATAACAATTGGAAACACGATTATTGCTGATAAATCAGGTGATAGTCGCATTAGAGAAAGAGCTGGAAAAACCTGTGGTCCGCAAACAACACAATTAGCAATCGAAAAAGAAAATTTTCTGTGTTTATGTTAAGAGTGGTGGTGGTCCGTTCGGTGTAGCATATATCACCGGCCTACAAGGTTCGACCGAAAGAAAAATAAAAATATAGTGCTTCAAAGATATTTTTCGTTAATTTTTTCTGAAAATACTTTTCGTGCTGAGGTGATTTTCAATCGCGAATATTATTTTTGGGTGACGCAATGAAAAAAAATTAAGAAAAAAAAACTTTAAGAGACCAAATGATCGAATTTATGAAAATATTTTAATTTTTCTTAATTTTGAAATTCGAAAGTTCTGGGAAACTTATGCAATTTTTGAATTTTATGATGAAATTTGCAAACAATGCATTAGGCGCGACAATATCGCAATAGTGGGCTTGAAGTAGTACATTAAATTAAGCCAGTTTGATAATTAATGTTTCATATTTACTGATATGATAAGACAGACAGAGAATCAACACTATGTTCACGCCGATTGAATCAGTTTGTCTTATCGTTCGTATGAGGGAGACGTGCTGTAGATTTATAAAAACCGATTACAATACTCCGAAAAAATATGATAAGAGCTGAAGCTACTGGTTGCTAGTTCCAATGGCCTTGAGAGACGGGAAATATTATTTATAATTATGTTGAACAAACTTTGAATCATAATTTATTTTAATGAAGTTAGTTTCTGCAATTTAGTAAAAAATATGCCACAATCGATAGTCCTAAAAATATCACCACTGGCATTATTAAATCTGTTCCTGTGTAGGTGGTAAAACACGCGATTCTGACCATTTGCTTATGTCCACGCCGAAACATCTATTTACCGCGCTTTCAAATCTACTACTATCTGCGCTAAACTCACCAGACTTCTTCTTGAGAATTGAAAATCCAGAGCCTGGTTGTCAATGTGTCCGAGTCTGTATGCAGAATTAATGCTTCTTTAATTGCTGTGTGACTACAGATTCTGTTATAGAACAAAATTTGTTGTATTGCTTAATGTGAATACCTGCCCTGAGGGATTAATTTCACTGTATTAAATTAGCCGAAGCAACGACAATCACCGTCGCCCTGCTTAAACGGAAATTCCAGTTCATACAGAGTGCAGGCTTAATATTCATACTAGTCGATGCGAATACTTCAAAACAGCTTCTTGAAGCACAGCGTCCGGTTGACTTCGCAACTCCAAGGGATTATTAGGACAGTAAAAGTAGTTCATTTCTTATACAGACTCTGCACATGATTTCCAAATTATTGTGTCCCACCGTTACTATAATGACCGGCAAGACATTTGATTCTCCCCGCTTTCAAGAGATAAAACCCTTCAAGTATCATTGTGGTGCAATCCACATGATGGACAAAAAACTCACAGATATTTGTGTTGGTCAAGCCCAAATTTACAACAATTCAGTAAAGTCATCCAAGCACCTCTCAGACCGGCTTCATTTCTTTGATTTCCAGTCCAGTTGCCACAAGGCTCAATGCTTAGACCATCCCTTTTCAATTTCCAATCTCATCAACGATGAGTCCATCACCAGAATTGGTCTAGTTGCTGTACGATCCAATCTTGAAAATATAAAAAATAGAATAGACAAGAAAGATGTAACAATGGAAAATAGTAAAAAATTCATATCCAAGGTAGCGATCAGTTTCAATCGGGAAGTTCGTGTCGGACAGACTCCGCTGACGCCGAAAAACAACCAATTTTTTTTTTTTTAAATAACTTTCGTCCTTTATATTTAAAGCCAATAAGAGATTGAAGTAAAGCAAGGAAAAAGCTAATTAAGATCTTTTTTCTATAAACTACCAGTAGACAAAATTCTTATAAAAAAAACGTTCCACTCTTTCAGTGCTAGACCACTAGGTAATAACTTTGCAAAGTCCCAGAGCTCTTGTACAAAATTCGAAATTATTCGCTTATTGATAGTTCGCTTCCATCTCGACGTAGCGCAGCACACGTCCTTATTGTGGACTCCAGTCTAGACCTTTTTTGTTGAGGTTTTTTCGGGTTTCCTGAATCTCAATGTCTGTCTTGAACTGTCGATTCTTCGCCAAACGATCATGACAAGAACATTTGTATTGAAAGACTGCTCTATGCTGCATTTTGTTACACATAAATTTCAAACTACTTCTTTAGTTTCAGCTGGGAATCAACATTTGACTACAGACTCTTCAATTCTCAGGCTTTCCGTCGAGATTCATCCGATATATTCCTGGGGGATACTAGACCAATAGTCTGCAGAGATCAGGTTCATTATCATTTCCCTTTCTTCTCTTGATCGTTCGCTGAAGATCGTCGTTGAAGATAACGTCTTGCCAGACCACCACCACTGAAGTCCATTACAACTGCAATTTCTTGGTCAGTTTATCGAAAAAATTCAAAGCGGACGTACAGCGTACGTCAACCAGTACAAATATCAAAGTTTCCTTCAGTAAAATTGGATTATCAGCGTTTTCTCATTCGAGTGATCATTCATTTTGTAGCCGATTTACGCTCAAGTTGAACTGTCCTGATTGTTTCCATCTTCGACATTCGCTCGTACGCTAGACATTATTTACCAGGCTGAAATTTTTAGCTTTATGGAAATTTGTCTAAAAGGATTCTGTTTGAATCAAGTTTACATAAATTTATTCTGTTTCAATTTGAACCACATGGAAATATGAATGAACATACAATATTTTAATGTTCATTATTATTTAATGATCATTCGAGTATCTACGGTCTTGGATAGATAAACTGCATTTCTCTAGTATTTTCCCTGTTCAAATTTGAACAAAAGAGTCGACGTATGTTCAACAATTGCGCTTTGTACATGTATTCAGCTACAGTGCATTTTAAATAATAAACGCTCAACTAGTGTGGCCGTAATTTGTTGGCTTAATTTAATGTGCATGGCGTAATAAACTTTAAGTGTGGAAAATGTTGATTGAAATACGATTGAAGTTCAGTGCCAATTTTTGGTTTAAATCAACACCCGATGTGTTGAAATGTGACATTTTTTCAAGCTGATTTGAAGAAAAAGAGGTGGATTTTATAAGCTCTATTTTGATAGACTGGTTGAATGATTGTTTTCTGATTAACTTGAAGAAATGTATCGCAATTGGTAATAATGTTACGGCGTCCAGAGACACAGAGGGGATCAAGTGAACGTGGATTAGGACGTATGAACGATGAGCGTGAAGAAAGTAATGAAGAAACCAAGGGAATTGCAACAATTATCGTAAGAAGCATCCAGAGAATTTGCACCAATTACCGTAAAGCCCAACAGCAATCTGCTGACCATGAAAACGGGCAAAAATATTGGAAATTGGAAGAAATCGAGACCAGTTGCTTGCATACCACCTTTAAAACGATTTCCTCATTTGTACATGAAACGAGCCAGCCAATCAACGCAAACTGAACTAAACGAAATGGTTGGAAAAATTAAAAATGCACCAGACGAGTGTGAAGGGAAACAAACTATTTTTGATAATTAATAAATTGTGGCTGCAAACAAAGCACATCAATGAAGAAAACGTATCTATACTATCAGCAGTTAAGTCTTTCTCAGTGCCTAGTACTAAAGCAAACTTTTCTATGAAAAATCAACCACTTTAAAAATGATCCTCACCAAAAGCGGAGGTGTTAATTTAGTTAAGAACTTCAGACAGCAAACATGAATTAAAACAACGTCGTAGCGTTTCAACAGAATCGAAGGTAAGACCTTGAAGCAGCAAGACGGATTTGAAAGAGCCTTGAGGCATTTACGGTTTACTTTTTCGGAATGAAGGAGCTCATAAAGCTGGCAAGTTCAGACGAGAACTTGATCATAAATTGAACCGGATTGGGGATCCTTTACGTTTCTCAACAAAATTGGGCGGTTTAATGGTCCTTTTGTGTACGTGCTTTTATATCGTCATGCTAACTGTGGCATAAATTTTTTCATTCAAAACATCTTCGATGTAAATCTTTCTTGAATAATAGTGTATTCATGCAGTAAAATAAAAAACAGCAGAAGGCTCTCAGCAATAGTTGGTTACAAAGGGAAGAATGCAAGTGAAATCAACTTTTTAGCGCAATGCCTAAGTTCTCCGTTCTCCACGAAAAGGTTTGAAAAGTATACATAGCTTGACAAATGTTCCCTGAGCAATTCAGAGTTGATGTCTAGCTGTTTTACTTCCTTCCTACATCAACTTACTCCGACATTTCGGCGATGCCAGAAGAAGTCTATAGAAGCTGCGATGACCTTACTCTAATTAGATAAGCCAGTAAATATATATACCATTTTTCATCGGTACAAAGGCAAACTCATTTAATTCTGAATTCATTGAAGACTGGAAACAGTCTCTCAATCAACTTAATGATCAAAACGTAATTATGATGCAGCGTTTTTAATTTACTTCCAAAAAAAACGGAAACAACAAATAACAAAATAAAATTCTGTATCGATTTCAAGTAAAATGAAAATTCTATCCCAAGAAGTATGATAAATTCAACTTAATGGTCGGAACACATTCATAAAAGCGTTGCTTATTCAACTTCATCGGCACCGTATGATGCCTGATTCTCTTCTTACATTGTATATTTAATTGTGAGACTGTTTACTGAAACTATAATTAATTTGTTATAACATTTTAACACAGGATCTAATAACCCATTAAATATGTTCGAAATTGCCAATGGGAAGGGGAAATTTCATTGATGTGTTGAATATCTTTTGCACGAGTGAATTTTTTCTAATGGAAAAAAATTAGAAGAAAGAAATGCAAGCCGCGCCAGCTAGAAATAAAATATAGTTACTACCGTTTCGCTGATTTTACAAAATAAATCAATAGTAAAATATGTGTGTAGAACACTTAAGCCGAACTAAATCTAATAAACTTACCATTAGGTCCGTATTTTGCTTGATTTTTCTTAACTTGTTCAAGCGATAGACCTCGTTCGGGGTCTGTGCCAAAGAAGTTTAGTGCCTCATCGACGGTTTTTTGATGACCGTCCTCCATGTTTTATCTAATTATTGCTCGATAATTCTGCGAAAAAGAAAATAAAAACTAAATGAGTATGTTTTTGCGACATGTAACGATCGGAATAAGCTTTCTTGTGATTTTTAAACTATTAATGAGGTCAAAACGAAGAAACAAAGTTATGACCTCGATAAGGCGTAAGTATGATTTTTTTTCTTTACGCGATTTATTTATTTTTCGAGTTATTTATGTACTGAGTTGTGCTGACCATGCGATAAATAAATTTTCTGATCGGTGAACTCGCTGTTGTATTTATTTCTTATTCTATTAATTTCGTAAAGTGCAATATAGTAAGGTATGCTACCATTTGGATAATTGATTCGACGATTGTTAACTTGTTTTAATGGATAGTTTGTAGTATTACCGCAATCTGTCGAGGACTATTTTATTGTTCGTAAAAATAGCTTCAAGTTCTTTGAAGTGCGGTGTGAAGAGACGTTGACTTCTTTGTTTGTTTGCATCACGTGACGGCTATTTCTACAAAGAGAATTCGTCTCGCGATGTTGAGCTACGAATATGATAAAAAAAACACATTCGTAATGGAAGTATGATGTAGATAAATTGACGTAATAGACTGGTTGACGACGATATATTACATTGGCATTATGTTACCATTTTAGCAGCGTATATGTACTTTTTTTTTATAGATTAATTTCACTGTATTAAATTGTAGTTTTCAAGTTGAGTGCACATGAGAAAGCCTAGTGCAATGTTGTAGACAGAATGTGGCTGATTACTAAGCGAATCATAGGCTCGAGCAAGCGAAAGATGAAGGTAGGTATTTATTTTTGACCTAATTGATCAGTACTATGATCAGTCTGGCCCGATTGATTTTTCATTGACTGCAAAGTGGAAAAGTTAGATTAATGAGTTACAAAGTCAAACGCAATTATAAAACTTAAAGTGGTTCAAGACGAAATTGTATGAAATATTTCGTTGTAAGGAATTTAAAGATGGACAAACGGACATTGGTCAGCAGGAGCTCGTCGATTGATTCATCGCATCGTTTGCCTGATTTTTCCTGTTTTGCTGACTCTCCAAAATGAGTCTGAAAATGTTATTATCCATGACCAGACCTTTGCAATTCGGGATTCCTGCTGCCGCCCGGCACATTGTAGACGAATTATTTGGTGTACCAGATTGGACAGAGATCATTTTGCGAAGCCTTTCCAATGCATCTATTGATTTTTTTAGATTTTTCGGTTTCATTGACGTATAACAGCTAAGTTTTATATGGAATTTATTTTTCCTGTGCAGCTTTACGTTGACAAGATATTTTCGAATTTCGTCCTTTTGCCGTCTCTTCAAAATTGTGTTACCGTAAACGATCTTCAAATTATAGTCTTCTTTGTGCATTTCTCTTGTTGAATCGCCGAACTTCCATAGGAATTCAGAAACGTTTCTATAGCGTTTTTTGTATGGACCGATCGATATTAATGCAGCTGGCGTTTGCTACTTTTAGATGATTCTAAAAGAGCAGCGACTTTTGAATGATTCTAAATACTCGTAGATAGCGAATGATTCTAACCAGCAGTGACTTTTGGATGATTCGAAACAGCAGCGACTTTTGGATGATTCTAAACAGCAGCGTTCCATAGATTTCGATCAGTGGTCGTTGAAGGCATACTGAGCTAGAGAAAAATGGGGTCGAGGACATCTCGTAAGTCAGTTCACAGAGTATTCTGATTTGAATTTTGTGTCATTCATTGCTACTCTTTGCCAATCGAACGGTTTTTGCTGAGATTCTATTGGAACGTTGTCTATATCGGCACTAACAAACAGTTTTCTTAGACTTTGGTTGATAAGCCAATAGCTCAGTTTGATTCGAACCTTTGAGTTAGTAGCTATTGTAATACTACTTCTGTAATCCTGTTCGTATTTGTTCTTCGACTATGGAGAAGGCGTTATTTGGCGAGTTCTAACCATTTTCAGTTAAAAGCGAAAAACTTCTGTGAATGAGACATCTCTGTATGTTCGACTTGATCCTAAAGGAAGATATTCCACTCACCACAAGTATAACATTTCGTTAGAAACTTTCCATTCTTCGAACCAATTTAACCACATTTTATAACGTTTTGTAACAGGTACAAATTGAAAAATGTGGCACTGGCCAGTGAAGAAATATTTGACTACACTTTGCGCTATTGTCAAATATGTGAACAACAACGAGCTCGGTTTTTTTTATT
This sequence comes from Beris morrisii, assembly GCA_951812415.1. Classification (NCBI taxonomy): domain Eukaryota; kingdom Metazoa; phylum Arthropoda; class Insecta; order Diptera; family Stratiomyidae; genus Beris; species Beris morrisii. Next base: position 140,526,201 of record OX638311.1, read on the forward strand.
GTTTGTTTCATCTACCATTGAAACACTTCTGGAACACTTTCCACCATATTTGACTTTTGCATTCGTTTCAATAAGATCTACTTTTTTTTATTCCAACCTTATTAAGTCTTTTGTTCTAGACAAAAAATGTAATGTTGATAGCTGGGTACGATTTAGCGGAACGGTTTCGCTTTCAACTGATGCCTTGATACGCTACCGATATGCAAAACACCTCACGAATCTCTTGATAATTTTTTTTCGTGATATTTTCAAAAATTGAAAATAAAAAAAAATTTAAAATACAGAATCTTTTCTTTTCTTTTCAGTAAAGCAACAATAAAAAATTTCATTTCGTTTTTTGTCTCCACAAACTATTTTAAGGCTCGCAGCTCCCAAACCATTTTAGGTGTGGATGTAAGGCGTGAAGGAAGATGGCAAAAAATTCTGATTTTTACAGAACAGCTAACAATAAAAAGTCGAAAGTTGGTATTTATATAGGGACATTGTAGAGGCATGTTACAAAATCTAGGAGTATCAAGGTACAGGATGGATGGGGATTGCTTTTAGTCTTATGCTAGGAAGTAAGACATATCGTCACCTGAATACTACAACTAGATAACTCAAAAATTGTCACATATGGAGTAACTGGCCTATAATATGCATCTTGGTTTGCTCTATAACCTGCTACAACTAGACAACTCCAGAATGCCACCATTTTGTATATATAAGAAAAAAACAAAACTAGATAAGTTTAAAATCAGTTGTTGGCTGAATGTTAAAATTAGTTTTTCTCGAAACTAATATATTTAAGATGTCTAGTTGTAGTATTCAGGTGACGATATGATATATGTGCGTAGATCTACTGGAAAATTTTATTAGATAAAACAAATTTATATTTGCTTTTGCGTAGGCCTTGGTGGATCTAGGTACAACCTCACGCAGCCATGGGCCTATCACCTGTGGTCTACGTACAACAATGATGTTTGGAGCAGTAACAGTGTCCAGGGTGCTGTTACTTACCCTATGACTTCGAAGTGATCATATGAAACAGAAGAAAGTGGAGCACAAAAAAAAAATTTCAGTGGAAGGGGAGGGCTTTTATCTACACAAATTCTTTTAGGTTTGATGAGATATCGACTTCATTTTTCTTCTGTAAACTCTTAAGGCGGCTACAGACTTGTCCTGCTTTTCTTGTTTTTTACATAACGTGAGTTTCTCGTCTTATGTCAGGAAACAAATAAAACTCGCGAAAACACGAGAAAAGTTTTTACACACAATTCGCAAGTTTCTCGTTTTCGTGGTTACTCAGCATATCGTGAAGTATTTATGTAGAAAACTAGCTGAACAGAGCATTCATTTAGTTATTTCCCTTCCGATAAGTCTTTAGGCCGGCTTTGGGGCTTGCGCATACTACGGACTATTCAGTTGGACAACTTTTTTATTGGATTGAGCTGCGCAACTCAACTGACCAAATCAACTATTTAGTTGATGTTCATGCGCACATTCTTCAAACTATGGCGATATCAACCCAATATTACCGCTAATGGCGTATAATTGCGAAAAAGTCATAGAGATTTTGTGCTAAAACTGTCAACGCTGTATCTGTATCACTCCAGACAGATCGCTGCTTTTACTTGTGGCTCATGTGTAAAGGTACTACCAAATCTAGCGATGGTTGTAAACGATTTTTAATTTGCTGCGTCTGCGAATGGCCTGAGAGTTATCCAACTAGTCGATCTTCCACATAACTGCAGCCATTAACTATTCAACTAAACCATTGCCCGATTAAAAATCGTAAGACTACGGGTGCTCTTATTGTAAGCTCCTTGAAATAAATTCCAGGATTCTTTGATTTTCAGGGAGTGTAAAGGGCAGTACAAGTTCTCACGAATTCTGTCATATCTCTTAGGTCGAATGCGATTGGGATAACAAATAAGTTTTTACTTCCTCGTGCTTTTCATAGAATCTTATACAAATCAATTTCAGGATTTTTCGGTACTTAAGCCGCAAGAGAGTAAAAAGGGGTTCAATCAGGCATGCAGCAATATTTGCTAGCTACGTCGTGATATAGAACACCCTTTCATTACTTGTTAATTATACAAACGCATAAAAATCTGTTTTTCTATATTCCAAATCTAAAAGAGGATGAATAGATTTTCAGTAATTGCACAATGTCTCCTTTAAAGGTGCTCAATTTTGCAACCAAATAATTGTTCGGCAAATATTGCCTGAGGTAGTGGCTTGATTAATTGATCATTGTGTATCAACATCTTGCAAAAGTTTGGAAAATTTTAAACAATTTCATTTTATTTCGCTCCATTTAGGATGAGGTTGGTTTTTGTGTGTTTTTCTAGCACTTCGCAAAATGATATCCTGAAGAATAAAATACAACAATTTGAAACACGAAGATATCTAAAGCGATATGCAGTGCAATGTGGAAAAACCCGGAGATATCTTGGAAACAGCTTCCGATAAATAGGTCCACTTTGGTTTAGTTTTTTTTGAGGCAATGTTAAGTCGAGAAAATAAACTAACTGTCTGAGCGGAACTTCATTGATTTGAAGCTGATGAATGTGACGGTCAATCCAGCACGATACCTGCAAGAAGGCACTACCCAAATCCACTATCTTGCACCCCACACGCGCCACCCAATTTCAGAAAAGTTTTAGTTGGTGTTCTGCGTCATAAGATTTTCCCATACGTATGCAGTGTGGTTAATTAAGTAGTTATAACGGGTATTTTCACTTGTAGAATTTATTCCAGATCATTTAGTAGTCAGCTACCGGGTATCGTTAACGAGGAGTGAAATAGTCGGTAATATTAAAGATGTTGAGAATCACACGCACGTACGCCGATAGAAGTATAACAGTCAATTTTGTGTTAAGGTGAATATGTTTTAACTAAAGATTAACCGTGATGGATAATACAGAATTTCCACGGAGTTGACTGGTAAATTGCTTGCTTGTTTCCCGCAATACAAAGATGACTTCGATGTTTTGGATCGTTGTGGTCTTGCAGTATTCAATATTAATCTTTGGGAAGATTGTAACGACCATAGAGATATAAATACTGGAAACGACAAGACGCCGTTATTGTATGAAGCACTTTGAAGCATTTTGATGCCAAATTGAACGTTTTTGTATGGAGCGTGTGATGCCAGGTGGCAGTGAAATGCAAATAGTAGCCTAGTATTCAAATGTTTGGCGTTTTTCGTGTTCCAGACCGGAGTATAACATAAATGTGAGTAAGGTGCTAATAGTAACAAAGTTTTTATTACCGGTCCTTTGCGAGGAATCGTACGGCTTCAAAACAGTCGCTGTTCGTCATCTCCAGTACATATATCTCTATGGTATCGACCTTCTGATGTATTTTGACCATTTTGAAAGCGTTCAAATCGTCTGTAAAAATGTATAAAGTGCCAAATCTGTTTTGGGAAAGAGCACCAAATGGGAAACATTATCGGACGTTCAGCAGTCCGTTGGATGAATCTTGTTGTGCTGGTACACCAGGTTGAAAGAACTCACCGAAAAGAAGCTTATATATTATAGAAAAAATTACCTTCTTCCAATCGAGATTCAAATTTTCTTTTCCCAATGCAAGTCTTTTTACGACGTGTCTCATGAACAGTAGTGATGGGATAAATCGGTCATTTCATTAACCCATTTTCGTCGAAGTGACCGATTAAAAAGATTCGGTCATTTGGGTTATTTCGGTCACTTCCATGATTCGGTCGAAATGACCGACCGACCGAAATGACTCACAACATACGAAAAATTACAAGTCGGGCGATAGGTCAGCGGTTACTAGAAAAAATATTCTCGTATCGTACCCGACGTTGATAGCCGTACAGCGCCAAAAGTTTCTATTCGGCTTTTCGAGTCGGTCGGTACTCGGTGCTCGAATAATTCCATTATAGACACTTTGGGGGAATTGCACAGTAGTGGTTTTTCCACTGTGCTTTGAAGTTTCACATCATAAGCTAATAAACGTATTCGAACAGTATTACAAGACACAATTAGACCCCAATGATTGGGTTATTGGAAATCACTTTCAGGACTTAAGACAGTCAAAGAAATTTTTGACTTTCTCAAGTGAGAGATCCTCGGAATTCCTTTCCTTAAACAGATATAACGCGAGGGTTATAATGGGATATTTGTCAGGTCATTTTTACGATTACCACTTTAAAATCATCGAGAAAGTATCACTAGATGCATGTCGATTCTGTGAAACCGCTGCACACATTTTGTGTGATTGTGACGCAGTTACCAGATCAAGAAGGCAGACTCTCGGTGTATTCACTCTCACCTATGAGGACCTATGAGACAGCGCTGAGTAAAATCATCTCCTTTCTTAAGGGAATAGATATGACCTAGGGAGTGGTTAAGAGCCAGGAACAAAAGACCACTCAGGTCGTGGTTCGAGTAGCAGAAGAAAGTAAGGCTTCTACCGGCTCATCCAACAAATAAATAACAATTCCCAAATATAGACGACGTACTCTTTTCAAACATCAGTTTGTCCTCCGGATTCGTAGTTTTTCGAACAAGGCCACAATCGGGCACAATCGATGTTTTTTTGCGTCGGGATAAAATTTCACACATCTACTTATAAATGCCTTCGACTTTTTGATGTAAATACTTAGCAGCGGGCTCCATGGGACATTTTTGGTCCTTGCGGTTGCTAACACGGCTTCGTAACATGATGCGTGCGTGGTACACATTTTAAAAGGTTTTTCTGTGACCAAATTGACACTTTGTATACAAAGCGTCATTGGAAAAAGGTCACGCTACCTGCTTGCGTTTCACTCTAACATCTACCTGTTCTCAGGAAGGAAGAGCGTTGGACTAAACGTTTTTTATAATGGCTGAGTTCCATGTCAAGGGCACAGTTGCTCAGTCCGAAGTACTGGAGGCAGTACAGTTTCACAGTTCAACGAACTGGAAAAATTTCATCATATCTACATACTCATGCTGTATGAATGTCCTCTTCGAAAATGTGGAATAAGTTTTATTTCTAAACACACCAATGGAGGGGGTTTGAACCCCCTGTGTACGGGCCTGCATGACACAAAAAATCCAATCTCACACGGTCTTAACCCTTCATAAGAAAGCAATAAGACGAGTATGAGAAGGATCTTATGAGACGTGTCTTAAAGTCTATCATCATCACCCTTAAACGCGCCTCGGATTTCGCTCACAAAATTTTAAAGTCGGAGGATTTTTAGCCGGGACGGGGTATTGTTGAAAAACACGAAAATAATCGAGGTTCCTGTTGGGATTGTCTAAAATGCTTTGACCAGGCTATCGAGGACTAACTGGGTGTTTAATACCGAAAAAAACAATAAAAAATGGGAACAAAGCTCTTATTGATTTGATGAATGAAGGCGAAGCCAGTCAACGATGTCATCGATAGAAATTATCGACTCACGCGTATTGTTTACTATCTTGAGAATCGGCATGCCGGAACGCTAGTCCGATTCGTTTTCGCCACGACGGTACGATAGTCGGCCTTTGTCGTTCCAACTTCTGGCAAGACTGACGCAGTCGTTTTCCCAGTTGGTCGACCGGCTTCGAGTTTTGTGGCGGGCCCGATGCACCTGGGAATAGTCAGGTATTTACCTGGAAAACATACGAATCAATAATCAGGAAAAATACCATCGTTTCGCCCGATCCGCCCGTAAAAGGCACTACGCACTCGATTTCAGAAGATTTTACCATCGAGCACAAGGTTCTAAACCCCTTCGCAGTTGACGTAAGCACGTCTTAGAAGGTTTTTTTTTCGCTCCAAAGACCGTGGAACAGCTGTCGTCACATTCTGACGTTTTTCTTCTTTTTGCGTCCATTTAGGAATGTCATGACACCACAGAAAACGGGCCACCCCGCCGCTTAACGACAGAACAAAGCAAAATGCCGCGTCAAGCCGTTTCACTCACGAGTTTCACATCCGAAACTTCTGACTGACACAACGAACTTTAGTTCTTCGGAAAAGAGGTCCGGGCGTCACGACTCACGAGCCGTCATTTTAGCAAATTACAAGGTAACACGTGTCCCAATCGTCCAGCCGACCGAACATCGCATTTTTTCTTTCGCTTCTTTCTTTGAATGGGAACGTGATGCGATTTCGCGGCACTGATTCAGCGCGCAATTTTATCCAGGTTTTTCGAGAACTTACGTTTTTCTTATCTTACGGTCGGGGCCAGTTGTTCTTTTGGCGCCTTCAATTTCCAGCCGAACTGTCGAAATTCTTTCGGAAAAGCGCACTTAAAAACTCTCGTCGCGAAACGAACGAGAAACACACACACGAGACACGAAACCTTCGCCTTGGGGGGCTTTTCGATGCCGGAAACTTTGGGGCGGCGATTCAGATAAAAAAAATACTTTTAAAATTAAAAAAAGAAACTTAATGGAACTGTCTGTCGCGCGCGTAAACGTCTTTTTTATTTAAGTTGTGTGCAGGGAAATCGCTTTAAACAAAACCACCGACTTCATTTTTTCCTACACTCGTACGGTACGTGAATAGTTGGGGGGACAGCAGGCTTATTACTGCCAATCTGCCGGATAATCGCGGCGCCGTCAAGTTGGTGCGGTTCGATGCAGATGTGACAACTGTTGAGTTTCGGATCGATTTGTCAACGTAAAGTTGGAAATTTCGTGAAAACTTTTGGAATTTTCGCGATAAGATGAAATTTTATTAAGTTTTGAGTTGTTTGGGTCACATCTGTTCGAGTGATTGACTCAAAATTGAAAGTTTTCCCAGAAATTTTCCCTTCTGGCGGTTCGAGTCTGTAATTCCTCAACAGATGTCAGAGTGAAGACCGGAAGTGAGTAGGTGCATGCTGTTGACGTTACATTCACCCGGGAATTATGGCGTTGCTTTTACTTGTGGCCTCAACATTATTTTTAAATGTTTTGGGTTCGGGACGGGCCTTATGGACCGACAACATTAAGTAGCTTCTGGGTAAGCTAAAAATGTACCTTGTACTCATTCCGGGAATCTGATCGTAAGTGTTTTTTGAAGATACAGTAAATTACTTAAAACCGTTTTACGTTGGCAGGTTTGCGATTGGCTAAAAACTGCTTTCTTCAGTAGCTGGCTTTAACAAACTAGCCTTAAATATACAAAAAAAACTGCATGATGTAAGAGAAGCACAACTATAGTTGATTATTCGATGGAATCCATCGAACAAGAGTCCAATTGACAAAATATTTAGGATTAACTATCGATGAGAATTAAGCTGGATTATGGACATAGTATAAGAAGGAACACAACGCCGATCATGCGTTAGAAGAGAAGACATAGCTAATTGAATACACACATAAAGAAGACTTTGTACAATATCAAATATAGCTTACGATCTAATAAGGAGCCAATCATCGAAATATAACCTGAATAAAATTTATAGGAGAACGAACAAAGCCTTTAAGGGGGCAGTCTAGTTGTGACCGTTTGAAAAAATCGTTTTTTTTTTTTGCATTTTTCGAAAGTATGTACATTCAAAAATATTGTGAGAAAAATTCATAAAGATCCGAGCAGTCTAAGTGCCAATGTCGAGCAGCTGCTTGTATTAACACAAACTTATTATTAAGGTTGCTCTTCTGCTTTCACCGGCAGTTATATTTCGACATTTGAGGTTTCTCTACTGCTTTCACCGGCAGTTATATGTCCACATTTGAAACTGTAAGGGTAAGAGATTCTGGAAAGGCAGAAGGGATCCTGTATGGTCCGGGTATCGCTGATTAGGCGTACGTATGATTTTTTCACGATTTCGTAGAAAAAAACTTTAACCGCGTTTTTCTCGAAACAACGTTTTCTCGGCTCACGGGACTGAAATTTTCGAAACCATTCAACCGATCTTGATGCAAATTAGACCACATATCCCTAAAATATATAATTTCGTCTGGAACTAGAACCAAGTGAAAATTTTTATTTTTACTATTAGATTTATAGATAGATTTATTTAAATTCATTGGGTTGTATAATAACAAGTAAAAATAATTCAGTGATTAGATCTTAATCTTTACAGCTGCAATTGAAAATTTTGCATTCTATTTGCAAAAACTTACGTTAATCTGACACAGTAAAATGTTCAAGGAAAAATTTTGTTAACAAAAAACCTTGCTTGAAAGAACCTTAATGACTAACTTAAACACTACTTAAAAACTAAACAAAAACTAAAAATATTTTTACTATTAATTTTGATGCAAAAACTAGTGGAAAAAGGACAATTTTTTGGTATTCTTCCGAAAAAGTCCGCCATTTTGTTATTTATGCATGAATATTAAATCTTCTAGTTCCAGACAGAATCACAGTTATACTGAATCTATAACTTTTTAATTTTTTTGTGTCAGATGAATCTGCTGAACAAAATCAATCCCGTCAGCCACCTATGTATTTTTCACGCAGTTACGTTTAACGAGTATTTTCAACAACACAAAATGTAAAAAGTAAATAAAAAAAATGTTTTTAGCTAGTTTTAGAGTATATTCATTAAACCCAAAAAGAATGGCATCGATAGTTATTCTTGTAAACTCTAAAAAAATTCCTAAAAATAGCCATTTTTTGGGGCATCCAAAGTAGACTGCCGCCTTAAGGGGTTATACTATATACACCTCAAAATCGATTTTTTAAAAAGGTAAGTAAGGTAAATGTCCCAATACGCGACCATGTAAGCATTGCTTTCATATTCAATAACGAAATATCCATTTCTATACTAATTTGATTTTCACGATCATTGTTTTAGTCAAAGTCGATATATTATTCTGCAAATACAATTGTTTTTCACAACACACGATCATTATTTTAGAAGATATTCGAAAAAACGTTAATCGATGTACTTGTACGTCGTTGCGACCACATGATTGACCCGTTGTCTCGATTTGCGACCAGTCGTTTGTCCCGATTCGCGACCAGTCGCAATCTGGTATTTGAGACTATGTCATGAAAACTGATAATTGGGTTCTCAAAAAGGACATATGTTACACCATTAGCCGTAATTTTAATCTCCAAAACATCGATGATTTATTTTTGTTGAGGATTTTGATTCATCCGGACGCACAAATGTACATTCATTAATGTTTGTCCCACTCAGCGACCACAGTAAATAAAATGCATATTGATACCTTTAGTTTAATTAAAACACGTACAGTGACCAGCTACTTGTCCGAGTTGAAGATATTGGCAGAATTAAATTGTTAATATCGATCCAAGTCACTTTGGCACTGAATAAACATTCAACGGTCCAACTGTCAAATCTATTAACGAAGTGCCGTCTACAGGCGAAATGAAACAAAATGACGGGTGAACGCGCGTACTATGAAACTGAAATTTTTTTTTAAATTCAGGTGTCTACTTAATTGTACCGTGAAAAATATGCGCATCAAGAGCATAGTTCACAGATCATTATGAATATTCTACTTGGACGAATAATTTTGAGAATCTATTTATTTTACTCATAATTCATTGAAACTGGTCGCACGGCGGGACATGGTCGCGTATTGGGACATTTACCTTACTATCCTTTAAGTATTTCCCCTGAAAATTTCATAAAGAAATTCGTAGTAATGATAAAGTTATAACGTTTTGTAACCGACCTGGTGAGCAACGACCAACGGTTGGCGCGTAGGTGTTCGCGGCCTTTGTCATCTGTTTGACTATGAGTTTTTTTAATTTCGGGTATTTATGACCTTCTGTATAGCAGGGACATGTTTTGAAAAGTTGGCGAGGTTTAGGTATACTTGTTCCACTGTTAAAATTCACAGAACCTTATTTCAATATAAACTGTACCTTACACTTTAAACTCGTTTTTCTCGAAACAGCATTTTCAAATCGGTACCAGGATTATCTCCGCGACTACTGGACCGATCGGGACCTAGTTTTGCACAATTGTGTTTAATACATTACTCTTGCGTTTACCGAGACGTTTTTTCGATATCTTGCTTAGTTTTCTTTTTTTTATCACAATTACTGAACAATTTTGAGGCGAAAAATAGCATTTTTAATTCCAGAGGCTGCCATGATCCGAGATTTTTGTATTTTGAAATTCCGGCTCGGTAAACTTTAGTGCTATGTATTTACTTTAAAAAAAAAAATTATTTTTCGACAAAAAATGGCGGAGGAAAGTCTGGTACCGAAATCACTCTAAAAAAAACACGTCCCAGCAAAACGACTGTAACTTTTTTACCGTTTGAAATTTTCCAACGAAATTTTCACATAATATAGACAAAATGTAATACTTTAAAAGATATATAAAGGTTGTTCAATTAAATTCAGTTTTATGCACGAAAAAAATTCTTAAAGATAGCCGTAGTTTTAGCCGTCCGAGGTGTATGTAACCCCTTAAATCAGTATATAAATTACCTAAACTAACGCCCTCGGAGGACCTTTACCAAACCAATAAGGCACCAATATCGACCAAGAACCGCCCGAATAAGGAATGATCCCATTTTTGAAGCCATGAGCGAATTCAATTTATTGCCCATTAATATTCTGTTGGCGAAAAATATCGTGCATTTGAAAAAACCAGCCAACTTGACATGAAATAAAAAATGCTGAAGGATTAAAAAACAGAGAGACTCTTTAAGAATTTCATTTGAGAATGTGCAATGGGCTCAGTCGGACACTGATCTGATGGTGACCGGCTTTGCATGCTTTAGCAGGAGTATGTTTACATGTCGACATTTTTAATTTTTTCTGTTCGTTGAGCTGAGAAACTGAGAAACAGTTCTTCATGCACGAGGACCATAATGTCCGAAATTCGATCAACGAAAAGTTAAGGCTCGACATCAGAATTGAAGAAGACACACAAAACAAGTAAAATAAATGTTAGTTATTTTAAATTATGCTGTCAAAACAATATGAGCATAAGCAGACGAATCTCTTGGACGGCAAACGGTGACCTTATTTTGCAGGAAATTTGGCAAGAAAACATTTCATAAAGGTTTCATTTCAAAACTATCAAATCGCATAGCTTCATCTTAATCATTAGTAGAAGGGCCGTGTGCAAGCAAATTTTTAATTGCCAACTTAAGTCCAAAAGCGTAGTGAAGAGACTTGTGAGATCAATTTTTTTTGTGGGGAGAAATTTAACCATAGATAACTATTTCATGTCCATTCCCTTGGTTGATGAACTACATTTGGAATATAATACGGCCACCGTGGGAAAACTCAACACAATTTAAAATACACCTTACACCCAAGCTGGAACGCCAACGTATAACGATTGTTAAATCTCGCAACTATGTTCAAAAACATGTACAAACTCTACTTGCTCTCAGTATCGGTAAAATTTCGATGTATAATGAGAATTTCGTATGAATTAGTTCAAGTTTGATTTTACAAAAAAGGTCAATTATTGCACAATCCTAGAGTACAGCTAATAAGCGTATAACGATCGTTCAATGCATGTCCGAAAGGAGCCTTGCAAAAATTCTTCTGGAATCGAATAACTCAAAAGATCCCCGATTCAAAATCGGAGCAATAATGGCGGAATCCAAGTCAATTGACATCGCATCTTCAGATGTTTTTAATTTATGCTTAATGGGTGCGAGGAAAGATGGAATTTGGGGATCAGATTGAATACCCGACCTTGGTCACACTTTTAAGATAGACTACATCTGCTTTTATGCGAGGACCAGAGGCATTGCGTGTTCAGATTGCGAGACTAACGAGCGAGCTTATTTATGAATCAATAATTGCGAAAATTACGGGATTGCGATTCCAAATTTTGAAACAAGGATAACGTTACGTCAATGCTAACTGTTACCACCTCCATTAAGTGTGATCTAATCTGAAAAAGGGCCACAATCCTGGGTTATATAACAGACTTGTATATCGCGATAAAAGTAAAATTTTTACACCAAACCATCTCCAAGTTAGACAAAGTCATCTAAAAACAATACCGGAGCTGAAAAGGCAACTTCAGGACCTTAAGTATTTGACAAAATTCTGTTGGATCAAGTGTCTTGGTCTATAGACACTCACTGAAATGTAGTAAGTATTAATGAGTGGCGAACAAGCGTTACAAGATGAACAATGCTAAATGAAGCAAGCTACTCTAATAATTCACGTTCAAGTCAAAATTTGCTAAAGCTACACAGAATTCCCCCTCTTCTGTGTTTTAATGCTTCAGAATACACCCACTCGTCGTTGGGTCCGCAGAACCATATGATCTCAAGGTCACAACTTCTACTGCTAAAAATGTTTGTGCAAATTTTGCACGATGGGTGCAAATTGAAACAATGTCGAAAGACCCCAACACAAAAAGGTGAAAAAAATTTTAAAAGAAGATCTGTTGCTAGGAACTGCTTGGAGCGTTGGAGCCTCCTGGAAGTGTGAGCAATTCGAGAAGCTGATGGCATCACCACCTGAATATTGTGTTTATTGCAGCTGTCTGACAACTACAAGATATTCGTGGATCAAGTGCATGTTAAACGTTGACAGACTTAAGGATCGCACAAAACAACGCGACTTTTCCACTATTTTACGCGAGAAATCATCTATGTACGTACATTTGGCACTGAGAAATGCGTACCTACCACCTACACATGGACGGGAGCCAATCAAAACTACCCGTTTTTTGCTCTGTTAGAAATTTATGTTACATCTCCCAATTTGTTATTGCTAGTGAGTTCGGCCACATTGATAAATATTCCGAACGGTGAAAGGAAGTTGCAGTAGATGTATCCAAGGTGTAACCTACCCAGTGAGAATTTTGCAGTGCATCAACTATTCAAGAACAGGATATAGATGCTAACATTTCTTACTATAAGATCTCCTTTCAATCAAACCATCAAAAGGTTTCCTACAAGGCAGTACATTACCCCCCTATTGTAATAAATTCAAGATCTTAAACTTCTTATCACATTTGACGTAGATGTACAAGGCTATTCAGTGAACCCAACCATCCAACAATTTGAGACGTTCTAAAGAAACCATTGGATATGGTGGCACAAAAACTGAGTTAGGACAATGATAGTCACTTTAATGAAAAAAATTAACCGAAGCAAGAGAAGCAGCGGCTACAAAAGATAAACTGTTCTCTACACTTTTGAAAAGGGACTGGACTCAAATATGCAATTTAAAAGGATAAATAAGAGGATTGCGCTTTTCTGTTCAATTCTGGTCATTCTATATTTCACATCTACAACATCTCTCATTAAAGCGGAACCGGAATAGGTAATCTCCTCCTAATCCTTATCGAAGTGAGGCAAAAAAAGGGTCCTTCCGACTAACATCATTGTTCAGATCCCGAAAAATATGACCTTAAGGACTACAAAAATCATGTTTGTGGAGTTCTCTGGAAGGCAAGAAAGATTGTATCTGAAATGCTTTACATTTGAGAGGTGGCCATGATCTATCACGTTCGAGAGTGAGAGTAGTACCCTAGGCGAACTCTTTATGCCCATTTTTCATTATTGCTCATTTAGGTACTGGGCAGCATGTGAACATTTATCAGAATGGCCTTTAAATGCCCAAATATTGATCATATCGATTTCATCTAAATGTTTAATTTAATTTAAATTAAAAACCTAGGTTTAATTATAAGGGACCGCGTGCGAAAATTAACCGATAATTTTGGATATTTACCATGTTGCCATGCAAAAGTTGAGTTTGAATTGGGCTTTCGTCGAGTTTATAAAGAAATAGTTCAAATAGTGAGTACAACCGATGATTAGAACTAACATTCTAGTGAACAACCAAATTGGTTTAAATATGAAGCCAGCTTCACCTTATCCATAAAGTACTATGACAAACTGAAGCTTTTTTTTAATTCGCAGCAATGAATTTCGGTTCAGGAACGCACATAGAGAACTCACGTCAATACCGCCAGATTTAAGGATATTTCGAAAAATTGCATGATAAACCCCAGCAGATTCAATTCAACCCGATTATGAAACAGCTTCATCGGATCTAGTCCAACAAAAACTGGCCTTTCCAGTGAAGGTATTTCGACTGTTATGTCCTTAATAGCAATACCCAAGGCAGCGATCATGTGGTGCTCGCACAAGAAACTCCTCTGACGCCGAAAAAACAACCAAAATTTTAGTCTAATTGGGAATTATTAAATTGCCAATTTAGATGGTCGTGTATCTAGGGCTTAAACTGATGTTGGTGACAATGTTCAATATAATCACAAGTCCTGTTTCTGGTGGCAAACCTCTAAGATGTCAGATAAAATCATCTCCAAACAGAGAGTCCTCCTGTGGTAGAACGACGATATTCAAGGGTGTTAAATTATTGCTCGCATTAGGGTTCCGTGTTATCATGTTTAAGCTTACAAATTTAAGGATTAAGAATCCTTCGATATATTTATTGTCGTCAAATATCAAAATTGAATGAACTTCTTATCGAAATATTCGATGAGTTTAACCAACTAGTGATTTAGCTTCTGCATTGATGCCATGAACGGCAGAGTATTTCCATAAAACTGACGCACATACCGACCTTAATTCTACCGGTCTAAAAACTTATCAAATATTCCGGAACCCAAATAAACTTTGCACACGCTTAATCAATTCCATAAAAATTATTCGTTTTTCACAATCATTTTCATTGCATAAATCTTTCACTATACCACGCAAAAAAAATTATGGTTTACTTCCCAAAACTCTGCGTGTTGTTGCCTCAAATTCACAACAAAATAAACAAACTTTTAACGCGAAAAAAAATATTGAAAAAATAAAATAAAATATTTATAATCACTTTTAAACATTGCTGTGTAAAGTTCGAATTAAGTACAGAGGATATAATGTAGAAAGTTTTTCAAAAAGAAGATTATTTAAATTAGAAAGTTACCAGGGGATTTTCTTTTGAATTGAAGTAAAATGTTTATGTTTTATAGAAACACTGACGAGGAAATCTGGTTAAATATATATGATAAGTAAGAAGTATGTTTAGTTAACAATAAACAATAAAAATACGAAACAAAATATTACCAAAATTAATGCAACTCACCGGGCGATATTTTATCGATTTATATCCGGGGTTTTATATGGAAAATAACATCAGAAGTGGGATATTTTGGCAGAAGGGGTGAATTTCCGGAATTTTTAAATAATGAAAAAGTTTAATTATTACAAAATAATATATATATGAAGTCGTCAGCAATTGGTTCGTTCCGGGATAGAACACGTGATCGCTTGCTAAATTCTATTCTAAATATATAACGTTTTCGAAAAGAAGAAGAAGAAGAACTAGAAGCGGCCACACACCTTTATATACACTAAACAATTTATACTAAATGATGTATAGAGCACACTATAGGATGAACCATTTCTTTTTTTTTATTGAATATATTTCATACAGACATCACCTTTTCTCATACAACACGTTCACGTTCCGAAGACCCAGAAATACTCAAAAATATACACTACAAAAAAAAAATAGAAAATTGTTGAAAAAAGAAGAAGAAGAAATTGAAAATGCTGTAGAAGAATTCGAAACTTTGCGAACGATAGACAACGATATTAGCTTTAGTAGCTACCTCAAACATATGTACCAGGCGATCGTAGCTACTAGCTCTAGCTTCGCCACTATATTGAATAACACTTTGTGAAAAGTTTTTCGAAAAATACCTAAAAATAGTATCGCGAGGAGTATGCGATTAAATTAGTGATGTTTACTAGCTTATGGTGTGCTATAGATAGGTCCATTGTAGTCCTTTTGGGATGCCTTGAAATGTTTGTCCCTTGTTTTTTTTTTGAATCAAAATTTTCCTCTAGGTCAACTCTAGCACTATACTAGCTATGGTCTAATAAACATTAGATGAATAAAAGGAATCAGCCTGTTCCAGTTTTGAAAGGTTGGGGGGGGGGGGATCATGTGGTGCAGTCGAAGTAGTTTTGTTGAAAAGATTGTTTGCGTTTATTTTTAGATACGAGGTCTCTAGTTTTATCTTTTCCTTATATTTTATTATTATTTTAAGAATCGTTTTGATTTTGACGGTTGATAGTCAAAATTTTTGACCGATTGATTCGATTACGTTGAAAACGTTCGAATCAAATTTCATTGTTGTTACGATTATGTGTAGCTAATTGTTTTTTTTTTGTCATATCTTTTTCGTCTTAGATAATACGAAATAGCGTATGATCCTATAATAGTGTTAAAAGCTTTCCGAGTATTTTTGGGTACACAATAAATTTGCCCGATTTTATTTAATTTTTTTTTTGCTATAAATAAATCAAAAGATGGCTGTGAAGATGTGTGTCTTAAAGACTAGGAAGAAATCCGGTGCGGGTCCGACTCTATGAAGTTGAGTAGTTGCTATAGCGAATTAGAATCACGTCGAATTTGTATAGTAGGTAGATAGTATCCAGTCAAAGTATAAAGGCTATAATATCACTAAGGATGTGTGTTTATTATTTGGAGGCTTATATGTTCCTGTTTTGTTGCACTTTGATAGCACTTTTAGTATATTCCACTCAAGTTATTCGTTTTTCTTTTTTAATTTGCGTAGGATTTTTTTTTTGCACGCAAAACCAAACTTTTTTTTTCACAAATTATTTTAGTATTATTTTATTCACCAACTGTTCAGTTCTATGAATTTTTTATCACACAATTTGGAGTTTTATTTAATGATTTTTTTTTAGATTTTTTTTAGTAGAATAGAAAACTTACAAAAAAATTTTTAATAATATTTTGCTAGAATATGCGCCCGTATGCACCACTAAAATATTGTTATATAAGAGGCCTTGGGGCCCAGCCGAAGTTATTAAAGCTAGGCTAAGGATCGTACTATTGAAAAGATCGATGTCGACTGATCACTAGAAGAATTAAACTCTGCCAGTGTATCTAGTCGACTCAGAGCTTACGACGGACTCAGGTTTGGCTGCGGTCCCAGATGGCCTTTTGATTACCCGGGAAAAACACTTTTAGCCATCATACAAAAAGCACGAGCAACGATCGGATAGCGTAGAGCGCATGTACACAGCTTGAAAATACGTACGACAAAAATCCCGAAAAAAAAAATTTAGATAAAAACTACCCGAACGAACTATTTTTTTTTTAATTTAATTTAAATTTTTTTTGTTTTTAGAAAATACTAAGTGTGGTGTGTAGAGCAAGAAGCAAATAGACAAGATCGGAGATCCCTAGGAGTAGCACACAGGAGAGAGATCATTTTAAGATTTACTAATTATTTTTATTATTCCCAGGGCCGAACTTAATTATGATCGGGGTTTTATATTGCGTTTTTTTTTGTTTTTAATTTAAGAACTAATTATGATCGTGTTTTTTGGGCACGATCATCCCTACCTATGTTTAAAATGTTGTCATTGATTAATGTTTAAATTTAAAAAAAAATAATTGACCAATATTACATTTTGTATAATGAACACCAATGTATGATCACAAAAAAATTGCAAGGTGGATTGAGTCCTTTTGTCAATGCAGTTATTTTTGGTGAATTTGAAATTTTGTATTATTGCTGTTTTTGGAGCTCATTTATAGAGTACTTGGCTGAGAAGGTTCCCAAAAAAAATTTATTTTTGGTGAAATGCAGATCAATCTTCGTCACAATCAATTGCATCAATTTGCTCGCTCCGTCATAGTCGCTTTTGCCGTAGAAAAGTTCGGCACATGCTCTTTGATAATTGTATAGTTGGCAAAAGTTTAATCAACGATATGTAGCCTTTGGACCGATCGGTATTTGGTATTTCTGTTGTTTTCAGCCTTGAACTCCTTGATCTTGCCTTGTTGTGTGAGGAAGAAAATACGGAGTTTTTTTTCGAATTTTAATTTATAATAGTATACAAACAATCGATGACGTCGATATTTATTGAGTGTGAAATACAAAATATAAATATAAGTTTGAAGATTTGTACAAGAAGGTGAACGGACCCATTCTGTTACCATAGCGTGGAATTGCTAAATTTGATTTTATTTTAGATACTGAGTGGTTAAGTTCACCTAATTTGTGTACGTTATTTTTTATTCAATGAATTCCAAAAAAAGTGTATAGTTCGAGATCAGCAGCCATTAATGTTAAACAAATTTCAAAGCGACATATTTATTTTTTTCTTCAAAGAAGAGTTCTTAGTTTGGCCGTTGAGACTAAGTTGAATCATATGAAACACTAATCTGATGATCAAAACTTGGTCTTTTGCATTTTTGACATGTTGGTTTATTAAATATTTTGAATTTTGAAAATTTTTGGATTATAATATCCTCCAAAGAAATTGTACGAGGAAGATTAAAATTTTGTTTGTGCATATAGGATAACAAGTGTAGTCTATTTAATATGAAATTTTTGAGGAGGGTGGTGAAGCACGGAGGAAGGCATGTCAAGTTATCAAATTAATTTTACTTGTGCGTGCTCTATATAGACACTATACATACATTTTTTAAAACTTTTCGATATGCAACCTCTAAACGGGTATAAAGTGGTCGTGTACGTTTTCACGAATTCCGTCATATTTCTTAGGTCTAATAAGATATCGAATTTGCTTTCATACCTAAAATCTTTAAATATAATAGGAAATTAACCAATTTAAAAATTGTTCGATATCGCCCAGACTGTTGACAGACTTATTTTATTTATTTAAGCATTTTTTTTTCAAATTTGATAAATAAATAGGGGGCCCTTAAAGTAAAAAACAATTCGTTATCTCATCAGACCTAAGCGATATGTGGGAATACGTAAAAACGAACAGAACCATTTTACACCCTCTTAGGGGTTGAATAACGGAAAATCCTGAAATTAATTTTTAGATCGTTATCTATGAACCACATAGAAGTAAAAGCGAATTCAATCTCATTAAACCTAAAAGATTTGTCGGAATTCGTAAAGACTTGAACCGTACTTTACATGCCCTGGGGTTGTTAGTACTGATGAAGGTTTATAGAGAATTTCTGCAAAACACAATTTTGTTATACAATCAAAATAAAAAAAGCTAGGTTTCAAATTCTGGCTTCCACATGATATGTTTCATTACTTGATATTGATATTGTCTCGAAAAAGCCTGAACTTCTTTCCAACAATTTTCTGAATTAAACCCGTACTGAATAATCAGTACTAAAAAATTGTTGTGCGGGTAAGGAGGATGAAATACTTAAGTGGCTCGCAATACGTATGGGCTCTCATTTGATCCAAATATACATATGTATGTACGAGTATATTACAAAGATGAAAAAATCTCCAAACAGTTGCCCTCTTTATTTGGTGTCGCTACTAGGAATCTGTTGTGAACGGAGGCCTTGGAGTGGTTATTTCGACTTAAAAAAGTCAAAATAACCACTCCAAGGCCTCCGACCACAACAAAATGGCGCCCAATGTGGGGCCAGCCACAGCTACGCTTGGTGCACAAAGCGTAGCTCATCAACACGCGCGAGTTCAGAAAAATTCCGCGCAAAAAAGTTGATGGGCAACAGGACTTAAATTTCGTCGTTCTGCGACAGAATTTTCGCCTGAACGGCAACAACAGTCCAAGTGTACAGCTTTTCTGATTTTTCCACAGCAAACCATCTCATCGGTCTTGTATGGAGGCAATGTGGAACTGACCTATTGACGACCCGTTTTGGCAACCTTTAGGCGCCAACTCGGTTCCATAGGAAAGGGAAACATTGTCTGTATGCGGGATTGATGTGATACTTGTTGGCTCAGACTTTGTTTTCTTGACTCATTCCACTTTTGTTTCGTAAGTACCCTTTTGAGAGCTGGGCATGCCTTGTCTTGGCGGGCATGTCGTCAGACAATTGGACACAATACTTGCGAAACATTAGTGATTTTGGTGATAGAAAATATCGCGAAATTTTGGAAAAGTCCCCTATTTCCTTATCCTTCCTTTTAGAGTTCCTTTGTAAAGTAAAATAATTTTTTTGAACTAACGTAGTATATTTTTTTTGGTAATTAAATTTTTTGGTAAGTCTTCGGACAAAATTTTAACTTTGTTTTTTTTTATCTCTAGTTGCTATTTTTTTCTCCCACTTTTTTTTATGTTGCATTTTTTTTTTCTCGTGATCCCGATTTTCCCGATAAGTCAAGAAAGACAGAGATCGACTTCGCGATTTGCTGCATATGAGGGGAGGGGAAAGGAGCGACGACGTGAGGGGTCATTTGGTTTTTTTTTGATTTATTCATTTGTTCGTTCATTCATTTACTCATTATTTAATTATTCATTCATTCGTTTAGTTGGTAAAATTTATTTATACGTCTAATTATTTTATTCGTTCAATCGATCAATCACTCGTTCATTCATTCGTTTATTCAATCATTCGTTAGTTGATTCACGCGTTCATTCAATCGTTCGGATATTAATTTTTTGGACAAACAATCAATCGTCCAGTATTTTTTTCAATCGCTCGCTCAATTTTTTTTCGCTTAATCAGTCGTTCAATTAGTGAATCGTTCAATCAGTCATTCATTCGCGATTTATTGCATTTTATTCACTCATTGATTCAATTATTCGTTCGTTGAGTCAGTCGTTCATTTTATCGTTCAATCGTTCAAATACTCAATTTTTTTTGTGTATTCGGTCAATCAAATAATACACTCTTTCACTCACACGGTGTTACACTAATTTATTCACTCGTTCACTCATTTATTCACTGCTTCATTCACTCGTCGATTACTCATTTTTTGTTAATAGCTCACTCGTGCATACCCACTCGTTCAATCAACCATTTTTTTTAATAATTCCTTTTTTCAATAACTCACTCGTTAATTACTCACTCGTTTATCATTCGCTCGTTAATCACTCACTCGTTCATTCAGCTATTCATTCACGATTGTGCTTTATTTTAGGCATTTATCGATCATTCATCCAGTCGTTTAATTGATAAACTAATTTATTCGCTCGTTCACTCATTTATTAATTAATTCATCCAATCGTTCATTCGTTGAAATATTTATTTTTTTATTCATTCGGGGAGATAGGCCAAAAAAAAAAAAAAAAAAAAAAAAAAAAAAAAAAAAAAAAAAAAAAAAAAAAAAAAAAAAAAAAAAAAAAAAAATGGTCCTAAGACTTAAAATTCAGACTTTCTTATTTAGCCATTTTCAAAGAAAAAAATCAGGACAAAAAAAAATTCATACAAAAATATATAAATAAACAAAATATTGAGAAAAAAAAAAACAAATTTAATTTACGCAGCGATAAAAAAAAGGTAATTTTTTTTATTATGTTTTGATTTTTTATAAATTTTTGTATGAATTTTTTTTTGTGCTGATTTTTTTCTTTGAAAATGGCTAAATAAGAAAGCCTATAGGATGGATCGGCGTGAAATTTTTGTTGTACAGGCCATGGTTTTTATGGTCTGAAATACGAACAACGTACCCCCCACATCCGCAGCTAGCCCGGAAGCCAGCAAGCACGTCGCTCCAGTTTGTATTTCAGCCACCAATTCGGACGTAGGCGGAATTGGACCCCTGTTTCCCGATCCCCAACCTTTCCTTCAGTTATTTTGACTTTTTTTAAGTCGAAATAACCACTCCAAGGCCTCCGATCACAACAAATCTAGGAAATAAAGCTAACAAATGGATCACATCATTATAATGACAATCTTGGCCTTTCATTAAGTTGATATTTCTCTAGATACGCATGAAGCTGCTCTAAAAGCGGAGAAGTTTCTCTTAAGGCAATTTGATATAGAGGCGTCAGATTTTGAAAGAAAGCAATAAATTGGTTTTTAATGTACTCGTAAAACGTAACAGAAAAATCATGAAATATCCATCTAAGAAAGAAAGTGATGAAAACGATCTTGTCCCTATGGTGCCATATAGGATTTTTTAAACCAGTGCAAACAGTTGTTTGTACATTGTGGGAAGCTCATTCCTGCATCTTACTCTCAAATATAGTACCTTCAGTACTGAATAGGTATCACTATCTCAAAACGGACTGCATCAAATAATTTTTTTCCATTGACTTAAGAAACAAGCAACTATCGTTGAATGCAATTATATTACTCTTATGAGGTGCAATCGAACAATATTCCAAAGCGGTATAGCATGTAATCTTTTTACAATTACGTCACGAAATTAATCATTACGAAATTTTAATACGTTTTTGTTAACTCGCTTTCTTGTCTGTTTGTCTGTTCGGCAAAAATTTTGCAATTGATTTTAAACTAACTTCCCGATAAGCAGATTTGAAAGTTTAGACATAGCTCAGAACTGAATGGCATTGCAATATTAACTTGACTTTTGGGGGAGGGGTGGGGTGTGAGGATGAAGGCGGAGAGAGGGTTTTTGACGAAAGGCGCTTGGAAGCTGAAATTTTGGAATTTATGTAGAACAATGATAATGGACCCCTTTGCAAAAAAAATTCACACGGAGTAAAAACCATAAAATAATTTTTCTTAGCCCCATGCAGATTTGTAACCCCCATACAGATAGTCCTAAAAACCGTGTGGCACAAGGTGTAGAGAGTCGCTGAAACTGATATTTAGATAGAGAAGTGGCATATTATAAAAATATAATTTTTAATGGGAGTAGTATGGTACGGGGGTAGGGGTGTTTATCCTATCTATAGAACGGCTTATGCTAAAAAGTTGAAACTTGGTGAATGTATGTAAATCTACTAGAAAAGTAATTTAGTTAAAAAAAATTTCAAATGTTTATTGTCGTACGGAAAAGATGCAAAAAATATGATCAGTGAAAATGGGTTGCATATTTTTCACAAATTTCGTCACATCTCTTCTGAAATATAGAATTAATTTTAATTCTACGAATTCTTTTCATAAAGAACTAGCAACAAATTACAGGATTTTTTAAAATTCGTTACCTAAGGGGGTGTAAAGGTGTTGCATATATTTTCACGAATTTAGCCATATCCCTCAGGTCTGTTTAGATATCAAATAACTTTGCATTTCCACAGGTTTGTTATATAATCGACTAAACCCCGATTTCAGGATGTTTTCCCTTTCCAACCCCTAAGAGGGTATAAAGGGTTGAACATGTTTCCAGGAATTCCGGCATTATGAGTAATAAGATATCGAATTGGTGTTTACTTCCTCGGGCTTTCTTCATATTAATCTAAAAACTTCTTTCCGGATTTTTCGATATTCAACCCCAAAGTGGGTGTTGCATACGTTTTCACAATTTTCGCCAAATCTCTTAGGTTTGATGAGATATCAAATTTTTCAAATTCTGCAGAGTTTTTATATAATCGCGTACAAAGCAATTTTAGTATTTTCTGATATCCAAACCCCAAGGTGGGGTAAAGGCATTGCATAGATTTTCATAAATTCGAACATATTTCTTAGATCTGATGAGATATTGAATTGATTTTTACTTCCTAAGCCTGGGTCTACACTGGAAATTTATCTGGCAATGGGAATGGCAATATTTCCAAATTTCCAAAATTTCAAATCGTAATGAGTGGGCATTTGATTGCCAGTCAATTTTCATTTGAGCGAGTAAATTCGAAGTGTCAAGTTCTGAAGCAAAGCAAAATGCCGGACATTCCATAAAAAAAAAATCTATTGATAAAATCAATAGTTTTCTCTTTAGTCATCTTACTTTTAGCAATTTCGCGATCAAAGCCAAAAAAACCTTATTCCTACCTATTGACAAGCGACGTTCACTTACATATGTCAAACGATGCGTTTTCTGGCAATATTGCTTTCAAAATTGACAAGGCAATGATTGCCATAGCAACATTGACAGCAATATTGCCATATGCGTTTGATGCCTCTACACTGTCAATTTGTGCATGCAATATTACCGTTGTCATTACCATTGCCAGATAAATTGCCAGTGTAGACGCAGGGTAAGGCTTCTTATATAATCGCCAACCCTAAGGAGTGTAGGGGGGTGTATACTTTTTTACAGTTTTTGACATATTTCTTAGGTTTTGTTTTTTGATATTCAACCCCCAAGGAGGTGTAAAGGGGTGTTGGCTATAATTATATTCAATTTTCACTCACAACTATTCTTTTAATCAAAAATCAAAGAGAATGTACTTTCTGTTTGGAAGCTACCAGAAGGAGTAGAGTGATTTTGCTATACTCAACTTCAATCTCAATTAATTTCTTGAGTGATAGTGTAACCTCTTGATTTCAGAACTTTTGTATGCGAACTACCTGAACAGTAGAGAGAAATTTTAGTTGTCTAACCTAATTTTGATTATATTTTATTGCTATATGTACGATATCTGAACAATTTTTAGAGTTATAGTGAGTTTCGCAAAAATTGTTTACTGATTCTTGTATGGAATTTGCACCGAATTGCAGACTTCTGGAGTTATATGCGTTTTACACGAACGAAGAGTTTAGCTTTTGGTTCACAAAGCAGACATTTTTTTGGTAAGCTTATCGGTTACACTCTATGAACTACTAGACAATCATATAACAAGACAGATTTAATTTGAGACTTGATCCAAGCATATGAAGCTTTGCATGAAGGACATTATCACTTAGCCCTTTTAAAATATGGTAGAAAGAATGCCAATCACTGGTCCGCTTAATAGATGTCCAGGTCCGCAAAAAAGTTTAAAGTAACATCATTATTTTATTAAAAAGCTACTATTGAATACACCCTCCTACATCATATTCCCTAATTATTTCTAAATCACATCATAGTACCTTCCTCACACTGTTAGAAACAAGACTGGTGGTACTATAGAGCCTTGTGGTTACACCGGTTCGCTTGCTGAAACTATCGGTCAGTTCTATTTTGTGGAAGGCAAGGCAGGAGAGCTTAGATTTACCGAAGGATTCTTAAGTCATGAAGCATTTTTATACTCGAGATGAAATCTGGGAGTATTATAATTTTAATTCAGCCTAAAAGTTTGTAACGCATAGAGCCAAACCTTGGAAAAATATTATTTTTTGTTTATTTGTGGCCAAAAACGCCAAATCTTGCTGCCCGTCCGTCCGTCCATCCGTCTGTCCGTACGCACGATAACTCAAGAACACCTTGACCTAGGATCTTGATATTTTGAATCTGGATGTTTGGTGCTTCGGGTAACTGTCATACAAAAAGTCCTTAAAACATGTGTTCAAGAACGACTTTTAAATTTTGTACACATTATTTTTCCAATATTAGAGTAGCTGCCATACAAAAATATTGAAAAATATCCGGAGCTCACTATTACTCGATAAATCCTTTAGCCACGAAGTCAAAATTTTGAACAATTTAGTTTTGAAGGAAAATGAAATTCGAGTTTATTAGTGAGTAAGATTCCTGTACTTCTTCGGGTAGCTCACGTACAAAAAGGCCTTAAAACACATGTTCAACAATATTGGCCAATATTGAGCGATAATTTCAGAATGGTTCAAGCTACGACTTTGAAATTTTGTACGTATTCAGTTGAGCTAAAAGTATGATTATGAAGAAAAAGCTATTAGTCCTTCGTGTAGCTGCCATACAAATATCCTTCACTCAATTTACGGACCTTACTATAACTCAAGAAATCGTTCAACTGTGAATTCGGAATTCTGTACAAATTAGTTTTGAGAGAATACAAAGTTAAAGTAGACTAAACCCTTCTCTTCTACTCCTTCTGGTAGCTCCCATAAAAAAACTATTAAGACACGTGCTTAACAATATTTTCCGATAACTTTTGAACGCTTCAACCAAGGAATTTGAAAACTTAGAAGATTGTTGCCCTAAGAGCTGAAATTTGTTAAATAGCTAAAGAATTTGTAAGGCTAGACAATTAAACATGTTCTCCTAACTGGGCCAAATCCTAGAAAACCAGAAAAACCTAAGAAACTCACTAACATAGTTGCTATTGCAACAGGCCACTGCAGGCTGAATGAACATTTATGAAGCACGAAAATCCTAAGTTCTTCCACATGTGATTTGAAAGGATCCAGGTAAAAGGATAAATATGCTATAAATTGAGTGAGTCCTTCCTGTTGCCCTCATATGAAAATCCTTGGAAAGGGCAAATTTTACTTTTGGTGATTTACCCAAAGTTCCAGATTTGAAATCGAACACTGAAGATATTGTCTTCTACTTTCGAGTAGCAACCAAACGAGGGTCCTTAACAAAGGACAAACTACACGCGCACCCCTTATTCTACTTTATCCCCAACTGCAATATAAATCGTAGTTCAGTATTTCATCTCGAGTATCACACAATTGGGTTGCAACCGATCGTGACTCAAGTATGTTCTTTACAATCTTTCGCATGTCGAAAGTTTTCTAGAAGTCCACAAATACGAGGTAAAATGAGGAAGACCATACAATAACAAAATAAAGTTGTAAAAACTAAAATAAACATGCTTAAATTTTGTCATCTTGTCAACATTCCATTTCGTTTTAAGTTTTAAGAACTATTAATTTGAACAAATTTTAGTGTAGCTAATTTTTCCCTAATGGGATCTCACTTTTCTTAAAAACTTAAAAATTAACCAAACATCAATTTCTTCTTTACCATCATGGAATAAAGTGACACCAGGCTAACATGGTGTACCTCACGTGCTTTATTAAAAACACCTCATAATTTATTTTATTCGCATTTAAGTTGAAAACGCTTATAATTTTTGCTTAAAAATGTTTACACCCCATTATTTTTTGTCAAAAATAATTAATAGTTGTTTAAAGGTCCTAATTACGTCCAATGATTATAAATTAATTATAATATAATAATAAATTAATTTTATAATGACAAAGATTTTTTAAGAAGAAACATAAAAAATGTTATTGGAACTTTTAAATTTATTTAATTCAAACCACACACTTTGCAGTAAACAAAAAATCACAAATTGATGTTCACTTCGGTTCAAACCCCGAAACTAGTAAAAGGTATTAAAAACCCAGATTAGGGGTTTAAAATAATTTCGTAACTTTTTAGGGGCTTTCTAATTGACATATAATCTACATTTGAAACCCAATTAAACGTAGTATTTTCTCTAAAAATATATTTAAAAAAACACACTCAAAAATTTCAATTATTATTATGTAAGAAAATCCTAGACTTGATTAAAATTTAATTTCAAGCAATTTATAAATAAATATTGTACAATGGTACAATACCTAAATTTAAATTTGAAAATAATCCCAATACGTAGTTTTAATTCAGCACTAACTACACATTTACCGAGTACAATCACGTATTTACTAAATTCTCTATTTTAGCTATTAAACTATAAACTTACTTGAAGATTACTTTCACCTAGCGATTTCGTTGTGTATTTTTGATTAAATTAACAATTTACTAATAATATGATTTTAAATCGGGAACTTAAACCGTGCTATTCGACATTTTTTTAGAATAAAAAAAAAAAATTTACGTTGTGCTCCCTTCTTATAACTTTTACGAAATGATCGTGTAACGTGTTATAAGTGTACCTGGGTATACATCTACCGAATATAAGATCTTGTGCTGCAATAGATTTACTGACTGATCTTTACTCTTTCTCTGCATACTGGGCATTTGGCCAGACATTATTCACAGACACAGAAATTTTATTAAAAAAAAAAAAATTATATACTCGTACCTTAATATTTAATTTTATGTCATTTCAACGATAGACGCTGCTGTTATATTGGGTTTATCCCAATTTAATACTTTGTCGTTTTAGAGAAAGGTGTAATTGTTTTTGACTCATCCTGGAACAAAAATTACACATTTGATTTTTGTCCGGCCGTCCACTGAGTGGTGAGATAACTCAGAAGATTTTTGCCCTAAGAGGTGTAGTTAAAGAATTTATAAACATGTTCTTCTAACTGGGCCATATCCTAAAAGAACCAGGTTACTTCTAGAACTTAAACGAAGGGATCTCACTAACATAGTTGCTATTGTAACAGGCCACCGCAGACAGAATGAACATTTATGGAGCATGAAAATCCTAAGTTCTTCCATATGTGATCAATGCTGTGAGGAGGAGGAGTCCGCACAACACTTTTTGTGTGAATTCCAGGCTTTTGCTCGAACAGGTCTGGCAACTTTGGGTGCTAGCTCCATATGGAGAGAGGAGCTCATAGATCTTGACCTGGCCAAGATGTCGAACTTCTCACATATGTGATCAATGTTGTGATGAGGTGGAGTCCGCACAACACTTCTTGTGTGAATTCCCGGCTTTGCTCGAACACGTCTGGCAACTTTGGTTGCTAGCTCCATAAGGAGAGAGGAGCTCATAGATCTTGACCTAGCCAAGGTGTCGAACTTCTCCCATATGTGTTCAATGCTGTAAGGAGCAGAATTCGCACAACTCCTCTTGTGTGAATTCCCGGCTTTGCTCGAACACGTCTGGCAACTTTGGGTGCTAGCTCCATACGGAGTGAGGAGCTCATAGATCTTGACCTAGCAAAGATGAACCGTCTTGGGGAAACTGAAATAACTTAAATAAGAACCGGCTGGAGGAAGAGAAAGCAGTTGCGTAGTAATTTTGGTAGCAACTACAAATCTGGACCCAGCCAAGTGAATTTCGAATGAAATTGAACTGGTTTGTGGAATCCTTCTTCGCAGATATTCTACGTTTACTTCATGAAAAGCAAAGGATTAACAGACCTGAACCTAGCCACGGTGTGCACTTCGCTAATAGGTTAAACCGACTTGGTAAGGAGAAGGAAGCTGATGTATGCTTAATTCTGATGAAGGAGGACTTCACAACCAGGACCCATTCAGGGTATAAATATGCATGAACAACATTAAGTTTCTCATTGAAGAAATAGGGTGATACAATGAGCCTCTTTGTTGGCCTACCACAGCAGTGGTCAAGGCTAAATGCATAAGTTTCCTACTTTCTCGTATAGTTCCCATACAAAAGCCATTTAAAAACTTGTTCACGAATATTGGTCGCTAACTTCAGATCGGTTCAAGCTAGGAACTTAAAATTTGTCCGACATAAGCTTTTCAATAGTTTAAGGAATGTAGAAAATTGATGAAGTTCTTCTTATAGCCTCCGCGATACTCATTCATTAAAACTCATAAATCGTTCTGCTTAGAAGTCGAAATTATACATCCATTTCAAGAAAATAAAATCCAAAGTTGTTCGAGAGGAAAATAAAATACGCTAAGTTCTTCGAGTTGCAAAAGTGCTTAAAACACGTTTCAATGAATATTGAACGATAACTGAAAAACGGTCCGAGTATTGTATTTAAAATTTGGCATTACGTAAAATACCGAAAGCCGTTCATGTAGCCTCCATGCAAAAGTTGTTGAAAAAAATTGCCATTCGAATCTTTCGGAACGCACAGTTAATTTTGAGTGACGTATAAGGTTGGAAGCTATAATGAGCAAAATCCTTCAACTCCTAGAAGTAGCTGTAACACAAAACTCATGAAAACGCGTATTGGACAATCATTTCAGAATGCTAAATTTTTGAAATTTTTACTTTGTTGAATATACGTTAACTCTGCAATACAAATAGGTGAAAAATAAATATGAAGAAAGTGTAAGAGTGTAGTGTATAGTGTAATTTAACCAGTGCTCACTGTAAGTTCCCAATGCGGAAATTAAAATGGAATAATTTTCATTTTCTTTCTAATAAGTTTTAAATCTTATTTCCTAGACATACGGCTACCAAAATTGGCAATTTAATAATTTATTATATTCAAATTTGCAAATAACTATAAAGTTGCTTATATACGGGCCTTCTACTTAGGATCAAGATGAAGATATGCAATTTGTTTTGAAATGAAAAATTTATGAATTGTTTTCTTGCCATATTTCCAGCAGAAGAAGTTCATCGTTTCCCATCCAAGAGATTCATTTTCTTCTGTTTCTTTCTCTTCTGTCAGGAATTGACATTTAATTTTTTTTTGCTTGGTATGTCTTCTTCTTTACGGTACTGGTTGAAAGTTTCCGTGAAATGTGTACTCTAGCATGTTTTTCTTAATTCCTAATCCAAATAGAACATTTAGATGAGACCATTATGATCAACGTTTGGACATTTAAAGGCCATTATAATAAATATTCATATGGCTCACAGTATCTAAATGGTCAATTATGATAAATGGGCATTAAGAGTGCGTCGTGTGGCTAGGGTATTAGACGTTATCTTCTATAAACAATTTAAATAAAATATAATTTCACTCAGTAAGACCACTCCTCATTATTTTTTCTGATCACGTGAATGCAGAAAAATGCACACGTTTTTTCTTTAGTCAAGTGTTAAACACGCACTGGCAACAAAAAGTAAAAACCAATTAGTTTTTCGAGTGACCCAAGTACTTTCATTTGTGAATTTTAATCTCATTTCAACGTAATTTCACAGTATTTTTTTTATTTATTTGAATCCTTTCGGGAATTATGAACCAGCAATTCATATGTTCAATGTCCGTTAATTTGTTCACACCTTAATGCATATCATGATATGGCGTAAGGGGAAAATACGAAGTGAGGCATAAATTGCCTGCAGGTGATGTTAACATATTTTCCGACAAAAATTATACTGGATCAGACACCCTCAATAAATCAAATATTATATCTCTAAAAAAAAATTGTCATAAATCAATGAAATATTATTTAGGTTTGTTTGAGAGAATTGAACCTTTAATTTAATGAAACAGTTGAAACTATCGATGTAGCTAATACCATGATATTTGCTGCATAAATTCAATTATTGTTTTTCTCGGAAAATTCATCATTAAAGGTCAATTTTATTTTATATACCCTAAAAAAACTGCATATTTTGGTATGACTTAATGGAGGCAAAAAAAATTATCCGTGGAAAATTATTAATTTAACTTCTGCGTGGTATTTTTATAAGCGCCTGGGTATTTTTACGATTTCCGACAAATTTCTTGGGTCTAATGAGATATCGAATTCGCTTTGGGGTTTATATACTCCTATAATAGACAAAAAATCATTTTAAATATTTTTCGTTATCAGTCGCCAATGGGATGTGAATGGGGTTGTATAAGTTTTCACGAATTCCGACAAATATTTTAGGTGTAATGAAATATCTATTTCGATTTTTCTTTTATGGGCTTTATACATAATCATCTGAAAATTAATTTCAGGATTTTACGATATTCAAACCCTAAGGTGATGCAAAGTGATTGTGTACGTTTTCACGAATTCCTTCATACCTCTTAGTTCTGATAAGATATTGAATTACTTTTTTTTTATTTTTTAGACTTTCTGTATAAAAGTCGGTTTCAGAATTTTTTGAGATTCAACCACTTAAGGGTTATGTTGATATTTTATCACCTACATATGTTCTTATTGAACAAATAATATGCCAACAATGTGGGGTCAACTTCATTTCATCTTGGGCAGAAGTCCTCAACGCGTTTGATGGTGAGATGTGATGGAGGTTACTATGCGACTGACAACCTAAAGAAGACCCAGGAGGCTATTTGGAACAATATAATTCTTTATGATCTAAGAGTATAAAAAGGATAGGGGTAGGGTTGATATTTGTTTCAACAAAATTCGGTCCGCTTTTTCCTTTACCTTTTTGTTTCGTCAAACGGGCTTTATAACACATTCTTATTGTGATTATTTGTATGTCATCCTCAGTACTGAAACTCTGAATTGATACGGTACTGGTCGTTCTTCGCAGTCCGGGGTTACAATTCCAGTTTTGTAATCTAGTTCATATTTTCTTCCTCAATTAGCGTAAAATCCAGAAATTACCGAATAGCCGGGACAAATACACATTATTTTCGCCTATTTTGCTTAATTTTACGACTTTTTTACGTAATACAATTCCCTGCTCGTACACTAATTATACCGTCATGGCTTACAGTCGAAGTCATCTAGTTTTACGTGAAATTGAAATGTTCACGTTATCGATATTATGCCGTCGGTCGTGTCCATGGTTTTGTCGGTGTCTAGCATATTTGTCAAAATGAAGGCATTTGCTCGGGTTGTATAATGAGATGAACAATTTGGCAAAGTTATTAGGTCCAAGAGGACAAAAAATTATCTGTCTCTCTGAGATATAAAACGAACGGACAGATGCAAATTTCATATTAGATATTTTTATGTTGAATATTCGCGCGCATTGTTCGCTGTAAGTGTCGGTCGCCAACGGTCTCAAGATGTGAAAATTTTATTTATAGCCACTCGCCAAATAGGAAACTAACTATACTCTTCGTATCACCTGTACCTACTCGTATGTTCCTCTTTAGCAAGAATTTATTTCTAATTTGTACAATAATTTTTTTTATTTTTAATTCCACTTTTTTTTTTAATTTTTCTTATAACGGAGCAACGAGCATCAAAAATTTGAACGTAAGTTTGCTTCAATCGTCTGTGACCATTACGTAATTACGTTAACATTGAAGGAATTTTGTGTGGAGGTTGATCGATTATTTGGTATCCAACACAAATCATAGATTTTATTGGGATGACGTATTTTCTAGTCAAGTTCGGGCCAAACAATTTAAGATTCAAAATAAATGCTTAAGCGATTTTCAGTTATTGCACTGTATGCCATTATGTCAAATATTTGACTATTCCGGCTGGAAAATGCAGTCAGATAGTGCAATCGTCAAATTTTTTGTCTATTTTGACAAAAAAAAATTTGATTGAACTTTTCGTAAAATTTTTTTAAGTCCAATATTTGACAGCATGGCATATAGTGTAAGCCTAGTTTTGGTAAAAAAAAGTTGGAATGACCAGTAAATTAGAACATAAAAAATTTATTACCTTTAGAAGAGATGTTTTTGGCAACAGTATCTCAGCTAACGTTCATGTTTGAAAACATGAGTTATTTGAGTAGCCGTTACATCAAAACATTTTTAAATGCAATCAAATTTTGATAGATTACGCCCAAAACTTTATTGTTTTTCGTGTCAACGTCCGAGAAGCGTTTAAAGAAGTAGTGGCACTGCCACTCTTAACATATAAATTACGTTTTCGAGTCATAGTCCGGAATGCGCTCAAAGTCAGAATCTATAGAGTAGCTCCTTGTAAGATACAGCTTACAACATTCATCAGTGATCATTTATACAAATATTAATATAAATGAACTGATCCGAAAATTAAAAATATATAGCCAATCGTATGATACTCTAGACAAAAAACCCTACTCCGATTTATATTTTAGTTGGGATTATATCAAAAGAATGAGGA
The DNA here is from genome assembly GCA_951812415.1 of Beris morrisii. Classification (NCBI taxonomy): domain Eukaryota; kingdom Metazoa; phylum Arthropoda; class Insecta; order Diptera; family Stratiomyidae; genus Beris; species Beris morrisii. Next base: position 140,559,085 of record OX638311.1, read on the forward strand.
GTGCACATACAATTATTGCATGACCTTTTATTTACAGGTAGAAACTATTGTATAGTGGCTACTCGATGGATGGTTAAACGATTTCTTGAGTTATAGTGAGTTCCATAAATTAGTTAGGACATTTTTACAGAATTTTTGTATGGCAACTACATGAAGGACTTACGGGATATTTTTCATATTAATACCTTCAGCTGCGACTATTATAAAATCAACGTATACAAAATTTCAAAGTCGTAACTTAAAGCGTTCTAAAGTTATCGTTCAATATTGGTGAACACGTGTTTTAAGAACTTTTGTATGACAGCTACCCGAAGGAGTCGATGGATTGCGCTAATTAATGAACTCAATCTTGCTTTTGATATAAAACTAATTACTGTAAATTTTTGAATCCCTGCTTTAACTCGTACTAGAGTTATAGTGGATTCTGTAACTTGTATAAATTTTTGAAGGACTTTTGTAGGCTACTACACGAAGGACTCATTCGATTTGCATCATATTCGGAACTTTCGTTTCAAACATGGTAAACTTTAAGTATTCAAACTTTCAAGCTCCTAACTTTGAAGCATTCGAGCAATAATTGTGAATACGTGTTTTAAGGACTCTTGTATGGGAGGTACCCGAAGGAGTAAAAGGATATCGCCCATTAACGAACTTAGCCTTACTTTTTCCATTTTACAGGTGGTGACCAAATTTCAACTTCATAGGCAAACGCGTTCTTGAGTTATCGTGCAAACGGACAGACGGACGGACGGACGGACGGACGGACAGCAAACGGATTTGGGGTTCTTGGCCACAACTAAACACAAAATAATATATAACTTCTTTTCGTCCGAGGCTCGGTTCTATGCGTTACAAACTTTTCGGGCTGGATTAAACTTATAATACTCTATATGATTTCATCTAGAGTATAAAAATACTGTTCAATTATGTTCAAATGAAATTAAAATTTACAAATGAAAGTACTTGGGTCACTCGAAAAACCAATTGTCTTTTACTTTTTTTTTTCCTTTTGTGGCAAGTGCGTGATATTTCTGCATTCACGTCATCGGGGCTTAGAGCTATTGAAAACATCCTTCTCTGATCCCTTTGGTGGTTTAATATCGAAAATTCGCGAAAGCACCTTTTAGGCGTTTATTTAAATAGCCTGTAGAAGAAAAACAATTTAATTTTATCCCGCATATGATATTGAGGTACTCATGAAAAATATTATATTATTATAAATATTATAATATTATATTATTATTATATATATATATATACATATATATATGTATTATATAATTGGGTCTAACAGATATCGCGAAATTCGTGAATACATATTAAAAATCTGTATTTCATCAGTCCTAACAGACATTGAGACGTTCGCGAAAAAATATTGAACCCATTTTTACCAATTTGTGGGCTTAATAAAAAAAAAATCTGGAAAGTACATTATAGGCGTTTGTATCTGTAGCCTACTGGAGAAAAAATCAATTAGATTTTTCCTTTGGCTTAAAAGATGTTGAGAAACAAAAACAATAATTATTAACCGTTTTGTACCACCGTCTGAGTGGTCATGCTTTTAGTAGCAGCTATTTGAGATGGGTGTTGCAACGTGAACTTACACTTTTATATAATTTCAGCGAAATTTACGAGTAAGTAATACTTTAACAGTTTTTTTAATCAGACAATTCACCAGGTAACAACCAAAAAGGTTCTGAAGTCAGATACATTTTCTTAAACTATAATTTTGGGTTGTTGAAAGTAAATATGATGATGAAAATTATATTTTAGTTCAAGTTTTGGAGATACCCTCAAAATGGATTTTTCATGGTGGAGCGTTTTAAAGGGCTACGTTTAAAGCAGGCTACAGACTTCTCCTGCTTTTCTTGTTTTTCACATTTCGCGAGTTTTTCGTTTTGTTTCACGAAACACATGAAACTCGCGAGAAAGTCACGAAAAAATCGTTTCGCACATTTTTCGTCACTTTCTCGTCAAGCAAAACCCTTTGATGTCGTCAAAAAACCGCCTCCAGTAGAGAAATTTCATAGTATCCGCTCGGTCAAATTCGCTTTTTCGCAATGCTTATTACTGCAATTTGACCGTTTGGTCAAACAGTGTAATACTAGCTTAACAAAGGATTTTATTTTTGTTTTGTTTCAAATATCAAATGTAAGTAAAAAATCTGCCAACAAGTCCGGAACGCGTTTAATGCTGAGATGCGGTGTAAGTTACTAGGCGACTTACATCTCAGCATTATACGCGTTTTGGACTTCCACTCAAAAACAATAAAGTTGTGCCCAGACTTTTGGCAGATTTTTTTTTTACTTACTTACGTATTTTTTTCAATAAAAGATTCAATAGAATTAAACGCGAATTTGATTTCAAAAGCATATCATCGAGTTAGTGAATAGTATTTGAGAGTGTCCCATCTCTGAGACTATCCAGTTGGTATAGTTATTCAGGATATGTCGCAAATGGGTAAATAGTCCAGATCAATTTTGTTTTATATACGGTGAGGTTACTTTCTTAGCGCAAAAACGTCCCATCACTGGAATGATACAAGAGGCGTACAATATTTATTTTGGTTGGCATATCAGGGATCAGGAAAAATTCTGGGCTCCACATATATGTTACTGTTCATGTGCTTCGGGTCTACTTTTAAATGATTCCTTGGGAGTCACAATGGAGATCTGATTTCAGAGGACATGCTCCTGCAAAGAGGAGGTCAAATGAAGGAGAAAACGAGGTCTTCGAACCTTCCTGAAGAGTACTCCAGGATTAATCACGGGACATTTACTAGTTGGGCAAGTACTCCAGAATGAGTCCCATGAGAGACCTCGTTTTAAGCTCCCCTACCTAGAAGTATTTTTAAATGATTTCTTAAGAGGTACAATGGAGATCTTATTTGAGGGGACATACTCTTGCAAAAAGGAGATCAAACTGAAATTCATTTTTATAATATGTATTCTACTAACGATATAATTTTTCTGTAAAGCCCCCCCCCCCCTCGAAAAAAATTTCTGCGTTCGCGCCTGGTTTTATGCTTTCTCCCCTTTTTGACCTATTTCCTGGTTTTTTCTCAATTATCATGTGTTGATTGATCTCATTGAATTTTTCCAATTGTAGATTTCTGTGCCCTTTGCCTTTGTCAAAATTCGTCTGGGAATTCATCTGCCGATCATTCGCTTAAAGTTTATTCATTTATATTATCAATAAATTAATAATAATAATAAGCAAACTTAAACATGTCACATTTTTGTAGTCCATATGTAGTACGTATTAATTTTTCTTCACCATTTGTAATTTTACGCACTGTAAAATGTTGCCGTTCCACACCAGCAGTAAATTTACACATTTTTAGCGATTGATTTCCACACTTATGTGTGAATTGTGTTTCAGTGAATGTAATAAAAATCACAAGAGTGCGAGTATTACACTGTTTGACCAAGTGGTCAAATCGCAGTAATAAGAAATGCGAAATAGTGCATTTGACCGAGCGCATGTTGCGAGAATAATTTGAATTCGCTATTTCGCATTGCTTATTACTGCAATTTGACCACGTGGTCAAACAATGTAATACTAGCTTTAGAGTAGTAAAAATTTGTTACTGTGTAGCTCACACACAAAAGTCCTTAAATCATCAGGTTTCTTTTATAGTGCGGTTATCGCAGTATTTTAAAGTTTTGTGCTGTAAATTCTTTCACTATTTGAAAGCACAGCAAATAAAATCAAGGTAATTCTCCACCCTTGAAAATATTTCCGCGCACTTTAATATTAATAGTATGGTAAAAATACTTTTCAAATTTCACGCAAATATTGTGGATAGTGTCAATAAACCTGAAAGCCTGAAACATAGATAAATAAAATAATTATGTGGGTGTAAGCTGAAAGCTGCTAAGGACAAGTTGCAGAGTAGCAAGTAACAGACTATGTCTATTCGAAAACATTTTATCTATTATAAGAGCAAATATTTTAATTTATAGCATGTTGCAGATTTAAACAGAAACAGTTGTATTTAAATCCTGAATTCCTACTCCTAACAGCCCACATTTATCACATCAATCTTCTTTCATTCCAACAGGAATCTAAATTGATGATATTAAAGGTGGTCAAGATTGTTTTGACCGGGAATAAGAATAAATTTTTCAACGCATCAAAAACGCCATCCCTGAAAATCAATTGTAGTTTTAATAGGTTATACGTGTTGTATCTGCATCGTTTTTTTTATTAGCAAGCAAAAATTCAGAATGAGTCAGAATTATTAAAAAATAGAACCATTATTCTACTTGACTACCGAACGCATCTTATCTAACGCGCTTACGACAATGGCCGGCTTGGGCCATGGCCTGCCAAATTTTCCAATTCAGGGGCACACAGAGCACACGTACCAGACCCCGGTATAGTGTCATTTTTTTTGATATTCTTATGGAAAGAAAAGTAAAGTAAAATTGTGTAGTCATACTAAGCTCTCAGCAGTTGCGTGCGTGTTTAGCTCGATAATATTCAAAATCATCATCATTGTCATCATCATCACCATCAAAAGTCAAGATACCGACCGCGTTCACCACTGTCTTACTTTGAAAATTCAAATTTAAAATTCAGCTGTCTGCACCAGTATATGTCGAATTTTACATATTTGTAGTCTAAATTTAGTCCTTCGTGTGGCCAAGCCGAAATAAGAACGGTCAAAATCTGGTGGCCATATAATTTGGACGTTGAAGCCATTTCCGTTTTTTCGTTGTTAAATAATAGCTCGCCGGTAACAATGTAATGGACCCGGTTACGACGACGGAATGTGAGGGTTACAGGCCCCTCCGAAAAGCACTGCACTGCACCGCATCAGGAAATAATTATTTCGATTTTGAAATTATCTAATATATTTTCAGATCAATCAAGGGGGGAACTTGTGTACCGGGTCTTGCTTTTTAAGCACCTTGATGATGGCCCCATGAAATTAATAATAATTTATAATCGGTTTATTTTTAAAATTTACACTTATGCGCAATTTGCAATTGATTTTTTTTATTATTTCGTTCTGATGGTGAACGAATTTGTTGCAGCCGCTTAAGATGTAAGAAAATTTACAAGAAAATTCATTGCAACCACTGAGCTGCTCCATCTGCTCACCACGAAATTCTGTTTGTAAATCAGTTTGCGGTTTTTGACATCAGAAAGAAAAAAGTTAAGAGGTTTTTGGGTTTTTTTCATCTTCTAAAATTTCAAAAATTTTTCTACTCAATCGTTCCACGACAGAATGACGAAGTTTTTTTTTTTCCCCCGGAGTATAGGTAAATGGGGTTCTTCATCTTCTATGCGGGCAAAGTGTGAAATGCCAGTGTCATGGGATAAAGACATTTTATGTTTGCTCCCGGATAAAAATAAGTTACGTTGATGGCATTGGAAAATAAAATTTTCCTTTAAGAAAAGAAAAGAAAAAAATCAATTACTGAAGATTTCTGTGCGGACGAATAACACGTGTATATTTTTTGGCACTCGAGCAATTATATTTTTCCTAATTTTGTAAAATAAATAATGGTTGCTAATTACATGATTCAGTTTCGTATTGTATTATATTATTAAACTAGCCGCGGCTACGCATACGTTTGTATGTTGCTATACTATCGAAACTGCTAAGCCAGCGGTTTCCAGTCTTGCTTCCCGTTGCTCCGTCGCTTAGTTGCTTCCATTGCTACTGTTGTTCCCGTTTCTCCCGTTGCTTCCGTTATTACGTTGCTTCCGTTTCTTCCATTGGTCCGTTGCTCCCGCTTCTCCCGTTGCTCCGTGGCTTCCGTTGCTCCGTGGCTTCCGTTGCTCCCATTACTCCCGTTACTTCCGTCGCTTCGTTGCTCCCGTTTCTCCCGGTGAGCCCGTTGCTCTCGTTACTCCCATTGCTTCCGTGGCTTCCGTTGCTCCCGTTGCTTCCGTTGCTTCCGTTGCTTCCGTTGTTCGATTTTGTCAGACGTGCGCACTTATACACTTAAAACACTCGCATTGTTGCTAAACTATATGAAACACACTCATTTGTTTGTGTCGCGTGCCACCTATTGTAGAATAGCTTTACTAATACAAAAATACAGTGTGCGTACAAAGTTTCATCGCAATCGGACAAATAAACAGTTTGAGTATCAGGATACTAAAATCGCGAAAAAATTGGAAAAATGTCGAAAACATTTTTTTTTGATTTGATCGTCACCAAACTTCACAGGAACTATCCCGGGACTATTCTACATGTTTCCTGAATATTTGATCAAAATCGATTGAATGGTTCAGGAGTCTGTAGCCGACATACGTACATACATACATCCTCTTTTATAAATATAGATTTATTGTGATTGTTAAGAAAAATCCTTACCACCTTAAGGCATTTTCTATAAAAAAGTTCATAAAATAAATGGTAACACCTATTCTATGGCTTGTTAAAATAATGTGGGATATTCTCGTTTAAATACAAACACAGTCGTTGGGAGTCAGTTATATCGCTATCTTCATTTCTTCTAAAACCTGTCGATGATGTCACTTCAACTGGACAGTATAATCTCTCAATTTTTCTCCAGCCAATGCCACCAAGGCCCAGTGGCGGATCCAGACTTTGCTGTTGGGGGGGGGGGGGCGGAAATTTTTTTGATTTGGCTATTTTGTTTGATCAAGTTCTGTGTGAATTTAACTACATAGACTGCACTTAGCAAAAACGGGATCATATTCTTTTCATCTTATTATGGGTCATTCCATCATGAATCGCCAAAGTTGTGACCTTACTATTTCCGATTCATTTGAAAATGTTCGTACTTCAAGAACTAGTGAAAAAATTAATTGAAATTCAAGCTTTTGTCTCTGTCTCATTTTTTAACTAACAAAAACAACAACAATCTTTAATCTAAGCCCTGCTTTATTATTCAATGATAAAAATTACCAGAGATATATTATATATTTTCAAAGAGGACTCGGACATCTTTTTTGGGAAATCTTTAACATACTATAACTAACAAAAAAAAAGAGATAGAAACAAAAACTTGAAATCATATTTTTTTTCACTAATTCTTCGAGTACACAAATTTTCAAAACAATCGGCGATGATAAGATCACACTTTTGGCGATTCTTGATTAAATGACCCTATTTCTATAAAATAATTGAGAACCACTAAAATGTTCTTCGATTTTTTTGACCCCGATCTCATTGAGATCCCAAGTTAATTTTTTGGTATGCTTTGAAAAACAGTATATGTAGACTAAAAAATATGAAAATTTAAAAAAAAACCGTTTTGAGATATTCAGGGATAGAGGACAAAATCATTATCCTTGAATAAAATTTGAAGGATAATTTTTATTGCGGCAACCTCCCCCTTTAAAATAAGCCATATTTTATTATTCCAAGATAAACATTACCAGAGATATTCAGTTTCAAAGAGGACTCGGACACCATTTTTGCGGAACTTTAACATACTATAACTAACAAAAAAAATTAGATAGATAGATGGCAAGGTCCAAATTTCGTCATTCTTGGCGGTTCTTGATGGAATGACCTCATTACCTACGCAATATGTTGTCTTGTAGTCTTTTTATCATGGTGCGTCTACACTCACCCTTGAGGTTCGCCTCGAGGCGAGCCTCTACCCCCATCAGGCCATTGCAAACTGGTTTTCGTCGGCTGTGTTCTTTGCTGTGTTGAAAGCAATTTACACTCAACATGCCTTTGCGGCGCAACTTGCCTATAAGTGCGAAACGACAGAAATACGATGAGCTGCGAATTGTGTGGTACCACAGTTGATTGTATGTGTGTACACATATGGAAGCGTGCGTCGGAGAAAAAGTTGAAGAATGTCAGACTCTTGCGACTGCACGAGCCATCTGATTGGTTGATTTTATGGTGGGGAGAGAGGCGCGCCTCAAACGTTGAGTGTATGGTAAATCCACCATCATGGTTCTGTTCTGTGCTTTGCATTGCTCCGCAGAACTACAGTAAATGCTAATTACAGTCCACATTGCAGTGGAGTAAAAAAAATCGGAGAACGGTTGAAGTAGGTATGTATGTTTAGAAAATTCGGAATTGCTCTTGGGGGGGGGGGGGGGCGGCCGCCCCCTCCGCCCCCCCTGTATCCGCCAATGCCAAGGCCTCCATAATACTATCAAGGCATTCGTTTCCAAACAAATTTCTGATCTGAGACCCGATAAAAATACCTTGCTTGATTTTTGCATACTTCAACCTGGGTAAATTTTTATTTTATTATATGACGAAGTTCTTCATTACCCTAAGTTTTATGTGAAGTGGTGACAACAGTGTCTTCTCAGAATCGACCAATAGTACATTTATTTACGTTCTGTTGTTCTGGTTCCAGAGATTACCGCATAAGCCACTCCATTTTCTTACAGTGCTTTACTTTGGAACAACTATCCCATTTATTTTACAAGCAGCAAATTTTTGTATAACTAAGCTGCAACCCAAGCAAATAAATCTCCACAAATCTGCCATGCATATTTTATGCATAACAGAAGGTGCTTTCAAATGATTCCTTCAAAGGGACTGCATAGACCAATAGGGATAGAAGGTTTTTTTTAATGAGGAGTAATAGCATCGAAAGCATAGATTAGATTAGATTAGATTTCATCGGAGGTGGAGAGATTCCTCCAAGCACTGCGACCAGTGGTCTATTATGCTATTCCTCATAGATCTTTCTCCAGTTTCAACCTAGAGGTCCTCACCCAGCTTTATTTCTCTTAGGAATTTATCTAGTTGGTGTAGGTCTATTTTTGCGATGGTGCTATGGTCCACAAAGTGTTCTCCGAGACACTTATAGCGCTGTGTTGCGACTGCCTCACAGCAACACAGAATGTGTTCAGAGGTTTCCGCCTGCAGTTGGCAGAACCTGCAAAAGTTATCAGTTATGATTCCTATTCTTGTAAGATAATCTTTCAAGTGCGAATGGCCCGTGAGTATTCCGGTTATTACCCGTACTTTGTTTCTATCCAACTGTAGAAGCTGTTTGCTCGAAAGCCTAAGTCAGTTCGGGACTTTAGCCTGCTAAACATCTCCTCAGTCATACGAATGGATCCTCCCAGAACCCTCGCTGGGTATTTCGTCGCGTGGCTACTGCTAACCTTCAGTTATTGTCTGTCTAGTCAATAGTCTTCAGTGCAGCGTCGTGTTGCATCCTTCTCATGCGCTCAAAGCGACGAAGTGCCGACATAATCCTCGCTGATGCAGTCTGGAAGGCTTGGTACTTGAGTGTTGTGTCACACATGTGTGTCACTATGTTTGCCAATGTTGGGGCCTTTTCGAAGACCTTAGTGTAGTAAATATAGTGTAGTAAAATATGCTGTATGTCTTCAATCTCGTGAGGGTAGTTAGAACAGAACGGGTCTATCTCATGGTTGAAGCGGTGAAAATACTGCTTAAAACCGCCATGTCCACTCAGCAGCGGTGTCACATAGAAATCTACTTCTCCAATTTTGTGGCTTATCCAGCTGTCGATGTTCGAAATCAGTGTAAACGTCCATCTCTCTTTGTTCGCGCTCTCCCAGCGTTTTAGCCATTCCTGGATGCTGTGCCATCGCTCGTCTATTTTCGATGATTCACCTGCTGCTATATACGTTGAAGTTAGTAAGGTGTTTCCAATGTGTACTAGAACTGCTTTTAGGTCAAATGTATAGCCGTCTATGAACAAACTCCATTCATTTGGTGTGAGCTTTATATTGAGATCATCCATCAAGCCATTTTCATTGTTACATAATACCAAGCTGCTGTCCTTTTCAAGGAATGACAGTAAATCTTTGTGGCGAGTACGGAAAGTAGTTATGGCCTCATCATCATCCAAAAGATTCCTAGGTTCTCTAGGTCTCTCAGCAGTTCGTAAAATTTTGGGAACAAATTTCGAGTTAACTAGTCAGTGAAGTTCTTCTACTCCGTCCGGTAGCTTCCAAGCAAAAAGTCCTTACGACACATATTCAAGAATATTGGCCAAAACTTTTGAACGCTTAGCACGATTGAATTGCAGCCGATATTGAAAAAAAATCGAACGCTTTTTACATTTGCAGCTATAATTACTGGAAGAAACTGAACAAAAGTAATTTAACGTAAATGTAGATGACTGTTCTACATTTTGTGTAATTTAAGGGCGGTAAGAAGAGCCATATGCTGAAAGTTGAGGAACGCAAGTGATCCGCTTTCATTAATTGACAATATACATTAGAGAGTTACTTCAGACTTCCACGTTTTCGATGTTTACTAAGGCACAGAGCTTTGCATTATACAAAGGCCGAATTGATCACTGACACTGACAGCACATCATCATTTTTATTGTGACGTTTCTTGTGACTGCAGCGCCAGAATGGGAAAAAAAGTATTCCATCACAAGCGCAGTCTCGAAATTTTGGTCACAGCAAGTTGCGACCTGTGGTAGGTCACAATTTCAGAATAGGGCCGTAATACTATGTTCAGACTACGAGATTAACGCGTTTAAATCGAGTTAAAAGCGTTGAAAACACTTCTATAACGCGTTTACGGAAACACGTAGCTACAACGCGTTTAACCGAAAAGATGTACTGCGACCCTCGCGAAAATCGAAGTAAGCTTTAAAACAAACTACTTAATGCTGCAGAAACTGAATTTTGTGCTTGTGCAACGACTGCATTAGCTAATTAAGAATTAAGCAGGTCATCAATTTAATAATTTCGTATGACTTAAGTCATGTCAAGAAAGTTAATTTGGGTTCGACTATTGAAATTCTTCCAAACTTTAGCCAGTTAGCTCTGTTCAATTTCATTTTCAAAAATGGGTACACTTTTCTATTGATAGTTTTCGTCATTGTGTTCACTCCCACTTAGAAGCCGGGGTGTGAAAAATTATACGGGGGATTCCCATAAATTTATACAATGTGGTACTTAGAGGTTTTTGACATAATCTCAGCGCACAAGGTTATATGTAGCGGTAACGCGAGTGTATATTGAAAATGGTTTACTCAGATTTCTCAGTCCTTCCCTCATATATCCTGCACATAACTGATATTCCTTGTGACTATCATTTTTATTGCATAAAAAATGAAATTAGTATTCTGATACTGCGGGAACTAATATTTAATGCCTTGAGTCCTTTCAAAAATAAATGGAGTTTTATTTATCTCATACTATTACTTTATTATTTTAATAATAATTATTTTTTACGTTTCGCTAGTCTGTACGCCATCCGTAGTACGCAAAATCGCTTGAAGGCTCGTAGCCTCCTAACTGTTTGAGCTATTAAGTTAAAAAAAATTTTATGGGTAGACTGAGTGAACCTCTTTAAAGGGTTAGGTGCAGTCATCAGGTCGAAAGAAATCAGTGTTTTGAAAAATTTTTATATAAAGGTATGACATCTCAGGAATAATCTCTGAAAATTTCAAGACAATCGGGTTAAAACTCGCAAAGATACCGGTTGTTTCGTAGTCATGTTCGAAGTCGTGGTAATAGTCTAGTTCGAATACTTTTATTTACACCGAAAACTTGAATCGCGTTTATCTCAAAACTAGATTTTTGAATTCCGTGCGTAACATAACTCAAAAACTACTGCACCGATCTTTATGAAATTTTCCACACATCTTTGATATGAATAATACTCGCGGATGAACGACTGTTTTTTTAAAATTTTTTATTTTTATCCTTTTTACAAGCAATAATAGAGAAATAATACGTGGTGTTTTTTGTATAAATCGGCCTATGGTAGGCAGTCGAAACTTGGTGTGTACATTTAGAACTGCTAGAAAAGTAATTTAGATGAAAAAAAATTTAAATTATCCATTGGCGTACGGAAGAGGGGCAAGCAAATGAACAGTAAAAACGGAATGTATATATTTTCACGAATTTCGTTATATCTTCTGTCATCTGAAATATTTAATTAATTCTTATTCCAGGTATTCTTCACATAACTGCCTAGAAAACGTTTTCAGGATTTTTTGTAATTACACTCCTAAGGGGTTGTATGGAGGTTGTATACAATTTTCACGAATTTAGCCATATCCCTCAGGTCTGATTAGATATCGAATATCGTTTCACTTCCGCGGGCTTGTTTTATAAAACCCGTTTTCAGGTTTTTTTCCTTTTCAACTCCTAAGAGGGTATAAAAGGGTTGAACACGTTTTCACGAATTCCGTCATATCTCTTAGGAGAGATAATACATCGAATTGGTATTTACCTTCTCGGGTTTTCTTCATATTCAATTCTTTCCGAATTTTTGGATATTCAACCCCAAAGTTGGTGAAAAGGTTGGTTTTCGCAATTTTCGCCATAGCTTTAGGTTTGATGAGATATCAAAAAATTCGCCAACAGTCTGGGCGCAATTTTATTTAGTTTATAGGTTACTATGCAACAACATAAAAAATAACGTTTCAAATAGTCTCCTGATTATTCTTTAGGTTGTCAGTCGCATAATAACCTACACCGCATCTCAACATTAAACGCGTTCCGGACTTCGACCCAAAAAACAATGAATTTGCACTCAGACTGTTGACAGATTTTTACTTTATTATTTTAATAATAAAGTATTGTTATCGATTTTTAAAAAAAAAAAATTTGGTTGACAAATAAAGTTTGCTGAAAGTAAAATTTTTTAAGGGGGCGGTGGAGTATGGAAGTGGAGGGGATAAGAATTTTTCTAAAATATCACGTCTCATATCTCAAGAACAGTGTAAGGTAGATGCTTAGAATTTTTAGCGGAAGTAGGCCAAATAAACCCCTAGCAGGGAAAAATTTTGGTGGTGTGCGGGTAGAGGGTGAGGGTGGGGAGGGTGAAAAGGAAAAAGTTTCGATTTTTATATCTCGAGAACCTATAAAGATATAAAGCTGAAACTTGGTATTTGGATAGAACTATAGTAGTAGCATGTTGAAAAAATATAATATTTTATAGGGGTAGCATGGTACGGGGGTGGGGGGTGTTTTTCCTGACTATAGAACGGCTTATGCTAGAAAGTTGAAACTTGATATGTATATTTAAGTCAACTAGAAAAGTCTTTTAGATTGAAAAAAAAAAATTCAAATATCTATAATAATACTAATAATACCTAGAAAGTGTTTTCAGAATTTTTTTAAAATTCGACCCACACGATGGTGTAACGGGGATGTATACATTTTCACGAACTCAGCCATATCCCTCAGGTCTGATTAGATATCGAATAAATTTTTACTTCCACGGACTTGTTTAATAATCACCTAAAACTTGTTTTCAAATGTTTTCCTTTTTCAACCCCTAAGAGGGTATAAACGGGTTGAACACGTTTTCACGAAATCTGTCATATCTCTTAGGAGTGATAAGACATCGGATTGGTTTTCACTTTCTCGGGCTTTCTTTATATATATCTAAAAACTCATTTCAGGATTTTTGGATATTCAACCCCAAAGTGGGTTCAAGGGGGTTGCATATATTTTCACAAATTCTCACATATTTCTTAGTTCTAATAAGATATTGAATTCATTTTTGCTTCTTACGGCTTCCTATATAATCGTGAAAAAGTTGATTTCAGGATTTTTAGATATTCAAGATATTCTTAGGATTGATGAGATATTAGATTGGTTTTCACTTCCACAGACTATTTATATAATCGCCTACAAACGCATTTCTGATTTCATGTAATGGCCCAAAACCAAATCACGAAAAATTTCCTAATCACGTAATAACTACGTAGTATTATATTACTACTTAAACTGCATCCCGGAGTATGACCCAATATTTTATTTGTTACAAACTTAAAGGATTTATACGACAAATTTTACAGTTTAAACTAATTTCTTTACAGTATGTTATTCGTTTCTCAATTGTCAAAAACACCAAAAGGGACTTATGACATAGACTTACTATGTACACGTGTAGATATACTATACAGGCGACATTTGAACCTTATGTGCTCAAAACAGAACTCAAAATCACGAAAAATGTGGCTTAAGCTTGTATCATGCAGTTTGACACTATGTGAAATATTTGACTATCCTTGCCTGGTAAATGGAGTCATACTGTGTAACCGTATAATTATCGCTTGTCACAGTTTTTTTTTGCTCTATTTTTGACAGAAAAAGTGTGACTGAAATTTTCGTAAAATTTTCTTAGTCACATAGACCTTTAGACCATTTTTGAAATGTGAAATATTTTCCTATTCTGGCTGGCAAATCCAGTCATACAGTTTAATCGTATAATTATTGTTTGCCACAGTTTTTTTTTTTCTATTTTGACAGAAAAAATGTGCCTAAGCTTTTCGTAAAATTTTGTTAGTCACATATTTGACAGCATAGCATACAGTGTAATACTACCTTTAGACCATTTTTGAAATGTGAAATATTTGACTATCCTGCTGGCAAATGCAGTCATACAGTGTAATCGTAAAATTATTGTTTGCCACAGTTTTTTTTTTGTTCTATTTTGACAGAAAAAGTGTGTCTGAACTTTTCGTAAAGTTTTTTTAGTAACGTATTTGACAGCATAGCATACAGTGTAAGACTAGCTTTAGACCATTTTTGAAATAATCGCCGAAAAATTAAAAGTCCATTGATTTCATCTGTATCTTAAATAATGCTGCTGTAACTAGATTTTGACAACATCCTACAGATGATATTATTTTTTACCGTCTATTGGCAACAATCTGCAGTGGCTTTTAATATAGTGAAATAATAAAGTCGAAGCAAGAAGCAATTTTTGGTTCAAATCCTACATGTTGATCTTCCTAGCGTTTAATAATTTGTTCAAGCGACAATTTAATTAACGAAAATAATTTATAATTTTGAATAACTAGTTCAAGAGCGTGTCCGATATAATAACAATGAAATGAATGTCATTGGGTTTGTTTCGATTTGACGCCATCAAAATTCACGAATATTTGCCAAACTGCCATTTTGTTTTCTAATGTGACAGTCATTTAAAATTATAACAAGACGATGTTTTTGGTGAATTTAAAGAATATAAAAAATAAAATATAAATTTACAACATTGTCTGCAAGAGCTTTAGGAGAACACGTCAAACAAAACTGTCGAAATGGCTGTCCCGCACGCTACTGTTAATTATTATTTTTAAATTTCTAAAAACTGCCTCCTTCTGGGTGATTGCACTGATCGCTCTGTGGGCCAAAGTTGTTCGTTTATAGCCCCACGTGCGTCTTGGAATTAAAAATTTACCGTCTAATTTGCTTTTTTTTTTAAATTTTTTTTTGCTTTTGTTGAGATGTTGGAAATAGTATTGCAGCTTTTCTGCTAAGTAGCTAGATCTGCTCAATCCCGAAATTTTCGCATACAGGCGCAGAAGCGACCTCCTCCACTGATCCTGATGTGTATAGGAGCTTTGACGACAGAGCTGAAAGCTGGGAGCTATAGTAGCGATAGCTGATGCTTCTAGTTCCTGGCTCTAGCTCGATAGCTTCTTTGGCCGGCCAGGCACTTTGCTCATTTATATATCGAGGAGCACCTCTTGCTTCGGTATTTTTAACATAGGTCAGTGTATGGAAGACGTAAATTACAGGCCTGCTCCTATGACGAAAATCGAATATAGTTGAGAATCGGTACTAATACTTCTTATTGTGTGTCATTAAAATTAGACTAAAATAGATTTAACATTGAACATCTTTGAAAGTTCATTTTTTCTGTCAGAATCATGTTCGTCAGTTCTTCAACGAGATTTTGCTAATATGTAGCTCAAGCGCTAGCTACAAAATTTGGCCTGTCTACAAAATTTGGCCTGACGGTTGATTTTATTTTATTTTTTTAATTTTTTTTTGGTTGGTTTTATGTCATTTGTGACAAGATATTTTTCTGGTTACCCCCACTCACACCTTAGCCTAATATCAAACATGTCTTTTCACTGCAGAGATTTCAAGAATTTATAAAAATTTCGAGACGAGAGCGTTGCGAGTCGGCCTTGGAGTATATTTTTTGCACTAACCTCTCCTCCGAATAGAATGCATAAAAATAATATATTTTGACAAAATGAAATAATATTATATTTGTACGGTAGAGTGGAAATATTCGAATTTTTTATTTTGATTTTCAACCGTTTTGGAAAGAGATTTTTCTGAGGTGAAAATTTTTTGAAATTCCTAAATTTTATAATAATTTTCATACATTTAATTTGTGGCAGTGGACTAGGAGGTTGGTTCTTTCTAAAATTATTATTATTTATCATTTTGCCATAATGCATTCAAAACTTTTCTAGTGTTGTTCGTGTTGAACTATTTGTCTTCTAATTAATACAGAATGCGCTCAGTTGGCAAATTTTCAAAATATTTCAGATGAACAAGATAATTTACTATGTATGTTCATTTTTTGAGCAGCGTAACGAAGCGTAATGTACTTTTACCGATCTTCGTGTGACTTAAGCTTAAATTTTATGTAATATTTTCTTATATAAGTAAGGCATGTCCTATTTCAAAAAGAAACTTCTAAATACCGCTCGAACCAAAGATGATGATGATTACACTATAGACTATGTATTTACATTAAACTTTAGAACACACTTTTGACTCTCTGTCATCATGTTACTTCGAAAAAGTTACACAAGATACATCGAGGAATAACCGGAAAACCCCCAAAAAAAATCAATAGTTTATATAATCTCGCTGGATCCAAAAAATTTGATTCTTAGCTCTACCTGGTTCCTTTACTACGTCATTCATAATCAAATGTCAGCATCACGGTCAGATTTCTTCTTCTTAAACCACGCTCTAATATATTGTTACATGAACCCTGGCAATCCGCGCAACTCAATGATATCCGTTTCCAGTAAGAAAGCCACGCCTCCTAATATCGAATTTCTGTATACTTCTCGACTACTCTTCGTCTGACTCTTTCTCCAGCTCTCACGAACATTCCAACACACCATGGAATATTCGCGATAGCTCTCGACTCCAACCATGCAGTATTTAAGTACGGCAAAGTTGGAAGCCACGGACAGTTTGTAATGCGGTGTGAAACGATACAACGATCAATTTCTACGCGTAGTATTTGTAAAGCGATTTTGATTGAAAGCGGCGATCGAGCGTGATCAGGTTGGATAAAAAAATTGGGCAGAGTTGCTGGTAGTGCGATCATTTAATGCGAATAAAAAATTATTGTTTCTATTAAGCGAATTGTGTTTTATTTAAAATCGCAGCGAACCCCGGCATTCAACAATATGTTCTTCTGGAAGAGCAGTTTTTTTTCAGGAATGAATAGCTGCATGGCTATAAAATGTGGAATGTATACATGTTTGTGAAAGAATCACAGAAAATATCACCCAAAGTTTCGTTTAAAGACACTCAGCTGCGACAGGTTTGTCAATTCAAAATTCCAATTCTGTTCATATAAAGAGAATATGTCATGGTAGCATGATTATGAGCTAGTTTACTCCCAGAGACCTGATCGCGGCCTGACCTATATCGTGACCTAAAGTAGGTCCAATTGCCAACTGTTTATACCGATAGAGGCCTAAAATTAGGCTGGATCGTATTTAGTTCATCAAAATATTTCATCAATAAATTCAGGGACTACTACTAAATACCTGCAGTTGTATCTTATGTCAGAACGCATTCCACACATGCCTTGACAAATTGTTGTATCTTTTGCACATCACTGATGTAATAAACACGAATCACGCGATTATACCCAAAAATCAAAGGACTTATTTTAGGTAAGGTAAGAAATGAACGAGCACTGACCTGACGCTAGGTCGCCTATGAAGTGTTTACAGCAGGCGTCCTAAATAATTTAGGTCGAATTTGAGGTATAGACCGCGGCCTAAATACAGGGTGTAAACTGGGTCTTATCAAAACGTTTAGACCATTTCTGAAAATTTGATCTTCGGATAGTCTTATTGTCAAAGATCTCGCTAGTTAGTGGGTGTAACCTACGATTAGAATTAAAATCATAGTGAACAACCAAAATTGCTTTAAATATGAAGTGAACTATGGTAAACTTAAACTTGTTATAATTCGTGGAAATGAATTTTAGTTGAAGAACGTACATATGAAAGAATCCTCGACAATACCACTAGCTGTAAAATTGTTTACAGTATTGCAAAAAGACTTAAGACGCCTTTGACGACGAAAAAACTAAAAATTCTTAAAAAATTTATCTTCTGAGGAAGTTCTAGTATGAAAAATTATATTTTCTTTAAAAGTTATTTTACAATTATTCTTATCTTATTTATTACTTATTTATATTAAATTTATTTCACAATTTTACCAATTTGATTCTAACATCAGTCCCCTTCTCGAAGGTTTGACAGTAGAAAAATTATATTTTCTTTAAAAGTTATTTTACAATTATTCTTATCTTATTTATTACTTATTTATATTAAATTTATTTCACAATTTTACCAATTTGATTCTAACATCAGTCCCCTTCTCGAAGGTTTGACAGTAGAGGTACACCAGAAGGTGGCGTGCTCTCTCCTATTCATTGGTGAACGAAATACTATTGAGAATGGAAGGGGCGGGGCATAGAATGATTGTCTCGGGAAAGCACCTCAACAGTGAGATATTGCAGAATGCTCTCTCTATTCTCTCCAAATGGGCAGCTGAATGTGGGTTTGGCATGAACCCACGCAAAACCGAATTAGTCCTCTTCACCAAGAAATACAAAATTCCTCATGTTGAACCTACTTCTCTGGATGGTACTAGTCTAGTTTTCACTGATGGTGCAAAATATTTGGGTCTCATTTTGGACAGGAAATTATACTGGAAACCTAACATCCAGGAACTGGTAAGGAAAGCAACAGTTGCGTTTTACTCGTGCAAAAAGGCCATTTGTAGAAAATGTGGTATGCAACCCCGAATAGTTGGCTCTACGTGTCCGCTATCAGACCGATACTCATTTCAGGTATTATTATCTGGTGGACGGCCTTAGACAAGCGGTTAACCACACTCGGGAAGGTACAGAGATCAGCATGCATTTGAATCAGCGGAGCGATCAGAACAACTCCCTCTGCAGCACTAGACATGCCATTCAATCTACCACCCCTAGACATTTTTGGCAGGCAAATGCAGCCAGTACAGCCATTCGACTTATAGCCTCTACACAGTGGACGGGAATACATGCAGGTTACTCAACATTCTTGAATCACCTCAACAACATTCCTGAAAGCACCGACTACACTCCTCTCAGTTATGATGTTGACAAAAATTTCCTAACAACCATTCCAACCCGTCTAGAATGGGAAAGGGATTCGGTACGGATGGAAGAGTCCGACCACATATGTACGGACGGCTCCAAAACTGAAGGCGGGGTAGGTGGAGGTGTTTTCTCTGACATGCTTAAAATTAGCAGCTCTTTCCGTCTCCCGGACTACTGTAGTGTCTATAACGCGAAGCTCAGATCAAGGAGGCGTTGTCTTGGCTGAGGTGTAATGTAATATCTACTAGGAATATTGGCCATTTCACAGACAGCCAAGCGGCAATAAAATCCTTGGAATCGGCTTCGACAACATCAAAGGTCGCCGAATCTCACTTACCACTCTAATATCACTCGGTCCGAATCTGTTTGCACGCTTAAGGTACAATCTGGCTGGTACTGCCGACCGTCGCGGTCAGCAGTAACTGCCAACCTCAACTGCTAACCGCGGCTGCTTTGCACTCACAACCGTCAACTGCCGAGCAGTTGCAAACAGACATGACGGACTGTTTTTGCCTGAAGCAGTAGTCTACTGTCGGCAGTTACTGCTGACGCGACGGTCGGCAGTACCAGCCAGACTGTACCTTTAGAAGACTAGAGGGCGTAAACTACCAAACACACTGAAATTAAAATTAAAAGAACCGCTCCCTTGTAAAACTCATCGCTGCTTCTGTATGCTGTATAAAAACCCAGTAGCACTCAAAACGAATTCAATATCTCATCAGATTTAAGGAGATATACTGGAATTCGTGAAAACGAAAGAAACGGCTTTACACCACTTTAGGTGGTGATTGTTAAAAAGCCTTGAAGATAACTTTTAAGCGATTGCTTCAAAAGCTCGGGGATGTAAGAGCGAATAATAGATATAACGAAATTAGTAAAAACCTATACAACGCCTTTACAATTTCTTTGCTGCAGAATATTGAGAAATCCTTAAATAGATTTTTACGCGGTTATATGAAAATCGTGAGGAAATAAAATTCAATTTGATATCCCATTAAGAGATATGAAGGAATTCGTGAAAATGCAGTCAACTTTTTTACATTTCCTTCTAGGCGAAATAATAAAAAATATTGAAATTTATTTCTAGACGTTTACGTAAAGAGTCTGTAGGCGTGAAACCAATTTGATAGCTCACCAGACCTAAGAGATATGACGAAATTCGTAAAAAAATATACACCCCTCTCATCACCCACACTGTTTTAAAAAAAATTAATTTTCAATCCAATTTTTGCTTGAAATTTACAATATATTTCATTTTTTCAATCACTTTTACACGAAATGACTGGGATTAGAAAATTATTCATGTACTTTTTAAAACTTTTACTTTTGGAAAGGCTCACAAAATTACGCAAAATTTCATGTAAAATTAACTATTTTTGTATGTGAATTGAAAATTACGTTCTTTTCCGTGTAATTCTATTTATCTATTTAAATTTTACGACGAAAAACATGTAATATATGAAACCACGAACGAAGCGTCCGATTTTATTTTGTACTGATATGAAAATGAAACGCCTTCGGTAGCGCAGTGGCTACGCGTGCCAAACATACGTAGCAAAACCAGAATTGATAGCGGGTTCTTAAGAAAGTAAATAAGAAATAATATTAGAAGTAGAAATGAATGTATCTTAAAGAGTGCTAATTGTACACTTTTTTTAGAGTGTAAAATCAAGAGAATATCCAGTGGATTCGCTGCTTTCGAAGTTGAAATTTACTGATTGCAAATTGAAATTTACTGATTGCAAATTGGAAATTACAATCAAATTGACTATTATATCCCAATGTAAATTTACTTGAAAAGGTTTGGCATATTTGCCTACTATCCAAAAGATGTAAAATTCAAAGGATTTTTTTTAATGTGCATTTTTAACCTCAGCTTTGTACGCCAATGAAAACCTGAAATTTTTTCGTCTATCTACATGCTTCGTAGTGCTAGAGTAAATGGTCGTGAAATTCCAAGGAATTATTAGATTAGTTCTTGAAATTTTATTTCTGAAGTGAACTACGTTTTTACGGTTACAGAAATCGTTTAATTTCATGTCAATTCGTTATTCGGAATTTTTAAAAAAAAAACAAAAATAGTAAACTTTACCAATGCACGAGGTTTTGCAACAATCAAAAACATATCTCAGTAGGTCCCCTGTTTGCAGATCTCAAATACTCGTCCTCTTGGCATTTACTATAGTTTGAATAAGGTAACAACTGTTTTTAAGTCTTCAAGTTGTCGCAAAAAAATGTAGGCACCTTGTATTTCAGGTGCTGTTTCTTAAAGACTTTTGTGTAGTTCCTGTAGGAAAGAGTACCTTGATTTCACCCTGTCTGTTTAATTTTTCTGGTTCTAATGTTTTCAAATTGTGAACAATAAGTGTACCTTTTGAATCGGAACTTTTACAAGGTGACTAAGTCTTTGAATAATTGATACAATGATCCATAACTCCCCACCTCTTCCAAATTTCCACTAAACCAACCAACAAATTTTTCCTCAAGACGTTCTTGAGTTATCGCTTGTTCAGGAAAAAAAACAAGCACCCCCTTTTACTTTATTATTTTAATAATAAAGTATTGTTATCGATTTTTAAAAAAAAAAATTTGCTACCCTGAACATTTTTTTATACGTTTTATGACTAATAAGCACCAAAAAAGTAAAAAAAATTTTCAGTCCGTCTGTGCGCCGTCCGCCGTACGCAAAACGTTTGAGGGCTTATAACTCCTAAACCCTATAAGCTATTGAATTGAAATAGACTGGGTATGCCCCTTGAAGTGACCAATTTTTTGTGGGTGGGAGTATGAGGGGGGAGGTGGGGGAAGCGTTTTAGGCGAAACATTTTGGTTTCTAGATCTCAGCAACCGCTCATGTTAGGAGGCTGAAACTTGGAATTTATATAGAGCATCGATAGTGGACCCATTTGTTGATGTGGGTGATAGGGTGTGGGAGTGGGAGGAAAAATAATGCGTCCGAAACATTCGAAAGGCGAGATCGAGACACTCTAAAATCCATATCTCCTAAACGGTTAATGTCACGAAATTAAAACTTAATAATCATCTGTAGGTATACTAGGAGAATAGATCGAAAACAAATTTTTGAGTGAGGGCAGTGACGTACGGGGGTGGGGGTTGAAAAACTTTAGATTACGATATCTCACGAACAAATTGCACTAAAGAAATAAAATTTTGTTTTTGTATAAAGGTTGACAAATAAAGTTTGCTGAAAGTAAAATTTTTTTAGGGGGTGGTGGTGCATGGAAGTGGAGGGGGTAAGAACTTTTTCAAAAAATCACGTCTTATATCTCAAGAACGGTGTAAGATAGATGCTTTAAATTTTGAACAGAAGTAGGCCTGATAGACCCCCAGCAGAAAAATTTCAGGGATGAGGGTGTAGAGGGTGAGGGTGAGTGAGGGTGAAAAGTAAAAAGTTCAGATTTTTATATCTCGAGAACATATAACGATATTGAAACTTAGTATTTAGATAGAGCTATGGTGGTAGCATGTTGGAAAAATATAATTTTTTATAGGGGTGGTATGGTACGAAGGTGGGGGGTGTTTTTCCTAACTTTAGAACGGCTTATGCTAGAAAGTTGAAATTTGGTATGTATATGTAAATCAACTAGAAAAGTAATTCCGATTAAAAAAAAATTCAAATATCCATTGGCGTTCGGAAGTGGAGCAAAAAAAATGATCAGTGAAAATGGAATTCATATATTTTTACGATTTTCGTCATATCTATTAGGTCTTTCGAAATATTGAATTACTTTTTTGTACGGGTTCTTCATATAAATACCTGGAAAGTGTTTTCAGGATTTTTAGAAATTCGACCCCCAAGGTGGTGTAAAGGGGATGTATACATTTTCACGAATTCAGCCGTATCTCTCAGGTCTGATTAGATATCGTATAACTTTTTACTTCCACGGGCTTTTTTAATAATCACCTAAAACTTGTTTTCAAGTTTTTTCCTTTTTCAACCCCTAAGAGGGTAAAAACGGGTTGAACACGTTTTCACGAATTCCGTCACATCTCTAAGACATCGGATTGGTTTTTACTTCCTCGGGCTTTCTTTATATATATCTAAAAACTCATTTCAGGATTTTTGGATATTCAACCCCAAAGTGGGTGCAAGGGGGTTGCATATATTTTCACAAATTCTTACATATTTCTTAGTTCTAATGAGATATCAAATTCATTTTTACTTCCTAAGGCTTCCTATATAATCGTCAAAAAGTTGATTTCGGGATGTTTGTTATTCAACTCCAATAGGACGTAAGGCTTTCGACATATTTCTCAGGATTGATGAGATATTAGATTGGCTTGCTCTTCCACAGACTTTTTATATAATCGCCTACAAACGCATTTCCGATTTCATGTAATGGCCCAAAACCAAATAAAAAAAAACCTTCTAATGGCGTAACAAGTGATATTATACTACGAATTAGACCTCGTCCCGGAGTATGACCCAATTATGTAATTCATATGTTATACGGGTATGTGGCAGCGGCGTAAGTATTCTAGCGCGACCCCATTCTAACCGCTTCCCGAACTTTTTTTTTAGGTTTTCAGTCACATAGTAACCTACACCGCATCTCAGAATTAAACTCGTTCCAAACTTCTACCCAAAAAATAATAAAGTTCCGCCCAGACTGTTGGCAGATTTTTTTTAATAACTTTCGTGTGATAGCTACTCGAATGAATTCCTTAATTTTTGGTTTTGTTCCTTTATTATTTACTGGCGACATAATTATTAAGCTCCAGATTATGGGTTCCTTTAAAATGTGTATTAAAATAAGTGTAGCCACATGTTTTAAAGACATTTGTATGGCGGCTACTCGAACTTTTCTCCCAAATAAATATTCACTGAAAGTTTCATTTTTTCTTTTCTATTTTGTTGAGGTGCGACAAAAAAAGTATACTGATTCTTGATTGACCAAAATCCATGTTTTGCTTTTTATTCGTCACATAACAGTTCCCAAAATCGCCACCTGCCTTTATAAACATAGTTTTACCTCTCCAACAAAATTTGGTAGCCAATGGTAAAGCATTCATATAAATGAGAAGAAAAAGGTCGGATGTCCACTTTTTTGAAAAAGATTTTGCACCAATTATTGACTAATTTCATTAATGATGATAATTTTTAATTAATAATAATAAATAATTTTTTAAGCGTGACATCCGACCTTTTTCTTCTCATGTACAAAGTGGTAAAAATTTTGACGAAAAGAAGGATGCAGGTGATAAAATAAAATAAGCAATTTTATTAATAAAACGTTTTTTTTTATTTGAATTATTTAAACAAAATTCTGTTTATCATTATTAAAAATATTAATTTTAAAGAAATAATGATTACACGAGGCATGATGGCATGTAGGTATGAGCTGATTTGTTTTTTATTTTATATAATGATTAGTATTATAATCTAGTTGCCGATTTTGATACTGTTTTGCATCTTAAGTGATTCAATGTTTTAAAACAGATTCTTTCGAGATTAGATAATGT
Organism: Beris morrisii; assembly: GCA_951812415.1. NCBI lineage: Eukaryota > Metazoa > Arthropoda > Insecta > Diptera > Stratiomyidae > Beris > Beris morrisii. Next base: position 140,583,641 of record OX638311.1, read on the forward strand.
ACAATATGTATATTAGTCGAAAGGGTCACATACATTATTATTATTAATATTGACAAGAGAGTTGAGAACTTAAAGGGAGGATTTGTTGTTGCAAGCGATTTATCCTTAATAGGAGGATTTGAAGCAAAAGTGAGGAGTATTTTCAATATGAGTACACAAGACGATAATATTAATGCAGAATTGAATAATAATAATAATAATAAAGTAGTTGTTGTAAGGTGTTAATTGCATTTTACATTATTGAACAGGGCATAGCACAACATAGTGGTAGGCACACTGGGACCATTGTTGCTCCAGATTTACTTTTGCTTTTTGATTTCGATTCGGATTCGTATTCGTATCGTCCGGATGCTTTAGCATATCCACCCTGTAAAAATAAAGGGGTAATTCAGGTATTAAGTGAGAGTAAGATAAAGAAAATTTTACCTGTGCTCGCCAAGCAGCACCGCTTTCATCTTTCCTTGCAAACATTTCATGACCCGGTGGATAGTAGACTGGCGGACCAGCAATATTCTTGGATGGAACTTTCGGATCCACCACAGCCATTGGCTTTCCGGACGTAGCTATAGCAGTTTGAACTTCTCTTCGCGGAGTGTATGGTTCATCAGCTAGTGGTCTTCCATGTGGATGGCCCTGAAATTAACTCGAACATTGATTTCTGCTCGGAATGATTCTAATTGGTACGTCAAGAACTTACATTTTCGAAGGACGCTAGCAAATCATCCAAACGCTTTGGTGGTGCATCATTTCCAAACGAAGGATCCAACCCATCAACAGGGAAGGGAGCAGGTTGTAAAAGTGGCTCCCTTTCTGATGGCGATCCATGGGTGTTAGAGGTCGTTGAGTGCTGGGAATATTTGTAAGTGACCGTATTCGGTTCGTTGGGATAACCAGGACTACGTGGATGACCGGGTGGACTTTGAGGTGATCTATCGGGATAATTGTTGGTCGGGTACATAATAATTGGCTGTGGAGATTGATTTTGTTGTGGTGGTCCACTTCCAGGTGGGCCGTATAAGGTGTTCTTCGTATTCGAGGATTCATGCTTATAGTAGTAAGTAGTTGTGGGTTGACCTGGTTGTCCAGGTTGACCTGGTTGCCCAGGTTGACCTGGCTGGCCGGGCTGATATGGTAGTAGATTGGGTTGATTCGGAGAATATACTGGACTCCAATTGGTCGGCGGTTCTTGATTGATATTTGTGTTTGTGACATCGTGTTTGTAGACTATTGTTGAGTTCACAGGTGGTTGTGGACTGGCTTCTCTTGGTCTGGGTCCAGTTCCTGGATAGCCATTAGTCGGCGAGCCAGGATAGAGATTTGATGTTGTTTCCCGTGTGTCTCGCTTATGAATCACTGTTCTGGTAGTTGATGGCGGAATTGGTGATAGGGATGGTTCCCGACCTGGTGGATAGCCACCCTTTGAATTTAGTGTATTGTAGCTTTCCGTTTTATAAACGACCGTTGGCGGAACGTCACGTTCCGGCGGATATGAAGTATTGGTCGTATTGTATTGTTCGTTTTTGTAGAGAAGGGTTTTATTGGCGGTAGTTGCAGGTTCGGCCGGTATCTCATAAGTATACGTTCGAACAGTAGTAGTTACTTTAGTTCCTGGTATCGGTAGTATGTCGTCGGCTAGTGGTACATTCTTCAAATCTTTTGGCAATGCTGCACTATCGACGGTAAGTGTTTTCAAGTACGGCGACACGTTCCGTTCTCTGCTCGAATCAGAGTAATTGTATCGATTTATGGTGTTTGTTGATTGAATTGTATTAATTTCGGGCGAAGCTAAAATAAATAAATTTAATTTAATTGAGTAGGTAAGAATGTTGCTAATGTAAAACTTTTGTTAGATAATTTTGAAAAATATTTAAAAGTTTTTCCACATATTATTTAGCAAAGACCATTCTGAAAAGTTTCACCAAATCGACCTATAGGCTTTCTTCGTCGACATAATGAAAAATGCAGTTCATCACATCACATCACATCACAAAAGAACAGTAGCATTTTTGCAGGAAATGATAGCAACTAAAAAAAAAATCATTTACAACTTAAAACTCATGGATGGAAACAAGACGCTCAAACAGTATTCTATAGGGTGGCGCAAAACTATGGCTACGAATGTAACGTATTTTAGCCGTCTTTGCGATAATTTGATTCTCGAAGAAAAATTAATAGTAATTTCTAGAACAGAATCATACATTTTTCGGTCCGCCGAGCCGGACTTATAACAATTTCTATAGTGAACCAGATGCGCAAAATGAATGATCCATATTTGGTTTGAAAATTATAAATTTTCTTATTTTATAATATGTACTATTTTTCGGATTGGTGGAATACAGATGTGGGCAACTGCCCTTTTAGAGGGTGGCAACTTTATGGACGTCCTTGTTAAGTAGTGAATTAAGTCAAGCGGTATCAAGCTAAGCATAACGTGGGTAATAAAGTGAAATAACAAGGAAAGTTCATGAACATATTTTTTGTACTCAGGGTAGACAACGAGAATGAACTCGTATCAGGTTTGTTGCTACGATTCGATTATGATGTACATTGGCAACTTGTTTGCAGTGTGCATTAGCGAATCGTTTACAACATAGAACAGCGAATGTGTACAAATTATTTCAGAGTGTTATTTTTTCCGATTTTTTCGTATTTTCAATTTGTTGTTATAAGGTGCAATATTTTTTTTCGTATATATCGTTTTAATTCTTCGTCGTATCGACTCGTAATTGATGTGCCGGTGAATCGAATTGCGTGGTGGGTTGTGAAACGTATGAATGAATGAAGGGCTAGATATAATAATATGTATTTTTAATTACAACAATCAATTTTAGAGTAAGAGTCAGTTATCGTTAGACTTTCGTAATATAGGCCTTGATATAATAGCTCGATTATGAACAATTAATAATATTATCTTTAAATAAGTATCAAGTTTCAACTTTATTTTATCAGATGTTAATTACACATTTAACACGTACATCTTACCCATATATACATATATATATAATATACCAAGTTTCAACTTTCTAGCATCACGAATGCGTAAGATACTAGTTGATCTAGTATAAAACAGAATAATGACGTCAACATTTTACTGCGACCGGAAAATCCCACCGAGTCACTCTAGTTGAACAGAATGGCAACTGTGACTTTGCCAACTCAGAATATAAAGAATCAGGTTCGAATGTTTAAAAACAAAATCTTAGTCAAGTCTTTAATTTTCACAGGCTAATGTTCAACTTAACTTAATTTCTCTTAACTTTAACTATTCATACAATAATTTTCTACTTGTGTTTTTACTATTACTTTCTTTCTCCTTTTTCTTCTTTATAAATTTTGTTCGCACCCGTTTTTTTTTGTTCTATTTAACATATTGTGTAATTGGGTTTCTTAAATCGGTACAGTGTGTCCGAATAAAAAAATAAATTGTATGTGTGTCGGGTCGACAGCAACGACACATTTAGAGATAAAGTAAGAGTACGACTTCACCGTCATATGCGGTGAAGTCCGCCGTCGAAGTCGGTTTACTGTTTTAGGCATAGTTTCGGCCGTACGTTGTGGTACTCTATATTTTTCATTTTGTTATACTTCTCTGCCTACATATCACACCATCAAGAAATTTATTTTTAGGGTAGTTTATCTTTATATAGATAAGTTTCAGGTTTCCACTTTATAGCATGCACCGCTCCTGAGATATTATAAACTCTTAAATTGTTTACTTAAAAAAATTTGCATTATCATTTTTGAGACCTATAACTTTTCAGAAATTTATTTGTCATTAAAAGTTCATGTGTTAATTGAGTATGGTATCAGTACTAGACGCCTTCTTCCTCTCCTTAGGAGAGCGACTACGTCCAGCCAATTTTCTGTCCGGATGGAATTTCTAAGAATAAATTCATCAACGGGTGAAGTCTTCTCCTTCCACACAAAAGTCCTTAGAACATCTGTTCACGAATATTGGGTAGTAGCAGTTTTAAAGCGTTTTTAGCTAGGTTTCTATACGAAAGTCCTTAGAACATCTGCTCACGAGTATAAGGTAGTAGCAGTTTTAAAGCGTTTTCAGCTAGGTTTCCATACGAAAGTCCTTGAAAAGTTTATGCATTCGTCTTTGCAAATCGTTTGATCAGCAAGTCGAAATTTTACAAATATTAATTTCGAATTATTTTAAGGACGTGAGTAAAATCGCCCGCTCCTTCGAAAAGCTCTCATTCAAAAGTTCTTAAAACACGTGCACATGAATAGTGACTAAGCAAGGAATTCGAAATTTGGGATGTGCATGTACGTTGATTTTCCAATAGTTGCTGATAAAAGTATCAATAGAGCGTAGGTCATAGAGCGAGCGATGTGCAAAAACCTTTGAAAATTTAAGAACTCAAAAAATCTTTCAGCTAGCTCTCTCCACAAAAGCCGTAAACACGTTCAGTGCTGGCGACGCGGCTACGCGTCCAACGAATATTTTGCCACCATTAATTAGCACTGTCAAAATTTTTGGCAAAAAGTTTGGCAACCAAAGTGTTAAACCAAGGGCTTACACCTAAAGAGAGAACCTGCAAGGCCCGAACTTCAAAAGCGAGCACATTATACTTTTTCACCTTTTGAAAAAAAAGTTAATAAGGGGTACCTACTCTTCAAGTAGCAACCATATTACAAGACTACAAATAATGGGTACTTGCATTCGCCCGAATTCTCAACAACTCGAGAAGCTAGGACTTGATATGATTTAATTTAAGTCAAAAATAAGTTTGGTGTGTTAATGATCAAAATCACTTTACTCCTTGGGTGAGTTACCATACAACTTCAGAAGACGTTAAGCTACAATACTGAAATTTCGCATAGGTACGTTGTTTTGTCCAATAGCTCAAGGTACAAAGGGTATTTGTCATTACCACTTACAATACATCTTTTAAAATAGGACCCATTTTTTTGCTCTCCTCACAAACTACGTGCGGGAAATTTTTGATAATTACCTGGCTCAAATGAAACATCTTTAACTGTTTTCGTTTCAATTGTTTTCATGTATGACGGACTCTTTGGACGTGATCTTGAGGTCCTTATAGCCGCATCTGGCGAATCAAATACAAGTTCTCGCTGTACAGTGGGCTTGGCATCGTTCGACGATGAATAAACTCTGGTTGTTTTCGTTACCGAAGTGCCCGGTTCACTGGAAAAGCAACGAAAATATATATTCTTACTTCATTCATTCATTTAACCAACTAAGAAAATTATAAGTAATTCAAATTGTTTCTTACAGTAGTCCTGAATCGATTCCGACATCATGGATAAGACTGTAATCTTGGGTAAAACAAATTCGTATATTAACGCAAAATTGGATTTCATTATAAAATTGTTTTTTATGGATTTACCTTTATCACGCGTAACTTCCCTTTCGTTTTTCAAATCCTGCAGAAGAGTGTCCAATTGACTAGCATTTTGTTGGGAGCTGATTTTTGTCGGCTGTTGTCCTCCCGACGTCGAGTATTGATAACTTGATGTTTTGTAAACCCGCTGTTCGTTCTGGAATTTTTTTGAAAAAAATTTTATTTCCATTTCTGAGATTTATAGTTTTTTTTTAAATTTAAATTCTGACCGTATTTGGACTGGAAGAACGTTCTCTGATTATAGTTGTAGTATTTGAAGGCGAAAGGTATTGGACATCTCGGCTGGATGACGAGTAACCTCCGACATTTCTTTGAGCGCTTCCTCCAGACCCACCTACACTTGACTGCAAGTCATCTAGAAGATAATCTGAAAGAAATTGATTATGCTTTGAGTAAGCTACTTTGCATAAGTTGTTGAAGTTTAAATTGAATTTTCCGTAATGTATTCTTAATTATATTTTACCCCGTATCTCTATGACGAAAAACATTCTCAATGAAGTAATTTCCGAATTCGTTCCAGTTGGTATATTTTCTCATTGTTTTTTTTTTGTGAAAATAGGAAGACGGAAAGGTATTAGAATGTAGTACCCGATTATCAAAAAATCTTCTATAGTTTTTAAGCCTATACTGCAAAATTTTTTAGTTTGAATATGAAAGTTGCCAGCTCTTACGCCTGCGAAGAGGTCCATCATTGTACCACCTTGTTTCATTTAGACTCTTAAAGGTGTCGATTTCTCTAAAGTTTACATCTTGATTGGGATGACATTTACGAGTATATCATGGTCAGGTCCACCTCGTCACTTAAGTTAAATAGTCGCATAACTTTTAAAGAATCCTCTCAATTTCCTTAAGCTGGTTTCACTTCATAATGAAGTTCAACACCTTGTTCAATACCTCTTTGTAAAGTTAGTTTATTCAGCAAATTTTAGATTTCCATTATGAAGCAAAAGCAAGTATTTCACAGATGTTGGTTGACTCTCTCCTTTTACTTTATTATTTTAATAATAAAGTATTGTTATCGATTTTTAAAAAAAAAAAATTTGCTACCCTGAAAAATTTTTTTTCCACGTTTTATGACTAATAGACAAAAAAGCAAAAAAATTTTCAGTCCGTCAGTGCGCCGTCCGCCGTACGCAAAACGTTTGAAAGCTTATAACTCTCAAACTCTTTGAGCTATTAAGTTGATTTTTTTTTCGTTGGTAGACTGAGCAGACTCCTTCAAGTGCCCACCTTTTGAGTGGTGGGGGTGTGAGGAGGGAGGTGGGGGAAGCGTTTTAGACAAAAAATGTTGGTTTCTAGATTTCAGTAAACGCTTAGGCTAGGAGGCTGAAACTTGGTTTTTCCTAACTATAGAACGGCTTATGCTAGAAATTTGAAACTTTGTATGTATATGTATGTCAACTATAAAAGTAATTCAAATTAAAAAATATTTCAAATATCCATTGGCGTATGGAAGGGGGGCACAAAAAATGATCAGTGAAAATGGAATGCATATATTTTCACGATTTTCGTCATATCTATTAGTTCTTTTCAAATATTGAATTCATTATTATTGTACGGATTCTTCATATAAATACGTACAGTTTTTTCAGGATTTTTTGAAATTCTACCCCTAAGGGGGTGTAAAGTGGTTGTATACATTTTCACGAATTCAGCCATATCCGGTCTGATTAGATATCTAATAACTTTTTACTTCCACTGATTATTAATCAAATCACCTAAAACTCGTTTTCAAGTTTTTTCCTCTTTCAACCCCTAAGAGGGTATAAACGGGTTGAACACGTTTTCACGAATTCCGTCATATCTCTTAGGAGAGATAAGACATCGGATTGGTTTTCACTTCCTCGGGCTTTCTTTACATATATCTAAAAACTGATTTCAGGATTTTTGGATATTCAACCCCAAAGTGGGTGCAAGGGGGTTGCATATGTTTTCACAAATTCCTACATATTTCTTAGTTCTAATGAGATATCAAATTCATTTTTACTTCCTGAGGCTTCCTACATAATCGTCAGAAGTTGATTTCAGTATTTTTAGATATTCAACTCCAATAAGGCTTTCGACATATTTCTTAGGATTGATGAGATATCAGATTAGTTTTCACTTCCACAGACTTTTTATATAATCGCCTACAAATTCATTTCCGATTTCATGTAATGGTCAAAAACATAATCACGAAAAACCTCCTAATCGCGTATTAACTGATATTATACTATCACTTAGACCTTTTCCCGGAGTATAACCCAATTATGTAATTCATATGTTATATGTGACAGCGGCGTTTAAGTTTCTAGCGCGACCCCATTCTAACCGCTTCCCTTCCCAACCTTTTTTAGGTTTTCAGTCACATAGTAACCAACACCGCGTTTCAGAATTAAACGCGTTCCGGACTTCTGCCCGAAAATAATAAAGTTACGCCCAGACTGTTGGCAGATTTTTTTCTCTATCGTGTAGATATGGCTTTATAGCTCTATCTAAATACTAAGTTTCAACTATCCATCATTATGGGTTCTCGAGATATAAAAATCAGAACTTTTTCCTTTTCACCCTTGATATTGGTTGGACTGAGACCTTTCAAATGAAAGTATTGTATCACATAGCAATGACCAATTTTTTCATGTTGAAAAACTCACTGAGAGCGTTCGCTATTGATGGCTGCCAAGTAAAGACTAAACAACGTAGCGTCTTCAAACTTCAAACTTAAGCCTTATAGAGATGGTGCTTTCTACCATAGTATTTTCTTTCAAAGAAAAACCACCATCTATACGTCAGGTCAGGTACTTCTGGGACAGCCCAAGTATTTTATTACTAAAATAATAAAGTAATACTAGGTAGATACCAGGGACACTGCTGTTATTGACGGTATTTTGATATGAATACCAGGGTATTAGTGATATTATATTTAGTATATTCAGTGTGGTACTTATGTCAGTTTCGGGTAAAAATAATGCTAGAATCACCCACTTTTTTGGGTATCTCTAATATAAAATTCATTACCCACGTTTGGACTGATACTCTTAGACGGCTTCATGGCATACGTTAACAAATCTCATAGTTGCACACAAAAAATTGAATATGAAGAAAATAGTACAGAAACGTGTAGTTTCCATACTAAGATTCGTGATATATTTGAGGTTTCATCTGCCGAAAGATAGGCTTAAGAAAATACTCAGCTGGGAAGTGAAAGTGCGGCTAGGGACTAAGACTCCCTTTTCCTGTTCAAACAGAATTAGCATTATCTTGGTTTTACGTGGCTAAAGGAGCTTAAATTCCCTCCTTTCTATACCAAACTGCAACTTCTTTTATACTCACCTTTTGTTCTCGACTAAAATATCAATTTGGATTTGGCATTAGGAATAAATGGCAAAAACATACTACCAATCACAATATTGTGTAAACCTCATTTCGCTGAATATGATAAGAAGAATAAATTTACATGAAATAAAACGTAAGTTGCCAAGAAATATTGTTTTCCAAATCTATTCTGGGACTTAAAATTCGCGAGAAACTTATTTATTTCTTGAGCTACCGATCTAGAAATTTTGTTCGCTTATCACTTCAAAAACGGGTTTCAAGTGAAACACCCAAATGATATATCATCATCTTCATCATTAGTACGAAGGCTGTGTGTAGGCCTCATTCTAATTGCCAATTAAAGTCTAATTGGAAATTAGTAAATTGTCACTTTAGGTGGCCGTGTCTCTAATGATATATATTATGCCATTATATTTTAAATTTCAAATCTGGAGATGAATTTTGGAGATATCGAGGCCCGATTGAATGCTTTTTCTTTTCATAGAGAGAAAACTGTCTTAAAAAGTACATATTCGTCTTAATGAAAATTCTCGCTCATTACACACAATGTCTGAAATTTTAACTATGAAATTTCTATTTTTAATAATAAACAAAATCATTCTATTATTAGAATTTAATTTCTCATTTTATATCCGAGACCTTATAGGTGGGTATGCCCTCAATTATAAAATTAAAATCTCTACTTGTGTACAGAACAGAGCAATTTTCCTTCTTGTTTTTCTGGCGCCCCCTCTATGATTTGAACGTGTAATGAATAGTATCTAGCCTAGCCTCTAGCCTAGACAAATTACGCGTACAATACATTTAAGAGCAGTCGCTCTTTCAATTTGTTCGAGTGCGAGTTTATAGTAGTTTATTTTGGCTTTTGAAAATCGAATTACTTTAGTCTGACTAAGATGTAAACATTTTTATTTTATTTTTCGTTTTATTTAAAATTAGAAAAATGACTCACCCAAGTTGGTATCGACGTCCGTCACGTTGCTGCCAGGCGAAAGAGGTCGTGTCGGATGTAATACACGGACAACATTTGATGAGTATTCTTCTCGTCTTTCTCTAGTGGCCATCCTATAAGTTAATTTAAAAAAAAAATTACAAACACTTATTTTTGTTGAAAAAATTAATTGAAATTCAAATGAATCCCCGTTTATTTTGGATGTATTATTCGCCCATTTGTCAAACAGAAGGTTTAAATTATTTTCGTTTTGTTGAAACAGTTCCAAACAACTACTTGTTCTACAAAGTTAATTATTAATTAAAGGAATTTACATTTGACATTATAAAAATTTAAATGGAGATCATATCTAGTAAATAGTTCTCTAATTTTCAATTTTATTTCGCCACAGATAGCAGATGATTAGAGAGACAGTCCAGTGTATTCTTACAAGGATGGGACTGGAATAATGATTCTTCTCTTATTAGTCCCTAGTTTCCTTCAGATACGTTTTCAAATTTTTCATCCTTCGTCAAGCTTGTATTAGAATATATGCCACTTTGTCAAATATTCGCCTATTTGTACTGCCAAATGTACTCAATTAATACAACCCTCAAATTTTTGGTTTTTCCTTAAGGTCGTGTTACAATATATATGCCACTTTGTAAAAAACTCCCCTATTTCCACACACTATAGACATATAATATAATGATGAAATTTTTGTTTGGCAAACTGTTTTATTTGTCCTACATAAAATATTTGTCTTCATTTTTTTTTGCCAAAATTTTGGCATCCAGTCTAATTCAGGCACGAACTCAGGAAAAAAAATCCTGAGAGGAGTTGGGGTAAATTAAAAAAAATATTTATGGAACCAAGATGATAAGTTACAATATTAGTTTGTCAGATTTTCAGGTATCCATGACGGTAGCTGCAAGTTCATATTTTCACTGGTCTGTTTTCCACAAGTCTATTGAAAAAATAAATTCGAAGGGTGTTTCAATCCCGCCCCCTCACTTCTTTCACGATTTCCTATACATACTAATATTCTGACCTGCTAGAAGTGGAGTTACAGTAAGCAATGCGCGACTCGACGCGATGACCCAATCCCATCGCGTATACCATGTCGCGAGATCAGTTATAGGAATCGCGCTAAACTGCTTTCCGCAACTGCCAAATATTATTATCAAGTAGTAAAATATTTTATTCGCAGCCAGCAAATGTGTTGTCTGTTTTTTTATTGTATAGGCATTTATTTCCGATATTTATTAGCCGTCTGTCATGTTTTGGTGTAAAAAAGTGTCAAAATACACGCGCGACGAAATTTGACAATAGACTATCGAAACAACCCGATTAGAGCGATGTGATAGCAGTGCTTGCGCTCACTAACAAGCATTGTATTCTTCACCAAAACTACTAGCTATTACATTCCAATATTAAAAATTTTTAGAAGCATAGAGAGTGCAAGTATTTTAGAATTTGAATCTCAGGAACGGTCCATGCGAGAATGTTGAAACTTTCAAATTGCATTATATATGTCAACATATAGGAGATGAACTCAAAACCGAGGAAACCGGACGTATGGCGATACAAACGTATATCTATAGATAAATCAAGGATTGCATTAAGACGTACGTTAAGCTTTTCATAATGCTAATACGGTTATTTACTAAAAAATAGAATGTAAAAGAAATGAGATAGGTTGTAGTACTGGGAAGCACAAAGGAAGGTTTGTCTATCTCACGAATGAATAACTCGAGAAAGTTGACACTTTCACATAAGGATACATACTAGCAGAGTATTCTTAATATAATTTTTGGAACAACGAGATATTAAATTTTTTTTTTCATCATCTTATATTTCAAGGAGCCTTCAAGATTTGATCTACTTTTTTTTGTAGGAGTAGAGATTTTTGGAGGACTCGTTTCAGAAGTGAAAATTTTTTTATTTGAATATTGAAATTAAAAACTATAATACGTATAATCATTAGGTGAACGTTTTAAATGTAATTTTTTAAACGATACGCCTTATCCTAAAAATTAAACTTTGTAGATACGTATTAAGCTATGCAGATTTTTGCTTACTTTTCCACTCTAAAGAGAGAAAAATACAAAAAAAAGATTTCAACAGTCTGGGCACAGCTTTATAATGTTTTGGATAGAAATCCTGAAAGCGCGCAATATGCTGAGATGCAGTTTAGGTTATACGATATATAGCGTTTCAAATAGCCTTCTGGTTGTCCCTTCATTTTTGTGATTCTGCCCAAAAACTAATAAAGTTACCTCCACAATTTTGGCAGATTCTTTTTTTAATAATTACTTCAATTTCACTCAAAATATGGAAGATAAAGAAAGAGTTTTTTTTGGAACGGCAATGGCGTCCGTGTACTTTTTCCTATCTTAAGAACGGCACATGATACAAAGTTGAAACATAATACCTATATACTTATACACCTGTCGGGGAACATTCAAAAATAAACCTTCTTATAATTGGTTATGCTATAATAAAATTACGTATACTGATGCAAATAAAGCTGCACCCAGATTTTTTGTTTGTAAACTAAGTGAACCAAAGGAACACTTAATACAAAAAACACTTAACTAAAGACAGTGAAACAAGCAGGGATAACACCAAAAAATTTGACACCCCCAGTATCAGGGAATGGATGGGTGATAAAAGCTATTATGTTAAGTTCAAACAGCACATTATACGGAGGGGTATGAAACATTTTATCTGTGGAATGGCTGACCTAAGAAAGTTAAAATTCTGATTATACTAGTCTAGTATTTCGGTTGAAAAACATGAATGTTTGCAGTTATATGCGGAAGTAGCGGAAAAACAATTCCTATAACGTCATAGTCCAACAGAGTTATATTCTCATATTTGCACAGGTCTCAAAATTACAATTTTATTGCATCCTTAAATTTCAAAATTTTTAAATTTTGAGAAAGGTTTATACTGCACAGCTGAAACTTGTTTCTTGTATACAACTAGTTTAGTAAAACATTCTAACGATATACAAATGTAGGAGTGATCCAATAGCGTACGAAGTAGAAGAAAAAAATGTATTGTAAATTAGAATTTAATGCAATGACTTCAACCCCATCTCAAACCTTTACTGAAAAAATTTTCACCTAAGTTTCGGTCGATTTTTCGATACTAAACTTTTTTGTTTGTCATAGATTTTTAATTTTTACCCAAAGCTAGTATTACACTTTTTGGCACGCTATCAAATATTTGACTATTTTCCCTGGTCAGATAGTGTAATCATCAAATTTTTGTTTACCACATTATTTTGTTTACAAAATTAAACATAATTTGACGGAAGAAATTTGACAGAAAATTTTCGTCAAATTTTTTGGTAAAATATTTGACAGCATAGTACACAGTGTAATACTAGCTTAAGATCGTATTACATAAATTTATATTGCAATAATTATTATAATAATTGGTGTAGACTATCTAATAACAATCTAAACCATATTCAGCTCACGACCGTCGATCGCAACTGTCCATAGAAACATTGAAAGAAGCACACACCCAAATATGTAAATTTCATTGTGTATAGAACCCCCCACTAAAATATGAATATATTTCGTTTTAATGAAATTTATTATCGACACAGGCAGGCATTTATAATTAAATTTAATTCCGCAAATAGACAATAATTTCACATCACATCCAGAAATATTACTCTCATGGTGAGTGCAATGCACTTAGACAGAGTTGTACGAGTACCTTGCGTAGGAGGTTGGCTAGTTAATTTTCGAATTAATTCCTATATGGTCAAAACCAGAAGGACCTGACTTATGAAGGCGATAGTGAGTACAAACACCTCTAGGAACTAATAGGAAATAGTCAGGTTTCGAAACATTACTTACGTACATTATCATAAAATTGCAATAGACTAAAATGCATAGGTTGATCTGAAGATAGTGCGGAAAACTCGTATTTATTTGGGTTTTGATGTGGATTTATTTTCAAATGGTCATTTAAAAGATTTGACAGCAATAAGTTTGCTGGAAAACTTAGGCTATAACGAGTCAGTTTGTGAAATTAAGTTATGAGGGTGTACAGGAAAAGTTCGATTTAGATAAGCAGAAAGAGTCATTAGCCATACACGATTTTCTCTTCACTGGCGTAAATGTCCAAATGGGGCTTTGGTCTCTCCAATCAAATTCGAGACATTGTGATCGGTCTTTCATAAGATTCTCAACATAGTTTTTGTCGTGGATACGTTGTTAACCTATTGTCTAATATCTTTGGTGAACTATGAAATGATAAGAGATACTTGGGCTTTTCAAGGTAGATATTGCTAAGTAAGAAATTAAGAATTCGAACCGACGACCTCTGGATGGTAAACTAGCACGCTCACACCTGAGTACCGAGATCCCAATTACTGTATTATAATCCATAAAATTGTTTAAGTCGATAACACTAAACACGGAATTTGTGACCCCGTCCTAATAATATTCGCAACCTTAATTTTCATCACTGCAAAATCAATTTTTTTATATTTAAAATAGTTTTCTTAGTAGTTATAAGATCCAAATTTCTACTTTCCAGCATGAAAAAATATTCCTAGTGCTCCATTACCATCATTCTAGCTTAAAAAAATTGAAGAAAATGCCTCTATAATTGCTCAATATTTTTACAACTAAGTTTTAACTTTAAAGATTCCTATTCCAGCACTAACATACCACCAATCCGAATTTTTTTGTTTACTGCAGATAGAAATCCATCGAAAATTTTTAGATTTTATTTTTTTTCGCGGTTTTCGAGATAATTTTTTATAGCCCCACCTTCCGGTAGCCACTGCCAAAGGCGAGTTTGAGCAAAAAATCGAAAATCTAGGACGATATTTCAGCACATCCATTTTTGTAAGCTCTCAAATACTCGTCCGTTTGACATTTACCACAGTGATGAATGATATTTCTCAATCTTTAAGTTGATTCAAGAAAATGCAACCAGCTAATTTTTTTAAAGACGTTTGTATGGAAGCTACAAGAAATAGTTTCTAGATTTCTTCAAGTTTACCCGTTTTAATACTTTCAAATTGGGTATATTTAGTGTAGCTACGTATTTAAAGGACTTTTTTCACTAAATTATAATTCGCGGTAATGAATTTCGGTTCCATATCGCACATATAGAGAAATCCTCATCAATACCAGCTATAAGGGTGTTTCAGATAGTGGGCATGATATGGTAGCTTTACCATAAAAAAAATCCTATTCTCAGATTCAAAAGGGTTTAAGACCGATCAGATAAGTTCTGTTAACATTCTTATGGATTCAAAGATACCATTAGAGCCATCAGGCAGTAGTTAATTTGTTATAAGCAACTTTGATGTCCTGGTAGATCGTATCATAGCCAAACAGAATTAAGAATATTAACACCTGCACATATCCGGACCGATTCTAGACCTTCTCATCTTTAAACTGATTGGACTGTGCATTTATGGCGAATCTTCTAAGTTCAGTTCAGTATCCTTAAAAAAAGAATCCCAAAAATTTGGCTAATTAATACATCAGATCTTCGCTCTTCGAATTTCGTCTAATTCTAATCAGAAAAAACACAGCTTTTCGATTCATATTTTCGCGATATATTGCTTGGTCAAAAAAAGGAACAGCTATTTTTTTTAGGGGCTTTTGTATGGTAGCTACTCGAATTAGTTCATTAATTTTATTTCTGATGATTACATTTTGCAAATTTTTTTGAATTTCTGTAATAAGAGAAGTGTAACCACGTGTTTTAAATAATTTGGTCTATCGACTTCCGTTTTATATTTGCTTTATATTCAGGAGCCCTTTTATAGGTGTGACAAAAAAGGCATACCAACTCTTGTTTGAACAAAATCCATAAATTCCATTCTATTTGTCACATAACAGATCCCGAAACCTCAACCACTCCTTAGAAGCCGTAGCTTTGTCTGTGTTCCTCCGTAACAAATGTTGGGTGGACGCCCATGGCTACTGCTCTTCTCAAAAAATGCATATTCGATAAATTTTTTTCTACACCTCTCCATGTTCCAACGTTCTGTCTTCATTCGTTCATGATATATGGAAATCAAAGTTGGTTTGGATGTACTTCCCTTCCCCAACCCCAAAATCAAGTACGTCATGCTCAAAAAATTTGTGTCGATAGCAACGCTCAAAAGTTATATTTTTTTTAATGCTCCCCTATCACATATAGGTTGAGTTCTAGGTTTCAACTTGCTAGTACAATTCGTTCCTGAGATATGAAATTTTAGCTGTAAACGTGCGCTCTTTTATCCAATGAAATTTCCACGAATATAAATTTTTAGTTTCGTAAAGTAGGCAGCGCTTAAAGAAATTCATGACATGTATCTACATACATAGGTACACTATTCGACTTAGAATAGAAATGAGACGTTCTATTCAATTGCGAAGAACTGGCATACATACGACTCGGGATTAAACTAGATTTTGAAATTTATCGATATACTTACATGGCTAATTGAACAGAGTTATCACAAGAGAGTCATTGAGGTCACAAGAAACTATAGTTAGACCACCATCATACATCTTCAATTATTTCCGAAGTATGAACTAACCTTCGATATGCACTTACTACTTAAATCGGTCTTTAGGTATGTTTAATCGACATGAATTCCATTTCGGTACCCTAAAGTATGACCATTATCCTAGGTGCTGCTCTTTACATCATAAGTATTTAATTTTTCCTATGATTTTCCATTTTCTTTTACCCTTTCATTTCCGTTCCCTTGGGAGTTCAGAGATATGCTAATAATCTATTTCCGGAAAAATCAACAGTCTTGAGGATGTTTGATAGAAAATTCAGACTGGATCAAGAGACGACGATGTCTGTCAGCCTGCCATGTATACTTCAGATTCGATACCTGTGGGTAAACTGCGACATTCGTTATCGGAGAGACAAATAATTTAAAGCATTTCTAGGTAGGTGTGTACATTCTATAATTATTCATTTAATACTTTGTTACATAAATAATTAAGACCATTATTATAATAGCATGATCTTTAACTTTCAATGACTTTAATTGTTGAACTACCTGATGAATAGATACCACAAATATTCTTAAAATTATCTAAAAAGTTACAATTAAAATAGAGCAAAAGATTACAAGAAAAAGAAAAATATATAACAAATCCTGCGTAAACCGCGGCTATTGGTTAAAGATTTATTAAAAGACACTAACTTGGTTTTCTCATAACGTAAGCACCCTAAATTTTGGGCGGTGCATGGAAGTGATAGGATAGCAACGTCCATTTTTCAAAAAAATCAAGTTTTATACCTCAAGAACTGTTCCAGATATTAGAACCAATAGACCTCTAACAGAAAAAAAAACTATTTTAAGGGTGGGTGATTGTAAAAAATAAGAAATTCTGATTTATATTTCACGAGATCTGCTAAGGATAGAAAGTTAATAGTTGATGTCTATATAGAGCAACCATATGAGCACCCTAGAAAATGCGCAACGAATTCTGATTTGCGTAGGAAAAATGTCCGAGAAATTTTCACGAATTTCGTCATATGTTTTAGACGTATCGAGATAGCGAATTAATTTTACTTCTGCAGCCTCTTTGTATAAGCGCACAGAAACTGATTTAAGATTTTTTTATATTCAACCCCTAAGAGGTGTGAGGCCTTTCACGAATTCCGACATATTTCTTAGGTCTAATGAAATACCGAATGCGCCTTTACTTCTATAGGATTTAAATATAATCGCCTAAAATCTAGTTTACACATTTTTCAATATTCAACTCCCAAGGTAAGCTGGTTGCGTAAGTTTTCACCAATTCCAACAATTCTTTTAGGTCTAATGATATATCGAATTTGCTTTTACTTCTATGAGCTTAATTGCCTAAAATTTAGTTTCAGGATTTCGCGATATACAACACCTTTGAGGGTGCAAAATATTTGTGTACGTTTTTACGAATTTCGACAAATCTTTTAGGTCTGATGAGATATCGAATTGCTTTGTACGTTAATGTCATATGTATATAATCGCCTAAAAATTGCTTGGTTTTTTGTTTTATTTAACCCTTAGGCGTTAGTTCGATATTTTATACACCTGTTTTCATTGAAAATCAAAAAAAAAAACAGTCTGGGTCCTTTTTAATATTTTTTGAGTAGAATTCCTGATCGCGTTTAATGCTGAGATGCGGTGCCGGTGGTAATACTTTGATAAATTTCAGTAAAACAAAATCCAACAAAATCAAGTACTGATCTTTCCGTGAATCTCGACCTGAGAAGATACTCTCTGCTAGTCGAATTCTATGAATCCTTTTTACCTAAGGATTGTTTGCTTGAAATGCAAGCAAAGAGTTCTTCTTAATGTTCTCTTGTGGTGTAGGGCCCTCAGGAAGTCTTTTCCAAAAGAGTTCTTCTCCTAGACGGAAGTATTTATCAATTCCTCAGGAGCAGTGTGCACTAGCTGTGTCATAGCCGTCAAGAAAAAACGATGGCGAGGCTATTATTTCTGGATTTGGAAGTATGGAGTTAGAAATACCTACGGGTGCACTTTAAGAAGGTATAAGTATGCTTTCTTTCGTAGGAGACTTAATATTCCAAGTGGCACACTGAACATTGTCCTTCCTAGCGGATATCAGCAAGAACGACCTTTACGGCTTCCAACAGCCTTGATGAAAACGTTATTGAGAACCTTTTCAGATGTGCGGGAATCAAGTGACAGAAAAAGGACCAAGGATCAATTAAGAGATAAAAAAAGTCTGAAAAAAAGAAGTGGGTCTGAGTTAATCGAGTCCATGCTTCGGAAAATCAATAAAGGAATTCTTGCTTACTTACTTTTTCGAAGGGTGAATCAATCTTAAGATTTCACTCAGGATTTGTTTCATGTTTTCATTTTTCAACTATTCGAAGAAATGAAGGATGTTTTAGTGAATGTTTTCACAGTACATTTTTAACTGAAAATACTAGTTTTCCCAGTAAAATACTCTTTACTATCGACTGAGTTCTTGAAATAAAGGATATTTCTATTTTGGAGGAATGGGGAACGGGTTGAACCCTAATTGTTGAGGACGGGTTGAACTCTAATTGTTGAGGACTGATTGAACCCCAATTGTTGAGAAAAGGGTTGAACCCCTATTGTTGAGAACGGGTTGAACCCTAATTGGTTAGAACGTGTTGAACCATAATTAGTGATACTTGAAAGAAGAATTTAATTTTATGCCATATTTTTAACACTTCAAAAACTTGAGCCATTTTAAGTTAAAGGCGTGAATTTACACGACATTATTCAACAGCTCCCAGTGCTATCACCAGTAGGAGGCAGCCAATAATTTCGATTTAACTAATTTCCCCTTGCTCTCTCTGATGTTTAACATTGAAATTGTTATAGTGCGATTAATCTGCAATGACCCAAAATGCCAATTAAGGAGATTATTTATTCAAGGTCAACATGGTACTTACTGAATTAAGAAAAAAATCGTATAAACTAAACCGCGAGAGAAATGACATCACTTTTTTATTAGCGTTTCTAACAAGTCTTAATTCAAATCACATAAAATCATTTAAAGTTGATAGTATATAGCTGGCAATAAAGTTAGTACGGTTCAGAGAGCCACTGGTAGACAATAAGACAATATGCGATTGTGACCACATACTCGAAAGTTTACATCATTCGTCATGAATTTGATATGTTGCTTGTTGCTTTCGCTTCCAGTTCCGTTTAAATTCGCAAAATTTGAAATCATACCTTATTGCGGCATTTTCATAAGATCTGACTATGATACGGAAACACTTTCACAGAATTAACACTCCAGTCAGAATTACTCAGTCACAGATGGCTCTGAATCTGGTATCTGGCTAACTCTTTTCATCTTGAGTCTAGTGCTAGTTGCGAGCGACTCTGTTACATTCAGAGGCTGTACTCGCCCACTATACACCACTTATGAAGTCATAAACCTACAAACCACAAAGTTGTTTGTCTTCACGAAGTAGGCTCACATAGTAGGCTGCCTACATAAAAATTGAACGCTGTCTCCATAAAATCTTATGAAACAGGTTCAATTTCGCGGAAAAGAAGCGCTGATGCATCGCACAAAGTGCAGTGATGACGATTATATGATTCGCTTAAAGAAAACTTTTTAACCTTTTCGTATCCGAAGATCGAATTTATATTCGTTTTAGAGAAGATGTCTGGAATTTTATTTTTAGACATAATAGTAGCAGGGCCCAACCAACCAACTGGAAGTTTCATAGTAAATTTTTGTGAAGCGTACGGTTTGGACTAACCTCCTGGAAAAAATAATTAGGTTGAGATTGGAGAGAAAACCGAACAAAGGGACGACTCTTATATGCGAAAGTCATTCGGAGAAATAGAGAAAGGGTTGAACCCTAATTGTTGAGGCCGGGTTAACCCGAATTGTTGACAATAGGTTGATCCCTAATTGTAGAGAACAGGTTGAGCCCTGATTATTGAAAACGGGTTGAACCTTAACTGTTGAGAACTGGTCGAACCCGAATCGTTGAGAACGGGTTGAACCTTAACTCTTCAGAACCGGTTGAAACCTGATTGTTGAACTCTAATTGTTGAGAACGTGTTGAACCCCATTTGGTGAAAACGGTTTGAAACCTATTTGTTGAGAACGGGTTGAACCCTAATTGTTGACAACAGGTTGAACCCTAATTGTGGAGAACAGGTTGAACCCTAATTGTAGAGAACAGGTTGAGCCCTGATTATTGAGAATGGGTTGAACCTAAACTGTTGAGAACCGTCGAACCCGAATCGTTGAGAACGGGTTGAACCCTAATTCTCCAGAACCGGTGGAAACCTGATTATTGAACTCTAATTGTTGAGAACGTGTTGAACCCTAATTGGTGAAAACGGTTTGAAACCTATTTGTTGAGAACGGGTTGAATCCTAACTCTTGAAATCGAGTTGAACTATAATTGATAAGGACGAGTTGAACCCTAATTCTTGAGAACGGGTTGAACCCTAATAGTTGAGAATGGATTGAACTAGTTAAACCCTACAAAGGGTAAACTCAGGATAGATGCCCCACTGGGATAGATGCCCTAGTTCTAAAAGATACAACTTCCATAAACAAAATCACATCAACTTTGTAATATATTGCAACCTCTCGTTTATGCCCATTCTGTCTGACAACGGCGTTCATGCGAAGTGAATGTATCATTTTCTTTTCAAGACATGAATATTCTCGCGTCTAAAAATTCATCAAATAATTATTTTGCTGTTCTGAATAAGTGCAGTTAATTTTTTTTTTCAGGTAAAATATTTAAGTATTTAGTTTTGTCACTCATAGTATAATGTTAAGTGCACGTTACAGCGACTTTTACGCTGAATATGTTGTTTTATACTTTTAAAATTGAGCAGGCATCTATCCTCCACGAAAAGGATAGTTGCCTCGTTTTCCGAGAGGATAGTTGCCCTTTGGCGCATAACCCTTAAATGCGGCCATCTTAGGTGCATTAGTTCTAAGTCGAAATAATAATGTTGTGCTTACTGTATTACAAATTTTCCTTACTTTTGATGTTTTATTGAAGTACAAATTTGTATGTTTATTTATTTATGTTTAATATATGATTACCTGGGCATTTAACATTAATGTCTGATTAGGTTTCTTGATTTTTTTATCTTCAGTTAAATTAATGAAAAATTGGTTCATTGTTCCATACCAATAACTCAAAAGTGATAAAAGTCTTAAAAATATCTTGCAACTTGGTAAGGATTGAAAAATTTAGAATTGTACTGTCTTTTTCCCATTGGGCATCTATCCCACATGCTCGATTACGCATCGGGGCATCTATCCCAGGCTTTAGGCGTCTATCCTTCTTATAAGACGGGCTTGCAAAATCTTTTATAATATTTAGGATTGTTTATATTAATTATAAAAAAACGGTTATTACTCTTTATTATGAACTAAACCAGCTGCTGTATAAAGCTTATGACATTGGTCTTAATAGTTTTGCGAATATAGCACTAAAACGATAAGTGGGGCATCTATCCGTAGTTTCCCCTATTGATAATTGGTTGAACCCCAATTGTTGAGAACGGGTTGAATTTCGAACTTGATTCGAAACTGTGCCACCTTAAGACAGGATGGCTCTGATGCTTCATTTCTTCGGAACTTGCTATTTGACGGAACGGAGTGCGCTGGAGTCATTCAGTATCGACCTTTATTCGACATGTAAGTTGTTTATTGCTAATATATCGATTCCAACTGACACTTCGAAAAAAGTATAATTTTAACAAAATGGAATCCTATACTGTTTTTCATTAAAATCTTTTTGCCACAGATACAATATTATCAAAATTTTGATGCGTTGAAGTAGTAGTATCGGCCCAAAAACGTTTTATTTTCCAACTTTGAAAAAATTTAACTTTTCTTTAATGGTTTGGGGATAAGAAAATAGTGGGGAGTGCAGTGTATATGTCTATTGATGTGCGAGATTTTTTTTATAAAGTAATCGTAAGTGTAGCAGTCTTTAGAGACTGATCTGATATTAAGAAACATACCGCAGTCAGGATTGGCAGCAACCAATTTTATAATCCTTTAGATGAAATGACAAATTAGAATGAGGTGTACCTTTGCATATTGTGAGTCTTTTTTCGATTTTCTTGCTGAACGACTTCTTATGTTATAATGAGGTTCTAAAGATGAGGGCATTTTAAAGGACATGAAAAATCGAGGAAGTCCTTAGTGAGAGCGCCATACAAAATTCCTTGCAAAAATTTGTACGTTGATATTCCCGGGTCCAGTGCAACTCAAGAATTTGTTCAGAATGGAAGTTAAGATTTTAATGAAGATAGCTTTGAGTCAAAGGTAAGGTCATGAATGTTTCTCTCATGCAAGATACCTAATAGCATTTACTCGCATTACACATTTAATAGAGAATCCGATTAGCCAAAAAATATAAAGTACTGAAACAGAAATATTTAACAAGAAGCTACTTCCTCCAGTAGCTATCAAATAAAAGTCGTTAAAGAAATTGTGTTTGCTCCATCCGAACTCGGAACATCTCGAAAGCGCAATTAGCTTTTAAAGTGAAAATCTTACATTATTATGTTTGGTGCAAAAAGAGATGTTTCTTGGATAAGCAAACTCCCTTTCCTTGCCTTTTTGAAGGAGTTGCTTCCACATAAAAGCCCTTAAATCCCGTAGACAAACCCTTTAACATGATGATATAGTAATTGTCCATCAAACAGTGATTTCTCTAATGAGTCGCACCACAAAATTTGTTCAAACTTTTACTGAAACACTTTCTGTGCCCCTGACGAAATACTTGAAATGCTTCCTTCGTCAACTAAAAACCAAGTGAAAACGTGATGTTTGTTCAGCCGTTGGATCGATTCAAAAATATCATTTCGCGTGAGTTAAAATTCTTTTTAATAATACGAGACCTACTACCATGTCTTACATACTAAAAAAATAACGTATCTAAAAGAATGCCACATTCGAGTGATGTTATGAATAGCCAGGACGTGAATATCCAGATGAATCGGGTGTTCAGTTCACTTAGTATTTATGTCAGAGCAATGGATGGAAGTCGAAAGCCGTTAAATTAAAAATAGAAATGATTAGTCCAGATCCGAGCTAATGAAAAGTAAACAGACGGGGTGATTGCAATCAGTTGAGGAGTACTTGGCCCAATGGAGCTCAGCTTCCAGCTTGTAAAGTTCATATTTGCATCTGGCAGCGAGTGACCTTTGCCAGTAAATTTTCCAATTTTCTCCGTTCAAATTTTTAATTTTCCAAATGGAAAAATTCACGTTGTGAAAAATAGCAGCATTCCGGCCGAAATATTCGCTATGATAATAGTGAAAATTAAAATTACAATAACAATTGCTACGGTTCGTATTGTAGTCGTATGGGACGTGTGAACAAGTTTTTAAGTGATTTTCGCATCTCACATATAGAGGGACTTGCGTAGGAATGTTTCGATGGTGTGAATATGTTATTAGCAAAGTAAATATTTATTCCATCCATCCGCTTGTCTAATGTAATGTTTTCTCCCAATACCAATCGCAATTTATTATTTGGATGATCACATCATACGGCATTTTTCAATGTCATTTTGATCAGTTGTAGCTAGCGCCAATGCTAAGGTGACGATGGATGAGAGCCGATCTTAAAAACTTATGTAGGCTTTTTATAAAAATTTATAAAATCTTAATTCGACTGACTTTTACTTGATTTATGCTGTTCTTTGTTGTCTGCCTTTGGTGGGTGGCACTTTTTATATTCTGTACGAAATCTGTAAAGTTCTTTTAATAGAATTTGGGTAGTTTCCATATAAAAGTTCCTGAAGTAAGTGGGCACAACCATTAATCGAAAGCTGGAAAATTTATCAAGAAACTTTCTGTACTCAAGTAGGAAAATGTAACTATAGCCATTATTACGAATAGCTCCCTATATCAAGTGTCCTTCAAAACCTACTTGTCAGTGTGAATTTGGAATTTGGAAAACCAGCGGCTAGTAAGTGATCAAACCCATTTATAGATAATTGGAGAACGGGGCCAGCTACGAATGCTGAGTAGCTGCGATACAAATGTTCTTGGAAAAATAGTGCCTTCACCAGAATGATCCCTTCTTAACATATTTCATTCCTCTTGTCGCATATTACATGAGGGTACCCAATTGAGCGGGTGGGGCTGCTCCTAGACTCAGTGATCCCGGATATACCAGTATTGATTATAATCAGAAATTTCTAAATACTTTTATAAAAAAAAACGAAATTAAAAACTGGATTTAGACTTAACAGAATCAAATCCTTTTTCTTTCTTCTGGGCGCAACTTTATAAATTTTTGAGTAGAAGTCCGGAACACGTTTCATGCTGAGATGCGGTTACTATGCGATTGACAACCTAAAAAATAATGTCGACGTAGTCCCTTAGGAGTTTTCCTTGGGTATTTTTTGATATTTTTTTTAAACATAGGTTTTAGATAGGAACAGAAATTCTTCGGGCCTAACACCTTAAGGTAAAATTCTGAGGGGAGATCCAAAAGTTCTTATTCTGATAATGGAGGACACATTGAGAAGATATCTTTAGGTAGGCCTACTGTCAGTATAAAAGAATTCACAACACCAGATTCTTTCAGTAATTTTTTGTCTTCTAAACACTTCAGGTTCTCATTATGGACAAAATAGAGTACAGAGCAGTGATGCAATTTTTAACATAGAAATGTCGGACACCTTCTGAAATGTATAATCGGTGGGTGGGTGCTTATGGGGATGCAGCTTCAAGCCGCCGTGAATAATTGGTCAAAACTTCAGCAGAGATTCGTTGGAGGACGATTCGCGGAGTGGAAGACCCATTGAAGCGACTTTGTCAGAAATTGTTGAGCGAGTGGAACAACTGGGACTGAATAATGGTCATCTAAAGAAATAAGAACAAAAAAAAATAAATTTTTTTTACATGATCATTTGGGCAAATTAAAGGTGAGCGCAAGACGGGCCCCCGAAACCTTTGAGCAATTCAAAAAAGTGTTCAGACAGCAATGGCCAAATTTGGATGACAGGAGATGAACCCAGACCTAGCCCGCAGTGACTACTACCTTCTCCCCCGGCCTTAAGCGGGAACTCAAAGCTGGTCATTTTGAGAGTGACGAATCGTTCAAGGACACCGTGGAAGCATATTTTGAGGCCAAAGAGGAACATTACTTTAAAAATTGCATAATGTTACTTCATGAAAGAACCACTAAGTGTATTCGACTTAAGGGAGAATATATTGAAAAATAAAGCCTTCTTCAAATTTTTAATATTTTTGTTCTTACTCAGAATAAGAACTTTTGGACCTCGCTCGTACCTAAAAATACAGTTTTCTAAACGTTTCTTCAATACAAGATTACATTCATTAATGAGTAAAATTCGGTTACTTCTTGCAGTATTTTCCTTACAAATTCTGTTCAAGCTTGTGAGCAATCTGTCCATTGGCGTGTACCAAGTGGGGATGCATGTCAAAAGTTAAACTAGGCACAGCATCGGCGAGAAGGGAATGAATTGTTGGATGAGAGCCTTACTTTATAATTTTTTAAAAGTAAAGTACTGTGATTAATCTGAAATCTAAAAAAAAATTTTTGCCCTGAAAATTTGTATTTCCACGTTTTAGGACTAGTAGATCCCAAAAAATGTCCGTATGTTCACCGTAAACGCCGTGAAGGCTCGCCCAAACCCTTTGAGATATTAAGTTCAAGTTGGTGGGTAGAGCGAGTAAATTCCTTTCGTTGGGGTGTGAAGAGTAAGGTTGCAGGTAGGATGAGCGTTTCAGACGAAACATATTGGTATCTATATCTCAGAAACCGCTTATGCTAGGAGGTTGAAACTTTGAATTTATATAGAGCTATATTATAGTCGAGCCATTCAGGAAGTAAGATGAAGGAGTGGGGAAAACAATATGCCCGAAAGCTGGGATCGAGACATTCTAAAGTCCATATCTCCTGAATGATTGCCAGAAGGTTGGAAGTTTGTGATTGTTTGTATTCATACTAGGAGCGTATACAAGGGCAAACAAGGGAGTTGGAATATCCAGGAGGCCATCTGGGACGTTATTTTTTCCGGTTGACAGTAACATAGTAACTTACAGCGCATCTTACCTTAAAACACTACCCCAAAAAATTAATAAAGTTGCATCCAGACTGTCAACAAATTTTCCGCGCTGTTGATTGTTTAGAAGCATTTAAATCCTTTTCGTTTCAAAGTGCTTAGCTCAGTGGCATACTAAGACATGATTTTCGGGAGTAAGGATGGGTCCACCAAGAAAATGTCTTAATGATAACCTATTTGAGCTACAATTAGGTTTTTTGTTGTAACTGAATTTTAAATTCTGGAGTTATATGACTCAAGAACAAATTTTGCTTGAACGCTTCATATCCTTCGTTTTACCCTCTAGTACAAAAATTATGAATATTCTCAGAATGGAGTGTTGCACTTGACTTCTAATTATATTGTATTATGGCTACATTTCCCTAGTAAGAGCTCTGCATAAAACTGTACCGGCACATAATAAATCCTGTATTGCATAACTACAAACGACTACAAATGCCGACGAAGTACTGGTATGTATAAAAAATTTGCTATATGACATATAATAGTTTTCAAATAACGTATATACCAATTTATGTACAAATTTTTAACTATTTTGTATGAATTCCTTACGTATCGTTGCGCAACGTAGATAAGATAATAACATAACAAAGTTGTAAAATATTAAGCCATAAATAATACAATAGATTATTATCACTCTTGCGGAAAATTATATAATGCACATAGTAGATAAATTCGCGATCATGAATTTTGTGGGTATGTATGTCCATAATAATGTTAAAAAAAACTATATATTTTAAAAAATTTACTTAAAACCCAGCTTACCGATAAGCATTTTCACATATCTTAGTTCCAGCCATAGACACTCAACCTACGAGCGCATACTACACTTTGGCTCTAAATAATAATTTACACATATCTTATTATTTTGTGTCGTTGACTGATAAAAACCGTGCAGTACTTCAGATAAAATTCTGAATTCGGGAATTGTTTAGGGATAAAAAAATACGAGGTTCACATATAGAGAAGTGTAAATGGTTTTTTCCAGGTGGCTAGAGAAGTAGGCTTGAATTATCTTATATTTAATTTTAAAGTTTAATTAAACGATAGTTGCTTCGCTTCACGATGGAGTTAACAAATTTTAGGCATTAATTAATTTCTATTTTACTTTTAACGGTTTAGAGAGAAGTGTAAAATCTAAAAAAGAAAGAAGTGTTTAGTTTTTATTGCCGTATGCAAACGCGTTAAACGCGTCATAATTCAAAAACACCTGGAGCCTCCCTATTGCATGATAGTGAGAATTTTTAAATGTCTGCTAATCTAAAATTCTGTAACTGCTTCCCCACAGATGAGTACTTCTTAAAATGAAAATTTTCTAAGTTCTTATGCAAAAAAGGAAACGATTTGGAGCCAAAAAACCGATAACATAAACCAGGTGTTAAAAATTTCTTAAATTAAAAAAAAAATTTCAAAATTTTGCATACTTATGCTTAGGTAATAAGACATCATACTGTTAAGACACACCAACTTTTTCAAATCCTAAGAAATACCAACACCTTAAAATTAAGGAGGATATATTGATTCGAACACCAAATTTCCTTAAACCAGAAATGGAGCGGCATTATTTTTAAGGCACAGAGTTATATTCACAACAGCTTCTTTTTGAATATTGTTAACAAAACTATCAAACATAAAGCTTAGTTTAACTTCAAGGAAAATATGATATAATTAAGAAATAGGTAAACTTTTTATTTGAATAAAAATCAGATAAAAATATTTGAAAAAATTAACAAAAGTCTATGTTTTTAACCCTTGTATCTATGTTGTTTTGTAATATGCATTACACTTCAATATTTAGCGAACATTAATTTTATATTATTTTTGCAATGTACTACACGTTCGACCACTACGATTACTATTGAGACAGCATATCGCATCGGCAGTCCACCGATATTCTAGTGGAACTATATACCTCTATTAGTGCTGAAATATGCAGATCTACGGCGGTACATTTCTAGTACTGACTAAATTCAATTAAACTTAGTTTACTCAGCACTGAATTTAAGTACTACTTCAGTATTATAGATTGAGTACTGTATAGCAACTATATTAATTTAGTGAAGTTCATTTAGAATTTTATTAAGTGACTATAAACGGTATCTGTTCAGTACTAGTGAAACCTTATGTCAGATAATAAATAAAAAATGTGTGTTCTCTTGAAGTATTTTCTAAACAGGTTTTCTACAATGTTAATATTATATATAGGCTTATATTTAGCGGTGTACATTTGTTTACTAATTAAATGTTTAAAAGAATTTAAACTAGGAACCGCATCAGTCTGAAGACATCACTGAAACGAGCTGTATTCTATGACTGTCAAATATTGTATATTATATCCTCGTAATATATGTCAATAGGTAAAGCACTAATGTAGCACTGATACCGTACTGCCTCTAAGAATTCGCAAACGTGAAGAAAACATGAGAAGTTTCATTTGTTTATAGTTACTTTTAGCCCACGATCGTGGCAAGGAGTAAACCTCTCTTCGTATTTTTTAATTTAATCCAAAAATGTCGAGAATACTTTAATTTAATGCAGTTCATAATTATTATTATAATCAAATAACACCTTATTCTGATTATATGCATAGTTTTCAGCATTGAATAAATTTAAGTATTTAAGAAATAGATTAATGTAATTAAAGAATTTTTTTTTGAGTATTTGAAAAATACTGTAACAGTGGAAAGTGAGGAAATAGTGACCTTAGAAGACAATTTAGTTGTCTAGAATATCCAGGAGGCTATTTGGAACGTTATATTTTAGGTTGTCAGTCGCATAGTAACCTACACCGCATCTCAGCCTTCTGGACTTCTACAAAAAAATAATAAAATTGCGCCCAGACTATTAGCAGATTTTTTAGTAACTTTATGCGTATGCCTTTTTTTCATAAATTTTACACCATTAATTTTTCTGAGTAATTAAATGAGGTACTGCCATACTGAATTGAGGGAGTGAGGGAGGGTCAAAACTATTCTAATTTTACTTTATTATTTTTTAATAATAAAGTATTGTGGTCGACCTGAAATTTCAAAAAAATTTGCTTCTCTGAAATTTTGTATTTTCACGTTTTAAAACTAGTGAAACTCAAAAAAAAAATGTCTGTCTGTCCGCAGTACGCAAAAAGCGTTTGAAGGCGTTTAGATCGAAAACCTATTGAGATATATAGTTCAAATTTTGTTGGTGGCTAGATTAGATGAACACCAACGAGTGGTAACATTTGTGAGGGTGGGGTTGTGATGGGGTCGGAGGAAAAACGTTTAAGACTAACGTTTTAGGTTGCTAGATCACACCGCCTATGCTAGGAGGCTGAAACTTGGAACTTATGTAGAACTATGATAGTAGACCCATTTCCAAAAAGATAGTCGATAGGGGTTGAGAGATGTAGGAGTGGGAGAAAAAAACAAGGTGTCCGAAACGCTCGAAAGCTGGGCTCCAACCATTCTAAAATCCATTTCGATGGGGCAGATTTTTTTTATCTCAGAAACGACTTATGCTAGAAAGTTGAAACTTGGTACGTGTATGAAGATGTACTTCAGTAGCAAAGCAAACAAAATTCAAGATTTTCTTAGCGTATAAAGGTGAAGAAAAAAAATGTCCGTGAAACCGTGAAAAACGGTTTTTTTTTACATTTTCACGCATGTCGAGCTATCAAATTAATTTTACTTCTGGGCGCTGTTTATATAAGCCCCTAGAAACATTTTTCCAAATTTTTCGATATCGAACCATTAAGGGGGTGTGTACATTTTCACAAACGCACACTAAAGAGAAAAGTTAATGGACAAAGACCAATTGGAAAACCACGGAAGCGATTCTATTGACGCAGACAGCAAATCACTGCTAAGATTCACAAACTGGAGGACGCGGTCACTGAACCGAGAAGACTGGAGGCGGCACATACAGCAGGCCAAGGTCCGATTTGGACTGTAGTGCCATCGTAAGTAAGTAAGTAAGTACATTTTCACGAATTCCGATGTATTTCTTAGGTTTAATGAGGTATCGAATACGCTTTCACTTCTAAAGGCTTTAAGTATACTAAGGAAAAAGGATTAAGCATTTTCAACCACCTAAGGTGTGCAAAGTTTTCACGAATTCCGACAAATCTTTTAGGTTTAATGAGATCGAATTCGCTTTTACTTTTAAGGGTTTTATATATTGTATAATGATCTACAAATAAAAACCCTGAGAGGGTGTAAATTGATTCTGTATGTTTCTACGAATTTCGACATATACTATAACTTAGGTCTCATGAGATATCGAATTGGTTTTTACTTTAACGGGCTATGTCGATATTTTATTCACTATGTTTTTATTGAAATTGAAAAAAGTAACATTGTAGGCTTTCTTGAATATTTTAGTAGCAAGTAATTTAAAAAATCTGCCAACAGTCTGGGCGCAACTTTATTATTTTATGGGGAGAAGTCCGAAACGTGTTTAATGATGAGATACGGTGTTGGGTACTATGCGACTGACAACCTAAAAAATAACGTTCCAAATCCTCCTTTCAGGATTTTTTTTACATCTAATTCATAAGGCGGTGGAAGGGTATTTTCTTATCACCGCCTAAAAATCGAATTCATGATTTTTTAGTATTTAACCCTTGAGAGGGTGTAAAAGGTCTGTAACAGGCGCGTAGCGTGAATCTTCGTAGGGCTAGCGCCACCATACGATCGCTAAATTTGGAGACATTTTTTTATTATTATACTTCCTGGAGTTTACCAATCGAAATTTTATTTATGAATGAAAATTACGTGTTTATGGTTATAGAATTCATAGAATTTGATGATCGTGTTATTGCGTTAGCCCTACGAAGTTTCACGAATTCCATCATATCTCTTAAGTCTGATGAGGTATCGAACTGGTATTCACTTTTACGGGATTTTTATAAAATCGTCTTATAGCAAATTCCAAGATTTTTCGATATTCATCCACAGGGAGGTAAGGTGGTTGTATACGTTTCCACGAATTTCGCCATATTTCTTAGGCCTGATTAGAAATTGAATTTTACCTTAATCAACTTTCCCGGTCTTTTTTGAATAAAGAACTGAGGATGAATGTTGAGAGTTGTACCTTACATGGAGCTATTCAATTTTCCAAATAACTTCCATGACTCGAAATTCTAATTGAAATTTCAATTAGAACTGGTGAGCTTTCATCCTCACTATCACCGATGACCTGCATCCTTCTTCCAAAGATAAAACCAGAAAATCAAAAGGGTATGGTCATACTCACATACTATGTATGTTTCGATATGTTCTGTAAAAAAAATTCCGATTTTATTTCTTGTTTACAGTTTTTTCCCCCAAGTCCATACACAAACAAAAGTATAAGATTCTTTTTAACAGAAATAGATTGCTGCAGGTTCTCATTGATTTCTGATGTCCAGATACTGTGATGAGTTCATAAAAAAATTTGCCCCGAAGTACTTTAGGAACTTTGCAAAAATAGACCCAAGGGAGCCTGAATAGTGCGACTAAAATGCAATTTTAAAGCAACAAAGTTCTATAAAGTTTTAATTAAAGACGCTATCGTTAAATCAATTCAATTAACCATTTGGGTCGTCCGTCGATTTCAATAAAATCGTACTATGAAGTCCGATAGTTGTGGAGCGATAGTCACTTGGTTGTAGGTGCTGGACTGGAATGCCATTCATCTTTTATGGATATCGAATAAGACTTATCGACTGACGTCATCGTCTAAATTTACAAATTTGGTATGCAAAACTGGTTGAACTTCAGACTTAAAAGAAGGCCGGAACTGAGGTCTTGGGTTAGTGCAGTCTTGCATTATTTATTTTCGAAGCAACAGGAAGCCAATGTTGCTCTGACTTAAGTAGTTGGTTTAAATCACGCCCCGTTGTCGTCCAAAACACAAGGATACAATTTTCTTATAATCGCTCTTTTTATTTTGTCTGGCTTGAACGTACGCAAAAATGTATTTTTTTTCCCCGTGATATTCTCTCATCGCAAATACATTTTAACCTTGTCCCAAAATAAATTCACCGAACCAGTATAAATGTTGGATAGCTGGTTCCACAAGTTCTCCATAAGAAATTTTGTGTATAGTGTACACATACTGATCGCAAAGGTGACAAGAAATTCGGTGCCATCTTGACGAAAATCGGTTTATATTTTTATTTCGGGACTAGTTGAGTGTTTTCTGTACAGCCAAAAGAAAACAACAAGGTATCGTATCAAAAATCGGCTTCGGCAATATTCTACAGATCTTTTTTTCCACATATGTCTTCAACTTGATTAACGCAATAAAACACTTGTCAGCCTTTTTTTTCTCCTCTGTGGTGGTGATTTGCGATCAACACACTCACGTTTTCAAGAAAATCTTGACTTGAAGAGCGAAAGTATCTTTAGTTTGTAAAATTCTCAAGATGATCGCCTGGTGATCGGTAAGAATGCGCATGCTGGGTACAGAGTTTAAGAACTGATCATCGCTCGATATGATGCCGGCATCATCATAGATCGCCCTGAAGATCTGTTTTTCTTAAAGAAATTTAATTGAAAAAATAATAATACTGCCACGCTCGAAAAATTGCTTATCAGCAAATGTATAAATTTGTTTACAGGTTGTAGGTTACTTAAGCTGATAACACTTGATTAGGCTCCATTATACCAACAACAAAATATGATAAAAGCTATACTATCTAGTATGTAGACATTGAAAAGCACCTTCACTGTGTACGATCACTGGGTTCTGGAATATCACTGTTTGTTGGCTTATTATCACGTTTAATTCAGGTACGGATATACCGATCGAGACGTACTACACGCGCGAGTTTCTCAAATGATACTGACGAAAAACTCTTTTCAACTAAAACACCGTGTGCCATTTACTACTAGTATGAAAAAACACCCATGTAGGTACTCTCCAACGATCTTATAAAATATGTTTGAAACAAGTTTGTGTAGTGGAACATTGAACATATGCATACGAACGAACATACCCGCGGAATTGATCGCGATCTCCTACACTAGGTTGTATACTCGCAGTGTATAAAACTAACGTAAAGAATCTCGAATGTAAGATGTGTATATGGAAAAATCGAAAGGTATACATACTTGAGATTGGGATGTAGCATATGTGGGCTGTATGTAGCTTTACAGATCCAAACATAAACGCCACGCATAGTAACTTTATGCTGTCTTTAGATCGATTTTCTTGCCTTTTGCACGGTATATGTTCGATCTGACGTCATTGCCTTGAGATCCGAACAGTGTCTCTACCTTACCTATTCGAAATATATTCAAGTTGTAGGTGGTCAGAACTTCTATGGAGAATTAATACCTGTTCTTATTTCGGTGGACAACAGCGAAAATAATCGCATAGCGAACGAACGATATTCATAAATTACAATTTTAATGTGGTATTCCATAGTTCGTTTAATGTTCAAAAATATTTGGAATTTTTGAGCTTAGCATATGATTTTTTTTTCAGTTGAAAAAACTCCCACATTTTAATGGTATCGGGGTTTGTTTAGATGAAAAGCAAACAAATTGAACACCTGTTCTTTTGTTCTCTACACTCGTATATCACATCTTTTTTCAAATTTGTGCGAAATTTTGAAAACTATTGCTTCTATTTTTTAGCGTTTCTGGTCAATTTAATTCGTCTTGCCTACTCTAGGTGTAACCTTTGGGTTATTTTGCATTACATAAAATATAAGTTTAATCTAAATCCAAAAGTTTATAACTCAAAGGCATACAACGAAGCCTTAAGTGAAAATAGTCACATTTGTAATTATTTTAATAATAACTCAGCAAACAAAATGGTTCGGAATAATATCGGAAATATATCTTCACAAGATATTACCTATCACGTTTGTTCTATCGTTTGCAATAGGATGTAGTTCAATATGGTCGTTCGGTTTGAAAACTTTTGAACGACAGAATGCGAGAGCCCAGCAAGATGAAATAGATGAAATACTGAACTCCGATTTATATTGTAATTGGGATTAAATTAGAATAAGGACTTCGCATGTGGTTTGAGCCTTATTAAGGACTCCCATTTGGTTGCTACTCGAAACTAAGAGACAATATCATCAGTGTTTAATTTCATATCTGGAACTTGGTGGGTCTCATTTTTTTTGTTAGCTAACTATAGTATGTTAAAAATTTCGAAAAAAAGGTGTCCGAGTCCTCTTTGAAAATTCATATCTCTGATAATTTTTATCCTAGAATAATAAAGAAGGACTTATTTTAAAGATTGTTGTTTAAAAAATGTTGCAATATAAAAAAAATACGAATAAAAATTATCCTTGAAATTTTTTTTCTAGGATAAAGATTTTGTCCTTTATCCTTGAATATCTCAAAATCAGTTTATTTTTTATTTTTTATTATTTTGTAGGCTACCTATACTGTTTTACAAAACATACCAAAAACTTAACTTGGGATCTTAATGTGATCGGGGTCAAAAAAATCTAAGAAAATCAGTGCTTCTCAATTATGTTATAAAAAAATTACAATTATAACATAATTGAGACTATGATGTTCTTAGATTTTTTTGACCCCGATCTCATTGAGATCCCAAGTTAATTTTTTGGTATGTTTTGTAAAACAGTATAACCTATAAAATGTAAAAAAATAAACGAAAAAAAACGCATTTTGAGATATTCAAAGATAAAGGACAAAATCGTTAACCTTGAAAAAAAATTCAAGGATAATTTTTATTCGTATTTTTTTTATATTGCGACAACTTTCCCCTTTAAGGGCTCACATACCCCTGCACGCGCTGAAAACCGAGTAAATTTGAAAAATTATTGCAAAGGTTGTATGGTGAAAAAAAAATTTATTTGTTGAGTTCACATATCTTATTAACTATTCAGCTATAAAAAAAAGGAAAACTTTATTTATTTTTTAATATTAACATTGTTTTTTACGGGTATAAACGGACTACTTATGAAAACCATGGCGCCTCCTGGTCGGCATCATAACTTCACCAAAAATAATTCAATTTGCAAAAATAAAAAAGAATCTTGTAAAATAATGTAGTAGTTATAGTCTCACGGAGGGAATTTTTTTTTTTTTCAAAAATAAATAAGTTACAGAATTTCAAACTTTAGTAATCGGTTTTTTTAAAAAAATTTGCGTTTAATAATTTATAAAAAAATTTCCAAGCAAAAAATTAAAAAAACCGCTCGTCAGACTATAGAGAAAATAGTTATCAAAATTTAAAAAAAAAAAAAGTTGAAAAAAATTGAAAATTGACTGAGTTATCGTGCCGACCATGTCTAAAAACATAGTTTCGAGAAAAATGCGTTTAAAGTTTTTGATAGGTACAATGTGAACTTACGGCTAGTCTCCCATTCCAGCTTCGTACTGTACACCTTCTTCCTCTTGTATCTTCGTGTTTTTCACAGATGGTCCTATAAATGACCTTGTTTTCTATGAAACCCAGCTTTTACGAAAAATAAATGCTAAACGCTGCTGTTGAGAGTGGCGCGGCAATTAGCCAGGAAGCCGTTCCAAACCGATGTCTGGTGACATTTATTGCTATAACTTTGTAATGGAGTGGAATTTTCTAAATTCAAATTTTTTTTTTAATTCTTAAAAGTATAAAAAATAAAAATCGGTAAAAAAAAAATAATCTATTTTTTGAAAATTTCAGGGGTATATGAGCCCTTAAAATAAGCCCTATTTTACTATTCTAGGATAAAAATTACCAGAGATATGAATTTTCAAAGAGGACTCGGACACTTTCACTAGTTCAAAAAAATCGGCGATGGTAAGGTCACAACTTTGGCGATTCTTGATGGAATGACCGTGGTAAGTCACTGAAAATGAAAGTTTCCTTTTTCAAGGACTTTCACATGGGAGCTGGGAGGAAGGACTTAGTCGGTTTTTAGTATATTTATCCTTTTACCTGGAACCATTTAAAAATTAATATGTAGAAAATGTCAAATTCCTAGCTTGAAGCGTTCAAAAGTTATCGGAAAATATTGTTGCACTTGTCTTAAGGATTTTTTGTATGGAAGCTACCGGAAGAAGTAGAAGGGTTTAGTAAACTCGAACTTTGTATTCACTCAAAACTATTTTCTAAAAAATTCCGAATTCGTGGCAGAACGATTACTTGAGTTGTATCGAATTCCGTAAATTGAGTGTAGACATTTTTACAGGATATTTGTAAGGTTACTCGAAGGACTAATGGGATTTTCTTCATCATACGCTTAGCACCAACTATTGGGTAATCAATACGTACAGCATTTCAAACTCATATCTTAAACCGTTTTGAAGTTATCGGCCAATATTCTAGATCACGTGTTACAAGGACTATTTCTATAGGAGCTACTCGAAGCAGCAAAAGAATTTTTCTGACTAATGAACTCAAACTATATTTTCCCTCAAAATAATTTCTGCAAAAGGTCAACTTCGTGGCTAAACGATTTCTGGAGCTATGGTGGGTTCCGTGACGATATTTTAACAGGATTCTTGTATGGCTATTTAACTGCAATTATTGGAAAACCAACGTATACAAAATTTCAAAGTTGTAGCTTAAACCCTTCTGAAGTTTTTGGTCAATATTCATGAACCCGTGGTTCATGGACTTTTTGTGTGGCAGCTACCCGAAGGAGTAGGACGATTTTGCCCGTTACCGAACTTAACCTTACAAATTCAACCAAACATCCAGAATCAAAATTTCAAGATCCTAGGTCAAGGCGTTCGTGAGCTATCGTCCTTACGGACAGACGTACGCACGAACGTCAAACGGGTTTGGAGCTGTTTTCCACAAATAAACAAAAAATAATATATAACTTTTTTTCGTCCGAGCCTTGGCTCTATGCATTACAAACTTTTGTGGTAGATTAAACTTATAATACTCTCAGATTTCATCTAGAGTATAAAAGTCCCGGTTATCGCCTTCTATCGCTTACATAAAATAATAAAGATAATAAGTCGAATTTTTATTTAGAAGATATTGTTTCGATGTCTGATTCGAAATATTATTGCGAACATATTGGTAAATCTGGAAATATTATGAGAAAAATGTATTGCGAATGATACTATTATGATATTGCGAGCGATAGAGATATCGTGATGAAGATATCATCAGTAATACTCGACCACAATATCTCAATCGTGCGTGATCTCATAATAATGTCGCTTGCGATAAAAAATTTTTTTTCGTAAAATGTCCAGTCTTTAAGATTTCTTCGCAATAACTTCCTAAACCAGATATCAAAACCATATCCATAAAGCCATTAAAAAATCGACCGATTATGTTTATTATTGCTTGTAAGCGATAGAATGCGATAACTGAGATACTCGTATCATGAGGATATCGCTTGTTAAATTATCTTCAATTATGTTCGCTGTAGATATACCTAATAATTTAGTAATAACCGGTATACTAAATAAGAATGAGGGTGTTTTTTATCTCAAGAAATCGAAACTTGGTTTTAAATTCTTATGTATAGATGTACTAAAAAAGTAATTTAAGCAAGAAAAAGTTCAAATTTTCTTTGGGAGGTGAAGCAAGGGAAATTGTCAAAGAAAAAGGAGTGTACACATTTTCACGAATTTCATCATTTCTCTTAGGTCTGTCGAGATATCGAATTAGTTTCACTACTGCAAGCGCCTAAGATTTGTTTTCCGAATTGTTTGATATTCAACCCAAACGCTGCGTCTACACTGACAATTTATCTGGCAATGGCAATGGCAACGGCATTATTGCTATACACAAATTGACAGTGTAGACGTACCAAACGCATATGGCAATATTGTTCTCAGCATTGCCATGGCAATTTTGAAGATAATATTGCCAGAAAACAAATCGTTTGACAGAAGTTAGCGTCGCTTGTCAACAGGTAGACTTACGTTTTTTGGTTTGATCGCAAAATGAGTGAAAATAAGTGGACTAAAGAAAAAACTATTGAATTAATCAATAGTTTTCTTAGTTATGATTGCTTTGCTTCACAACTTGACACTTCGAATTCACTCGCTCAAATGAAAATTGCCTGGCAATCAAATGCCCACTCATTGCGATTTGACATTTAACTCAATGGCAATATTGCCATTGTCATTGCCAGATAAATTGTCAGTGTAGACGCAGGGTAAGGCAGTGCAAAGTTTTTAGTTTCCACGAATTCCGACATATCATTTAGGTGTCCGAGTTTTTGTTTACTTTATCATGCTTTTTATATAATCGCCTAAAAAGCGGTTTAAGTCTTTTTAGGTATTTAACCCCTCAGGATGTCAATGTTTCATTCGCTGTTTTGAAAAAATAAAGAAATAAAAAGGTTGCCGACAGTCTGGGCATAATAATACTATTTTTTCGATAGAAGCCTCATGGTTATTCTTTGCCAGTCGCATAGAAGCCTGCACCGCATCTTACCATTAAATGCGTTCCGGATTTCTGCCCAAAATTAAAATTGCGCCCAGACCGCAACTACTTGAACTCTATGTCAAATATAAAGTTTTGTGTTCCCATCTTAAGCGGTTCTTGAGATATGACAATCAAAATCTTTCGCTTTTCATCTTCCCCAACCATCAACCGTTTTACCCCTACTTAAACAAGGTCAAAATTTGTTGCCTAAAATGCTCTTCAGACCAGTGAGCGTTTTGTGATTGGTCCTTGATTGATTTCATTTATCATTTTTAGACGGAGCTCTATAATCTGTGGGCATATTCTGCCGCACTACAGCTCATAGTGCACACGTAAGCAGTGGCGTGACTAAAAAGATAGGTGATCCATATTGAAAGTGAAGAATGGGTTATTCTTTTTTTTCGTTAGTACTAGCCGTGACTTACCCTATTGTCTATAATGCTACAATTGGCCATATTAAATTGAAATTAATGAATTTAATGGAAGTAACGTCAATTAGGTAGTCGGATGTCGAGAACAATACTTCGAAAAATGGGCAACCGACAGCTGATCGGATAGTGCCTGGATTCGGTCGAAATTATATTATGAACCAAAATGAGAATTATTTAAAAAATGAATAAATAATGTCCAATCCGGTCACCGATTCGATACTCTGCTCAGTATACCAGCTATAATATTTATATCAGGATTTCGCGTTTTAATTTGAAATTTATGTAGCAACGTTTTACTTTATTATTTTAATAATAAAGTATTGTTATCGATTTTTAAAAAAAAAAAATTTGCTACCCTGAAATTTTTTTTTTATACGTTTCATGACTAATAAGCACCAAAAAAGCAAAAAAAATGTTCAGTCCGTCTGTGCGCCGTCCGCCGTCCGCCGTCCGCCGTCCGCCGTCCGCCGTACGCCGTACGCAAAACGTTTGAGAGCTTATAACTCCTAAACCCTATAAGCTATTGAATTGACATTTTTTTTCTTAATAGACTGGGTACGCCCCTTCAAGTGACCATTTTTTGGGGGGTGTGAGAATGAGGGGGGAGGGGGGGAAGCGTTTTAGACGAAAAATTTTGGTTTCTAGATCTCAGCAACCGCTTATGTTAGGAAGCTGAAACTTGGAATTTATATAGAGCTTCAATAGTGGAACCATTTCCAAAAATATTATTGATATGGGTGAAGGGGTGTGGAAGTGGGGGAAAAAATAATGCGTCCAAAACGCAAAAAAGGCGAGGTAGAGACATTCTAAAATCCATATCTCCTAAACGGTTAATGTTACAAAATTAAAACTTAATAACCATCTGTAGGTATACTAGGAGAATAGATCGGAAACACATTTTTGAGAAAGGGCAGTGGCGTACGGGGGTGGGGGTTGAAAAACTTTAGATTGGGATATCTAACGAACAAATTGCACTAGAGAAATGAAATTTGGTCTGTGTATAAAGGTTGACAAATAAAGTTTACTGAAAGTAAAATTTTTTTAGGGGGTGGTGGAGCATGGAAGAGGAGGGGGTAAGAATTTTTTTTAAAAAATCACGCCTTATATCTTAAGAACGGTGTAAGATAGATACTTAAAATTTTTACCAGAAATAGGCCTAATAGACCTCCAGCAGGAAAAAATTTTTCAGGGATAAGGGTGTAGAGGGTGAGGGTGGGGGAGGGTGAAAAGTAAAAAGTTCCGATTTTGATATCTCGAGAACCTATAATAATATAAAGCTGAAACTTAGTATTTAGATAGAACTATAGTAGTAGCATGTTGGAAAAATATAATTTTGTATAGGGGTAGTATGCTACGGGGGTGGGGGGTGTTTTTCTTAACTATAGAACGGCTCATGCCAGAAAGTTGAAATTTGGTATGTATATGTAAATCAACTAGAAAAGTAGTTCTGATTAAAAAAAAATTCAAATATCTATTGGCTTTCGGAAGTGGGGAAAAAAAATTATCAGTGAAAATGGAATGCATATATTTTTACGATTTTCGTCATATCTATTAGGTCTTCCCAAATATTGAATTCATTTTTTTTGTACGGATTCTTCATATAAATACCTAGAAAGTGTTTTCAGGATTTCTTGAAATTCGACCCCCAAGGTGGTGTAAAGGGGATGTATACATTTTCACGAGTTCAGCCGTATCCCTCAGTTCTGATTAGATATGGAATAACTTTTTACTTCCCCGGGCTTATTTAATAATCACCTAAAACTTGTTTTCAGGTTTTTTTCTTTTTCAACCCACTTTTTCGAGAATTCCGTCATATCTCTTAGGAGTGATAAGACATCGGGTTGGTTTATACTTCCTCGTGCTTTCTTTATATATATCTAAAAACCCATTTCAGGATTTTTGGATATTCAACCCCAAAGTGGGTGCGAGGGGTTTGCATATGTTTTCACAAATTCTTACATATTTCTTAGTTCTAATGAGATATCGAATTCATTTTTACTTCCTAAGGCTTCCTACATAATCGTCAAAAAGTCGATTTCAGGATGTTTGTTATTCAACTCCAATAGGACGTATGGCTTTCGACATATTTCTCAGGATTGATGAGATATTAGATTGATTTGTACTTCCAGAGACTTTTTATATAATCGCCTACAAACGCATTTCCGATTTCATGTAATGGCCCGAAACCAAATCACGAAAAACCTTCTAATGGCGTAACAACTGATATTATACTAGGACTAGATCTCGTCCCGCAGTATGACGCAATTATGTAATTCATATGTTTTATGTGGCAGCGGCGTAAGTATTCTAGCGCGACCCAATTCTAACCGCTTCCCGAACTTTTTTTTAGGTTTTCAGTCACATAGTAAACTACACCGCATCTCAGAATTAAACTCGTTCCGAACTTCTACCCAAAAAATAATAAAGTTGCGCCCAGACTGTTGGCAGATTTTTTATAAATAATTTGCCCATTAAAATAATTTCTTGTATGAATTGAATGTTAAATGACTAGACGCTGGAAATTTAAATTTAAGAGATTACAATTTCTACTAAGTACTTAAATTAAATTATTTAATTGAGGTAGCACTATTTTATTTTACATCCTAAGTTGCATATAGTTAGGCTATTCGATGATTTATAACATAAAATTCTTATGGCAAGTTAAAAGCTTTTATATCGGAATGAGTTCATAAAGCTTGGACTTGAACTGAATTATTACTCGCCGTTAATTATTTTTCCTTTATCTCCGATAATCAATGAAAATTATCCCTTGGAGCCGATTGTTCCCTGTTAGTCTACTGTTTTGACTGATCCATCTTTTCAGGAGTAGAGTGATGGACCCATGTTTTGTCCATGGTTATGAATCGACGCAAAAACTCGGCTTTATTGTTGTGAAAACCTCGTTTGAAACATTATCACGACCCTTTTTTGTTCCATTGTGAGCAAACGCGGCCGCCATCTTGCGATCAGTGTTCAAATTTTCAGTCAATATGCGATATATAGCACTTTTTGAAATGCCTACCATGTCTGCTAGCACGCGCACTTTCAGGTGACCATCATCCAATACAATTTTGTGGATTTTCTACACCATTTCTGGCGTGGTCACCTCATTTGGTCGACCACTGCGTTGTTCGTCTTGACATCTCATACCCTTAAAGAAATATTTCGTTCGTTTTTCAGTACTGTGTTCATGGGCGAAATTAATATTTGCAGTAGTGACTAATAGATGGTGCTTGGTTTCGTTTCAAAAGGTGGGGTACCCTTTTATGACAAGCGAAATATTTGACAATTCGAAATTTTCAAACGTTCGCTGTCAGTTCAGTTCGTTTTTGCTCGGAAAATTTTATGTGTGTTATATTTTGTTGTAATTTCTTGCGCTTTTATATCACTGACATCTAGTTGCGAACTGTAGAATTTTAATTCGATTTCGTTTCGCCAGAACACAGTACTGTACTTAAGTGAAGGAGCAGATTCCACAGAGTAGAATCTAGTTCGGCTTTAATATTGGTTGGACTGTGACCTTTAAAATGAAAGTACTGTATCACATACGAATACTAATTTCTTCCGTGTTTAAAAATTCACTGAGAGCGTTCGCTATTGAAGGCCGTCAATGCCAAATAAAAACTAAACAGCGCAGCGTCTTCCAACTTCAAACTTAAGCCTTATAGGGATGGTGCTTTTTACCATAATATTTTCTTTCAAATAAAAACCGCCATCTATACGTCAGGTCAAGTACTTCTGTGACAGCCTTTGTAACATAAATCTCTACCTGTCCATAAAAGAACAGACAACGTGAAACTAAT
The DNA here is from genome assembly GCA_951812415.1 of Beris morrisii. Lineage (NCBI taxonomy): Eukaryota > Metazoa > Arthropoda > Insecta > Diptera > Stratiomyidae > Beris > Beris morrisii. The sequence continues at coordinate 140,626,413 of OX638311.1, forward strand.
GGGGATACGAAAGGAACAAATAAAGTGATAAATAAGATGCCGTTACAAATCTAGGCAATTGTGTTGAATTTTCTTCGCCAGCAGCAGTTTGGTCAATGTTCAATGCTAAGGAACACATTTTATAGATTCACAAAACGCTTAGAAAAGTCGAAATTTAAACGACTGCTGGTTTTTCATTGAAAGAGGCCCATGTTAATTATAAAGAGTCGTCAGCCGGTGACTTTCTTGCAGGCAAATGGAATAGAAAATTAAAAACTGCGATAGGTTTTTCTATTCGAATAAATTCACTAGTAATTCATCAAAACCTAATTCACTTGAGATTCAAAATCAATTCTCTAGTTGAACGCTGTACATTCATTTATGAATCTTTAACATGATTTAGAAACGATCCGCTTAACGTTCACCAAAGCAAGTATATGGCGGTTTATGTAGATTCGTTTTTGTGAAGATCAGATGAATCATTTTTTAAACGTAACAAAGATTCATAAGTGGATGTGGATGTGTATTAGGTACATTTAGAAAGTCAATTTTGAGTTGCAGGTGAATTCGGCTTGGTGATTTATTTTGATTACATTTTATTTATCTCAAATCATTTTCTAATAAATTGCTTTACTGCGTTACCTTTTATTTTTGGACTAAATGTGCATGTAAGGAATATAAAAAATATTTCTCTAATTTGAAAAAATCTCTAAACGTTGTACAAATCAATATTTTTTAAATGAAAGAGCCTTCCAAACTAAGTGATTTCCAATTAAAGGGCTTTCACTGGGCTTCATTATTATCGATTTTTTTTTTAAATGATACTCTGCACTTTTAAATTATGCAGGCTTACAGTAGGATAGGACCTACTTACAAGAAGGATCTATTGGTTTTATTTCGATTCCCAGCCATGATGAATATAACAAAAAATGTGGCATGTTTTTAATTTTACACTAATCTTGATAAGTTACTCACTGAAAGCTTAGAAATCGTATTCCCACATTTTCTCCTTTCCTCCTTTTTCCTCAGGTTTAAGTTCTACTAAATGCAATATTTGAACTAGTCCTATAAATCTACATCCCCATCACATCCGTGTTTCTATTTAAGTCCAAAGGTAGAGGGAAACCTTAGTCTGTACGGAAGTAGGACGATTTCCGACAATCGAATCAAACGGGCATATCACGTTCATCTTTAATTACTAATCGATACATTAATTGATATATTAGTCCTCCGTATAATTTAAGTATTACCGCGAAAGAAATTAATCGTTCAACAGGTCTAATGGATAAATAGTGTGTGTTGTGGCCAATGGCGATTAGATCATTAGGGCTAAATTCAATATTTGGCTAGGCATTAAGCGAGCAGATTGTTTAAGTAAGTTATAAAAGCATCAAGCGTGCAGAGTGTGGGCTAATAGCTGAAGAAATAAGTTTTTTTATTTTCTATTGGCACCTGCTTCTAATCGTCAAATAAGTGCATGAACTCGTAATAAAATTAGTAGCACCTGTTTTTTTTTATACGATAAAAATCAAGAAAGTATTTTCAATATTCTTTATATTTTCTTGTACCCGAAACGCCTACATGGTTTTATTATTTATTATTATTTATTTGTTTGTTGACCCTGTAGAAGCTTTACTGCTTCTCGAACTACGACCTGTGTGGTCTTTTGTTCCTGGCTCTTAATCACTCCCTAGGTCTTATCCCTTAAGAAAGGAGGATTTTTCGACAGGTATTCATAGATGAGAGTAAATCCACCGAGAATCTGTCTTCTAGATCTCCAGTTCCATTATAAGTCTTAAAGCCGTCCGTGTACTAGACTGAAGTACCTTCTTCAAAATCTGGTAGACCTGTTACACGATCTCCCAGGGGTGACCCTGGGAGACATATGATTTGTTCAACCTTTGGCCACCACACTACTGCGGCATATGTGATCATTGGTTTTATACCATAATAGACTTGAAGATCCAGTGCTCTGTGGCACCACTTGGGGTCTCAGACCAAATATGGTATACTGGACCTACAAGTCTATTATAATACCAATGATCACATATGCCGATATGGTGTGGTGGGCAAAGGTTGAACAAATCACAGCACAGAAGGCCCTGCAAAAAATTTAGAGGAGTGCTGTTCTTAGCATTACTGGGGGACTTAAATCATGTCTCACTGCTGCAATGGAAGCCATGATAGACTTGGTCCTATTACACTTAGATATAAAGAAGGAGGCTCTGAGAGAGGCCATAAGGCTACAGCAGTAGAATAAATTCAAGGCAAGAGACCTTGTCGGTCACCTTAAAATTCTACAGGAATTTAATCAAAAGGACCTAACCGACTCAGTAAACGATAACATGTCAAAGGTATATTATTTTGAGAAACGATATATGGTGACTCTGGGATCATGGCAATCTGGTCTACCAGATTTTGGGGAAGGTGCTTTAGTCTGGTACACGGACGGCAATAAGTCCTATAGTGGAACTGGAGCGGGCGTATTTGGACCCAATTATAAAATAAGGACGGCAACGGGACAAACAGCCACTGTGTTTCAGGCTGAGGTACATACAATAGAGCTGTGCGCAGGTAAACTTCTACTGAATAAACTAAAAGGCGCTACAGTTATTATCTTATCTGATAGCCAAGCAGCACTGCTAGCGCTGAAATCTTATTGTTTCCGCTCTAGGCTTGTGTGTGACTGCCATACTCTACTTAAAGAGATGGCACATCATAATAGTCGAACCCTAATGTGGGTGCCAGGACATGAGAGTATTCCGGGTAATGAATCGGCTGACCAGCTAGCTAAGCGAGGAGCCAACTCACCAATGATTGGCCCGGAACCATTCTGTGGAGTAGGTAAAGGCTTCAATAAGGATGGCATTTTAAAGTGGGTAAATATTCAGGTGGAAGATTATTGGAACTCACTTTCAGGACTTAGACAGTCAAAGAAATTCCTGACTTTCTCAATTAGGAGAGCGTCGGAATTCCTTCCCTTAAGCAGGTATAACGCACGGGTTATAATTGGATATTTTTCCGGACATTATTTCCTTAATTATCACCTTAATATCCATCATGAAAGTATCACTAGATACATGTCGATTCTGTGATACACATCTGAAACCACGGCACACATTATGTGTGATTGTGATGCAGTGGCCAGATCAAGAAGGCAGATTCTCGGTGGATTTACTCTCACCTATGAAGACCTGTCGAAGACTCCCCTGAGTAAAATCATCTCCTTTATCAAAGGAATCGATATGGACTAGGGAGTGGTTAAGAGCCATGAACAAAAGACCTCTTAGGTCGTAGTTCGAGAAGTAGTGAGGCTTCTATAGACTCTACCAGATAAATAATAATAGGTCTAATGAGATGTTGAATTCCGCTTAAAATATAATCGCCTAAAAAGGGATTTCAGGTTTTGTGATATTCAACCATAAGGAGTGTAATAGTGTTGGCCATTTTCACGAATTCCGCAATATCTTCCAGATTTGATAGGTTATGAATTGAATTTTACTTTCACAAGCTTTTTATATAATCGCTTATAACAAACTTCAGTATTTTTTGATATTCAAATCCTTTAGGGGAGTAAGGGGGTTGTATAATTTTCACGAATTTCGCCATATCTGTTAGAACCTGTGAGATACTTAATAGGTCTTTACTTGCTTGATTTGGTCAGTTTTGGTTGCTTTCGGCAGGAAAAAGCATATGAAAGCTGCGGTAGAAGCAGCTGACTCATGGTTACGCTCATTAACTTGCATTTTAATCAGCTGTTATCGCGTCGCATCGCTTAACCCGCGCGCCTCGCGGTCACTTTAACTTCGCTCTTAGTCTCAGCGACTCTAAACGATTTGCTTCAAATAAAATATATTGCGAAATTGTAAGTTTTCATAAAACCAATTAAATTTAAAATTGTCCTACCAAATAAATTGTGTCATTAAATTTCCAATAACTTTTATAGGGGCATATTATTTTACCTTAAAATTTTCAACAATGAAAATATTTTGAAAATACCAATTACAAAGTTACATACGCGTACCCGGAGTTAACTTCCATCAAGGATACAGTTAATCAAGCCAGCTAATTAATTTTAACGAAATTTCATTATCGTACACTACGTCTTCCTTTCCATTAAAACCCCCTTTGTTTACCCTAATGAAAAAAAAGACTTGTTTGCTCGAATCGCTTAAATCATTGATCCAATCCAATCCATCGTAGGTACATCCGACGTCTTATCGTTAATTGACACGTCGCTCTAAAATTCCGATATTTCGTTCAATATACCATTTTACATACATACAACCTTTTATCTCGAGATTACTCTGGAACTTATCATTCAGGATATAAAGTTGGGCCATTGGAACGCGACACTCATACGTTATGAAGCAGCTCCAAGAACTAGCAAGTCCTCTTCACGTATTCTTCAAGCACGCTTCCAAGAAAGCATAGAAACAACGCTAACTCCCTTATTACATATTTAGACATGACTTTCAAAATGTTTTCCTCAATTCGGTTCGAAATGTTTGCTGCCGCCCGCTTTCCGGAGTGGAGCACCATTAACCTTTCACCTCTCACATATGAGTACCTACAGCCCTTTGCATAGGTGAATAGAACTGGTATAGGACATTCTGTGAGTAGTCTGGAACTACAAGGATATGCAACAGCTGAATTATACGATTTAAAATTACGTTGGAGGACAACACTTTAATTGCAATCTGAAATTGAAGCTGCCAGGATTCATGGCCCTATACAGCGTGTACAGCGTCGATAAAGCGTACAGTGAGTGTGTCTGAAATAGCAACAACTTGTCTCGGCAACTGGAGCTTTTACGGACGAAAAATGGGTGATGGGGGTGCAATGTATTTCCGCGTTAAGAAAGGACCTTTAAAGTTCCATGGAGCAACGAGTTGCGCACTGCTGACACTTGTTTGAGTCGATTTCGGTTCCGTTTCGTAAACTTCTCGTAGTTACTTTAGGGGTTTATGACAATATATTGAATGCATGTGTGAGTTCGCTCCCCTTCAATTTTGGCATTGTTCTGAAGGTACAATGATGTTCATCACTGGCGTTATGGTGGTTGACTTTCCCATCCTTTCCAGATGGGCTTCATAGTAACAGGAGCGGATTTCGAATCAGTGCCTTTAAAATTATTATTCTTGTGCGAAAGATGTCGAAAATAAAACTTGCAAATTTTGAACACATATGTCAGGACTAAAACTGTACGAAATTGGTCGATACTTTTCAGTAGCTCCACTATGTCCTTAAAAGATTGGACAAAACAACAGTGTTTAAAAAACAATTGACCAAAAAGGTTGGAAGTACAAAAACACACGGCAAGAGAGCATAACGTCTTGTACAAAAAATCTTCCAAGAGGCGCAACTTTATTGTTTTTTGAGACACACTCCATGAGCAGTTTGGTAATTTCTTGAAGAATCGTCAAAAATGCAGCTTTGTACACTTGAAGACATAGTAAAAAAAATGTTCTAGCCTAAACAGTTTCTAAGATATAAGAAATAGATCGTCTAAAGGCTATTGAAGATGGGATGCCTCAGGGTTCGACCTTATCTTCCCTGCTACTCAATGTCTTTATAGCAAATGCACCCACTCCGGATCGCACGGTCTCTACATTTTGTGAAGACCGCATTGCCTTTATTTATCTATCTTGGAGCTCGACCGTAATTAAAATTGGCTACTACGAAGCTTGAAGACTGGTTTAAGCTGTGGAGAATAAACGTTAAAAATTTAGCGAGGCCATTCTCTTTGAGAAGCGCATGAAACCATCCCACTTTGTATGTATCCATTTTCGGTGATGACATCCCTTGTCAACTACTTAGGGATCAAATTAGACAAGAAACTGACTTTCGGCCAGAATATTGTGGTCGCGAATAAGCCCAACTTAGCCACAAAACTTCTTTACCCGATGTACTCGCAGGAAACTTTCGCTTCGCAGCAAGTTAATGCTTTAAAAGTCGATACCCTACCTACCTACCTACCCTATGTTATGCTTCTCCAGTATGGAGCCACGCGACCAAATGACACATTTCGTGTTTGCAGGTAAAGCAGAATCGGTACTTCAGAGCCGCTCTGAGTGCGATTCCATATGTCATCAGTACTCACATAGGAGTACATAGGGAAGCAAGCCGCCTGACTTGAATTGAAATAAACCCAGAAGATATGGCGGAATTCGTAAAACTGTACCCAACCACCTTACACCATCTATGGGGTTGAATAACGTAAAATCCTAAAATTTATTTTTAGCCGATTATAAAGAATGCCCATTGAAGTAAAAACGAATTTGATATCCCATGAGACCTAACAGATATGTCGGTATTCGTGAAAACATACACAACCCCGTTACACCCTCTTAGGGGTTGAGTATCGTAGAAGAGTAGTACACTAAAAACGGTATTTGGTGTATATAACGAATAGACAGACACTTTCTTCATTTTTAGGGGAAAAAAAACAAAATTTTGGGGGGGTTGCGAATTGTTTTGAAATTTCACGTTGACACAATACTTTTTTCTTCAAAACTAAATAATGCAAAAAGCATATTTGGAGGAAAGCAGTAGCATAGGAAGTGGCGTGCAACCACTTCAGATACGCTCATGACAAAAACTCTTCGATTGCCGATATCCTTTCAGAAATGGCTGTAAAAGGATATTCGCCTTTCATCACCATCAGGCCCTGGCCTCCTGACAGGTTTCTTTTTTCCGGTGATGCGTTGACGGCGCCTCGCCCAACCCTCGACTTGGAGGACCAGTCCTACTTATTTATTACACCCCGGTAGGGAAAGGGTGGGAGTTTTCAGCTGACTATGACATGTTGGAGTTCTCCCAGCTATGCTGTGAATCCAACTATGTCATACTTTTGCCTACGTTCTGAGACGCACTGGTGTTACTGGATAACTCCATGCTCCCTACTCCTTTCGCAACCGGGCTTGGGACCGGCTATGGTGGAGTTCATCACGACTGGTTTTAAAATTAGTATGTCGAAAATTTCTTGAGTTACTTCATGAAGGAGCGATTGTTGTTAAATTCACACAAACTTCTCCAACAAAGGAGGGTTCTCTGAGCGAGGGTGGTCCAGACGAATCTTTGGGCTGGGGGCAGATTTTTTTCTATAATTTGTATATTTTTGTAGGTTGGTTTCTGTTGGAATTTGGTATAGGCCATTTATTGCAGCTATATTTAGTAGGCTTACCTAAAAGTTTTTTCTTATGAATTTTTGATCAAAACAAATTTTTTTCCTTACAGTTTCCACGTGCAAACTGATGTAAGACAATCACCGGTCTTTGTGGGATAAGAGACGACATCCCATAAGGTGCTCTGGGAGGAGAATGAAAGTTTTAAATAGAGTTCTTTAATGCCCAAAGCCATCTTGACTATATTGTTGACACGCAATCGCATAGAAGTTCGTACTTAGAGTTGAGTTTTTGCTCTTTGGATACTAACTGCAAGAGAAATCAGGACTGAAAATACGGATAATAGCGTACCGATAGCTCTAAATTGGCAAAAAGCCAACGTTAGGATTCTGCTTCCGTAGAAGCCTGAATTGATTGAGTAAGATTTCGAGATTCGTAGCAACAAAGCTGGCCAGGGTTTCTGTACTCAACTTTCCTTAGGATTAAGTGCTTCGTCCTTGGAACAAAACTTCAGGCGCCCGAATCTTGTGTCCGTTCTGTTTATACTTCATGGAAAAGGTTGAGAACCTGTAGTATATTTGCTACATTTGGAAGCACCAGAAAAACAGAATTGATGATGGCAATGCTGTTCCTTCTTCTTCCGGCTGGCAGAGTGAATTATGTTTTAAAGTAAAAAATAAAGCACATTGTTGCATTATCGAGCAATTCGTCGAAATTGTTCAAATTAAATACATACCAGAACCGATGTCATCAGAACGCCTTGGAGATATTCTGACCAGACAATGGTCTTCAGAGGAGGACTGTGCAGTGCAAGATAGGATCAGAGCCAAAGTGGCAATGAAGTCATGAGGAATCCGAGTAAAATATCTCCAAACCGGCTCTGAATTGAAATCTGCAAGGGTCACTTTGGGTTGTCAGACGAAGATCTTCAGAGGACGACTGTGCGGTTAAAAATAGGATCTGGAATTTAGGAGCTAAAGTGACAATGGATTTGTCATTTCTCATAACTTGAGGAGTCAGAGTAAAATATCTCTAAATTGGCTTTGAATGGGAATCCGCAAAGGAAACATTGGGTCGTCCAAGAAACACTTTGAGACGAAAAATTTAAAAAAACCAACTACAAGAACCGTATGGCCGTATTGGCTGTTGCAGACCCAGGCTTCAGGTCATCCCGGGACAAAAGTGAGAAATGAATTAGTAAGGATCATAGATTAAACAGGAATACTGTTGCTGCTCTATGTTTCCTTGGCTGTTACATAGGAACTAGATTGAAAGAAGTATTCCTTAGGTGATGCCTGGTAGACCACCATCAGTTTACTCCCTTAGGTTCACGGTGATTTGTTAGTTACAGGTACGCACTTAAGAACAAAAAAAGGAAAGTAATTTTTAAAACTAATAATACTAACAACGTACTCTGCTGATGTAGAGCATAGGCAAGCAAAAACAGAATAACAAACTTTAAACTTTACTCTCCGGTCCAGCCGGTCCTGTATTCCACCCACTTTTCATCCATGAGTCTGAGGATTATCCACCTTGAATTGCTCTTGGAAGCTTTCGTTCAGTTTGGCAGCAACGGAGCATAGTATTGGGCTAAAACATACAGGGGAATACGCTTTATGCTCGGGGAACATATCGAAACATTAAAGCTAAGTCGAGAGTACGCTTAATTTTGGGGTTACCCATGTTGAGGTCAGTTAGTTGAGTGCAAAGTGCTAAGTTGGGCGGTAATGTTCCAGTGCAGCTCCCGGGAGTGTTGTGTTTCTTGAGGTACATAGTATAGAGTCTAGTGTAGTAGGCAGGGCAGATATAGGCTTCTGGACAAAATCTAAAAACTAGATAATCTGCTTGACTTAGACTGTGTTATATTGGGGCTAGTTGAGTGGACTTTATTGCTTTATTGTGTCATTAATTCGTTCGTACTGTCCGCTGTGCTGTAGAAAAGTTTGCATTTATTGGGGAAATTCCCAACAGTCTTCGGTTATTTTTTTGTTGACGTACTCGTCTCGTCATTACAGGAAACCCATTTAATATTTGGGTTCTTTATTTCTTTTGATGGTAGTCAATACTGAAGCCTATAAAGAAGAGTCCTCCGTTGTCGTCATCGGTTTATGTTATGGCTAGGAAATCGATATCCCTCCAGACTGAAATCCTAACATTTTTCAATTTCACTTTAGTCTGACGAATGGCCAGTGTATTATGCAAGTGAGGACCCGAAGTAATTCGAGACACGAAGGGTTCATTTTTGATTAGAGTTTGATTTCGACCCAAAAAAAAAAAAATTAATTTCAGAAATTCTTTGGAAGGGTTGTTCTTTAAAGAGTGAAGTTTTTTTTGTCCTAAATCCAATAGAACTGTAGCAAGAAAATAGAATCAATTAAATTTCCATATCCTTTAATTATAATAACATTTATTCGAGCGCGACAATCGAAACTTATCCCTTATTACTGCTGGTGTCAACGGAACCTACCTGAACTCACTTTCAGTAATTAAACTCGTTAATTTGTTAAGTTCCATGACTCAGTATCACTTTTACGGAACTTAGCTTCTGATCTTTACCGAGCCTTAAGTGAATTCGTAATTATAGGACAGGTGGAAATTTTCGTCCTTCAATGAAACCAGAAGGCGTTCCTTAACTAAAACAAATATGAAAAGTTTTAATAGGGATTTTTCACTCAAATTACTTCGTAATGGATTTCACTCCTTTACTTGCGCTCCAGCAATTTTCCAGCCATGGGACTTAGCTTTAAAAATTACTCGTACTAAATTTTAATCTAAAATTCTGATTTTCTTAGAGTTTTCTTTATTTAGATCTGGTTTTATATTTCGTATCTAGTGTGAAAACAGTGTGTGGTTTTTGTTCCGTTTTTTTGGATTTTTTCCCCGAAAAAAGGACATTCGTCTCACTTAAGGGGTGCGCGCGCGAGGTGTAAGGATACAACATACAGAACATATGTCCTGTATCTAAAAGTGCTAAACAGCTAGTGGTGTGTGCTACATGTTCGTAAAGTGCTTGTGGTAAAATTGGTGAAAAGTGTGTTGAGGAACAAAAGGACAGAACTTGCTATCTACTTTTCGTCCGAAGGACATGGAAGTTGGGAATAACTTTGGAATCTTGCTAAACTATTGGTAAGTTTTGATGGTTTTCTTTTCATACATAAAACGAGCCAAATTGCCGTGTAATAATTCACAAAAATTCAGAATAGTTTGCCCGTTTATTATTCAGGAACTTCGTGACATGGGTACGAGTACGGGCATACTATCAACGTTATGTGGTAAAAAGTGGTCGCTTTATTTGGTATTATACTGATGTATGCTATGCATGATGTGACACAAGTTCTCAATTCTCAGGTGGTAGTTTTGTGTACCTGTTGAATTTGAAACTGTTGACTGCCGCGTTGTTTGTTTCTATTCATTTTCAGGTTTTCATTAGAAGATCTTGACAACAATTTGATGCCGTTTGGGTCTTTGTTCGCAAAGCTCTTCACTGTAATTTGCAGTGAAATTGGTAGTCTTGGGTGAAAGGAAAATATAAGCCCTGTTTTGTATAGAATAGCAAAATGTCATAAGAAACGCTATTATGCAATGACTGAATGAAAGTTATTGCCATGTTTAAACCATTTACGCCATTTTGATAATAAATGTTGCTTGTTATTCTAGATGAATTGAAGCCATTTAATCCTGTACGTAGGATGTTGCTATAATTTAATCTAATAGAAGTTCTCATTATCTTGGATTTGTGCTCAATAATAAGCTCAGCCGGGAGATAAGTATAGAACTGCTTTTTACGCCTGAAAACGAGCCTTCGGCAAAAAGTGGATAGTTAAACCAAGAATGGTTCTGTAGTTTTACATAGACGTAATACCTCCAATTCTTACCTACGGATCGCTAGCCTGGTAGCCAGCGTTGAGTAAGAATTACATCATAAACAAGCTCAGCATAGTACAAAGAACCGCAGCTATTGGAACTACAGGTGCAATGCGGTCATGTCCGACTGACAAAGTCTTACCACCTGCCGGACGACGTCAGCGATTTCCAGGAGGAGACTCTGAAGATCTGGGAAGTCTGTCGGACTTTAAAGCAAGACTCTACGCCAAAACGAAATGTTGTAATCCTCACTGATAGCCAAGCCGCAATCAAAGCCTTAGATTCGGCTATCACCTCTTCTAAACTCGTGGAACAGTGGCGAGCTAGTCGACTTAGGAAGTCAGCTCAGCTCTGCTTTGGGTGCCAGACCACAGCAAGATAGAGGGTAACGGGTGGGCAGACGAATTAGCTAGGCAAGGTTCTGCTCTTCATGGCTCTCTCGCGGAGTCTGTTCAAGTCCCGCTAGAGATTGTTAAGCGCCAAATATCCTTCCATTTTTTGACAAACGCGAACTGCAGGTAGAAAGCAGAGTTCGTGCATTAAGCAAACCTTTTTTTTTAATAGCCTTGATCTCGAATAATAAGATTGGAGAACTGATCGAATAATAAGATTGGAGAACTAAACAGCTCCGGATGGATATGATAATCCATTCCAGCTCCAGGCCTCTATAGCACTCCGTATCTACTTCATCAGCTATCAACGACCAGGTTAAGCGAGTTGTGGTAACAAAGCGGCGCTTTCTGTGGTAATTGGGCCTTGTTCCACTGACGGGCCACCACGTAAAGCAACCGGGGCTTTTCATTAAATATGAGTGAGTGTCAAATATCGTAGGAATTTGGGTTGAGCAGTAATCCGGCAGCTTAGTGTGCCAGATCCCCAGTTTACCTAGCTGCCTCATGAAGTACTAGTCGTTCGAATCCCATGATTGCCTTACTTTTTAGCAATATCCATTCCTAATTATCCTGTCAACCCATGCTCCTCTATCCTGTCGAGATTACATAATAGGCTAACTACTCATCTCCGGAAAAAAAACTTAGATGAGAAGCTTTGATAGAAAAAACTCAGATCGGACCATAGCGTAATGTCCCAAATCTGAACAGAGAAAAATAATCGAAGAGACCAAGGCCCGATTTGGTTTGTCACGCCATAGATTAAGTATAGTGCCGCGGGTTCCAATCCCACTCATGACATAGTCCTGCCCTCCTCCCTTCATCCAGTTTTCTTAGCTTTTCAACAATATCCATTTCCCGGAAATCCCTCCACCCCATGCTAACAGATTATCCCTTTAAAAAATAGACAACTATGTTGATGATCTTCGAAGAAAACTTAAAGATCAAACAAAGGAACGATCGTAATGTTCCAAATTAGAACAGAGAGAATGTTATAGAATAAGTAGCTAATCGCATTAGTTCACAAACACTGAGGTCGTGGGCTCGAATCCCACCTAGCACTGGGTCTATCGTACTCTAAGTGGAAAGGATATTTGAAGCAACTGCTCAAATGGATGCTATGTGCTTCAGGAGGTCATTTGGGAACTGAGGGGTAAAGTGCCATTATAATCAGTTGTGTTCCATTATTTATTTATTGCGTTTAAAAAAAGAGAAGGGCTAGAACTAACTGGTCAGTTCGCAGTGGATGACTGGTAAACAAATTGCACGGATCCACAGGGCCGAATACGGTACTATAAGACTTGTTCTTGTTCTTATCGTTTGCAAAGTTTTTAAACGAATATAAACTATGGCCATCAGTAGTCACCACTTTTAAGATCTTATGCGTATGTTGTTAGTCTTGAAGAACTGACCTTCAAAGTCAATACTTTATCATTTCCAGAGACTGATTTGAATAATAATTTTTTTTTAGTCATCAACACCTCTACTTTCTGACGGTAACCACACAGTCAATAATCCTATTAAAAAAGCAAATCGTTTATCCACGATTTATGCTAGATTTATGCTACACTGGGCTCTCAGTTTATCCCAACAATATTGTCTAGCACCATAGATTTGTAAAATTTTAGGCAGTAGTTTATATCTCGTACATCGAAAATGTGGAATGTACTTACTTTAAACGGAATTACAGTGATGCGCGCGACGCAAACGATAATGCAATCGCGTCGCGCGCGCCTAATCGCAACACCAGTTACTTTGAGCGCTTCTCACAGCTGTAAAATAATATTCTTCAATACGAAATATTTTGTTCACACCTATCGATCTTATCATCTAGTCCAACGCGTTCTTTGGTTATCGTGCTTTTGCACAAATGGACAGACAGGCAGACAGCCGGGCAGACAGACAACAAGCGGTTTTCGACCACAACTGAACATAAAATAAAATACACCTTTTTTGTCAGAGGCTCTATTCTATGTGTTACAAAATTTTGGGCTGGATTAACCTTATGATTCTCTCAGATTTCATCAAGAGTATAACAATCCGTATTTCATTTAATTTTTAGAATATTATTAATAACACTCACGTATAGAGTATTGTTATAAAGTAAGAAGTGAAAATAGTATAATAGTTTTCCGGGTAAAATACAGTTTATTAAATTAAAAAAAACCCAGAAAACTAGTATTTTCAGTTTAAAAATATACTGTAAACACATCCACCGAATGAAACGAGATATATTGTAGAACTCGAAAAACTGGGTAAGAGCCCCTGCAAACATATATATTCGTTTTCGTATCATTATCATACCATTCTCAAGATAAGCCCTTTTTAAGCAATTTTTATCGTTTGTTCTGGCTCAAAAACTTCTAAACTGGTAATGTTACTTAAATAGTCTTTTAACGATTTGAGAAAACATACCTGAAGCTTTTTTAAATGCTTTTGTGTAATAAGTTTTGCATAAGAGGATAATCGATTTATAAACGTTTTTATAACATTCCAGAGTAACATTTTTTGTTCACAGCCATTTAACTGAAAAGACCCATGATTGTCTCCGACTTTGTAAAATCCGTTTTTCACTCGAGGGTAATTTTATTGCTCTAGCTTAAGAACTTTAAAAGTTTAAACCATTTTCGTAATTGAGCAATTCTTTTTTTTATTGAAGTGCAACTGAGAAAGAAATGTCAAGATCAACAAAATGTTTCATACCCATATTACAACAGTAGCAGGATCCACTTAAATCACTTTACTTTTAAAGTTTGCGACTCTAGAAATACTTCGCAATATAAAGTCGAAAGGATATATCCAAGAAAGGGTACTTCCTTGCAGGAAATCATAGGAAGTACAGGCCGCTAGTAGCCTTCACTTTTTCCTGGCTCTCCATAAGTTACAACAAACGCAGTGTATTTTTATGTAGAAAAAAACTTGGTAGGAGAATTAATTACTTAATTTTTACTTTATTATTTTTTAATAATAAAGTATTGTGATCGACCTGAATTTTCAAAAAAATTTGCTACCCTGAAATTTTGTATTTACACGTTTTAGGACTAGTAAACACCAAAAAAGCACAAAAAAATAAAATGTCCGTCTGTCCGCCGTAGACGCCGTACGCCGTCCGCAAAATCGTTTGAAGGCGCGTAGCTCCCAAACCCGTTGAGGTATTAAGTTTAAACTTTTATTGTGGCTAGCTTGGGTAAACTCCTACGACTGGCATCTTTTGAGAGGATGAGGGTGTAAGGGGGGATGAGGACAAAAAATTTTGGTTTCTAGATCTCAGGAACCGCTTATACTAGGAGGCTGAAACTTGGAACCAATGTAGTACTTTGATAGTGGACTCATTTGCAAAAATATGGTCGATAAGGGTTGAGGGGTGTGGAAGTGTGGGTGACAACAATGAGATTGAAACATTCTAAAATCCATATCTCTTGAACGATTGATGCCAGAAGTTTGAAACTTTGTGGTTGTTCTTAGGGATACTTCAAGATTAGACAAGGGCTAAAATTTTTAAGGGCGGTGGTGGAGATCGTTGCGGGGGGGGGGGGTGAAAAACTTTGGATTACAATATCTTCCGAACCAATTACACCAGGAAGATAAAATTTAGTTTCTGTATATGGGATCACAAGAGGAGTCTACTGAACCTAAGGAATAACCAGAAGGCTATTTGGAACTTTATTTTTTAGGTTGTCAGTCTCATAGTAACCTACACCGTATTTCAGCATTAACCAAGTTTCGGACCTCTACCCATGAAATAATAAAGTTGCGCCCAGACTGTTGGCAGATTTTTTAAGTAGAATTCCAATTAGATAATGACCTTACCTTGGCTATTTTAATTTAATTTATATATTGAAATTAAAATTACAACGCAACTTTTCCGCCATGACTAAAACAACCTCAATTTTTAACAAGTGAAATTACTCTTAATACAGATTTAAACAAAAAGGTGTTGAAAACAGTAATCAGTGTACCATATAATCAGAAGATATTTGTTGGAACTTCAAAAAATTATGGTTAATTAACGGGTCTTAATTATACTTCATTGAAAAAAAGAATTGCTCCAGTGGCAAAATGGTTTTAGTTAAATGTGGATAACTTCTGAAGTAGTTTAGCTAGAGCGATAAACTTACCTTGAAATTAAAGTTGACAACATCAGATTTAACGAAATAAGGAAAAAACTTTTAGTAAACGATCGTGATTCTAAATTTGTCTTCCGAAATGTTAGAAATACTGCTATTAGTCGGCTAGTCCCTTACACACAACAATAAACAAAAGTAAAAGTGTCAATATATCGATCATATCTAATTGGTATAAAATATTATAACCAAAATGTCCAGTCGCTTTAAATGTTACATTTACATACCAATAAATAAAACTATCTGACTGAAACTTTTTGTTTAAATAACCGCTTAATTAACCGTCAAATTTTATATTCCATAGCTATTAATTGCTCCACCTTGTACAGGAAAATTATGTCAATTAGGAAAATTTGTTGAATAAAATAAATTGTAGCAACATGTTATTTTTGGCAATTGACAGATAGCATATGGCCTTGCACCTATTCCATTTTAATTGCCTTATAAAAATTTCCGATAATATGTCCATAAAGTCACCAACAGGTGATATTGCGTGTAGTTGCTCTTATTAAATTCGAATTATGTGCACGATTCGCATTGTCATCATACACCTGTCCAATAGGGATTTCATGTTTTTCAAGTTAACCCTGTAGAACATTCATGAAAATGAGCATAATTAAAGAACCAACTGTTTACGTAAAACAAAACCTTTAGTAGATATAGACAAGGCCGTAGCCAGGGGGGGGGTCCGACAGGGTCCGAACCCCCCCCGAAATTCTCAAAGAATTCAAAGTACTGAAAATCAAGCTTTTTTTTTGTCAATTGTATTGAGAAACACCCTATATAATAATAAGAAATATATAATTTATCATTCATTATCTATGTACATTTACATTTCCTACAATTGCGATTTGAAGTCGGTCGAGTTCGATGGGAAGGCGGGTCAAGAGTGAATTAATTCTTAATTCGTTGTTTTTATAATTGTCAAAAAAGACAAATGTTTTGGTTTAAACTGGTAAACTAAAACAATAAATTAAGTAATAAATAGTATTTCATAAAAATACTGGTATCCACATATGTACTTATTTGTTGTGTAGTTTGCTTGTTTTAGGGTTCCGTAGATAAAAAAACCTGATATGTATCTACTTACACGGTTTTTTAATTTATATATATACTGGTTATAGTGGCAATATTTTAAGGAGTGATTCCTTGTTGTATTTTGAGAAAAAACATGTTCTTCAAAATGGGTCAGTTTTCAATATCCGAGGAGATAAGGATGGTAAAGAAAAGTCTTTTGGACATGTACTCTCCCCATAAAAACTCTTATATCTAGTAATCACAAGTTAACATGTTATAGCTTGTTTTTTTAGGGAATCGAATTATGTGGGGAAAAAAATGTTCGAAACGCTCGGAAGCCGAGATTAGACATTCTTCAATCCAGTGGCGGCTCGTGCCTTTCTAAGCAGGTGAGGCTGAATTGGAATATTAAAGCACGACTTTGTCGGACTAAAACTATATGAGTAAAGACGTGGGCTTACTGCGGAAAGTCATTAAGTTACATTTTCAAAACAAAAAATCACTAGTAACTTGATGACTTTTTCCTCTGTAAAATGGTGAGGCTCAGCCTCACTAGCCTTATGTGGCGAGCCGCCACTGCTTCAATCCAAATCTCCTACACGGTTAATGTCATGAAATTGAAACTTAAAGACGGACTGTAGATATACTAGGAGACTAGAAATAAAATTTTGAGTGAAAAGAGCGGCGTCCAGGGGTGGGGAGTAAAAAACTTTAGATTACGATATCTCATGAACCAATTACGCTAGAAAAATAAAATTTGGTATGTCATTAAATGGAGTTTGATAAAATGAAAATTTTTAAAGGTGGTGATGGGGCACAGAAGTAGGGGGATAAGAATTTTTCCTAAGAATCTCGTATCTTATCTCAAGAACCTTCCAAGATAGTTGTTTAAAATGTTTATGGGAAGTAGGCCTAATAGACCCGTAATAGGAAAAACAAAAAAATTTGAGATGTGAGTGTAAGGGGAGAGGGTGGGGGAGGGCGAAAAAGAAATATTTCCCCTTTTTATATCTCGAGAACCCAAAATTTTTTTTTAGGGTACGAGGGTGGGGGGTGTTTTTCCTATCTATAGAATGACTTATGCTAGAAAGTTAAAACTTGGTGGGTGTATGTAGAACTAATAGTTAAGCAATTCAGTTAAAAAAAAATCAAATATCCATTGGGGTACAAGTGTGGTAACAGAAATGATAAAAGAAAATGGAATGCATATATTTTCACGAATTTCATCATATCTCTTAGGTATTCTTAAATATTAAATTAATATTTATTCTACGAATTCCTCACATAAATGCCTAGAAAGCATTTTCAAGATTTTTGATATTCGACCTCTAGGGGGTGTAATGGGGTTGTATACATTTCCACGAATTCTGCTATATCCCTTAGGTCTGATTAGACATTGATAATTTTTCACTTCCACAGGCCTGCGTAATAATCGCCTAAAACATGTTATTAAGTTCTTTCCTTTTTCAACCCCTGAGAGCGCAAAAGTCTTAAGAAATTGAATTGGTTTTTACTTTCTCGCGCTATCTTCATATTTATCTATTAACCCCTTTCAGGATTTTCGGATATTCAACCTCCAAGTGGGTGTTAGGAGGTTGCACATGTTTTCACAAATTCCTACATATTGCTTAGATTTGAATATAATCTCCAAAAAGTCAATTTCAGTATTTTTAGATATTCAACCCTAAGGAGTATAAGGGAGTTGTATCCTTTTCTCAGCTGCGACATTTTTTTTCAGGTTTGAATGAGATATTAGATCGCTTTTCACTTCCACAGACTTTTTATATAATCGCATACAAACCCATTTCTCAATTTTTGGATATTCAACCCCCAAGGGTTTGTATATGTTTTCACAATTTTACCTTCCATTAGTTCTGATGAGATATAAAATTTCCCGATTTTTTGATTTTCAAAAACCAAAGGGGTGGGAAGGGTTTCCTTACGTTTTCACAAATTTTTAAAATTCCTAGTGTCTGATGAGATAACAAATTGCTTCTTATGAAATCGGCTAAAAATTGTTTCACAATTTTTTCGAAATTCAACCCCCAAATGGATGCAATCGGTTTGTATACGTTTTAACAATTCGTCATATCTCTTAAGTCTGATAAGGCAGCATATTCGTTTTTACTTCTATGCGCTTTTAGTGTACATAATATACCCGAATTCGAATAGTCTACACGGGCTTTTTCAATGTTTAATCAGCTAATAATTTCTATTTTAATTTCTTTTTATTTTAAGAACAAAGTTAACTTTCCAAGACACCTCATAAGCTCCTAACAACTGATGATATACTCCGACTTTGACCGCTCCCGAATTTTGACCCGAAAAATAATAAAGTTTTGCCCAGACCATTGGCAGATTTTTAACTATTACATTTATTTCATACAGATATATTATAGTTTGCATTTTCATTTTTTTATTATAATACATACCCATAATTTTTATTTTGGTGGTTGCTGCTCACGAATAATTTACTCTCATAAGCCTCTCACACACGTAAGGGTTTGTATCGCTTATAGCGCTTACTAGATACCTCAGTTTTTCATTTAAATTTCTGAGGGGGATAATATATTTTTTCACGGACCCCCCCCGAAATTTTTTTCTGGCTACGGCCTTGGATATAGACACAAGTCAATAATTTTTTTTTCAGAAATGTAAACCTTTAGTGAGCGCATCCTTACGCAGTACACACCGAGGGTAGAATCCTTGCTGAGAGCAAAGTTTGTTGAATAAGCCGAATTGTAGTTAACTGATTGAATATTTCGAGTTCTTAAATTAAAGTAAATAAAATAGATAGTATTTGTTTCTGCGAATTATAATTTAGTGAATCTTATTCCTCAGTAACTATACTACTCTGCTCTATTACTAGAAATCTCTAAGTTGTTAGGGATTTTCGGAGTTGCATAACAGACTCTCTGACGAGTCAATGAAATGATGAACAATTAGTGCATTACAGTTTCTTAGTCGATCTTTCCAGTGAAGGGTTTTCAAATGTTATACCCTTAAATGGCAATAGCCAATGCAGCGATCGAACTAGTCGGGGAGTCGTATGGTGGTTAAATCTTCAAAAGTTGGCTTCTACGATGCACATTTTACTTTATTATTTTAATAATAAAGTATTGTTATCGATTTTTTTAAAAAAAAAATGTGCTTCCCTGAAAATTTTTTTTATACATTTCATGACTAATAAGCACCAAAAAAGCAAAAAAAAATTTCGGTCCGTCTGTATCGCCATCCGCCGTACGCAAAACGTTTGAGGGCTTATAGCTCCCAAACCCTATGAGCTATTAAATTGAAAATTGATTTTTTATGAATAATTGAAAATTGATTTTTTATGAATAGACTGGGTAGGCCCCTTGAAGTGACCACTTTTTGGGAGATGTGGGTGTGAGGGGGGAGGTGGTAGAAGCGTTTTAGACGAAAAATTTTGGTTTCTAGATCTCAGTAACCGTTTATGTTAGGAGGCTGAAACTTGGAATTTATATAGAACTTGGATAGTGGACCCATTTCAAAAATCACGTCTCATATCTCAAGAATGGTGTAAGATAGATGCTTAAAATTTTTTACCAGAATTAGGCTTAATAGACCCCTAGCAGAAAATAAAAATTTCAGGAATGTGGGTATAGAGGGTGGGGGTAGGGGAGGGTAAAAAGTAAAAAGTTAAGATTTTTTTATCTTGAGAACCTTTATTGATATAAAACTAAAACTTAGTATTTAGATAGAGCTATGGTAGTAGCATGTTAGAAAAATATATTTTTTTACATGGGTAGTATGTTACGGGGGTGGGGGTGTTTTTCCTAAGTATCACTAAGGTCTGATTAGATATCGAAAAACTTTTCACTTCCACGGACTTGTTTAATAAGCACCTAAAACTCCTTTTCAAATTTTTTCCCTTTTCAACCCCTAAGAGTGTAAGAACGGGTTGAACACGTTTTCACGAATTCCGTCATATCTCTTAGGAGTGATAAGACATCGGATTGGTTTTTACTTCCTTGGGCTTTCTTTTATACTACTTTTTATATAATCGCCTCCTAATCACGTAACAACTGATATTATACTACGACTTTGACTGCTTCTCGGAGTATAACCCAATTGTGTAATTCATATGTTAGACGTGGCAACACGACCCCATTCTAACCGAGCAAAACCTCGATCAAATGTCAAATATCTTGACTTGGTATAAAGTTCGTGAATTTCAAATTACATTCGAGCAAAGAGAAATACTTTCAAAAAACGGTGTGTCCGGTCTGTTAGGCCGAATTCTAAAAAGTTACTGAGTTGTCCAGAACCAAAAATTTTGTGAAAATAATTGAAAAATCGCAGTTTTTTTTAATGGTTGTTGGAAATTATAAACCGTCTTCTAAATTTTTTCCATTTTTATTCGACTTTTCGCCAAGTTTTTTATTTAGATGAAAATTCCGAACAAATTCGGACTTGTTCGAAAGCTTCAATATTCTTGGAAGGCGTTTTTAATGGAATGTTAAAGGCCAGTTTTGCATAGTAGCGCAACTTTCTATTCTGGAGAATATTAGGTGGTAAACTCCTTGTTTTTTCTTTCACTTGATAATTCGTACTTGTTCGAATGCATCAATATTTTTTTTCAATATTTGGCGGCAGATTTTACATAGCACAACTTCCTATACTCGAGAATGGTATCCCTGAAGGCTATGTATTGTCGCCTATACTGTTTTTGAGATTCACCAATGATCTTCTGTCTAGTACTCTTAACCTAATCCATAGCCTCGCCGATGACAGTATCCTGCATTTATCTTATTCCTACAGAAGTGCTTCTGAGCTCTAGTTCTATACAGCGATAGTCAATGACAGATTAATTGAATTCAAGAGCAGTATGAATTAAGTCGAATTCAGTGCATCGAAAACGTAAAGCTGTCTTTTAACTCTAAAAATAGTAACCTATACCGTAACTCAGAATAAAATGCGTCCCGGACTTCTACCCAAAAAATAATAAAGTTGCGCACTGACTGTTGGCAAATTTTTATTTATTTTTTTTTTCAATTTCTATAAGACATAGATGATTAAAATATCGACATAATCCATTAGTGGTTGAATATAAAATATTCTGAAACCGATTTTTAGGCGATTATATTCTATGGAATTTGTGAAACGTACATATCAATTTTACACCCTTTTAAAATATCGCAAAATTCTGAAATTAATTTTTTTTTTCATTATATGTAAAACCTAAAAGATTTGTCGGAATTCGTGAAAACTTGAACAATGCTTTACACCCCCTAGTGGGTAGAATATCGAAAAATGTTTAAATCGGTTTTTTTCCTCGATTATATTTCAAGACTTAAGAAGTGAAAGTGAATTCAATATCTCATTAGACCTAAGAAATATATCGGAATTCGTGAAAATATGCCCAACCACTTTACCCCACTCCTTGGAGGTTAAATATCGAAAAATCTGGAAAATTGTTTCTAGGCGCTTATATAAACAGCACGCAGAAGCAAAATTAATTCGATAACTCGGCATGCCTAAAAGAAATGACGAAATTCGTGAAAGTGTAGAGTAAACCCATTTTGTGCGCTTGTAACATTCTGGCAGTGCCGGAGAGCTTTTGGAAGAACATGGGGTCTTAGGCCTTCAATGGTATATTGGCTATATACAGCCATTATAAGACCCATCCTAATCTGTGCATCAGTGGTTTGGTGGACTAAGTCCAAATGTGCATACATTAGAGCTAGTCTCGCTAAACTACAGAGGACAGTCTGCATCGGTGTAACAAGTGCCTTGCGTACCACACCGGGTGCGGCACTCGATGCACTGCTCAATCTGCCACCGCTTGACATTGTTGTTCAGGCAGAAGCAATGAGAGCTACACACAGCCTAATGAGATTAGGCCTGTGGAGAAAAGATCATTGCACGGGTCATGGAGAAATGGCTCGAAGATTGTCTGGGAACCCCATCTTCGATATGCCTTCGGATGCTATGACTTCGACCTGTATGCTTAAAAGGAAATATCAGGTGGTGATCCCGAGTATGGAGGAGTGGGAGAACCAGTCCGCACTGCTTAGCGGATTCACTGATATATTCTACACAGACGGCTCAATGACTGAAGACGGGTCGGGAGCTGGAATGTACCTGCAGACTGAAGATCTCAGGTACTCTTTCGCCCTAGGAAAACATTCTTCGGTATTTCAAGCTGAAGTTTATGCGATCCTTAAGGCAGTAGAATGGATTATAGAGGGAAGATGGAGAGGCAGGATGATCTGCATTTGCAGCGACAGTCAGGCCGCTCTACAATTCCTAGATAATCCAATCGTCTTTTCGAAGATGGTACGTGAGTGTAAAGAACGGTTGAATTCTGTTGGCAGATTTAATGACTTAAAGCTCATATGGGTTCTAGGC
The DNA here is from genome assembly GCA_951812415.1 of Beris morrisii. Lineage (NCBI taxonomy): Eukaryota > Metazoa > Arthropoda > Insecta > Diptera > Stratiomyidae > Beris > Beris morrisii. The sequence continues at coordinate 140,649,285 of OX638311.1, forward strand.
CACCAGGGTATAACTGGCAATGAAAAAGCTGATGTATTAGCAAAGGCTGGATCGGAGTCAGCCATGGTCGGACCAGAACCAGGTTTCGGTGTGCCGGTTGCCTCTGTTAGGGCTGCCATTGCTGAGTGGGTGAGTAAATCACACATTGAGAGATGGCGGCTTCTTCCGGGAATGCGGCAGACTAGAAACCTTGTTGAGGGACCAAGTGGACGAACCGCTGCTTTTCTTCTCAAATTGAGCAGAAAGGAATGTGGTAGTATGGTTGGTGTCCTCACAGGGCATAACTAGTGTGGCCTACACCTGGTCAGATTGAGAATCATTGACGACCCCATGTGCACTGCTTGCGACGAGAGCGACGACACAACGGAACATTTCCTTCTTCAGTGTCCAGCTTACTCTTTTGCGAGAATGCACGTATACGGCGTTGACGTTATGAGGATGGAGGAACTCCGTTCTCGCTTCCTACCTGAGCTCTTGAAATTCGTGAGGAGGACGAAAAAGTTCGGGTAGAGACTGGGGGATTCGAGTATAATGGGCCATATTGGCCTGAATGCTCAAGATGCGCTGCATTGCTGCGTGTCTTCCTCACACCAAACAACAACAACAACAACAACAAACCCATTTTACGGAAAAATTTTTTAGTTCAATCTTTGTAGTTGTCTTAAGGCATACTAGGAGTCTAGACAACGACTAAAATTTTGTACGGGGTGGTGGTGTGTTGGGATAGAGGGTAGTGGGCGATGGTTTTTTGTATCTCATAAATGGCTTATTCTAGAAAGTTGAAACTTAGTACTTATAGGTGATGTACTACAGGAAAAATCAAAGCCAAAGAAAGTGCAGATTTTCATTGGCGTACAAAGTTTCAACCTTCTGACATCAATCGTTCAGGAGATATGGATTTTAGAATTTTTCGATCCCAGCTTTCGAGCGTTTCAGACAAATTGCTTAACCTTTGCTTTTCCACACCTCCCAACCCCTACTGACCATTTTTTTACAATGGGTTCATCATTATAGTTCTACATAAGCGGTTGCTGAGATCCAGAAACAAAATTTTTTCGTCTAAAACGCTCCTCCCTCCTTACTCCTCATACCCCCACCACCTCAAAAGTTATCACTCGTAGGGGTCAATCCAATCGTAGGAGTCCCCATCCAATCTACCAACCAAAATTTCAAGTTAATATCTCAACGGGTTTCTTAGCTACGTGTCTTCAATTGCTTTTGCGAACAGCGTACGGCGTAGACAGACGAACATTTTTTGATTTTTTGGCATTGTTAGGGTTTACTAGTCCCAAAACGTGAAAATGCAAAATGTCAGAATAATAAATATTTTTGAAAACATTATTGAAAAATAAAGAAGTAAAACTGGGCTTCCGCAATTACGATTTGATAAATCTAGGTCAGAGCACAGTTCAAAAACAGCACAAAGCTTGATATCGATCTACACAATAATTCGTTAATAGCAAAATCCTGCTTGCCTGCAAAGCCTTCTATTAAACATTTATTGGACTGCCGTCATATGAATACCCAGTACAGACTTATTGTGTCCAATTAGTAAATTATTCATAAATTGAAATATCAACCCTCCAGACTAATCTTTAGGAACAAAAATTAATCTTGCTGAAGGGTCCAGAGTTGGATCCAAAATTATTCCAACGGGTCAAATGTATGGAATAAAGCTGGCTCCTTCTATAGCATGTGACGAATTTAATTGTGCTTGTATTGAACCTTTTAGGATAAAGGTTTGCTCGTAATTAATTCTGAAAAATTCTTGCTTTATAAAAACATTCAACTCGGAGTTCTTATTAAAAATGCACAAAACGAAGAGTGGATTCATTCATGTTATGCTTGGAAGCAATAGCGACTTCACGTTACCATTCCCAAATATAGAGGACGTCGAGAAGGACGTTGTCGTTTCCTTGCACAAATCTGTTCAATGAATAAAAGAACTCCCCAGCGAATACACTCGGGTCCATCAACTGGTAATAAACGACTGTGTTCAATTGTTGAGGACGTTCTTTTCTGGGCTAGTCCTTAAATTTATTCTTGCCGGGAAAGGTCTTTTGTATAGGATAACATACACATAGTAAAGAAGATATAAAGAAAAAAGCTTTTCCCATTTTTTTTGGTTAAGGCGTAGAATTGGCAAAATAAATATAACTAAGGAAAATAAACATAAAATTAATGTTCAAACATCTTGGGTTACTACCGATTTGTGCACACCTTCTTTACTGTCGCCAGAGGGCTTCGATCCGTGGCTATTCTTTTGAACAACGACGTTGTTGCAAACAGTGAAATGTGTTTTTTTCGGAGGAGATGAAACACTAATGTTGTATCGATCAAATAACTCAAGTTCTTTGCTTTGTCCTGCAAGGACACTCTGAAATGGCTGTCCTGGATCGTATGTGTCCATATTTGTTTCTTCGCTGGTTGGCGAATGCGACATTTATCCCCATGGGCATCATCATTACTATAACTTCCAGGCTGATTCGTTCATATCCTTCTTGGTTGAAATCTGCGAATCCTTGCAACTATTCGTCTCCCACTTGCTTCCATTGAGCAGTCCTTTTGGGATTTTTCCACATCCATAGGCTGCACGTGATAGGTCCATTGTAATTTTGTCAATTTGATGAATGTTGATGCCTCGGGGTCGTAAAAATGTCTAACAACTTGTTGTTGTAATTGATTCAGCATCACTGGTCTTATGAAACATCTTAGGACTTTTCTTTCTACGGCATTTATAAGCTTTTAGGATTTCTGAGATAAGGTTTTGTATTGCTTGCGACGTAGCCAAGTTCAGGTCTAATTATTTTCTTGTATATTTTAGGATGAAATAGCAAAAGGTTTGTTATATTTGATACCATTCTAAGTCCTTTAATTTCGCCTTGTTTCATTGGTTTTTTATAGGTTAGATGAATAAAGTTATAGTCCGCTGTAGCTACATTTTGTCTGATTGCAGTACCTATTTTTCTGTTTTTTTCATGACTTTTGGCTTTTATGGTCGATTTACGATCTAATTTGTCTCGAGAATTAGGACGTGCTTAATAATATTACCGTTGCTGGTTCTTACTTTTCATTCTCCGATGACAAAAACTTCAATTTTGGTTCGTTTCCGGTCAGCCATCAGTACGTCCTCCGAAGGCAACTTACTCAGGAATGCATTGAAGTTTTAATTTTGTATGTACACAAATTCAATTCAAAAGCTTCGTTGATGAACACAATCATCCAACTTCTTCAAACGTCTTCCAGATAACTGATACCTGATAACTTTAAAACTCAAGAAGCTCCCATTCTAAAGCCCACGTGTTCACAACTTATGCCTGGATAATTTTTGAACAACTACTTAAAGCTACTGATCGAAAATATTGCGTATCTAAATTTATTTTCCATGATTGAAAGCTGTAAAAATCATGCAGTTCCAGCAAATAGATTCCATACAAAAGTCATTAAAAAACGTGTGCAACAGGCAGAAAAAGACAAGGTAAGGAATAAGACAAGGTAAACATAGTTGTTGTTATAACAGGCTATCTATTAGGTTGTTGTAGATGAAATGTCGTTTTTGGTAGTGCTATTTCAAACAACTGCAACTTTTATAAAACTTAATTTTATTAATCAAAATAGGCACCAGCACATGCAATACACTTCTTCCAACGAGATGCAAGTGCATTTATGCCAGTTTCGTAGAAGTCCGAATTTTTAGAGCAAAGAAATTCCTCGAAGCCATTTTTGATGGCTGCTGTATTATCGAATTGTTTGTTCGCTAAAAAATGATCTAAATGTTTAAAAGAGTGGTAGTCGGTTGGCGAAAGGTCTCGTGAATATGGTGGATGAGGAATAGTCTCATACTGCAACTCGTTTAATTTTTGGACCGTTGTTCTTCAAACATGAGGCCGTGCGTTGTCATGAAGCACTATAACTCCATCTCTGTTGACCAATCTAGGCCGTTGAACATGCAACTTCTGATGCATTTCATCGAGTTGGGTACAATATTTATCTGCATTAATGGTTTCACCTCGCTACAAAAAAGAATAGGGAATAACTCCAACTGCAGCCCACCAAACAGTCACCATTATCTTCTTCGGATGGAGGCCTGGTTTCGGCATGTGTTTTGTGGTCTTATCAGCATCCAGCCATTGTACCGATCGGCGACGATTGTCGTACAGTATCCACTTTTCATCACATGTCACTATTCTGTTCAGAAACGGATCGTTTCTGTTCCGGGAGAGCAGGGAACTGCAAATTTCCAGTCGACGCGTCATGTTTTGCTCAGTAAGTTCATGCGGAACCCACTTATCAAGCTTTTTGACTTTTCCAAGCTGTTTCAAGTGCCAGCAAACTGTCGAATGGTGTACGCCCAATATCTTGCAATGTCCCTTACAGTTTGGCGTGAGTCAGATTCCACTAGGAAATTCAGCCCGTCCTTGTCGATCGAAGGTCCTGGGTTACCACATGGCTAACTTTGAAGGGTCATATCTCCTGATCAGAATTTTTCGAACCATCGCTGTGTAGTTCGTTTGTTTACCGTGTCAGCTCCAAATGCTCTGTTGATGTTTCGGTTGCCTCCGTTGCGATGTGGCCAAATGTAAACTCGTAAAGAAAAGTACCCGTTTTTGACTCGAATCCATTTTTTTTTCTGTCCGATCACAATGAAGTCCAAAACTGAAATGATTCCATGAGTAAATGTAGGGGAATTTTTACTTCAACACCCAATACCACTAGTGCCACCTCGGTAGAGTAACGAGCTTAGCTAAAGAAGCTATCGAGGACCCGATATAAATTTTTTTGAATTCTTACGAATTATTGCGGCAGAATGTTAAACCTTGGATGAGGGTATACCGAATGTAAAGAAGGGAGTGAAGAGCATATCTCTTATCCCAAGACCTTTTGATATTTTCACGAATTCCGCCAAAACTGTAAGGTCCGATGAGATATTGAGTTGATTTTTACTTCTACAAGTCCCTTACACAGCTGCCGAAATATCGGGATTGACCGACATTCAATCCTCAAGTGTGGATATGTTGTTAAGAATCCCGGTTCGATGTAACGCTCTTAGGATTGGTAAGGTACCGAATCAGTTTTTAATTCTACTGGCTTATTATTTAAACGCATCAAACATTAATTTTTAGATTTTTCTATGTTCAACCACTAAAAGAAGTAGAGGGATTTTTTCGAATTTTGCACTATCCCTGAGATCCAATGAGAAAAAGAATTGGATTTTACTGACTCTTTCTACAAACTGCTAAAAATATTGGAAGTATATTTTTAGCAGTTTGTTAGTAGTGAGAAGGGGTTGAATATGTTTTCACGAACTTCGCCATATCGCTTAGGATTGATGGGATATACTCCTATAATAGGCTATTGTTACTATGTCTACTCAAGATGAAATCATAGAGTATTAACCAAGTTTAATCCAGCCGAAGAAAGTATATAAAGCACAGAACAGTGCCTCTGACTTTACTTAATTATTTAAATAGTGAAGTACTTTGTTCAGTGATGTTTATCTGAAAACACGATTCATCAAAAAAGCGATTCCTCAACTCTTGTAGCACCCGTTCAATAGAAGCTATCAGGCTAATTACGAAACCGGTCGAAATCATCCTGCTTGTTCGAGTAGCTCCCATTCAAAATTCCTTAAGAAACTTAAGAACGCTTCAAGCCAGGAATTTTAAATCTAACAAAGGCCAATTTTCCAGTTTCTGGAGTATGCATTGATTTAAATTGAATATGAAGAAAACAGAAACAATGAAAAAGAATTCTTTGTGTAGCCGCAATTGGCGTATTCATGTTTTGGAACGCTTTGAAATTCAAGAAATCGTTCAGACAGGAAGTCAAAGTTTTAATTAAATTAGATTCGAGTACCTCCTCTTTGAACAGTTCTTGCGTTAAGTACTTAAATTACATGATGCAAAGAACTTAAAATGTCGCATGCTACAATTTTCCACCATTTAAAAGTGCAGGTATTGTAAAAGTGTAGAATACTTGAACCACCACACAAAGCTGCTTAAAAAGTGAGTGTTAGCATTCGCCCAAAATCACGATTAATCAAGACGTTGAGTCACAATGATTGAATGTTACATGTTAGGTTAAAAGTCGTGTTTATAATGTGAAACATGGCTCTAGTCTTTCGAGAAGTTTCCATACAAAAGTCATTAGAAAATGTTTCCACGAATATTGGTCGGCAAGTTCTGAACGCTTCAAACTATGAATTTTAAATTTTATTAAAAAAATATATCAGTAGTTACAACCATTGACATCCTTTGCACCTCACCTTCAAATCTTACCCGATCCTATTGTTGATCCTATTTTTACATATAACCAAGTTTTAACTTTTTGGTATTAACCGCTGGTATGAGGAGGGAGGTGAGGGAAGGTTTTAGACGAACAATTTTGGTTTTTGTATCGCGGGAATCGCTTATGATAGGATGCTGAAACTCGGAACTTGTCTGGATTTATGATAGTGGATCCATTTGAAAAATTGTCGATATGAGTTGAAAGGTCTCGGAGTAGGAGGGGGGGGGGAGGAGGAAACCCTCGAAGGCTACGGTTGACACATTCTAAAATCTATATTTCTTGAACGGTTGACGATAGTTGAAACCTTGTGGTTGCCTTAAGCAATCCAATATCTTTCAAACAAATTGTACCAGGTATATAAAATTCGGTTGCTCTATATAGGATTACAAGTGGAGTCCATTAAATATAAAATTTTGGAGTGGGGAAGTAGAGCACGGAAGTGGGGGAAGGAATTTAAAAAAAAAACTTATATCTTTAGAACTGTACCAGATATGATCTAAAATATTTTACAGGCGTTAGGCCCAGTAGACCTCTAGGAGGGAAAAATTGTTGGAGGTGCTGGTGTAGGGAAGAATTAGTGGGAGGGTAGGAAAGAAAAAAATTTTGATTTTGATTTCTCGAAAACCGCATGTGATAGAAAGTTAAAATTTCGCGACAGTATAGAGCCACTAAATCCTCAAATTGTTGATAGGGGTATCAGGGTACGGGGTAGGAGGGTGAGTAGTATTTATATCTCAGAAATGGCTTATACTAGAAAGTTGAAACGTAGTGCGTATATGTAGACGTACTACAGGAGTAACTGTAGCGAAAAAAAGTTCAGGTTTTCATTGGCGCACAAAGGTAGAGTAAAACGAATGTTCGTGAAAAGATGTTTTTTTCACATTTTCAAGAATTTCGCTATATCTTTTAGACACCACGAGTTATGAAATTAATTTTACTTCTATGAGCTTCTTAGATAAGCGCCTAGAAAGCGTTTTCCACATTGTTCTATATCCAACCTCTAAAGTGGTGTAAAGTGGTTGCGTACAATTTCACGAATTTCGATATATTTCTTAGGTCTAATAAGATATCGAGTTCACTTTCACTTCTAAAGGCTTTACTCATATAATCCGAGAAGAAATTGATTAGTCATTTTTCGATATTAAACTTTCAGAGGTGTAAGAAATTATTCAAAGTTTTCACGAATTCCGCCAAATTTGTTAGATTTAATGAGATCAAATTCGCTTTTGCTTCAATATAATGATCTAAGAATTAATCTTAGGATTTTGCGACATTCACCAACTAAGAAGGTATAAAATGATTGTGTATATTTTTAGGAACTCGGACACATCAATTAGATCAGATAAGATATTGAATTGTTTTTTACTTTAACGGACTTTCCATATAATTGCCTAAAAATTGGTTGAAGAATTCATTCAGATTTAGACCCTAAACAGCTATGTCGATATTTCATCATCCATGTTTTTATTAAAACTGAAAAAATACGTTAATATGTAAATAAACAATTTTCCAACAGTCTGGGCGCAACTTTATTATTTTTTGAGTAAAACTCCAAAACGCGTTTAATGCTGAGATGCGGTGCAGGTTACTATGCGACTGACAACCAGTGATGCCAATTTAGTGCTTTCAGCGTTAAATTTGGTGCTCAAAATATCGTCTCAGCGATCAAAAATTAGTCTTACCGCTTGCACTTTATTTGAATATGCTTTCGATTGATATGAAAAAAATTAATTTTAGTGCCTTTAAGTTGAAATTAACGCTTAAAATTTCATATCTTAGTGCTCAACCAAGAAAAATACTTGGCAGCACTGCTGACAACCTATAGAATAACCAGGCGGCTATTCGGAATTTTATTTTTAGGTTATCATTCGCATAGTAACCTGAACCGCATATCAGTTAAACGCGTTCCGGACTTCTACTAAAAACATAATAAAGTTGCGCCCAGACTGTTGGCAGATTTTTGGAATTGTAAATCGGGGTGTTGCTCTGTTGGAAAACCTTGTTCGAGCTAAAAGCAATGGGAGACACGTCGTCCCTTGCTCATCATCCATCTAAACAGTTTCAGGTTTCTTTTTCGCGGTTTCAGAACAACCTTCTTTACGATAAAATAATATTACTTTATTATTCGAATAACAAAGTAAAACATTATGAAATTTATTTGAAGAAAAATTCATGGCCATACTTTTTCTTAACTTTTAATAAAACATCAAAGCAGCAAAACCGATAAAGAAAAATACTAACGAGGGTATCACATTTATGGCAAGGAAATTTGAATAAGAAATCGATAAAAGCTTCGATGGTTTTTCCGCTACACGTCCGACTTTTCCAAGGAGCAAGAACGTGCTTCCAATCACGTAAAGGTTCCGCCGCGCAATGCCAGGACTAAAAATACTTTTGCAACTGAATATTCAATGGTTAGCCTAGGACGAAGTAATTGTATTTTGTATTCTACGTAAGAAGTGGTCACTACCGTCGTATTTTATAGACGATAGTCGTAGAGTGGGTACCTTGCCCAAGTCACACGGCTTACCTTTCCGATAAAATTTGCTGATAACAAAATTTGTGTTGGCAGTTACTTTAATGCCCTCGTCGTATTGATCACCTAAATGAAATAGGCCCTAATTAAATGACACGGTGAAAGATTGATGGCCGTATAAAACGCATATTACGTCCCATTCTGAGCTAATGTAACTAAGAAGGTCCTTTCATATGAAATCTCCAAATCGGACTCTCATATTTTCGAAGTAGTAAACTGGCAGACACTTCTAGACCTACCTTTCACGGTTCTTTAAAATAATGATTTAATATAAATTTTTTATTGGTACGAAAATTTTATTATCTTCGTGTAAGAAAAGCTGTGAATATGCTCAAATATGAACTTTTATCGTTAATTAATAGTTAATAATTTCATTATTAATTCGTTAATTTATTATTAATTAATATGAAAATATTTTAGGATGTCTCGGTAGCAGTAGTTTCGCTTAATTGAATTAAAAAATAATTACGAAAAAATAGTTCCTCACATTATTGATGATGGTGATTTCAGGGCGCCGATAGTGATGAAGATATCGAGGCATTACTTGGCAGTTGGCTACCAACGTACCAACTCCTCGGCAAACTGGGTTCTAAAAATACCCAATAAGGACTTAGTTCTATCAACATTAACAAAAAAATATTTCTTACGCGCTTGAAGACTCATTACTCACAAACCCTTTGAGCTATTAATTGGATGGGTTAGTGATAATTTTTGGATGCTGGGAGTGAAAGGAGGAGGTGGGGAAGCGCTTTAGAAGAAAAAATTTGGTTTTTTTATCTTTGGAACCGCCTATGCTTAGGACCCCAAGAAAGATGGAATATCGTTTCTGTACATACACTGGCTCACAGCTTATTTCATGCAGTTCCAATTTTAAAATTTATCACGCTGTTATTGAAAAACTATGTAAAATATTGACAAGATTAAAACGCATGTTTTAGAAAAATATTTATTGTTTAAGTTGGGAAATTCAAAAATAACAAAATTGTTGTTAGTAATAATTAATAAACAAAAATTATGAAAATACTGCTTAATTTCATGTCACAGCTTATTTCATGCACTTAAACTTAGACCTTAATTTACAAAAAAAAAATTAATTCAAATTCAAATTCAAATTCTCTTTATTTTGCCTCATCTGTATTAATTTCAGTGTAAGTTATAATAAAGTTACTTTAGAGCTATTGAGTATCTGTACCCATTTCAACTAATGTTTATGTATTTGTCGTAAGACGTGGGAGTTAGTGTGATTAGTATATGAGATTAAGGAAATACAGCAAAGTGAAAAAACCTTATATGTACAACTTAATACTATGCTTAAAACTAGAACTAACCTAGGACTTAAATATTACCTAATTAGCTATATAATCCTGAGATTAGTGGATTTTCCGATATCGAACTTCGTTCAACAAATTTTTGTTGTATGATGTCGATCTTGTCCTTTAATTTTGAAACATTTGCAATTTCATGAAGTTTCCGCGTGGAGAAATGCCAGGGTCGGTTTAGCAATAATTTGAGGACTTTATTTTGGGCAATTTGCAATTTTTTGATATGGCAATTTGAGACATCATGCCAAACTGGGGCAGCATACAGAAATATACTTTGAAAGATTACCCTGTAAATAATAATTTTATTTTCAGTGCTTAACACAGATCGGCGATTTATTAGGGGATATAGGACTCTAATCGTTACATTGATCTTGTCTCTAATTAAAGCAGTGTGTTTTTCAAAGGTCAGTGTCTTATCGAGAGTGACCCCAAGATATTTAATTTTGTCTGTCCAAGGAATGTCTTTACCTAGTATTGAAATGTTAGCCTGAGGTAGTAAAGAACTTTTTCTATTTCTGGTGAAGAAAGTAGCTTGGCACTTTTCAGGATTGATTTTTAGTTTCCATTTATGAAAATACTCAGATAGTTCTGTGAGAGCGAGTTGCAGGTTGAGACTGATATCTATCGCATTATCACCAGTAGAGAGAACACCGGTATCGTCCGCGTACATCGTGACTTCACAATTGGCTGGTATGGGAATATCAGCAGTATAAATGGTGTAGAGAATTGGTCCGAGTACAGATCCCTGAGGTACTCCTACCTCACTCGTCTTTATTGTTGATAGCGTTTGATTGACTCTGACTTTAAATGATCGTTCAGAAAGAAAACTTAAGATGATTTCAGTTAGGTATGGTGGAAAATTGAAATTTATAAGTTTATATATGAGAGCGTCATGCCATACTGTATCAAATGCTGATTGCAAGTCGATTAAGACTAAACCTGTAGATTTTTTGTTTCTGAGATTTGATTTAATACCTCTAGTTACTCGTACCAGCGGGTGTACTGTACTGTGAAGAGCTCTAAATCCAAATTGTTCATTAGGGAGGATATTGTTATCATCGAGAAAATGAACTATCTTATCCTTCAATATTCTTTCAAAGATTTTACCAAAAGTGCACAAAAGGCTGATTGGTCTATACGACGACGAACTTTCGCGGGTTTTACCATGTTTTAAGACCGGTATTACTATGGCAGACTTCCAAAGCGCAGGGAAGTAATTGAGCTGGATAAATTAAATTTTATACAAAATTCAGTACTTAGTATGGTAGCCCTTTGCATTTATTACATCTTTAAGTCTATTTGGCATCGAATCCACAAGTTTTTGGGTAATTGCTGAGGTAATTTTTGTCCACTCCTCCAAAATAGCTTTTTTTAAATGATCCTTGTTGGAAATGCTATGTTGCCGAATATTATTTTCCAAAATTGCCCATAAATTCTCGATTACATTCATATCTGGACTCAGCGCCGGTGGGGTCATAACATGGGGGCAGTTCCAAATCAGTCAAGACTGCACAATACCAGACTTATGCTTAGGGTCGTTGTCTTGGTAGAAACGGAATGAGTTTGGTATTACAAGATTCGCAGCACTCTGGAGTAAATTTTTTTTTAAAACATTGAGGTACATGTTTTTGTACATGTTACCTTCAATGAACTACAAATTTCCAACCCCGGCTGCCGACATACAGGCCCAAACCATGTTTCGCCTCCATGTTTCACTGTATGTTTTAGATTTTCTTTTCGGAGCTCAGTATTAGGTTTCCGCCACACGTATGCCATACCGTCAGAGCCAAAGATATTAAGAAGAAGAATATGACGCTGTTCCAGAAGTCCTTGTTTCTGTTGGCGTGCTCTTTAGCAAAGGAAAGTCAACTCAGCTGGTTTTTTTTGCTTATGAATGGCTTCTTTCTAGCAACTCGACCATTGAAGTTGTGGTCTCGGAGGACGCGACGGACAGTTTCTGCACACTAGGTAAGTCCTTTCTGTATCTCCGTAACTAGTTTTGGAGCCGTTAACTTTGGGTTTTCCTTGATTTTACGAACAATAAATCGTTCGTCAGACGAGTTGAAAATCTTGTTTGGCGCGCTCCTGCCTTTATCTTGAATCCGATTTTCATGAACGAAGCGTTCGATGATGCTCTGTACTGTGGCGGGACTCAAATTAACAAATTGAGTAATTTTTCGTTGGGATTGACCGTCCTTGAAATGATTTATCACCAATTCTCGCTGCTCAATTGTGGTGTGACGACCCATTTTTTCAAAAAAACACTTATTGAACTTTAAACGTACAATATCGCGCTTAATAGTGATTATAACTGATTGCTAATTCTAGAACGAAAACGAAATTACCGTTATATTGAGCAACACGCTCGGACCAAAGTGGGGACAATCATCTGCATGAAATAAGCTGTGGCCTGCGTTTCTGCTGCGCTATTGTTTTTTCAGCCTTAAGAGTATCGGAATTTTTTTTTTTGTAATTTTTCTTTTATTTATTGTAATCAATAAGCATGCTTTTATGATTCTACACTCAACATTTTACAATTTTCTAATTAGTTTTTAAGATACGGTGTTCTAAAGTTTAAAAAAAGGCACTGCATGAAATAAGCTGTGAGCCACTGTAGGTGCACAAAGTGAGTATATGCCAAAATTGTTGAGGGGTTGGAGGAGCACGAAATGGGGTTATAACAAGTTTTGAACAAAATCAAGTCATGTATCTCACGAATCCTTTTAGATAGGAATTTATACAGAAGTCAGTTCTATTAGACCTCAAGTAAAGAAAATATTTTTGTGGTTAGGGCGGGCGTAAGGGGTGAGGGTGGAAAACGAAAAATTTAAATTTGTATATCTCGAAAACGGCTTAGGATAGAAATCTAATAGTTGACATATGTATGCCTCTAGAGCCACTGTAGGAATATGTTCTCAAAATGTAACTTTTAATAGGGAGATCAGAGTATGTTGTAAGGGTTTTTTTTTATCTTTGGAATGACTTATGCTTCAAAGTTGAAACTTAGTATGTGCATGTAGGTGTACTAAAGAGTGTTACAATAACTCGTTCCGAAGATTATTGTGAATCTCGCTTAAACGTAAAATCACTTTTGACATCTGTTTTGACATTTTGGTAGTTCAGTCTTTGGCAAATTGTTGGTAAGGTGCATCATGAATAGATTATTCGCCAATGGGATGAAAGAGCATAACCAAGTTGACAATGGATTTGCGACCAAAATAGTCTTTTCTGATGAGGCCCATTTGCAATTGCAGAATATGGGATGATGAAAATCCAAGGGCAATCTTTGAAAAGCCAATGCATCGACAAAAAGTCACTGTGTGGTATGGATTTTGCTCTGGTGTATTGATTGGCCCGTTTTTCTTCGAATGCAGCTGCCAACTCTGTCACAGTGAACGGGGAACGGTACCGTGCCATTATCACCGATTTCTTGTGGCCAATATTGGATAATTATGACATCGAGGACATGTGGTTCCAGCAAAATGGTGCGACGTGCCACACAGCCAACGCAATAATGGAATTATTGCAGCAGAAGTTCCGCGGGCGAATAATCTCCAGAAACAGCGAAATCGATTGGGCACCGAGATCGTGCGATTTGACTCCATTGGACTTCTTTCCTTGGAGTTATCTCAAAAGCAAGGTTTACGCCAATAAACCCAACACGATTCGACAACTGAAGGACGAGATAACAAACCATATTGGTCTAATTGAGGAGCAATTATACAGTGATGTCATCAAAAATTTGAGCAAACGGGTCAAGATGTGCCGTTCGAGCCGTGGCGAGCATTTCAGTGATATTTTTTTTCATACTTAATTGCCATGAACCAAAAAACATTCTTTAATAAAAATTAAAAAATTAAAATTAATTTCATTAACTGCATCATTCACTTGTTTTCAAGTTTGATTTAACTTCGGAACGAGTTATTGTAACACCTAAGTAATTTAAGCAAAGGAAGATTTCAAATTTACGTGGCAAAAAAATTGTCTGTGAAAGGGGGTATACGTTTTCACGAATTTCGTCATATCTTTTAGGTCTGACGATATTTAATTAATTTTACTTTTGTGAGCTCTTTAAATCGTTCTTTTTTCGTTCTTCAACCAAAAAAGGGAAGGGGGAGGGGTTCAGTAGTTGTAGGTATATGTTGTTACGAATTTCGACATATCCCTTAGGTCTAATATGATAGGAAATTCGTGTTCATGTTCAAACTTTTTTTGATATTTGGACTCCAAGGTGGTGTAAGGGTGTTGTGTACGTTTTCAGGAATTCACACAAATCTTTTCTGTCTGATTATATATCGAATTGGCTTTTATTACAATATATATGATTGCCCAAATATCGATTTCAGAATTTTTTAATATTCAACACCTAAAAGGTTGTAAAGGGGTTGAATAAGTTTTACGAATTTCACCATATCTCTTAGATCAGATGAGATGTCTTATTAAATTTTACTTGTGCGGGATCTTAATAGAAACACCTAGAAATGGGTTTCGTCTTTTTTTTTAGCTATTCAACACCTAAGTGGTTGCAAAGGGGTCGTTTAAGTTTATATTTCTTAGGGCCGATAGGATATCGATTCGGTTTTACCGTCCTGAAGCTGGAAAGCGATTTCAGGAATTCTATAAGCAAAATAATTTAAATTTTCTAGTCCTTTTTACTATTTTATCTTAAGAGGAGACACTTATCTTGATCCAAAATGTTAAACCTAACATGAGTCCAGTAACATCATAAAATTTCTTTCACTACCTATACTAACTCAAAAAGCTTATAGCAAATTTAGCTAAAATAATATTGTAATGGAAATTACTTTTACTGACACTATTCAAATAGATGATTTTACAAATAAATTAAAATTTATTGCCTTTTTGGAATAATTGTATAGAAATTATTTACACTGGAGCTTCGGCTGTCCTTGTGGTACAATATATTGAAGAAAATGAATAAGACTTTAAAAAAAATGAAACACATTTTGATCCGTCGAGCTGGATTTTAATCAGAAAGTTACAGAAGCTAGAAAGAACTGATTGGATTAGTGAATTTAAATTGCATATACCATAGTTGATTGAAAATTGGATAATTTTCGGATTGATGGAATACAGGTGGGAGTAAGTGCTCCTTCTTGCCTCTTCTAAGGGTAAAGGAGGAAAGATAAACCACTCGACATTCCCACACTCTCATCAAAATTTACACTTCTAAAACGTGCAACTACTGGTTTAGTCGCTATATAATTACCAAGGTTCAACATACGAGTATACAAATCAAAATGCTTTTATTTACTGAAATGGGATGTTTTCATGGTAGAAGCAAATTTTTAACAATTTTTTGGTTGTTTTTCGGCGTTAGAGAAGTTTTTTCAATTAAACAATAACACGAAAATCCCGACTGGGATTGATCGCTGTCCTGGTTACCGCGCCATTGAAGACATGATACTTGAAAAACCTTCACTGGAAAAGCCAGTTTAAAACTGTGTTGGACTAGGTCCAGAGGAGCTGTCTTGTCATAGGTTTGCATTGAATCACCAGAGAGTGTATTATGCCAATTATCCGAAACACCCTCCTGCTGGTATTGCTGAGGTTTTCTCTATATGTGCGATATAGAACCGAAAGTCATTATCGCGAATTATAATTTAGTGAAATTTGCCATAGAAGTTCATCTCATCTTTCAACCGATTTGGTTGTTCACTAGGGTGTATTCGTCAACACCATCGTCTTGGTGTTTCACACAAGAAACTCTTCTTGAGCCGAAAAACAGTCAAAAAATCCGTTTAAAAATTGTTTTTATTTATTTATTAAACCCCAATGTCCTATCTAAAATAGTACATCAGACATGATACTTAAATGGTACCGCTTTCATTTCTCATTATAAATTCCAAGTTTGAATTACGTAGCAAAAGTGGTTTTTGAGATATTTTAACAATAATAAAAAAAAATGGGCTGCACTTAAAGTAAAAAATTTGTTACACTGCCATTCCCAAAAATCAACCACGGAAGAATAGCGAAAGTTAATTTGAAAAGTTTGGGCTGCGTTAAAAATTTTTTTACGATCTGGACATAAACAGTATCTCGAACTAGATCCGAAAAATAATAAAGGAAAATTAATTTTTCATTTTTATGGTTTACTACAGCAAAAAACTTAAAGGTAATACTTTTTTTGTATTTTAAATTGGAACACAATAAAGATGAAATTGGGCTAATTAACTAGGTAATTAGAGAGTTTTCCCCTAATGCGATTTTCCGGCACGAGACCTAATTGTTATCGTTATGTTTTTCAAAATTAATGCCCTCATATGAAATCAGTTAAATTAAGCTTGAATCCCATAAATCCGTTGAACCGATCCTGTTCGTACTTTGATTTATTAAGAGAGTAGGCGAAAACGTTATCAACTTCATCTCAACCAATTTACATCATTAGCCAATAAACCACAAAGTTCCTTAAATTTTAGTTTCATTCGTCTTGTTACCTTGGCTTTGAAGAAAATTACCTTGGGTTGGGGGTGTTGTCGGTCGCAAAAAACGATTCCGCGATAACGACTGTATTGTTTCGGGAAAGTTATGGCCAACGGGGGAATAATACCTTATTTCGAATTTTTCCTTTTTTTTGCCAGAATGCTTTCACGTGAAAAGTTTATCTAAATCAACGCGTACTGAATGCGAAGCGTTCGCTCCTGCCTTCCCACGAAAGCTAAATGAAAAGAATATTTGAGGGTGGCCCAAATTGTGATTAACGACAACATGTAGCAACTTTATGAGCATAAAAGTCATTTCATGCACAGTGGTACGAATGATTACGACGCCTACTTTTGCGGAAAGGTCGTTTAATAAGAAATTCTTCTTAAATTAATTACAAGTGGATAAAGTAGTACAACCCTTAATGTGGACCATAAATGCCGCTTCTATGAATACCATGTACATATTATGTCCTCGGATGGATCAATGTGGGGCCCTTCGAAATGTATAAGTTAAAATTTGGAAATTACATAGATCAACGATAGTGGAGCTATTTGCAATATTTACTAAAATGGTTGATATTGTTGTACCGGAGTGAGGAGTGAGAAACAATGCGTCCGAAACGCTCGAGATCTGAGTTCGAGACACTCCAACATTCATATCTCCTAAACGGTTAACACCAGAAAGTTGAAACTTGGTGATTAAATAGATTCAAAACAAAATTTTTAGTGGTGTCTGTGGGGTTAGTGGCGTGCGGGGGTGGGTGTTCAAAACTTTAGAATACGATATCTCACGAACAATTAACATCAGAAAGATAAAATTTGGTTTCGTCTTATAGATGGAGAAGGAGAATTTGTTGAATGTAAACATTTTTAGGGGCGTCATGGAACTGGGGAGATAAAAAAAATTTTCTCTCAAATCTCAAGAACTGTTTGAGATAGGATTTTAGAATTCGTATGAGAGTCAGTTCTAATATACCCCTGGTAGAAAAAATATTGGGAACGATGGTGTAAGAGGTTAGGGTGGTGGAGAGTGAAAAGCGAAACATTTAAATTTTTATATACCGAGAACTTCATACTATAGAAAGCTTAAACTCAGAACATAAGTAGAGCTATAAGTGGTGGCATGTTCTAAAGAATTTAATAGACGTAGTATCGTACGAATATGGGGGTCAATTTCTTATCCTTAGAACGGTGAAAATTGGAACTCGAAATTTGGTGGGTGTAGTAAATTAATTAAGGAAATAAATTAGATATCCGATGACGCACCCAGAAGGCAAAACAAAATTTCCAATAAAAATGGGGCACTTACTTTTTATGTTTTCGGTCTTCTAAAATATTTCATTAATTTTTACTTCTGATAATTTCTTAGAAAGTGCTTTTATGATTTTTTTAAAATTCAATTCGAAAGGAGCAGTAAAGGGCTTCCATACCTTTTTACAATTTCTGCCACAAGTCTTCAGGTTGATGGGAATTCGAATTGGCTTGTACTTCCTCATTCTATCTATATAATCGTGTAAAAATTTATTTCAGGATTTTCAGATATTCAACCCCCTAGTGGGTGTATGAGGGTTGCATACGTTTTCACAATTTTTGCCGATCTTAGGTCTGACATAATATATATAAAATTGGGTTTTACTTCTACGGGCATTCCATGTAATACCCTAAAAGGATGGTATACGTTTTCACAAATTTTGTTGTCTCTTAGGCCTGATAAGATATCAAATTTCAAATTTTAATTTTACAATCGCCTAAGACTTATTTCCTGATTTTTCCAAATTCAACTCCCAAGTGGATGTAATGGGATGGTATACGTCTTCACAAATTTCGTCATATTTCTTAGGTTTGTATCAAATTGGTTTTACTTTTGTGACCTTTTTATAGAATCGCCTAAAAACTTATTACACAGAATATTTTTTATATACAACCATGAAGTTAGTGTAAAGAGGTTACATACGTTTTACGGCTACAAGGCCCTTTTATACGTATAATCTGATAAAAAACGATATTTTCGATATTTTTACTTCTATGATCTATTTATATAATTTAATAAAGAACCACTGATGAATGTTGGAAGTTATATCGTACAGGCAGCTATTCTTGCGACAAAATTAAATTTCCTGGCTAGAAACAACCGATATTACATTTCAACTTCGATCGCATTCCATACTATAACCAAAAAACGTAAATCATAAGCGAAACATTTGTCACGAAAAATTATGAAATTTCGAAAACTATGGAAAAAATTTTTTTCGTTCAGTTTAATTTTTGCCCAAAAATTGGTTCAACCCCGTCGCAACACTGATATCTCAAGAGAAAATTTTCAGACTTCTGCTTCGGTACTGAAAAACAGAATTGATTTAGAGCTAGCTGCCAAATGCTCTTGCAATCACCGTTAAACCGTAGTGAATTCAGAAATTCCGACTTATTTCTGATGGTTTTCAGTACCGCAAATTTATATTGACTCGCTAAAGCCGAATTCAGTTTAACGGCATTGATTCTGGCATTTTTCAAAACATATTTCGTATACAAGACAAAATTTGAGTGACACCAGTACCCGAAAATGTTACATATATCGATGGTGTAAATATTTTAACAGTCCCTTCCTGTTGTATAATTGAGTGTTGTAGTTATACAACAGGAAGGGACTTTTCAAATTGTACAAATCATATTTGCATAGTATACATACGCTCGCATTAACCCTTATATAAAATAATCATAAATAGGTGAATAACAATTTTCTAACCATTTTGATGTTCGTCAACCTCCCTCAAAATATTAATTGCCTTAATTTGGGTTACATATGTATTTATAATTAATTTCAACTTTCTCGTGTGTGTCAGGACCGAATGCCATTGCTCTCTTTAATAAATTTATCTTGGAAACGTTTCCCTAGCATATTAGCTAAGCCTATGAGTCAGTAAAATTTCTAGAATTTAAGCCGTTCCAGAGACATTAACAAATTTTTGTTTGAATTCGGGTAATCTGTATTTTACAGTAGGCAGGTGAGAGTAGGCTCGAATAGATTGCTATAAGTCCTTAAGAATTATGTAGAAAAATTTTCAAGTTTGGAGATTTGACAAATTCCAGGAATATTTAAGTCATACAATTCCTTAAATGGATAAAGGAATCTTGAATCAAAAATGGAACCAACACAGGTTTCGGGACATACTTCGCTAAGACGTTCTACAAGCGTCTTAGCGAAGTATGTTCTGAAATAATTAGGTACTATCTAATGCTGGCTCTCGTATCATGTGCTAAGAATAATATGTTATCTTATCACTTCCAGGTGTGGAGAAATGTTGGACACAGGTTCGATTTTATTGCCGAAGGTGCTAATTAATGGTCATGCGAAAGTTTCTCGGGAAATTGGATCGGGTAGGGGTAAGACGACAATAGCAATCCTCCCCCATCTCAAAGGGAAACGGTATCAATTTTAGTAGAGTAATTAATCCGGATGTACTCGAATAAAGGGACCATAATTGAATAGCCAAACGTTACGTCCTTCGTCCTTCGCATGAAAGTCCGAATGGCGCACACGTGGCTTATTATGTAAGTAGGCGTTGAATGTTTCTTATTACGGCGAAACTCTTTGTCTATAAATAGAAAAAACTGAAATTGTTTAACATAAACTGGCCGGTTAAGATAATAGTTAGCAGATATCTGAAGGTGGATTGGCCAAATCGATATTCATTACATCGAAAGTTAAGCAAAATAGGATAGTGAATAGAGCCTGACTGCTACTGATCAATTTCGTATCGTCTTTAGCAGCTCTGAAAATTAAAGCGACACGGTAATCAATCGTTCAAACATTCCAATCTATAGATAAACAGCTCAAGGAACAATATTTGTGAAATTTAATTGAGTGAGGAACATGACAAACGTTTCACGTAACATAAACGAACCGCACGAATTAAGGATAGACTATTTTATTGGTGGCCATGGTACGAGTACGAATATATTCCGTATGTATCCAGGGTGATACCCGCAATTCCCTGCCTGTTTTTATTATTGATTACCTTAATGCTTTCAAGATTGATACATTTATTCACACTTATCACAACGTTTGGAACGTTACCCAGGTATGCATTTCACAATTTACCCAACACTGTCTGTTTGAGAGATATAAAATTGATTCAATTCGAAATGTACACAGACGTCGTATAGGTGCCTATACTCCTTTTCCTTGTGCTTCCGGCTCCTTATTCCTCTTAAAATGTACTCTTGTATGTAGAACAAATTGTTCTTTAGAAGGCTTCATAAGCAACATCGGATGGCTTTGCAATTTCTTAGAATATCTTTCTCGTTGTCTTAGCGCTGAATATATTCGCAATCAATACGACACGACGGTTTCCTAAGGCTACCTTTTCCATTAGAATCCGAAAATATTGTTGTTTGTGTTGTTTTGAAAACATTTAAAATTTTGGGGTCTGGTTTATGCTTTTTTTGGCCTTTACAAAAATTTTCAATCTGCAGGATTATAGCAGGTTGTTTGTTCGTTAACACGAAAATAAACATAGGCAGTTGCCAATCATATAATACTTAAGGTGAAATACCGAACTCCAATTTAACTTCTAGTCTGAGATAAAAAAAATGGTCCGGGCGAAACATAAGAAATATGCCGAAAACTGTGGAAAAGAATGCAAACCCCTTACACCCCTGTAGGGTTAAATATCTAAAAATCCTGAAATCGTCGTTTTGGCAATTATATATGAAGCCTTAGGGTAGGCAGTAGAATCGTCAAATCTAAGAATTATGTTGGAATTTGTGAAAATGTATGCAACCTCGTATTACCTTGTATTACACCACTTGGGGTTTGGATGTCAGTTTGTAGATGATTATAAAAAAAACTCTGCAGCAGTTAAAGCTAATTTGATATCACATCAAACAGGAGAGATATCGCGAAAACTGTGAACACGTATGCAACCCTTTTACACCCAATTGGGGATTGAATATCCAAAAATACTGAAAGAAATTTTTAGATAAATATAAAGAAAGCCCGAGGATGTAAAAACAAATTCGATGTCTGATGGCTACAAAGAGATATGACGAAATTCGTGAAAACGTGTTCAACACTTTTATACACCCAAAAAAAATTCTTATTAAAATCAATTATTTTCAACCAGTTCTACCCTATGATCTTGAGCTAATTATTATTCTGTTTCAGGAAGCATGAAAAATATTGTTAAAAGAACAAGGTTACATAATATTTAAACTGAAAGTGAACATGTTTGGACTAACAAAACACTTCTATTATTTAACATCGCAGCATGTGAACATATTAATTTGTTCATGTTATTTGAATATTATTATCATGTTGAAATAACAAGAAATACTTTTTAAAATGACTGGATTCCAATGTTATAAGGAATCGTTTAGTTGTCATTTTGCCAATAAAAACTAGTCCATTGCAATTCGATTCAGTTGTTCCATTTACAATGTAAAATCTAATTAAATTGATATTAAATCGTGTTCTGTTAAACAAGTATTATATATCGCTATATATATCTGCCAACTAACGCGAGAAAACAAATGAAAAGATTATTTTACTTTATTATTTCAATAATACAGTATTGTTATCGATTTTTAAAAAAAAAAAATTTGCTGCCCTCAAAATTTTTTTTTTCACGTTTCATGACGAGTAGACACGAAAAAAGCAAAAAAAAATTTCAGTCCGTCTGTCCGCCGTACGCCGTACGCCGTACGCCGTACGCCGTACGTCTACCGGTGTACGCAAAATTGTTTGAAGGCTCGTAGCACCCAAACCCTATGAGCTATTTAATTGAATTTTTTTTCGTGGGTAGAGTGGGTTGGCCCCCTAAAGTGACCAAATTTGGAGGGGTGGGGGTGTAAAGGGGGAGGAGGGGGAAGCGTTTTAGACGGAAAATTTTGGTTTCTAGATCTCAGCAACCGCTTATGCTAGGAGACTGAAATTTGGAATTTATATAGAGCTTCAGTAGTGGACCCATTTGCAAAAAAATTGCCGATATAAGTGAAGGGGTTCGGGAGTGGGGGGAAAAATAATGCGTCCGAAACGCAAAAAAGGTGAGATCGACACATTCTAAAATCCATATCTCCTAAACGGTCAATATCACAAAATTGAAACTTAATGAATATCTGTAGGTATACTAGGAGAATAGATCGGAACCAAAAATTTGAGTGGGGGAAGTGGCGTACGGGGGTGGGGGGTGAAAAGCTTTAGATTACGATATCTCATGAACCAATTGTACTAGATAAATAAAATTTGGTTTGCATATAAAGGTTGAGAAATGAAGTTTGATGAAAGTAAAATTTTTTAAGGGGGCGCTGGAGCATGAAAGTGGAGGGGATAAGAATTTTTCAAAAAAATCACTTATCATATCTCAAGACCAGTTTAAGATAGATGCTTAAAATTTTTACCAGAAGTAGGCCTAATAGACCCCTAGCGGAAAACAAAATTTAGGAGGTGTGGGTGTAGAGGGTGAGGGTGGGGGAGGGTGAAAAGGATAAAGTTCCGATTTTAATATCTCAACAACCTATAATGATATAAAGCTAAAACTTGGTATTTGGATAGAGCTATATTAGTAGCAGTATGGTACAGGGGTGGGGGGTGTTTTTCCTATCTATAGAACGGCTTATGCTACAAAGTTGAAACTTGGTACGTTTATGTAAATCAACTAGAAAACTAATTTAAATAAAAAAAAATTTCAAATTTCCAATGGCATTCAGAGGGGGGGGGGGGGCAAAAAAATGATCAGTGAAAATGGTATGCATAATTTTCACGGGTTTCGTCATATCTATTAGGTCTTCCCAAATACTGAATTCATTTTTATTCTACGGCTTCTTCATATAAATACCTAGAAAGTGTTTTCAGGATTTTTTAAAATTCGACCCCTAAGGGGGTGCAAAGGGGGTTGAAAATTTTTTCACGAATTCTACTATATCCCCACGTCTTATCAGATATGGAATATCTTTTCACTTTCACGTGCTTGCGTAATAATCGCCTAAAACTTGTTTTTAAGTTTTTTCAGCCCCTAAGAGGGTATAAACGGGTTGAACACGTTTTCACGAGTTCCGTCATTTCTTTTAGAAGTGATAAGAAATTGAATTGGTTCCTACTTTCTCGTGCTGTCTTCATATTTATTTATTAACTCCTTTCAGGATTTTTGGATATTCAACCCCCAAGTGAGTGTAAGGAGGTTGCATATCTGATAATATATCGAATTCATTTTTACTTCCCAAGGTTTCCTATATAAAAAAGCCAAAAAGTCAATTTCAGTATTTTAGATATTTAATCCTAATGGGTGTAAGGGGGTAGTATGCTTTTCAAAGTTTCGACATATTTCTTAGGTTTGATGAGATATTAGATCGCTTTTCATTTCCACAGACTTTTTATATAATCGCCTACAAACCCATTTCTCGATTTTTGGATATTCAGCCCCCCAGGGTTTGCATATGTTTTCACAAATTTTGCCATCCCTTAGTTCTGATGAGATATAAAATTGGTTATTACGGCATTTGATGTAATGACCTTAAAACCAATTTCACCATTTTTCGAATTTCAAGAACCAAGAGGGTGTGAAGAGTTTGCTTACGTTTTCACAAATTTTTCAATATCCGTCTTGTCTCATGAGATATCAAGTTGCTTCTTATGAAATCGTCTAAAAACCTGTTTCACAATTTTTTTGAAATTCAAACCCCAAGTGGAAGTAATGGATTTGTATACGTTTTAACAATTCGACTATCTAATTCTGATAAGGCAACAAATTTGTCTTTACTTCTATGGGCTTATAGTGTACATAATGTACTGAAATTTGAATAGTCTACACGGACTTTTTCAATGTATAAAATCTTGTTCTAAAAATCTCTATTTTAAATATTTTTATATTAAGAACAAAAATAATTTTCCAAGAAATCTAATAATCTCGAAGCAACTCATGATACACTCCGACGTTGACCGCTCCCGAACTTTGACCCGAAAAATAATAAAGTTTCGCCCAGACCATTGGCAGATTTTTTTTACATATAACCAAAATTTATTGAATATTCATAAAGATAACATAAATTTAATTTCTTATTTAAAAATATTTGAAAAATATGATTAATTGATAAGTATTTTAAATACATTTCACACTTGTACACATAATTACATTGTATGTTTGCTCCAATAATAGAAAATAATTATTTACATATAGGTACATTAAAATTTCTTAACTCGTATTACTCTTCTTTTATTAGGTAGATCGTAAATATGGATAGGGGGCCCTTCAAGTTCATGCAAATTTATAAAAAAAAAGGAATTTGTAGCTTTTCCTACAACAAAAGATTGATTGATTGATTCATCAAAGTATTGGATTTCGTATTCTTTTCCTATTATGTAGAAAACATTATTTATTAAAATAAACTCAATAATTAAAAAAAAAATTTTTTTATAACGTAAAAACAGCAATTATTGTCATCTAAATGAGCACTTGGTAGACCGGAATTTAACTCATAAATATAATTATAAATTATGTCGTCGCTTTCAGCCATTTCACTTTAATAATAATGTTAATATTATAGCGCAAAATACAACTTAAGAACTTAGAGAAAAACCCTCTTGACACATTAATAACATTTAATTATTCTTCTTAATTTGAAACGCGCCTTTCCATAACTCTGCGACTCTGAAACTACGGAAATTTCGGCGGAACTATGTATCCGATTTATGAAGAAGTCAAACCAACAGAAAAAACATATCGTTTTAACGATACGTATTTTAGTTCAAACAGTTTCTGTTAATAAAATCTATTTGTTGTTCGAATCAAATTTTGCTTACTTCTCTTTAGTTTTTTATATTGACAAGAAAAACATGTTAAATTAAAATTGTGACAGTAACAGCTAGTTATAGGAACCATAACCATGTTTCTAGAATCATATCGACTGCTCCATCTGATTAAATTTAATGACATGTTTTTCCATGTTTATTCAAGAAATTCCTTTTATCCCTTTTACAAGGCTTAAATATTGAAACAACAATTATATAATTGTTTAAACATTTTTTTAATCAATACAAGTAGAATTTAATCAATTTAAAATGTTTTAGTAGCATATTAAAATAACCAGTCAATCTATTTTAAGAGACAACATCTTTTTCTTTGGGTGTACCCTCTTAGTTGTTAAAAAGGAAAAGTTCTTGAAAACGGGTTTTAAGTGATTACAAAACAAACCCGTGGAAGTAAAATGTTATTCGATATCTCGTCAGACCTAAGATACATGGCTGAATTCGTGATTATGTATACAAGCCCTTTACACACCTTTAGGGGTTGAACTTCAAAAACTGATGAAAACACTTTCTAGCCATTTATGTGAAGAATTCGTAGAATAAAAATGAACTCAATATTAATGATCATTTACGCCTGTTCCGTACGCCAATGGATATTTGAATTTTTTTTACCTTAATTGCTTTTCTAGTAGATCTACATATACTCACCAAGTGTTAACTTTCTAGCATACGCCGTTCTTTAGGTAGGAAAAACACCCCCACCCCCGTACCATACTACACCTATGAAAAAATATATTTTTACAACATGCCACTTTTATAGCTCTATCTAAGTACCAAGTTTCAACTATCCATCATCATCGAGATATAAAAATCGAAACTTTTTCTTTTTCATCCTCCCTTTCACCCCCCACACCCACACCGCCAATTTTTTTTGTTTTGCCAGGGTTAAAAATTCTGCGCATTTATCTTCAACTGTTCAATGGGATCGTATTGAATTTAAAACTTTCAGCATTTAGTTGTACACTATCCAAATCTTGGTATGGTATGGTATGGTATATGGGGTGGTGATGCCATCATTCTCCTTCACTTAGACGTTAGTGTTCGTCCATTGTGCTCCCCGTTTGAGTATGATAACTCCTGGAAATCCAAATCTTAAATACCTTAAAGTTAATATTGGGCACTTACATACCTCCTTATCAGAGGTGTGTTTTTTATTAAATCAAATTGATTATTAATATCAAATATTCGATTAGGGGATTAAAGAAAGACATTAGGGGAAATCAGATTTACTTACATAGTGGACACAATATACACAGTAAAAAAATTGTATTACTCACAGAGTAGGTGATTTAGTGCCTACTCTGAAAGCAGTAAAATTACTATTGTGAAATTTCTTTACGCACTCCTGTGATTTTTACTACTTATGCTGAAACACATCATTATTAATGCGGGAATTCACACATAAGTGTGAAAATCAATCGCTAAAAATGTGTAAATTTACTGCTGGTGTGGAAAGGCAAAATTTTACAATGCGTAAAATTACAAACGGTGTTGAAAAACTAATATATACTACATATGTACTACAAAAATGTAACATGTTAATGTTTGCTTATTATTATTATTAATTTATTGATATTAGGTGTACAAATAAGTTCCCGGCGTTCTCGTATAGATGGCGCTAACACGAAATACTGGGAAAAATGGCGGATCAAGCTCGTAATATGGCAAGATCAAACATATTGCAACTATTCCCCATCATTACATTTGTAAAATTTTATCTGCGTCAGTTACTTGTGAGTCCTTAAACATGTCGGAGTTCGAGCCAAATAAGCGCCATTTGCGGGAAGTTTTGCTTTTTTGTTTTAATTCAAAGAAATTTGCTTCTGAGGCTTGTCAGATGATTAGAGAAACTTATGGCAAGTCTTCTATTAGCGAATCAACGTGTCGCGAATGGTTTCATCGCTTCAAAATGGGTGATTTCGGCGTGGAAGACAAGGAGCGTTCCGGCCGGCCAAACAATTTCGAAGACGCAGAATCGGAGGAACTACTGGACGAAGATTTATGCCAAACACAACAAAGTCTTGCGGATTTATTGGATGTGACTAAACAAGCCATTGCACATCGTCTGAAAGTCTTGGAAATGATGCAAAAGCAAGGGAATTGGGTGCCGTACGAATTGAAGCCAATAGACGTCGTACGTCGTTTTTTCACGTGCGAACAGCTGCTCCAACGGCAGAACAGGAAAGGATTTTTGCATCGTATCGTGACTGGTGATGAAAAGTGGATACACTACGATAACCCGAAGCACCAAAAATCGTGGGAATACCCTGGCCATGCATCAACATCGACCGCAAAGCCGAATATCCATGGTCCCGAAGTCATGGCATGCATTTAGTGGAACCAGCTCGGCGTTGTGTATTATGAGTTGCTGCAACCGAGTGAAACCATCACAGGACCTCTTTATCGAACACAACTAATGCGTTTGAGCCGAGCATTGAAAGAAAAACGGCCGCAATATGAGCAGAGACACGACAAAGTGATTTTGCTACACGACAACGCTTGGCAACATGTTGCTCAGGTTGTGAAAACCTACCTGTTAACACTGAAATGGGACGTCCTACCCCACCCGCTGTATTCACCAGACATCGCCCCTTCCGACTACCACTTAATCCGATCGATAAAAAATATCCTGGCTGAGCTTCCGTTCTTACGAAGATGCCAAAAATTGGGTCGACTCGTGGATCTCCTCAAAGGACGTGGAGTTTTTTGAACACGGAATTCATATGCTGCCAAAAAGATGGGAAAAGCTTGTGGCTAGCGATGGACAATATTTTTAAAAAAAATAATGCAACCAATTTCTCGCAATAAAGGCTCCAAGTTTGACAAAAAACGCCGGGAACTTATTTGTACACCTAATAATACATATAAATTAATAAACTTCAAGCGAATGATCGGCATATGAATTCCCAGACGTATTTTGAAGGGCAAAGGATCAAAGGATCAGCAATTGTCAATTGGAAAAATTCAATGAGATCAATCAACACATGATATTTGAGAAAAAACCAATAGGTCAAAAGGGGTAGAAAGCATAAAACACTACACATGTTTATTATAATTTAAATTTATTTGTTTTAAAGCCACAAACTTCGCACACTATAAACATAATTTTCTTTTTATATTTTAAATCACACCTTAGACAAAACCAGGAAACAAGTGAATTAAACAACGAAGCGGTCAAGTTCACACATATCACAAAAACAAATTACTACGCATGGAGTATCAAAATTACATGCAAAATGCGTAATTTTATACACAATGACAAATTTTACACATTAAAAGTGGGAAATTTCATTCGGTGTAGTAATTTTACTCTCCAGCCAGTAAATTCATGACGAAAATGTGTAAAAATACAAACTTTTAAAAATTACTCGTCACTTCCTAAAATTTAATGAAAATTTGTAAATTTACTACATCGATTCGGAACATTTTACTGCTTAAAGGACAGTTATTTTCACAATTTTTTTTACTGTGTACTTTATTAAGTGTATCTAATAGTCTCATATAATTTTTCTTCAAAGCAGATGAGATAACATAAATCAACGCTGGTTGAAAAATTTTTAGGGGGGAGTGGGCATGGCTCCTATGGCCCCCCTATGACCGCCACTGCTTTGACCAAAAACCAAGTAAATTCAATTAACTCCCTATCACTGGCTACGATTTTATTAGCAATTACTTTTGCAATCTGACATAATCCACTTAAATCACAATTTCCTTTTTGCAGGACTCCATTCCACACTAGATTCTGTCCATCAGCTAAATTAAAACCAACATAAATCAGGAACATAAAATTCAGTAGGACAGATGCCATTAATTTCTACTCAAGTTCAACGCAGTATTTATAGTGTATAATGGTGCGAAACACGTATACGGCCATTAAGAACGTGACCTTCGGGTTGGGGCTTTGAGAAAAGAGTGCTGAATTCGCTTCGGCCTTCCACTAGATCAATGAAAATCCCATGCGATAAAATTTTTTTTTTATTTAGACACTATAGTATGGTGTTATATCAACAGGTTACGCTACGACTCTACAGAAAGACGTTTGCGCTATATTTCTTTCATGAGTGAAACTACAGCCCGTATTTAAACTATCTGGTGGAGCTTGGAGCGAGGAGACGGGGGGAGTAGTGAGCTGACCGTACGACACCATCGAGATCGACCGTAGCGCGAAACCAATTTTCCAATTTGACGAAGAAAAGTCCACAAGAGTCGGCAACCATTAGGTCTATTCGTTTATTAGATAAATTGTACCGGGGCACTGATTTTATTAAGGGAGACTCCCGGAGCCAAGCGGAAATTGTAGACAGATTCGATTCGATGGTACGCCCGTAGCTCGATACGACAATCGACCAAATCGGCTAGAAGACGGTCACGTCACGGCTCACGGCAGTGCTGAAGACTGTGACAAGGCGACAACCCTCGATGGTACACTCACTTAATTATGTGCAATTCTGTCCAGAAACTAGAATAGGGAAAATTGTAGCTACGCTGCGAAATTGTGACAATTTTAATTGGTTTGTGGTTGTGCTCCGATAAGCGTTAGTTCTCATGAGGAGCATCACACGGTTTTCTCAAATTCGCTAATTCATTCAAATTTTTAATCAACCAATTTCTATATCTATCTCTATCTACATCTCAGGAAGCTTGGCATCCATATAGGGATGTTTTGCAGGAAAGAGATGGTAATACGCTCACTTAGCACGAAATATACCTTACTAATCATCGATGAGGAGTAGGCCTGCGCTACATGTGAAGTATGCCTCAACAGATGGAATGGATTTACACTTAAACCGCTCATCGATCAGTGGAGGAATGGATTTACATGTGAATTCTGTGATACCTGTCACTCATCGAGAACAACTGAGTTACTTAGGAATTGTGTCATACCGGTCGACCTGTACTGATATTCGGTTTAGGGTAGTGGTTACATATAATTCTAATCGTCAACGACTACTGTGATTGAAAGACGACTTTCAATCGACTAGTGCAATCAAAAGACGACTTCGTTGCACTAGTCGTCAGAGATATGGGTTCCTAGATCAGATTTGTGCAGCGAAGAACGCATTAAAAATTGTACCACTCCACACAGTTGATCATGGAGTTTCGGAAGACTGGCCATGCACTAATCCTTATCATTCGGGAAAACGAAAAATGCCAGACGAGTGGCAAAGAAGCATCACCTGCCCAATACCCAAAAAGGGAGACAAACTTCGGTGAAAATTACAGGAGCATGTCACTGCTTTGTAGATACTACAAGATAATGGCGAAAAGTTTAGAATATAGTACAGCAACATATGCCGAATAAATCATAGGTGCATTTAGAACTGGAAGATCAATGACTAACCAACTGTGAAGCAATCTCTAGAAAAATGCTGGGAATTCAATGTCGATGTCCACCAAATATTCGTTGACTTGAAACAAGCTTACGATAGCATCGACCGAGCTGTACTCTACAACATCGTGGTACAGTTCGAAATTCCAGAGAAACAGGTCCGTATGACAAAAATTACCCTTACAGATTCCACATGTAAGGTTCAAATCCAAATCGAACTAACTGACTCTTTCCCCACACGAGCTGGGTTGAATCAAGGTTATGGGCTGAACCCCAGTGGATTTTAGCTTAGCACTTTGGAACATGTCATTATAGAAAAATTCCTGTTGACACCAGGGAGATGCTGCTATTTAAGTCAACGCAAATGGTAGCTTATGCTGACGACCTCAATATTATGTCGAGATCTTTTAATGACGCCAAGGAGATATTTCTAAAATAACATTTAGAACAAAATAATGATCCAAACTAGGAACAGGACGCCGATAAGACAAAATATGAACAAGGGGGACTACAATACAGAAAACGTGGACAGCTTCGGAAGCGACGAAATCAGAAGATGGAATCAATTAGCCAATAGGACATACTATTCGATACTCCCCACGATTAAAGCTAGATGCGTGCACAGGAAAACGAAGATCCGTATTTACAAGACAATTGTCAGACCTGTGCTGTGCTACGAAGGAACAACTTGGACGTTAATGCAAGAGTCAGCAAAAGTCGAAAGGAAAGTACTACGGTGAATCCTCGAACTTATACGGGAAGAAGACGGATGGTGAATTAGATACAACCATGAACTGTATAATCTATAGGACGAGCGGGAAGTCTCCACTATAATTATACTACGAAAACTGCAATGGGCCGGTTATGTCCAGAGAATGATGGACAACAGGATTCCCAAGCGGGTATTCAAAGAAAAATCATATGGAGCTAGCCCAGCTGGAAAACCACAGAAGTGGTGGGGGATTCCATTGACGCGGACAACAGATCACTTCTGGGGATATCGAACTGAAGGCAATATGACTAGAGGCATCGTATTAAGGAGGTCAAGGCTCTAGCGCCAAGATGATCATCAAAGTTTCTTCTGGCATTTGCAGGTTGGTACGCCCTTGATGATCGGATACATAAGCATTTCGGCGATGAAACTCTAGTCATTTTCATTCATTAAAGGCGGAAGAAGTCGGTATGTTCACCATTCTTAAGAAGAAGATGGGGAAATATTTGCTTTTCATTTAAACCCTCAATATCGTAGCCAGCTCAAGCGCATGAATTAACATGGTAATAATGTGTACATAAGAAGTCCTGAATTGGTAGACAAGATTCACCAGTTCACACCTACCACCAAATGAAAGTTGTAAGCAATACATACATTCGCTTCAAAATTGGTTTGTATTTTATTTCCCTTGCACCATGAATTTCATCCCCACTATGCGATCTGTACTAGCTCTAGAAGCACTTAGTATTTCTCTTTCTATTTCGATTTGTCGTAAATCGTATCATATTTGTAGTTTTGCAGTTTCGGCGACAAATACCATCGATATATGCGAGGGATCCATACCAAGAGATGCTGTTTATGTTCGATGAGTCTTTGCATGAACCGCAAAACTACACGCCAAACCAAGCAACATTTTTCTGATGAACGACCTGATGAATACACTACAGAATTCATCATTGGAGTTCATGCAAAGACTCATCAAAGCATCGATCGTCATATTCTTCCAAAACGGGATGTAAATCGTACCAAAACCAAATAATATACTCGTAGTACGGGTTGCCGTAAAAAGTTTTTTTTTATTGTGAAGGCATTGATGAATTCGTCAATTTTTGATTATTAGAGAAGGCATTACCGTGTGGTAATGGAGTCGCGATCCAATTACAACAAAAAGGAGAGACTAAATTCAGATTGTCTATTTCCCAATAGAATAAATAAATCTTAGAATAAACAAAATCTTTACAGCTTCCGGATGATGAAACGGCTCTTTCGGACTATAGTGCAACAAAATTTCTAAAATTGGCTTCTCCAGCGAACGGGTTCTACTGTGATGTCCTTAAATGGAAATAGCCAGGGAAAGGATCGTACACAGTCGAGAAGTTGGTATGGTGATCTTCACAGATTCCTCTGAGGGCGAGAAAGAACTCAAAAATTCTTAGTTTAGAACATAGAACAAAAAGTTGACCTCAATCATATCCAGGGTTGCCAGATAGTTGACTGCAGAACCCGACGAGTAACCTGTATGAAATAGCTCAAAACCCGCACGAAGACTTGTAGCCCAAATACCGCGCTCAACTGTGAAATTTTAAAGACCAACTTAAACGTGTTGAACACAGTTGCAATTTCAACGACGAACTGTGCTCCATAATTCTTAAGACACACTATAATGTAAATATTGTGTGAATACATAAATTCGTATTTATCACCAATTTAAAAATCTTATTTGGAAAACATATTAGATGCAAATTAAAGGTAAAATTATTCTTGAAAAATAATTTTTTCCGGCACGTAACTATCTTCAAGTTTTTATACTCTAGATGAAATCATATAGAGTAGATAGATAGATAGATAGATAAATTTATTGAAATTCATTAGGTTGTATAATAACAAGTTAAAATTTGTTCAGTGATTAGATCTTAATCTTTACACCTGTAATTAAATCATATAGAGTATTATAAGTTTAATCCAGCCCAAAAGTTTGTAACGCATAGAACCAAGACTCGGACGAAAAAAAGTTATATGTTATTTTTTGTTTATTTGTGCCTGCAAACCTCAAATCCGTCCGTCCGTCCGTCCGTCCGTCCGTCCGTCTGTCCGTGAACACGATAACTCAAGAACGCCTTCACCAAGGATATTGAAATTTTGAATCTGGATGTTTGGTTGAATTTGTAAGGCTAAGTTCGTTAACGGGCAAAATCGTCCTACTCCTTCGGGTAGCTGCCATACAAAATGTCCTTAAAACACGTGTTCAAGAATATTGGTCAATAACTTCAGAAGGGTTTAAGATACGATTTTGAAATTTTGTACGTATTATTTTTCTAATAGATGGAGCTAAATATATGATTATGTAGAAAATCCTATTAGTCCTTCGTGTAGCTGCCATACAAATATCCTGTCAAAATGTATTCACTTAATTTACGAAACTCACTATCACTCAAGTAATCTTTTAGCTATGAATTCGGAATTTTGTACAAATTAGTTTTGAGTGAAAAGAAAGATCGTCTTTACTAGTCAGCGAAATCATTTTACTCCTTCTTGTACCTGCCATACAAAATGTCCTTAAAACACGTGTTTAAGAATATTGGCCGATAACTTCAGAAGGGGTTAAGCTACGACTTTGAAATTTTGTATGTGTTATTTTTCCAATAGTTGGAGCTAAATGTATGATTATGAAGAAAATCCTGTTAGTCATTCGTGTGGCTGCCATACAAATATCCTGTCAAAATGTCTTCACTTAATTTACGGAACTTAATATAACTCAAGTAATCTTTTAGTTATGCATTGGAAATTTTGTACAAACTTGTTATGAGTAAAAACAAAGTTCGAGTTTACTAATCAGCGAAATCCTTTCACTCCTTCTGGTAGCTGCCATACAAAATGTCCTTAAAACACGTATTCAAGAATATTGGTCGATAACTTCAGAAGGGTTTAGGCTATGACTTTGAAATTTTGTATGTGTTATTTTCCCAATAGTTGGAGCTAAATGTATGATTATGAAAAAAATCCTATTAGTCCTTCGTGTAGCTGCCATACAAATATCCTGTCAAAATGTATTCACTTAATTTACGGAACTCACTATAACTCAAGTAATCTTTTAGCTATGAATTCGGAATTTTCTACAACTTAGTTTTGAGTGAAAACGAAGTTCGAGTTTACTAGTCAGCAAAATCCTTTTGCTACTTCTGGTACCTTCCATACAAAAAATCCTTAAGACACGTGTTCAACAATATTTTTCGATAACTTTTGAACGCTTCAAGCTACGAATTTGAAATTTTGTAGACGTTCATTTTTAAATAGTTCCAAAGAAAAGGATAAATATGTAAGAAATCGAGTGAGTCCTTCCTGCACTTCCCATGTGAAATTTTTTTTCGATGACTTACCCAGTTCAAGATATGAAATTTATTGTCTTTTATTTTTGAGTAGCAATCTAATGGCAGCCCTTATTAAAGGACATACAACATGCACATACGCAATTCTACTTTATCCCCAACTACAATATAAATCGGAGTTCAGTATTCATCTAGAGTATTATACGATTGGCTTGCAGCCGATCGTGACTGCAGTATGTTTTTTTAATGAGAACCATGGAAAGAAAAATACATCAAACTGATTCAAAGAATATAGGTATAAGATTCTTTTTAAGGATATTTGTTCATTTGGAAAGAAAAACATTCTGATTATTCAATCTCTAGAGCCGCTAACAATTGAATGGTATGGGAAATTGGTGGGGTTTTTTTTGTCGTTTTATGCTTGAAAATTGAAATATAGTTAAATATAATAGTGAACAAGTTTTGAAGAAAAACCTTCACTGGAAGGAGACCAAAGGAGCTGTTCCATCATGGGGTAGCATTGCCCCATCAGAGAGTGAATTATGCGATGAAAACACCTTTACAGCTGGTGGTATTGCCGAGGATTCAAACTTACCTTTCCAGTGGAGTATTTTTTAACTGGCATCTATCTTAATCGGAATATTTCGTGTGGTGGTCTCACCAGATAGTCCTCTGCCGCAGAAAATTAAACCAACAAATATTATCGATTTGGAAATGGAAGAAATAACAGAAAGCCCCAGGTAATTCTACTAACTGAAGGTAAAATCACGTGTAACAATCTCATTGAATGTAGTGTTTCTTCTTAAATTGTAGTACAGATTATGCTATTTCTAGTTTTACGTAACTGAAAAATATGAGTGTCGTCTGTTCCGATTCTGATACAAAACACGCACCCAAACATCCACCTACATATCCGAATCAATAATAGATCCGATGAGAACACGTGAAAAGGACATGCCGACATACCTTTATTTCGGTTCAAATTTGACGTCATTATTTACTACGCCGATCAACTTATACCATGCCGTAACATGGAACCTACAAGTGACAAAACAATCTGTAAAGAATGAACTACATTAATTGGATTAGGGTAGACCGATTGACGTTAACTGAAGACATTACTACCGAATCGATTCGAGCTCCTTTTATTTCGTATCTCGGGAATTGTTGCGAAAATTTATTAGGAATGTCGACCCTTACGAGTCTGTCAGAAATCGTTTTGAAGTAGGTCCAGGATACGCAAAAAATAATATTTAGTCCGTAAATGGATAAGTGAAATTGTATACCCTTATCCGATTAATGGACATATCCTGCAAATGAAGGTATTTTAGTGGGTAGTTGTGAACTTGTTAATTTCAAGGGCAAGTTCTTACATCCCTTTTTTTCTTGTAAATCTTACCATTAAAACACGATGAAATGTCAGCATGTCGGTATGTTTTTTCACTAGATACTTACGTAGTTCAAAAACCATAACGATACCCAACACTTCATCAACGAGCTAATTGTTGAATCATGACCCCAAGCGAATGTATCCTAACCAACCTAAAAGTAAAGGTAAGCATCGAACTAACGAGAGATGGGATTAAAAGCCCACAATAGATAGGATTACTAACGCGTATGCAACATCGTCACGGTTAGAAAACCCGTTTAAACAATTCACCAATTGCGTAGTAGTCGAATGAACATGGCAAACGATACTCAAATCGCACAGCCAAGGTATCACAGCAATATACGACTCGAGATAGTCGTACTTATCGATCAGCGACCACATCAAACCCGGTTAGGTTTAGGTTTAGGTTTAAGAAGGGGCGCAGCGCTAAAACCACCGCGCTCACTAGTCGCCAAACAAGCCCACTGCGATCCCTTCAGGTCCTCGTGGGCTATTCCATCACCTCAGAAACACTCCAATTCCCTGCAGAACCTGACTAGTTTGTCAAACCCGGTTACTCCGTCCTGCTTGTCGAAACTATTTCATCCTGCATGGTGGCGACTGGCGACAATACGTCAAAGTATGGCTACAATTTTCACTGCTATGAAGGAAAAAAAACCCTCTATCAACATGAGTCTTCATTCATCGAGTCGATCACCTTCCGTTAATTATGCGCGTTTCTTGAAGTTTTGAATCCAACAGAAGCGATAAAGCTTTTGAAGTGAATGAAATTCTGCTCGAAACGAAAACTTGCTCCATATTCCATATAGCACGTAATTGCACTTATCGGGTTCGTATCTCGACTATTTGGCAATCAGTTTCGGAATGTTAGGCAAACATTAAAGAGCCGTACAGAATGAACGCAATCGCAATCGGATGGATTGGAGTGTCAAAATAACGGAGGGGAAAAAACGAGTTTCAAATGCATGTGATTGTATGTAGCTAAACAGAATGAACGCTATGGGTCGCAGAGAGTCGCAACTCGCAAGTAAGTTCGTAATATTTAAAATGATCGCAAGTGAACGCATCGAAATGTTAGGAGATACAATTTTTAGAATGTCTTGATATCGGCCTTCTAGTATTTCGGACGCATTGTTGCATTGATGCACTGTCACACCTCTCCATCCATATCGACATCTCTTTGCAAATGGTTTCACTTTTTAGGCTCTATATAAATTCTAAGTTTGAGCCTCCTTGCATAGACGGTTGCTGAGACCTACAATAGAAACAAAAATTTCCGTCTAAAACGCTCCAGCTCCCCCTCGTCCCACAAGCCCCAACTCTCTAAAAAGAGACCACTTAAAGGGGTCCACAGTCTACCTACAAATTTTTTTTTACCGTATAGCTCAAAAGGTTTGGAAGCTATGAACCTTAAAACGATTTTGAGTACGGCTGAAGACGGGCGGCGTACGTCGGTCGACGTAGAGACGAACTGATTTTTTTTTGCCTTTTGGTGCTTACTTGACATGAAACGTAAAAACAATTTTTGAGGATAGCAAAGGATCAAAATACTGCATAATAAAGTAAAAGACAACTGGGTACAGGTTTTTACCTACTACACCCACGTAAGTTTAGCAGTGATAATTAAAATAATAATACTGGGCAATAAAAATGTTTAAGTAGAACCAGAAACTTTAACGGTTTTGTTTAACGAGGGTCGCTTTATCGCATATTAAATTCTTAACTTTTAGGAGTTTTCGCTTATTATAAGCCCAATGGTGAAACCTAAGTCATACATGCAGCTTTTGTAGGTAATAATATGACACAAAGATGAAATTGGAATGATATTTTAATAATGGGGTTAATAATGGAGAAAAATCACTTAGATCAAGGAATTTTTAGGGTCTCGATAGAAAAAATTTGTATTTTTTAGTAAGTTTCTCAAGCTCGAGTATCTACAATATCGTCCTTTACATTAAATGAAAGTAGTTTGAATCCGTAAAAAACAAGCTACAACATGTTAAATTGTGATTATTAGTTTTGAAGATATAACAGTTTGTGTGAGTATCTAGTACATCCAGTATCTTCTCGGATATTGTCGTACTCTGCAAAACATTTATTTTCTCAAAATATAACAAGAAATCACTCCTGAAAATGTTGCAACCAAGTACCGGACACCATGTATACGTATATACATACCAAGTTTCAATTTTCTGGGATAAACCAAGAGGCAGAAAATAGTTGGTTTGCTATGGGCAACTGCCTTGCTTTGGTAGATCATATCACAGAAAACACCTCCTTAGAACACTATCATATCCGTTCAACTCCTCAACCTTACCATTCAACAATTTCTTCCATTTCAAATTCCGAAAACTGACTGGACTGAGCGTTACGTATTAAAGGCTGACCCCAAACTTAGTTCGATATCTTCAAATATGATTTAAACTTTGCCACAGCTACAGCATTTATTTTGATTATACACCACATTACACAACAAAATAACATGAAATCTCGGATATTACCTATAATAGTCGGGAAAACATTTTCCATATTAGTTCGCATTCATATGTGACCCGAGCTAATTTATTACAGTCGGTCATGCCAGTGTGTACGGTGCAGTACCAGTACCAGTAGGAATTTTACTGAATTAGCTTTTTATAATTTCCTGGAACTTATGCGAACCGTACGTTACATTTACAATTAAAAAGCAATATCATAAATTTACCAATGGGTTAATTTGTGTACAGACCGGGTTCCTGATTATCAGCAACACCTCCTTTGTTTGCACGTATGCCAAAAGGGCACCGCAACACGTTCATAGTATCGATCCGAAAGTGTACAGGATATGACGAGGATACGTGACATTTAAGGCAAAGTCGTCTTATCAGAGCGAAAAGGGATTTCAAATTATAATACACTGCGTGGAATGTACAGGACGTCCTACATCCAATATCTGCGATAAATCCTTTCGGAATCCTTACAGTGTAGTGTAACTGCAAGAAACGACGTTCGTATCCTGAGCCCCGAGTACATATGCTATTTTGCATAACCCTTTGCTTTCAGCAAGGATAATATTCAGCCTATGGGGCCTTAGCTTGCCGGGTTAGGGCAAGGGTTAATCGAGGACAGGTTCTAGAAATACTCGAATATTCGGCACGTCTACTTATCGAAATCCCATCAAATGTAATTGTCGTCTGATGGAAGGCTATAAAAGTCAAAGTAGAACGAACACGTACTTAGTGCTGCTACAAAACGGCTCCATTATAATTCTCAAAACGATTTCGGATTTAAGATTTCAGATCGTGTTTATTGTTAAACGATTTCTTCCAGTCATTGCGATATCAAGGCTCTGCCTTTATATTGGCTCTCGTAGCTTTTTGTATTATTGCTGCGCTGGAAATCGACATGAATGAAAATATTTTTAATGGGGACATTGAAAATGAATTCTATTATTCTTTTTGGTGGATTGGTAGAAATCGATAAAAACGATAATTCTTCATGACATAATTGTCTTCTAATAACAACGATTTTGAGGATTTTTTTTAATTTACCCAACCTTGATGAAGCATAGTAGAGCCGAGGAGGGAGAGTGTGGTAAGGATGGTAGTGTAATTGAACGTGGAAAATTACCTACCCTGAAATATTGTACTTTCGTCTTTTAGCGATAGAAGAACAACAATGTCCGCCCATCCGTCGTATACAGCGTACTCAAACGTGATTGGCGGGTCATAGCTCCCAAGAGATATGAGCTTCAAATTTATAGTGGCTGGAGTTTGTAGTCCCTACTGGGGATTACGGCTTTTTAGTGATGTAGAGAAAGGAGTTGGAAATAAATTGAAAATTTTAGAAAATTTTTATCTCTCGGAGGAATTTGAAACTTTACAGACATATAGGCAGGGGTATGATAGGGCTCCATCAGAGAAAAATTTGTTCAAGTGGTTTGTTGCTTTCAGAGTTGGTAGTATTTACAAAATTTTCCGATAGAACAATGATAGAAAGCTGAAGCTTACAGTATATAGCACAAAAAATAAGTTTCTCCTTTCCTGTCCCCGGTTAAATTACGATAAAAATATTAAATTTATTCAGCTGGTTAACAAAATCAGGCTCTGTGAAATCATCAGAAATGTGGATGTACTTTTCTATCGTAGTTTTCGATATTGAATCTTAATCCGTTTGTCGATTTTTTTGCAGAACCCTCCGTTTTATAGTTATTCGCAATTTTTTTTCAGAAATTTTTTAAATTGAACTGAAAATTATGAAATAAACTACGATACTTTTTCTCAAAAAAGCATCGCCAAAAACAATAAAAAAATATTTATTATTTTTTGGGTAGAAGTCCGGAACTAGTTTAATTCTGAGATGTGGTGTAGGTTACTATGTGACTGAAAACGCAAAGAAAAGTTCGGGAAGAGGTTAGAACGGGGTATCCCTAGAATACTTTCGCCGCTGCCACATATAATATATGAATTAGGAAGTGAAAACCAATCTGATGTCTTATCACTTCTAAGAGATATGACGAAATTCGTGAAAACGTGTTCAACCCGTTTATACCCTCTTAGGGGTTGAAAAAGGAAAAAACTTGAAAATGAGTTTTAGGTGATTATTAAACAAGCCCGTGGAAGTGAAAAGTTATTCGGTATCTAATCAGACCTGAGGGATATGGCAGAATTCGTGAAAATGTATACAACCTCTTTACAGCGCCTTGGGGTCGAATTTCAAAAAATCCTGAAAACTCTTTCTAGGTATTTATATGAAGAATTCGTAGAATAAAAATGAATTCAATATTTGGAAAGACTTAATAGATATGACGAAAATCGTGAAAATAAATACATTGCATTTTCACTGATAATTTGTTTTGCCCCCCATCCGAACGCCAGTGGATATTTGCATTTTTTTTAATCAATATTATTTTTATAGTTGATTTACATATATGTACATACCAAGTTTTAACTTTCTAGCATAAGGTGTTCTATAGTTAGGAAAAACACCACCCACCCCCGTACCATATATATAAGAGATATAAAAATCGGAACTTTTTCCTTTTCATCCTCCTCCACCCTCACCCTCACTCATTTTTTTTTTCTACTAGGGAAAATTGCCTACTTCTGGTGCATCTATCTTACACTGTTCTTGAGATATGAGACGTTATTTTTAAGAAAAATTCTTATCCCCTCCACTTCCATGCTGCACCAGCCACTTAAAAAAAATTTACTTTCAGCAAATTTTATTTGTCAACTTTTATACACAAATTGAATTTAATTTTTTTAGTGCAATTGGTTCGTGAGATATCATAATCTAAAGTTTTTCAACCCCTTCTCCGCATGCTACTGCCCACACTTAAAAACTTATTTCCGATCTATTCTCCAAGTATACCTACAAATGTTTATTAAGTTTTAATTTCGTGACATTAA
Source organism: Beris morrisii (assembly GCA_951812415.1). Classification (NCBI taxonomy): domain Eukaryota; kingdom Metazoa; phylum Arthropoda; class Insecta; order Diptera; family Stratiomyidae; genus Beris; species Beris morrisii. The sequence continues at coordinate 140,690,824 of OX638311.1, forward strand.
CCATGGAGATATGGATTTTAGAATGGCTCGATCTCGGCTTTCGAGCGTTTCGGACGCATTATTATTTCTCCCACTCCCACACCCCTTCACCCATATCAGCATTTTTTTTCAAATAGGTCCACTATCAAAGCTCTATATAAATTCCAAGTATCCGCCTCCATACATACATAAGTGGTTACTGAGATCTAGAAACAAACATTTTTAGTCTCAAACCCACCTTCTCCCTCATACTCTCACCCTTCAAAATACAAAACACTTCAAGGGGCCTACCCATTCTATTCAGAAAAAAAATTTCAATTCAATAGCTCATAGGGTTTGGGAGCTATAAGCTTTGCTATAAGCCTTCAAATGATTTTGCGTACGGCGGACGGCGCACAGACGGACTGTAAATTTTGTTTGCTTTTTTGGTGTTTATTAGCTATGAAACGTGTAAAAAAAATTTTTCAGAGTAGGAAATTTTTTTTTAAAAATCGATAACAATACTTTATTATTAAAATAATAAAGTAATTTGCATAAAAAATAAAAATTTAGTTTCTTTCGAAATGAAACGAGAAAAAAATCTTCAAAATTTGATCAAAATTAGGCTGTACTACCATTTTAAAATTTAAAATTTCTAAGTTGAAACTTTTAATTATTGAAAAAGAAAAAATTCAAATTTTTATTTCTCGAGTCCCGCTAATGCTGAATTATCGAGACTTGGTATTTAAGGAGAGCTATATTAGTAGCACGTTCTAAAAATCAATAGCTGTACTTTAGTACGAGAGTGGGGGTGTTTGTCCAATCTCGGTAATGGCTTACGCCAGAAACTTGAAACTGAACAGGTATATGCAGATGTAAGAAGATGTAGTAATTTAAGTAAAAGAAATTTCAAATATTAATTTTATTTATTTATTTATTTCGGATGTGTCCCGGTTACAAATCGAGACACATCAATTTTCGGCCAAACCCATAGGGCATATGGCAAGTCGCTACAATGTTTTTACAGTTCCATTTTGCTTGTGTATTAATTCAGTAAAAAAGTAGTGAATGCCGAGTGATAATAAATTCGAAATTACAGTATAAAATAATATAGAATAAAATAAAGTATACAATATAAAATATAAAATATTAAGATAATCAGGCCAGTGATAAGGCATAAGCAAACGCAAACAGCATGCATGCAATTGGTTCAAAATCATACATAGTAATGCTTAAGACCTGTTAAATCAAATTAAATATTATAGATAAAAATAAGCATAATTCAACTTAAGTCTAACTCAAAAATAAATGCGTAAACCGACAATTATAATTTAGGATTGATATCGAGCAAATCTTTATTTGAAACTAAGCAAGCAAGATAATGATATTGCATTTCAACTTAAATCTGTAGGAGAGGGCTTGAGGGTGGTTAGATTAGATGTTTGATTTTTAGATGCTCTAGGAGTTGAAAGAGTAGGTTAGTATCGGCGGGGTCAAGGAGGGAATTAAGGGGAGGGACGGCGTTCCTGAAGAAGCGGACGGTTTTAACGCAGCTGGTGAGGATGTGTTCCACGGTGAGCGGTACTTGGCATCCCAGGCAACCCGGTTGTGGTGGATATAATGTACTCATGTGTCATCCTGGTGTGTCCCAACCTGAGCCTGGTCAGGATAACGGAGTCCTTCCTGTCTTGTTGGGGACTGTAAGCTGGTGGGGTCGTTTTAGGCCAGTGCTTTGCCAGGAAAGTGGCCTGATTGGCCCAGTGTTGTGTTCGCAGAGCGTCCAGGTTCTTTCTTGCCGTGCGGCGTAGGAAGCTGACATGTGGAGGGATAGCTTCTTCCTCATGGGGAGATATAGGTGTCCTTGCCAACTGGTCTGCTTGTTCGTTTCCAGCTATCCCGACATGTTCCGGAATCCATGATATTTTAGTGGTGGCTGTGTTATCCCTTATGACGCCCTGTAGACAGCGAATTGTTGGGTCTGTGGCTCGCAGGTTTTGGAGAGCCTCCACAGCTGCTTTGCTGTCAGAGAAGATTGCAGCCGGTACACCGGCTATTTTGGCTGCATTGGCAGCTTTGTTGATTGCATATATTTCTGCTTCAAAAACACTACTTTCCTGGTGTAGTTTGAAAGCTTGTTGGCTGGATGGCGTACTCGAATCAGCCGGGAGTGCTACAAAGGCCGCGGTTGTTTGAGTCTGGGTCTTTGATCCATCCGTGTAGTATATCGTGCAGTCCGTGAGTTCCTCCAGGTGTTTTCTATGTAGCTGTCTATAGATCTTAGCTGGAGTGTGGGTCTTCCTCGGGTACCGTGACTTGAGTCCTTGGAGGGAGCGAGTGATAGTCTGGGGTGGTAAGGGAGGAGGCGGGGAGATGGGGGAGGGTTGGTTGGGACAGTTAAGCAGGAGGGTGGATCGAGCTTTCCAGATGGCGGAGTTAATTGAGATTAGATTAGAAAAGTCGGCGGCGGTCGTCTCGATGTCCCTGATGGTCCGATGATGAGGGTTTCTAGTATCTATGACACTTTTGGCAGCGATGTTGATTTGCGCTTTGTCTTTCAGGGCGTCGAATCTGTCACATCTTGCCTCTATCATCAGAGAGACGATGGGGGTGGTGCGGTATGCACCTAGGGCAGTTCTGACAATTCTATTAATCGCCACTTGGATTTTGCAGCGGTTAGTTTTTGTCGTGTTAGCGTAGATAGCGATGCCATACTGAGTGTGCCCTCTGATTAAGGTAAGCGCAACGTGTATTATTGCGGCGGAGCTGGATCCCAGATTATTAGACGCGAGAACGCGAATTAGGTTATTAATTTTGTCGAGCGCGGATATCGTTCGGCGAATTTGCGCGTTCCACGAGAGTTTAGGTGTAAAAATTATTCCTAGAATTTTGCATTCCTTTCGCGAAATATATGGCACCTCATCGGTTACTGATATTATTACATTGTTCGACCGTTTTCTTGAACATGTTATTAGCTCCCCTTTGCCGAAGGGTAGCTTAGCTCCAGTCCTTAAGCACCATTTATCTATAGTCGTCCTTACTTGTCTGTCCAGGTCGTTAGTAAAGGGACGGGTGGAGGTGAGGATGATGTTATCCGCGTATATAAAATGAGCGGTGTTAGGAATGTCAGACAGAAGTTGCGAGAGAGAGTGGATGTATGTATTAAATAAGTACGGAGACAATGGGGATCCCTGTGGAAGAACATTATCGATGCTAAAGTGTTTGGAAGTGTATCCATTGACTCTCACCATTATGGATCGAGAAGAAAGGAAGTTGTCAATCGTTAGGATAAACCTGGTATCAATTCCCCAAATAGTTAGTTGATTAGTAACTACGGTTTTGATTACCCGGTCAAAGGCCTTCTCGAGATCCAGGGAGAGGACATGACACTCCTGTTCAAATATTCATTGGAACACAGAAGTCGGTTAAAAAAATTGTCAGTGCAAATGAGGAGCATATATTTTCACAAATTTCGTCATATCTCTTAGATCGTCTAATATATTGAATTCATTTTATTTTCTACGGATTCTTCAGATAAATGCTAAGAAATTGTTTTCGGGACTTTTTTGAACCCTGTTGATTTTCAGGAAGCCATATACCTTGGCTCTGATTAGATATTGAATAACTTTTCACTTCCTCGGCTTTTTAGATATTTGTGTAAAAATCGTTATCAGAATTTGTTTTCTTTTTCACCCCTTAGAGGGTACAAAAGGGTTATAGACTTTTTCACGAATTCCGTTATATCTCCTAGAAGTTATACGACATCGAATTGTTCGGGCTTTCTTTGTAATCATCTAACAATTGATTTCTGGATTTCCTAAGATCTGACGAGATATCGAATAAAATTCAAATTCAAATTCAAGTTTATTGTAATGGTCTTTTTGTATAAACACAGAACTACTTATTTTAGAGAACATATAATTAAATCTTAACAACTATATTCCTTAATTGTAAGCAGCGGCTGACATTATTAAAAATTTGAGGTATTTACTAATTAATCCAACGAAAAATTTTTACAAAAAACCTTGCGTGATTAAACTTACTTTCTAACTAAAACTAATTATTAATCTAACTTAACCTATAATAAAACATTTCCTTTAGGAAAAGAAGAGGCAAGTGGTAAATAAAAGCGAAGTATTAATATCTATAGTTTCAACTATGTTTGATAAATGATTTTGTATGGAGATGTGTACTAGTCTATTTTGTTAGAGTAGAGATCGAATTAGCGGATTGTCACTCATTTAAGATCTGCGTGAAAAAGATAAAAATCAGATGTCGGCAAGTTCCTGAGCTGTACGTACGTTGGCAATTTCGTGGAGCCTTTCGTCGAGAAGTAGAAGGGTTTATTAAGAATCATTTTCAGGCATTTGTTTTGGGAGATCTGTAGTTTCTTTTTATTCGAGTTGGAACACTGCCTCCAGATTGGAGAGCCGTATGATAATCTGGGCTGAAGGACTTGTTTGAAAATTAATATTTTATTTTCAGTGGATAGCTGCGATTTTCTGTTTATAAGCGGATAGAGTGCATAAATGGATTTCGAGATTTTGAAGCAGGTATTTTCAATATGGTTACTGAATGTGAGTTTTTTGTCCATTATCAACCCGAGGTAGGTGATAGTAGTGAACCAGGTAGTGATATCGAATTAATTTTTACTTCTAAAGACTTCCTATAAATCGCCTAAAGGTTAGTTTCACGATTTTTGGATATTCAACCCCAAGGAGGTTGCGTACGTTTTCACAATTTCCGACATATTTCTTAGGTTTGATTCGACATAAAATTGGTTATTACTTCTACGAGCATTTCATATAACCGCCTAAAAACCAATTTCGCGATTTTTTTAAATTCAACCCTGATGCAGGATTTACACCGAACACGTTGAATCACAACTTTATCCACACCATAAAAATCAACCAATCAGATGACGAAAGAGTCCAACACACTTTTCGGACGAAAAATCAGTTTGTGATGGGGGTAAAGTCGGGCCGCACGCATTCGGTGTAAATCCACCATCAAGGTTATGTAATGGGTTTGTATACGTTTTTACAAATTTCATCATATCTCTTAGGTCTAATGAGGCAGCATATTTGTTATACTGTGGGCTTTTATTGTAATCGCCTAAAAACTAATTTAAAGATTTCTTCATATTCAACCCAGAAGGGAGTGTAATAGGGGTTAAATAGGGCTTTTCATATGCACAATCGGCTTAAAATCGATATTTTCGATATGTTTACTTCTCGTCTTGAAATAACAGATGTTACATTTCGATTTTGATCCGATTCCGTAATTCATGTGTAAAAATTTTATGATGAGAATTTCTATTCTCCAGAATACCACTCAAGAAATTGCAACTGAAAATTTTTTCTTGAATACAATCCAAACGTCTTGTCAGTTAAACGTTAGTGGAGAAATCTAAACTATAGCAGGCATACCAACCGTACAATTTACAAGATTCTGTGATAATCTCAATCGTTTTTTCAACGTGAAAAAACCGAAAGCGATAGAAGGTGAAAAAAACCTATGTGTTCTTTTAGTACTAGTACTGTGTTCCGAGCGAAACGAAATGAATTCTTAAATTCCATATTAAAAAATCTGCCAATGGTCTGGGCGAAACTTTATTATTTTTCTGGTCAAAGTTCGGGAGCGGTCAAAGTCGGAGTGTATCATGAGTTGCTTCGAGATTATTAGATTTCTTTGAAAATTATAATATTAATAAAAAATATTTAAAATAGAGATTTTTAGCCGATTAAACATTGAAAAAGCCCGTGTAGACTATTCGAATTTCAGTATATTATGGACACTAAAAGCCCATAGAAGCAAAAATGAATTTGTTGCCTTATCAGAATTAAGAGATATGACGAATTGTTAAAATGTACACAAACCCATTACTTTCACTTGGGGTTTGAATTTCGAAAAAATTGTGAAACAGATTTTTAGACGATTTCATAAAAAGCAACTTTATATCTCATGAGACAAGACGGATTTTGAAAAATTTGTGAAAACATAAGCAAACCCTTCACACCTCCTTCTGGAAATTCGAAAAATCGGGAATTGGTTGGCCGTAATAATCAATTTTATACTCATCAGAACTAAGGAATGGCAAAAATTGTGAAAACATATACAAACCCTTGGAGATTGAATATCGAAAAATTGAGAAATGGGTTTGTAGGCGATTATATAAAAAGTCTGTAGAAATGAAAAGCGATCTAATATCTCATCGAACCTAAGAAATATGTCGAAACTTTGAAAAGCATACAACCCCCTTACACCCATTAGGATTGAATGTCTAAAATACTGAAATTAACTTTTTGGCTTTTTTATATAGGAAACCTTAGGAAGTAAAAATGAATTCGATATATTACCAGATATGCAACCTCCTTACACCCACTTGGGGGTTGAATATCCAAAAATCCTGAAAGGAGTTAATAAATAAATATGAAGACAGCACGAGAAAGTAGGAACCAATTAAATTTCTTATCACTTCTAAAAGAAATGACGGAACTCGTGAAAACATGTTCAACCCGTTTATACCCTCTTAGGGGCTGAAAAAGGAAAAGACTTAAAAACAAGTTTTAGGCGATTATTACGCAAGCACGTGCAAGTGAAAAGATATTCGATATATGATAAGACGTGGAGATATGGTAGAATGCGTGAACAAGTTTACAACCCCCTTTGCACCCTCTTAGGGGTCGAATTTTAAAAAATCCTGAAAACACTTTTTAGGTATTTATATGAACAAGACGTACAATAAAAATGAATTCAACATTTGGGAAAACCTAATAGATATGATGAAAGCCGTGAAAATATATGCATTCCATTTTCACTGTTCATTTTTTTTGCCCCCCCTCCGAACGCCAATGAATATTTGAAATTTTTTTTTATCTAAATTAGTTTTCTAGTTGATTTACATAAACGTACCGAGTTTCAACTTCGTAGCATAAACCGTTCTATAGATACGAAAAACACCAACCACCCCCGTACCATACTACCCCTATAAAAAATTATATTTTTCCAAGATGCTACTAATATAGCTCTATCTAAATACAAAGTTTCAGGTTTATATCATTATAGGTTGTCGAGATATTAAAATCGGAACTTTTCCTTTTCACCCTCCCCCACCCTCACCCTCTACACTCACACTTCCAAAATTTTGTTTTCTGCTAGGGGTCTCTTAGGCCTACTTGTGGTAAAGCATCTAAAGCATCTATCTTACACTGTTCTTGAGATTAAAAACGTGATTTTTTAGAAAAATTCTTATCTTCTCCACTTTCATGCCCCACCGCCCCCTTTAAAAATTTTGCTTTCAGCAAACTGCATTTGTCAATCTTTATACACAAACCAAATTTTATTTGTCTAGTGCAATTGGTTCGTGAGATATCGTAATCTAAAGTTTTTCACCCCCCACCCCCGTACTCCACTGCCCCCACTCAAATTTTTGTTTTTGATCCATCCTCCTAGTATACCTACAGATATTCATTAAGTTTCAATTTTGTGACATTAACCGTTTAGGAGATATGGATTTTAGAATGTGTCGATCTCACGTTTTTTGCGTTTCGGACGCATTATTTTTCCCCCCACCCCCAAACCCCATCACCTATGTCTCCAACTTTTTTGCAAATCGGCCCACTACTGAAGCTCTATATAAATTCCAAATTTCAACCTCCTAGCATAAGCGGTTGCTGAGATCTGGAAACCAAAATTTTCCGTCTAAAACACTTTCCTCTCCTTCTCCCTCACACCCCCACCCCTCCAAATTTGGCCACTTCAAGGGGCCTACCCAGTCTATTCATAAAAAAAATTTAAATTTAATAGCTCAAAGGGTTTGGGAGCTACGAGCCTTCAAACGATTTTGCGTACAGCGGTCGACGTACGGCGTACTGCGTACGGCGGACAGACGGACTGAAATTTTTTTTGCTTTTTTCGTGTCTACTCGTTATGAAACGTGAAAAAAAAAATTTTGAGGATAGCAAATTTTTTTTTTTAAAAATCGATAACAATACTGTATTATTGAAATAATAAAGTAAAAATTAATATTTCGCTCACTTTTCGCGACGAAATGGAATGGACATTTGCAATAGTCACTCATAGATGGTGCATGGTTTCGTTTCAAAGGGTATGCAACCCTTTTACGACAAGCGAAATATTTGACAATTCAAAATTTTCAAACGTTCGCTGTCAGTTCGGTTCGTTTGTGCTCGGGAAATTTTGTGTGTGTCGGAATTGTAATTTCTTGCCAACATTTTAATTTCTTTCCAATTTCGCGCGCTTTTATACCACTGACATCTAGTAGCGATCGGTATAATTTATTTCACTCTACTTCGAAGGTACCTTTTTGTTCGATTTCATTTCGCCAGAACACAGTACTATACTTTAAGAGGGAGTTCAAAAGATTGGCTCATAGCAGAACAGCAGATTTTCTGACTTATGGATGGCGTTGAGGTTTCATTGCTCCACAACAATATTATAGGATAATGAAGAACTTATCCGACTATGGCTATGGTATAGTTTCGGTCTGTCCATCTGGTGTTTATACATACACAGTTATTTTAATTTGTTTTTTTTTTAAATTTTTCACCTTGTTATAATACAAATTAGCCATCTTGGTCTTCATAGACTTCATTGATCTCCGCTCTGACACAGAAAAATACAAAATAATACTAAAGAATCTTGATATGTCTAATAACAGGTCGAAATCAATATAGCTATACTATGCATACTACAATCTGCAGTAACAAAGATAAATTTTTAATAGACCTATTATAAAAGATTGGAAATGAATAAATCCGGATCGCTATTAATATTCAGTAGGTGTATTCTAACTTTGATTCCATGATCGTTATTCGAAAAACTCTTCTGGGTAAAAAATTATGTGGTTAGTTTTCTGAACTTTTTTGTAACACAAAGTATATCATCATGGGTCTTATTAGAATTCGAATTATGTTCATATCCTTTTACATAATCGACCCACAAGCTACCTTAAGATGAATCCGTAAGTATTTTGGTTGTTGAAATTGTTGGACTATATGAACAAAATTTCTATTACACCAGTAACTTCTAGCTTTGGAGCAAACGAAAAGTTCATAATTTTAATTAATTTTGAAATATGTAGTTAGTAAGATATACGCTAATAACTAACTGGGTAATTATGTTTGGAATCCTCTTCCTTATCCTTAATATAATTCTATATTCCTTCCCCGAATTGAATTTCTCCTGAAATAAGCTTGATTGCAGCAATTTGAAAACTAATTTCTTACAATATAAACACAGAGAACTGATTGCTATCTCAAGCAAATAGCCACGCAATTTAGCAATTTGTAAGTTATTCGATTTATTCAACCATCGAGCATGAAATCGCTTACCGCGCTAACCAATTAATTCGAAAAAAAATTCCAAACATAAATCATCTGAGACTGAATCATTTTTCTATTTGCTGAATTAATTGTAGATTTAAAAAGATTCGAGTTTCTACTAAATAAAGTAAAATTTTAAAACTTGTTTTTCTTCCTTCAGTAACACTTCAATCTTTATTTACGGATACGTTTTGCTGTTCTCTTAATACTAAAATATTAACAAGAACCTGAAAATACTCTTCGGACATTTTACCGCCTTGGTCCATCATTTATTTATGGTGGAAACAATTTCGTCTGTCCAGTGAAATAATAAATTTAAAGGTTTGACAAGGTTGCTATGGCTGGATGTAAGTGCTACAGATTTGTGCAAAACTGGGTACTGGTTTGTGTTTTTGTGCTCTAGATTCAGATAAAATCGATAAGTAGGTAGTTACTGAAAGTATCAGGCTGATATGTTTTACCATACTCTTAATGAAATTTATGCACATGTAGTAGTTTTATTCGCAGTGCACGCTGAGAAGATAATAAATTTTTCTACTAAATGCATTATTTATAAATAAGTGATGAAGGTTGGAGGAAGGAGGAACTGTTATGATTACCGAATAGATTCCGTAATGATTAGTTGCAAGGTACATGTTACTTTTCTCATTACATCGTATATCACCTTTCGTGGCGATCTTCGTCTTCCTCTTCGCATTACCTGTAAGCGTTGGAATTGAAGCGAGTAATATGAAATTTAAGTTATCTACTGCCTACTTTGAATTTTTGAGAAGAACACATTCCAAAAGGCAGTCATTACCTTATACATTACCCACGAAGCGCTTTTTCATTACTTTATTTCGCAATGTTAATCGCCAAGTCATGAATATTTCTTTCCCGTTTGCATTACTCGTCATTTCGGCACTGAAATAACCAATACAAGTATAAGTGCATCTTAAAGTTCCTACTACTAATCAAGCCAAATACAAGGTTTACAAAACACATTGTTGGGACGGTAGCTTCCGAATTATGCTTTGTACCTGAAAGGTATTCTTTTTCAATTTAAAATTATATTTTTATGCTGTAATAATTTTTATCGTATTTCGATTTTACTTTTTTCTGAAATTGGTCCAAAATTGAATAATAAAAATTTAAGAAATTTTACCTTTTGAAGACCAGTACGTTGCATCTATATACAGTAAACTGTTACTATCAATTTTCGAATTCACAGCATAGACCATTTCTGCAATTTAAAAATGTCAAAGGCTTTCTTAGAATTCGCCCAGTCCAAGTCACCTACCCATTGAAATTGCACTATTATCACATTGGGCGGTTATTCTTGGGACATTTGCTACGTCTATACGCCTGTGTTCAGTTAAAACAGTTTATAACGTCAGATAATTATATTTGAACTAAATTTTGGTTGGTGTCTTGGCTTAGCTAGACTGGCTATAAAACTACTGACGAAGCCAGAGAGAAAGTAGACTTTACATTTTTATTGTATAAAAAAGGATAAAATATAAATTTTGCTGCTGTAAATGTTAGGAAAAAAACTTGAATAAAATTTTGTAAAACCTATCGAAGATATGTAATATTACCTTCCCACTTTAACGTCTGAGCCATGAAGTAAAAATGGAACTAAAGTTGACGCGACGCGAGCCTGAAGCTATGCGACACGATAACAGCTGATTAGAATGCATGCTAGCTAGTATAACCTGTTGTAATGATATCGCATCGCTTCTTCGATAACCAATTTTATAATTTTGTCGCGCGCGTAACGCGATTTCGACAATTGCGTACTTTTGATTTCATTTTTTTACAACAACCCACCGGTTTATAAATATCGGAGATTAATTCCTGTGCAATGAAATTAAGATGGAGGTAATACGGTCACAAGCTGTGACCAAAATATTTTGGTACTTGTGAATATTATATGACAGTTGTGGCACACGATTCTACGCCCTCACTTATGACGCGCGCGACGCAATTGGTCGTATGGACTGGCTTAGCTATAAATATACAACTTTAACTTTAAATATGTAGTTTCAGTGTTTTTTCGACATAGCCTTTTTAGAAATTAAGAGTAATACCTAATCTCCGCACACCACTTTATGTATATCATTAGCATTCATTTAAAAGATATGAAAATCAGAATCCATCTTTTCATTCTCAACTTAATCCAAGCTTAAAAACCACCGTTATTATTGTACTCACTGAACAAATTTTAATCAATTCATTTAAGAACACTTCAAGCTGGAAGATTTGTTGGTGACATTTTTTTTAAAGAATATTGAGCCTTTCCTTCCATACAAAAGTCTTCGGAAATACATTAGAACTCAAGCAATACTTCAACCAGGAAGTCAAAATATTACTCGAATTAGTTTTGAAGGTTTAGAATGAAGGTCGACTTTGTTAGTGGGTTCATAAGTACACCGCAGAGCCAAACTTTCGTACCTGATATTTTACAGAAGACATAAATAACAATTATTTTAATTTGTTTACTTCTGATCCTTCAGTATATAAGATCAAAAAAACCATTGGGTATCAAGACTTCCGTTTATTCTGCTTATAATTTACCACTGTAAAAATAATTATTGGAACAATTAAATGAGGACAAAAGTATTAAAAACGATAATTTTGCAATAACGATCATTTGCTCACTAGTTCTAAGTATTGTTTGAGTACTGCATTACGAAGGTCTTTAATTCTCGACAATTCGATTGATTCATTTTAGAACGAGGTAAGAGGTTCGAACTAACTACTTTTAGCACTTAAGTAAAAATTCCGCCTGGGCGCAACTCTATTATTTTTTGAGTAGAAGACTGGAACGCGTTTATTGCTGAGATACAGTTTAGGTTACTATGCGACTAAAGGTGTAGGATAAAAGGTATCACTCGAGGTTCACTCAATCTACCCACCAAAAGAAAATTCAACTTAATATCTCAACGGATTCGTCAGCTACGCGCCTTCAATCGCTATTGTGTACGGCTTAAGGCGTCTACGGCTGACAGACGGACATTTTTTCTTTTTTAGCCTTTTTTTGGGTTTACGTGAAATTACAAAATTTCAGAGTAGCAAATTTTTTTTTTAATGTCTGGTCGAACAAAATACTTTATTATTAAAAAATAATAAAGTAAAATAATGAATGAGATATTTTGAACGCTGTTCACTATTCTTTAAAACGTTGAATGAAAAGAATGGAAAAGAAACGTAATTACGAGTACGTATAGTCATTTTTCCTTACCTCTTACAAAAGGGCCACATTTCTCTCTATTTTTACTCGCAACTACAGTTGCATCAGAATAATTCAAGTTTTAAGCTAATTTTAAACTTCTCACTCACACTGCGTTTCAAGTACCATAATAATTAAAATATCATAGCAAAGTAAAAGAGCCGGAGGATGCTGTATAAAAAATACCGCAGTCATGATGGGTAGTACCTGCCCATCTTATGCTACTCTATATTAATATTTTAACTCCTTTTCAATTATACTTGGGAATAACAAAACTCTAGGTATAGTGTGTCCGTCCTTTTATGTAAGCGGTAAGGACAATTTTGTGGCTGTACTCGACGAAAAAGGTTTATTACATTCTTTCACCGTCTGAATACTGATCTCATTTCGTATTAATATCTTAACAAGTTCCGAAGTAATCATGTAATTTTTAAGAACATTTGTATGCAAGCTACCCAAAAAAGTAAATTATCTCGTTTAACGAGATCTCGAGTTGTCACGAGCTTGGGTAAAGGCAAGCACACTAATTTTTTAAGAACATTTGTATGGTATCTACTTGTAACTTTATTTGTGTTTTCAACAATTCCAAACAGTTAAAAATTACTGCGTTTTTAATCTAATAAAGATGTTCAATTTTATGTGGGATAAAAATTAACATCCTGCCAGTAGATCCAGTAGCTTTATTATACAATCAGACTTTCATCTCAATTATCCTGGAAATGATTGCTGACCTCTCCCGTCTTTCAAACTAGAGAATAACCAAGAAATTGTTGATAAGCTATTAATAGTCCCTGGCGGTCCTGATCTGATTGGATATTGATGTATTTATTAGCAAACTTGATTGCACTGCCATGAGATACGTTAACGATAGAAAGGACGATAACAACGTTACAACATGCTTGTCATGCTTTAAATGGTATATTGATCTGATGACTTGAACAGAAAACGCCAATCAAAATGTGCTTTGGTATTTATCAGTGTTAGCGAATTACAAGAACATTCGAATTGTGATTCATGATGTTGTAGGATTTTCTACAGAATACATCCTTTCATATTTTGTCTAGATTGGTATAAGTTTAACCCTGCCAATATTCTTTTGATCAATTTTTTTTATATTATGCGTTTATTAATTTTTTCGACTGATACTTTCTCTATCCACCCGCAATTAGAACAAACCGTTAATAACTTAATAGATGTCACAAAACTAAATAACTTGTTCTAACAGGTCACATAAAACTTGGGAGTGGTATACCCTGATAGTTTCCCATTTGCTTGAGGCTACAAAATTTTATGACTTACAACCATTAAATGCAGCATTATAATTAGTACGGAATGATAAAGTAACCAGGCCCGCAGGATTTAAGGAGGTCAACTGGCCAATTATGTTGTTGTCATTTCGATTTAGAAAATTTTAATGCGTTTTTAGGTAGTTTTACGGTCCAGAGAAGTTCCTTATTGGAACTAAAGGTAAGTGAACAACTCTAAAAGAACACATCATTGAAGTGAGTCATATAGGTGAACTGTAGTTCAATTCGAAAGATGCATAAAAAAATTAAAGCGAATGAAGAGAGGACAAAACTAAACGGAGTGTACAGTACGAACACGGTGAGGAGAGAGGCAGTCTACCAAGCAATCTTCTCGTTTCTTCCGTTTCCGTGTCACGGTGCGAGAAGAATAAGATGACAAAATCGGATAGCGTTGCCTAGATTATTAGTGCGATTATTGAATGCGAATAGTTTTATTGTTATTTCTATTGATTTTAAACGATTTTACTTGAAATCCCTGCGAAACCCCAGATCGTTGACGTTTCAAAAAACGTCATAGGTGATCAAAACGGCGCGACAGGCGGACAAATTTAACGTTTCGTGAAGTTTCAATGTTTAATTTTGAAAAAAATTAAGCGTTTGTTAAATTTGCTGCTGTAATTACCGGAAGAAGCTGAACAAAAGTAATTTAACGTAAATTTAGATGACTGTTCTACATTTTGTGTAATTTAAGGGCGTTAAGATGAGCCACACTCCGAAAGCAGAGGAACGCAAGTGATCCGTTTTCATTAATCGACAATACATTTGAGAGTTACTTCAGAATTCCACGTTTTCATGTTTACTAAGGCACAGAACTTTGCATTATACAAAGGCCGAATTGTTCACTGACACTGACAGCACATCCTCATTTTCTATGTGGAGAAATAATTGTGACGTTTCTTGTGACTGTGGCGCCAGGATACGAAAAAACCATTCGATCACAAGTGCTCACAAAATTTTAGTCACAGCCGATTGTGGCTTGTGATAAGTCACAATATCAGAACATATTTCCTTTAGAATATGGTTACGTCGTTTGTGACCCATCGTATGATGTTCACACACAATTTGATCTCGGTAAATTCTACTCAACTTTAGGTACTTACACCTTCTTATGATGTGAGATGCCTTTTAATTGATTTACACGCGCTTGGTTCGTGTTGAAAGCTTCGCATAATTTTCAATTAGAAATAGTACCTATTGCGTATCGTATTAAGTCCTGTGAATTGCTTTCTTAACTTCCCTTTTATGCCTCCGAGTCACCTTTGAGGCAGCGATCGATTTTTTCCACAGGAATCACATATCAGAATTAATCATTACTCCGTTTCGTGAGTTATTTTAATTCGGTTTCTGATGAAATTGACTTTAGTACAGTCTGTTATAAACAAAACACAAATTTTTTTTTCTCAACTTAAAGTCAATAAAGTTCAACAGTTCACCGAATTCCGGCATCAATAAATCTGGAGTCGTTGAAATATACGAGTATGTCAAAGCAATCCATTCTGATTATTAAATTTAACATTAGCCACTTCCAGATGGCTTATCCTTATCTAGTTGGTTAATGTTAGACAAACTCCCGAAGAGTTTTTGTAGGAAATCAAATTATTATATAATGTCGAATTTGGATTTTTTAATTATGTTTCAAGTGGCTTGAACACTCTAGTTCATAGTTCATATATTTTATTCTTATTATAGTTACATTGCTGATATACAAAATTCATACTCATAGTTTAGAGATTAGGCTGATCTAAAGCCTTTACAACTAAGGTTTGTTTTGGTTGATGCACTTGGCAGTAAGATGTTTGATATTATTCGTGAATTAAGGAAAATTAATGTAAAAAAACCTTATGTATATAATTAACCTAACTTAACCTATCGACTTGAACACTCTAAATTTTTATTTATGCAAAATATAAATTTACTTGTAAGCCATTTTCTTTTCGAAGTTCTGAGGTATAAAATTATACACAAAAAATACAATTGTCTTCTATTTAAAAATAATCAGATAGAAAAAAAGCCAAAAAAAATATGTAAAAACTTTTTACTACATAGTAAAAATTTTTTACTTCTCTCGGAGTAGGCAATTTAGTGCCTGCTCTGATAGTAGTAAAATTACTATTGTCAAATTTCTTTATGCACTCCTGTCATTTCATTGTCAATCAATCGTTAAAAATGTGTAAATTTGCTGCTGGTGCGCGTAAAATTACACACGGTGCGGAAAAACTAATATGTACTACAAAAATGTGATATGTTTATATTTGCTAATTATTATTATTCATTTATTGATAAAATAAATGAATAAGCTTCAAGCGAATGATCGGCAGATAAAATCCCAGACGTATTTTGAAGGGCAAAGGACACAGCAATCGACAATTTGAAAAATGCAATGAGACCATTCAACACATAATATTTGGGAAAAAGCCAGTATATAGGTCAAAAAGGTTAGAAAGTATAAAACACTATACATGTTTATTATATAAATTTAATTTATTTGTTTTAAAGCCACAAACTTCACACACTATAAACATTATTTTCTTTTTAAATTTTAAATCATGCCTTACACTTGACCTCGAAACTAGTGAATTAAACAACGAAGTAGTCAAGTTAATACATATCACAAAAAACAAATTACTACGCTTGAAGTATCAAAATGCGCAATATTATACACAATAACAAATTACTACGCATAGAGTATCAAAACTACATACAAAATGCGTAATTTTATACACAATGATGAATTTTACACATTAAATGTGGAAAATTTCATGCGGGGTTGCAATATTACTACCCAGTAGTAAATTTATGAATTAAATGTGTAAAAATACGTAGTTTTAAGAATTACTTTCAATTTTGTTAAATTTAATGAAAATTCGTAAATTTACTACATCACTGCGGAATATTTTACTGCTTTAAGGATGGTAACTTTCACAAAATTTTTTACTGTGAATTTAATCACTGAAAAATATAAATATAATAGCATAAGTTGAATGTACAACTTTTAATTTATTAAAAAAAACCATCTACCAACATTCTGATTTACCTTAAATTTAACTATTTTTGGGTCAGAAACCGGAAAGCGATTCAAGTGGATGTTCGAAATGCTTACGCCACCATTGCCACCCTTAAACATGAATTTCATTTTTGGATCATTGTCCGGGAGGCGGTCAAAGTCGGAAGTTAACATCGGTTGTTTCGAGGAAGACAGATTTTAGATTTAGTTATTTCAACATTACTAGAATAACTCTTTGTAAGATACAGCTTTCAACATTCATCACTGATTCCTTATACAAACATGGAAATAAATAAACTACCCATGAAAGTAAAAATATCAACAAATACTGAAACCGATTTCTAGCCGAATTTCTCCGGGAAACGTATGCAACCTCATTACACTCCCTTGGGGGTTGAATATCCAAAAATCTCGAAATTAGTTTTTACAGGATTAAGAACAAAGCCCACAGAAGTAAAAAAAATGTACTATCACACTAGACTCATCACCACCAAATCTGAACCAATTTGAAATCTCATCGGATATTATAGTTCTTGCCAAATTTATAAATATTTTTGGAACTTCTTTACGAGTACATCACTACACTGTTTTAAGGTTGAAAAGCAAAAAATCCTGAAAGCGGTTGTTAGGCAACTAGACGAAATTTTTTCCGGTGGAAGTAAAGACATATTCGATATCTAGTCAGTCCTTCAACCCATGTGTACCTCGTTAGGTTTTGAATTTTATAAAAATTTTGAAAATATTTTTTTTAGCCATTTACCTAATGAAACTGTAGAAGTAATATTAATTTAGTATTTAAAAAAATATGACGAAATTCGTGAATATACGTACGAGAATATGCACCTTATTTTCAGTGACAAGTTTAGTTTGGACACCGCCGCATTCCAAAGAGTACATGATTTTTACTTTATTATTTTTTAATAATAAAGTATTTTTATCTAAATTACATTTCTAGTTCAAGTTTTTAGTATAAGCCATTTCAGATATATGAAAACACCCCCTCCCTTTCAACCCCGCATCATACTACGTGACACTACTACAGCTCTACGAAAATTCCAATTTTACGCTATCCATTATTAGCGGTTCTCGAGATAGTAAAATTGAATTTTGCTCCTTTTTTTAAATCGATCAAAATACTTTGCTATATTTAGTTATTAAAGAAGCACAGAGAATAACTCCATATGTAGGTACTATAACATGAATGTTCGGAATGCTGCCAAAGTCTATAGTATGTGAGAGGCACATTTCAAATATGCCCATATATAGAAATATAATAATTTATTATACCTTTATGATATCACTTAATGCCATGCTCGTAACCCACTCAAATTTTAACCCGGTAGCTATTATAGTACTCGAGATACTGTTTATAGTGCCTCAGTCACCCGCTCTTCCTTGACATTACCTTGAAAACTTATTCTCGACACAATACCCTAGTTCAGAGTTATACAGATATTAACCAATCTTCAGCTTTCTATCTTAAGAAACTCTTGAGATATGAAAATAGAAAGTTTTCCCTTACACTCGAACCTCATACTCAACCTCACGGTAATTCACCCTATCGTATAGTCTGACAACTTAATAATAATTTTCTACTTCACATCTTTAGTGGTTTTTCAGATAAGGAGCATCGACGAGAATAAACGTACGACAATATCACCATTGTTCTTATTTTTATACGATGGTAGTAATTTTTTTATGTGTACGCCATTACTTTACCCAGCGGGGAAGCCAACCGCTTCACAAGTAGTTCTCAAGCGCCTATTTCGAAAAGGTTTAAGTGATGACTCTATTCATACTATTTTATTATTGCATATCCACAGAAGTCAGAACTTTACTTTTGTTTACATATAAGAGCTTTATTAGCGTTTTAAAAGAAGGTAGACCAAAGCATAAACAATTCTGTTTATTTTTGTTTAAATATAATAAAGTTTTTCTATTCCAAAAACAACACACCTAATGTTGATTAAACGCATAATTTCCAAATAGTTCTTTTTAATTAATATTAAAATGCTTGTAATATGAAAATAATTAAATTCCCTTTTTAATTAAAACAGAAATAATGAATTTTATTATGCGCCATAAATGAAATGCGCAAAAACCGAGTCTTCTAGTGAATGTGATTGGAAAGCGCTTACATAGAGCTTCTACTGTAAGCGCAAGTAAAATTCGCCGCTGGGTATTCGAATAATATACAAATCGCATGGAGTACATTTAGGTACCTCGAATCTCTAGACGGACGGAGAAGACACTTTGTTTCACTTGTTGATCTCTTTTATGTCTTAAGATTGTTCCGATTTGATGTTTGAATTTGTTTGAGATGAAAATGATATGAAACCTAATCTCCTAGATTTCCAAATTTTAAAAGCAATTATTTTTTGAATGAACTTTTACGCTCGGTTTTGTCTCAAATTTATTTTTAATAAAAGGGTATCTACATATTTCTAAAATGATAAGAAACTATAGATTTTAGTGGTTGAAAAAAAGGAAAAAAATTTCTGTTTTAAAAACTCGTGGGTTTGGATGCTCTGGTCTTCCTTTTCAACCAAACAACAGAGAAGAATTAGGACCAAGGATTCTGCTTATTCGGAAGCTGGACAGGTATACAAAATATGAAGCGACTCCTCTTTATTCTCATCCATAAAGCTTTTGCCGGAATCCTTTAAAAAGTGTCTGAATAACATAAACTCTTGATAGTTATACACGACAGGTACACAGTCCGTTTTTCCAAGTGCACATTACACTTTTATTTACACTACACTCTTCTCGTGTACTGCACTTCGTGCAGATGTAGACCAATTTTAACCTGGCAAAAAGAACACATTAATGCAGAAACGTGACAGTCAACCTTTTTTATTTACTTGATTCTTCAAATTCTGGCAAAACAAATATTGTATATTACTATACCACCTCGATGCAAGAGTTCAAACAAAACAGAAATTAACTGAATGCTAAAAGTCGTATGTACCTTCATACAGTCATCAAGTTTACCAGGTGCGATTGTTCAGTTTCTTACACCTGCTCTCGAGGAGGTTCACTTTCTACACTTTTTAAACTACACTCGCCAAAAAGAACAGAATGTGTAGATGTTCTGTGCTAGTATAGATATTGTAGCAAAGAACGAAACTATTGCTATAAAATTTGGAGCAGGATAAAGTGGATACCTTAGAAGTTCTCCATATTTAACTAAAGCCAATTTCATCACGAGTTTATAGTCTAGAAAAAATCTGTAGAGCATTATAAGTTTAATCCAGCCGAAAAGTATGTAACGTACCCTCGGATGAAGATGATATCTCCAGAACGGCTTGTCCTAGGATTTTGAAATTTGAAATCAAAAAATTAGTAAGGCTAAGTTCGTGAACGACAAAGTCGTTATTGACGGATAACTCCAGACACTTCAAGCTAAAAATTGAAAATGTTGCACAATTTAATATTTCGTTTGTTGCAGATAGGGGAATTGGAATAAAAAAATTAAGTGAGCCCTTCGAGTAGCTGCCATACAAACTTCCTTTCCATTTATCTTTCAAAAACTGACTATAGCTCGAGAAATTGGCAAGCCACGAAGTCGAAATTTTACAGGAATTAATTTTGAGTTAAAACTAAGATCGAGTTTGCCTTCACTCTTTCGGACAGTTCTTATACAAAAGTCTGTAAAACACATATCCATGAGAATAGGTCAATGGTACTTCAAAACGCTTTAAGCTAGGAATTTGAAATTTTGTACAAGTTAATTTTTCAATGGTGCCAGGTTAAGGGATAAATGTGCTAAAAATCAAGTGTGCCCTTCCTACAGGAGCCATGTAAGAGTCCATGAAAATCGAAAATATTTCATACCAAAAGTTGCCTAAAGTTCCAATGTCCGTCTGTCCGCCGTAGATGCCGCACGCAGATTGTCGTATACCGCGCTCAAAACTTTAGATTACAAAATCATTCGAACCAATTGTATCAGGAAAATTAAATTTGGTTCCTGGATGTAGGATTACAAATGGAGACTACTGAATGTAAAATTTTTGCGAAGAGGTGGAGCAGCCAGCCATTTCGCAGATTGCCGTTTTTCAAAAAAATTAATTCTTATATTTCAAGAACCGTACCAAATATGATCTAAGAAAATTTACAGAAGTAAGGCAGAAGTAGAGCTCTAGCTGGGGAAGCAATTTTGGGGGTGCAGGTGTAGGGAGTGATGCTGGAAAAGGGTGGAAAAAAATTCTGATTTTTGTTTCTCCAAAAGCGAAAAGGATTGGAAGCTAAAAATTAAATACTGTATAAGGGACTATAGTGGCATCCTAGTCTAATAAAATTTTTAATAGCGCGATAGCAAGGTACGGAGTGGGGATGGTTTTTAAAAACCCCTCCCTAAGAGGGTGTAAAATTATTGTGTACGTTTGTACGAATTCCGACGTATCATTTAGGTCTGATCTCTGATGAGATATCGAATTGTTTTTTACTTTAACGGGCTTTCTATACTTTCTATAAAATCGGTTACACAATTTTTACTTTATTATTTTCTAATAATACAGTATTGTGATCGATTTTTAAAAAAAAAATTGCTACCCTGAAAAATTTTTTTTTCACGTTTCATGACTAGGAGACACGAAAAAAGCAAAAAAAAATGGCAGTCCATTTGTCCGCCGTACGCAAAATCGTTTGAAGGCTCGTAGCTCCCAAATGGTTTAAGATAAATTGAATTTTTTTCTGAATAGACTGGGTAGGCTCCTTGAAGAGACCAAATTCTGAGGGGTGAAGGTATGATGAGGGGGAGGAGGGGAAAGCGTTTTAGACGAAAAATTTTGGTTTTTAGATCTCAGCAACCGCTTATGCTAGGAGGCTGAAACTTGGAATTTATATAGAGCTTTGATAGTGGACCCATTTGTATAAAAATTATGAATAAGGGTAAGGGGGTGTGGGAGTGAGGGGGAAAACAATGCGTCCGAAACGCAAAAAAGCTGAGATTGACACATTCTAAAATCCATATCTCCTAAACGGTTAATGTTACAAAATTGAAACTTAATGAATATCTGTAAGTATACTAGGAGAATAGGTCGGAAATAAATTTTTGAGTTGGGGCTGTGGCGTACGGGGGTGGGGGTGAAAAACTTTAGATTATGATATCTCACGAATCAATTGCACTAGATAAATAAAATTCGGTTTGTGTATAAAGGTTGACAAATGAAGTTTGCTGAAAGTAAAATTTTTCAAGGGGGCGGTGGAGCATGGAATTGGAGGGGATATGAATTTTTGTAAAAAAAATCACGTCACATATCTCAAGAACCGTGTAAGAAAGATGCTTAAAATTTTTACCAGAAGTAGGCCTAATAGACTGCTAGTAGGAAAAATATTTTGAGGGTGTGGGTGTAGAGGGTGAGGGTGGGGGAGGGTGAAAAGGAAAAGGTTCCGATTTTTATATCTCGAGAACCTATAATGATATAAAGCTGAAACTTGTTATTTAGATAGAGCTATAGTAGAAAAAGAGCTATAGTTGGAAAAATATAATTTTTCATAGGGGTAGTATGGTACGTGGGTGAAGGCTGTTTTTCCTATCTATACAAAGTTGAAACTCGGCATGTGTATGTAAATTAACTAGAAAAGTAATTTAGATAAAAAAAAAATTCAAATATCCATTGGCGTTTGGAAGGGGGGCAAAAAAAATGATCAGTAAAAATGGAATGCATGTATTTTCACGATTTTCGTCATATCCATTAGATCTTCCCAGATATTAAATTCATTTTTATTCTACGGCTTCTTCATATAAATACCCAGAAAGAGTTTTTAGGATTTTTTTAAATTCTACCCCTACGGCGGTGTAAAGGGATTGTATACTTTTTCACGAATTCTGCCATATCCCCAGGTCTAATTAAATTTCAACTGACTTTTCACTTTCACGGGATTGCGTAATAATCGCCTAGAACTCGTTTTTCAGTTTTTTCCTTTTTCAGCCTCTGAGAGGGTATAAATGGGTTGAACACGTTTTCACGAATTCCGTCATTTCTTTTTGAAGTGATAATAAATTGAATTGTTTTTACTTTCTCGTTCTGTCTTCATATTTATTTATTAACTCCTTTCAGGATTTTTGGATATTCAACACCCAAGTGGGTGTAAGGAGGTTGCATATGTTTTCACAGATTCCTACATATTGCCTAGATCTGATGATATATCGAATCCATTTTTACTTCCTAAGGTTTCCTATATAAGCGCCAAAAGGTCAATTTCAGTATTTTTAGATATTCAATCCTTTGTATGGTTTTCAAAGCTTCGACATATTTCTTAGGTTTGATGAGATATTCAATCGCTTTTCACTTCCACAGACTTGTTATATAATCGCCTACAAACCCATTTCTCAATTTTTGGATATTCAACCCCCAAGGGTTTGCATATGTTTTCACAATTTTTGCCATCCCTTAGTTCTGATGAGATATAAAATTGGTTATTACGACATTTGATGTAATGACCTAAAAACTAATTTCAATATTTTTCGAATTTCAAGAACCAAGAGGGTGTAATGGGTTTGCTTACGTTTTCACAAATTTTTCAAAATTCGTCGTGTCTCATGAGATATCACATTGCTTCTTATGAAATCGTTTAAAAACCTGTTTCACAATTTTTTCGCAATTCAAATCCGAAGTGGATGTAATGGGTTTGTATACGTTTTAACAATTCGTCATATCTCTTAAGTCTGATAAGGTAACAAATTCGTTTTTACTTCTTTTGGTGTACATAATATACCGAAATTTGAATTATCTACACGTCCTTTTTCAATGTCTATTTTAAATTACAATCTCTATTTTAAATATATTTATTTTAAGAACAAAATTACCTTTCCAAAAACTGTCATAATCTCGAAACAACTGATGATATACTCCGACTTTGACCGCTCCCGAACTTTGACCCGAAAAATAATAAAGTTTCGCCCAGATTTTACTTTATTATTTTTTAATAATAAAGTATTTATTTTGTTTATACTGGAAAACTTAGAAATTTTTGAAATGATAATTTATCTAAAGTTCCCACATACGAAATTTAAATCGGGAGATTTCGTCCTTTTCTTTTGTGTGGCAACCATAGGATAGTCCCTAAAAAAGAGAAACATTCGCACTCCTTATTTTCTTTTATCTCTAACTACAATGTAAATCGGAGTTCAGTATTTCATCTATGTAGAGTATTGTGCGATTACCTATCGTGCTTGCGGTATGTGTTTTTAATCGTAGCAGACCAATTTCAATGTAACTTTCAATTAAATACATAGGCTCAAGTTCTCGTATAATTGATAAGGTTATGCTTTGCTTGGAAAACTGTCTTAAGGCAATTATGTAATAACATTTCACACGTAGTATGTTTGCTTTAGAGAAATGCACTGAGATTACCTTATCTTAAGGGAACTTCAAAAAAAAAATCAATGCTGCTATTCTCAATGGTTTCCTGCGACGAGGTACCCATTTGTTCAAACCATTCTTAGGACATATTCTTTCAATACCGTGATAAGAAAGAAGAGATTGCTGATGAATTAAAATGTAAATCTCAAGTAGATCAAGGCCGTAGCCAGAAACAAATTGGGGGTGGGGGAGGGAGTAGGTATAGAGTTCGGTAAAAAAAAAATATCATCCCTCTTAGATATTTTTAAAATATTATCCCTCTTAGATATTCTTAAATGAATCTGGTGCTGAAAAACGCGGATATATGCATGAGGGGCTAGAGGCGATACAAATCCTTACGTGTGAGTGTTTTTCAATTCAATAGATAAAGAAAGGAAGGTTGATTTGAAGTACTTTGAATTCTTTGGGAATTTAGGGGGGGGGGGGAGGGGGTCCGAACCCTGTCGACCCTCCCTCCCTGGCTACGGCCTTGAACAGTAACAGAAACGGTTTGCAGAACCCGGTTTTCACTTATTAGCTGCACTTTATTAAAGAAAAAGAATTGCTCAGTTTCTAAACTGATTAAAACTACAATAGATAATTTCAAAAGTATTTAAGTTAGAGGAGTAAATTTTCGCTCATATGAAAGGCCAAAAAAGGGGCTTTTATAACGCCAAGGAAAATAGTTAGTTCAATCAACCCGTATTTTAGTCATGTGACCGCGAACCAAAATTTTTCTTCTGGAACGTTACAAAAGAATGGTAAGGACCATGATGACAGTACGGGCATTTATTTGGATGGGTGTTTTACACAGTTTTTCTACCATAACTTTTTTATTATAAACTTTACATACAGCATTGTTTCTTATTATATTATTAGATAAAATAAACGGAAACCCCTTGTCGCTTAGAAATATATTTTCCGTCCATCTATCCATAAAAACAATTCTAGTTGGCATCGTATTTCATAAATTTATTTTCCAATCACACTTTAACCCGATTTCAAATCTCTTCCAGATTCAATTTGATATCAATGCTCCGTTCTTGAGATATCACCCCCGCACTTTACGTCGCCAAAAATAATGCGAGTTTGTAAATTTTTCATTGAATTCGAAAAGTGATGTCTTGTGGCAACGACGACGACTACGACGGCTGGAACAATGCCTCCCATTAAATCGCTCTCAAGGACTTCAAACCTATTCCCAAATATTTCGAGTCTCGCTTACGCTGGATGACGAACGGTGAACAATAACGTTGTGTGGAAAATGTGGCTTGAATCCACCCCCTACAGGACATGAAAGACGGAAAAGTTAGAAACCGCCAGTTGAGTCTGTTGGGGGCGGGAGAGAAGTGAAAATTTCCCAGAGGTGAAATGTAGGCGAAAGGTGTATGTGGGACTATTTCAGATCGATATTAGTAAATGGGGCAGAATGTTGGCTTCTCCAGGTGTGTACCGACCACTCCGGTGGGGTTTAGGTCGATTAACTACGTGGGTCTTTCGGTACCAGTAATTGACCGGCAAAATGTCTGGAGGGTGCCCAGGTGCGAAGGTTTTATGTTCGAAGCGCCAGTGTATGATGTAGTCGAACACGTTATGGAAACTCCCTTGCCTTAACGAGATTGAAATTCGGCGAAAAGGTAAATCTGCCGCAAGGATGTTGATGATACTTTTAGTATGTTCCATAAGTGATGGGTTTTCTTCTAAGATTGAGCGCCTTATCCATTGAATTTTAAATTTGAATTTATTTTACGACTGAACTTTTGCATAGTTACGCAAAAACGTGAAGCGAAAGTCGTATCTAGATTCTAGACCGTATCTTGAAACGTAATTCTGAATATCTCCTTGCTCATTCTCTTCCAGAACTCTGGGACATGGTCAGACAAATAATTTCAAATTTACTGAAAGAAACTTTACAAAGTTGTGTCTTTCTCCATCCGAAGGTAAGTTTACAGTATAGTCTTTCATTGACTGCTCCAGAAGTGCTTCTGTACCATGTTATTCTTGTTCTGGCCTAAAGATTATGCAGTCGGAAAGAGTCTGGTTCGGTTTGTGTGCATCAGTTAATAGTTCAGTGAGCTGGGAAGTTGTACTTCTTGAGTATAACATTCAAGGAGACTTAAAATGAAGAAAATACTGAAAGTTTTAAGTTGACTGCAAACGAAATAGTGTCAAAAACATACTCAAGTAATAAACAATTTTTGTATCTGTCGCTGTACTTTTCTAGTCTAATGGAAACTTTCAACAAGTTTCCACTTCTGAATAGAGTAAACAAACTTCAGCAGTCACAACCAGAACGTCCTGGTTGTATTTTCCTTATTTTCGAATAGACGACAAGGCGGTGAATGTCATGCAATACTGTTTCCATACATGGGGTATGCTATGGGAGTGCTTACCCTTAATTGTAACGAATCCTAGAATAACATCACCAACTGCACGCATTCTCGCTATCAGCCAATTGTTCAAGCCTTACCAACAACAAATTCTATCAAATTTCACTTGGCATCCCTTAGTTACTTATTAATGACCGCGGGAAAATGTTTTTATGCCAAGGAATGGTCTTGTCTAGCCCCAAGTACGCAGTATAATCCAATGCCACATAGTAGCAATATCTAATGATGGACAGATAGGATAAGTATTAGGGTGAAATGGTCTTAATCACGATATGTACCTACTGCTACTTTGTAGCTAATACACCAGTTTGTGCAATAAAAGCAACCCGAATTTGTAGTAGGATTTCGTGCAGGAATTATCCATCAGACTCCGTGTCTCGGTAATTTCCCAGCAGAAAAGTCTGGGGTAGCAATTTTTTTTTAGAGTTTATGTTCGTGTTTATTGTGTTCCATTTGAAGCAACTAATTATGACGAACTTTTACGGAGTGATTTGGTTTTTGTGCAAATAGACATTAGGCGATTGATTAATGATAAACAAATTGATTAATAATGTATGTACTTATTACGTAATATATCAGCAGTGGACAAATTGAAGATACTCGTATGAGGTTCAAGAAAACATTTTGTTTTTTGATGTCTTAACACTCTTTTAATTGCAAAGTTTGGATGTGGGGAAGTGATAAGAAGGAATAAACTACTGTAGTTTAAGTGAATATTTCGTGTGGTTTCCATACAAAAGTTTTTGTGAATTTATCGTACTTCCAATCATTTTATCAGTTGTGATTTAAAATTTTATGATAAATAAAAGGTGTTACAATAACTCGTTCCAACGTTTATTATAAACCACGCATAAACGCCAAATATTTCTTGGCATCTGTTTTGATATTTTGGTGGTTCAATCTTTGGCAAATTGCCTACTGAAAATTTAAAGCGCCTTACGTTCGCCAATTGGATGCATGAGCGAAACCTATTGGACAATGGATTTGCGACCAAAATCTTCTTTTCTGACCGACGATTGCCTTTCCTGTAATGTTAGGTATAACTGGAGGGTGGCCTCGTCCCATGATGAGTCGATAGACTTGGTGTTGTTAAGCGTTCTTTTTAACGCGTTTAACGCTTTGTCCCCAATTTTTACATCGTTCATATCTGCTGTTCGATGGACCAAAATGTTGCAGCGAACTTGTTTAAATTATTTTAAACTCGCGATGAACACAACTGCAGCGGATTTACGTGGATAAAAAGAAGTGTGAAAAAAGTGAAACGCCACATTCAGATTGATCGATAGATTGGTCTATTTTTATACTCTAGATGAAATCATATTGAGTATTATAAGTTTAATCCAGCCCAAAAGTTTTTAACGCATAGAACCAAGCCTCGGACGAAAAAAAGTTATATATTATATTTTGTTTATTTGTGCCCAAAAACCTCAAATCCGCTTGACGTCCGTCCGTCCGTCTGTCCGTGAACACGATAACTCAAGAACGCCTTCACCTAGGATCTTGAAATTTTGAATCTGGATGTTTGGTTGAATTTGTAAGGCTAAGTTCGTTAACGGGCAAAATCGTCCTACTCCTTCGGGTAGCTGCCATACAAAATGTCCTTAAAACACGTGTTCAAGAGTATTGGTCGATAACTTCAGAAGGGTTTAAGCTACGACATTGAAATTTTGTATGCGTTATTTTTCCAATAGTTGGAGCTAAATATATGATTATGAAGAAAATCCTGTTAGTCCTTCGTGTAGCTGCCATACAAATATCCTGTCAAAATGTATTCACTTAATTTACGAAACTCACTATAACTCAAGTAATCTTTTAGCTACGAATTCAAAATTTTGTACAAATTAGTTTTGAGTGAAATGGAAGTTCGAGTTTACTAGTCAGCGAAATCCTTTTACTCCTTGTGGTAGCTGCCATACAAAATGTCCTTAAAACACGTGTTTAAGAATATTGGCCGGTAACTTCAGAAGGGTTTAAGCTACGTCTTTGAAATTTTGTATGTGTTATTTTTTTTAATAGTTGGAGCTAAATATATGATTATGAAGAAAATCCCATTAGTCCTTCGTGTAGCTGCCATACAAATATCCTGTCAAAACGTCTTCACTTAATTTACGGAACTTACTATAACTCAAGTAATCTTTTAGCTATGAATTGGAAATTTTGTACAAATTAGTTTTGAGTAAAAACGAAGTTCAAGTTTACTAATCAGCGAAATCCTTTTACTCATTCTGATAGCTGCCATACAAAATGTCCTTAAGACACGTGTTCAACAATATTTTTCGATACCTTTTGAACGCTTCAAGCTACGAATTTGAAATTTTGTACACGTTCATTTTTAAATGGTTCCAAGGAAAAGGATAAATATGTAAGAAATCGAGTGAGTCCTTCCTGCACCTCTCATGTAAAAGTTCTTCAAAAAGGACATTTTTGTTTGATGACTTACCCAGTTTAAGATATGAAATTAAACACTGAATATTGTCTTTTAGGTTTGAGTAGCAATCTAATTGCAGTCCTTAATAAAGGACATACAACATGCACACACGTAATTCTACCTTATCCCCAACTACAATATAAATCGAAGTTCAGTATTCATCTAGATCGTGACTGCAGTATGTTTCTTCTCATAGGTTGGCAAAACATTACGCGTTACCATTTTAACTCCAGCGGTTGGCGTGAACAGAGGCTCATTTCCATCTCAGTGGCTACGTCAACAAGCAGAATTGCAGAATATGGTCTGATGAAAATCCAAGGGCACTCGTTGAAAAGCCAATGCATCCACAAAAAGTCACTGTGTGGTGTGTATTTTGCTCTGGAGGAGTGATTGGCTTGTTTTTCTTCGAAAATGCAGCTGGCAACTCTGTCACAGTGAACGGGGAGCGGTACCGTGCCATGATTACCGACTTCTTGTGGCCAATATTGGATAATTATGACATCGACGACATGTGGTTCCAGCAAGATGATGCGACGTGCCGTACAGCCAACGCAACAATGGAATTATTTCAGGAGAAGTTCCCGGGCGAATAATCTCCAGAAACAGCGAAATCAATTGGCCACCGAGATCATGCGATTTGACTCTGTTGGACTTCTTTCTTTACGGTTATCTCAAAAACCAGGTTTACGCCGATAAAACCACCACCATTCAATAACTGAAGGGTGAGATAACAATCCATATGGGTCTAATTGAGGAGCAGTTATGCCGTGATGTCATCAAAAATTTGGACAAATGGGTCGAGGTTTACCGTAGGAGCCGTGTCGAGCATTTGAGTTATATGTACATATTCTTTTCCATACTTAATTACCAAAGACCAAATAACATTTTTTAATAAAAGTCTCAGAATTTTTCACACATGCCTATACTACAACTTGCGTCTAACTTCCGCATCACTTCGAAATTAGAGGTGTTCGTAAAAGCCACACACATTCAATTTGTCGCCGATTTGTGGAATGCATTAAATCTGTGGTTTGTCAAAGTGGCCACAAAACTTTGTCGTCGAAAGTTAAATTTGCGTAAATAATTAAACGCAAAACTCGTTAGCTTTTCACACTACTCGAACGAATCAAACAGTGAGAGCATGCAAGCAGGACTCGTAAATGAACTACTACTAGCGACATACTCGTATCACATATCTACACATTGTCATTAATGTTTTGCATCAGATAGTCCGCAAATTGGCATTTCCTGCTATCATCTCCCAAACCACTTAATACAATTTAATTCGTTTGCCGCAGCGAGAAGTATTAGTGGTCATGGCGTGTCAACATTGGGGTTCACCTCTGGCTTATAGCGATTTACGAGTATATCGTATTTACGTACTAAGATGTCTTAAATCTTAAAGCCTTAGTGTCGATTTGATCATCGAATAGTAACCGATCCTAATTGTGTATAATTACTTGTCAGCTTTGCGTACGCCTAAATTGTTTTTCACATTTACATCTGACAAATTTTAATTTTTGTTTTATTCATTAAAAACGCTTTAAGTCTACTCTCTTGTTGACTTCATCAGTTGTCATGCAAATAGTCAAGACACCAACCAAAATTTAATTGGGTCCGAAATTTGATGTTATAACAAGAAGTAAAAGTCCTTAGTACTCGTACAACCACTAATATGTATACCTCAGGACTCGTTTTTTCGTAGCTTAATAAGAATTGTAATTTTTCCTAGCATCCAAGACATATTTAATTATATTCTCACAAATTTTTATCAATTTATTCCAGACATTAAGCCACCGTGAAGTCATCAAAGTAACATCAGACGACGGCCATCATGCCGTCTTTTAAAACCCTTGGAGCGACTTATGCGCTCCTTGGGCTTATAGGACTAATTGACTATGGTCGAGTGATGGGTCAGCAAAGTCCACCCCAGACATGTCCTTCAATAGGCGAAATTTCACCTTGCGTGTGCACCGTCAAGAAAAATGGACTGGATATTTTGTGCGAGGCCACCGATCTTCAGCACATCAACAAGGCCATGGACGTTTTGAAAGGAAAGAGTCCTATCATCTTCTACTTAAAACTCCGACATAATAACTTGCCGAAGCTCCAAGGATTTTTATTCTTAGCTTTGGACATTCGTCACCTAACGATACACAATAGTAGTTTAGCAGCAATTGAGGAAACCGCACTGAGTTCATTGGGTAAGTACAGTAACAGCTCTTAGTTTTTTTCAGAACTTCCTAAATTAAAACATATAAATATTTAAGTAAGCATAAGTAAGCATCATGTAGAAGAAAACCATTCGATTTCCAATTTGACCTAATAGATATTGCGAGATTCGTGAAAACAAATACCTTGAACATCTGAAGACACCCAACAATATCTAGGCGTTTGAATAAAGAACATGCGGAAGTAAAAACTAATTGAATATCTCATCAGACCTAAAAGATATAGCGGAAGTCGTGAAAATGTATTCAACGCCTTTAAACCCTCTTAGGGATCCTTTTATAAATTTTTAGGCGATTATAAAAAAATCCCGCTGTGGATATCTCATCGAAGAAATATATATTTTGAAATTCGAAATTTAGAGGTTGAATATCGAGAAATCATGAAACCGGTTTTTAATCGTTAAGATAAAAAGACCGTAGAAGTAAAACCAATTAAAAAGGCCTAAAAGATATTACGAAATTCGTGAAAATATATGCACTCTCTTTTCCCTGACCTTTTTTTGTCGCTCTTTCTCTAGAAAGGATTGCACTAGTAAGTTGATAGGTACTTAGTACATGCACGTTATGTTTTTGTGTAAAGCTGCTTACTGATTAGTTTGAGTTTTTGCCACTTTTGGAGCTGCAGTATGCATAGATGCTAAGAAATAACAACCTTATTCTGAAAATACAGCTTGGAGAAAAGCCAGAAGTCACAGGGAGCGAGGTTTAGAGAGCAGGCAGGTTGGCGAACCGCAAGTGTGTTGTTTTTGGCTGTAAAAGCTTGAATCATGGGTGGGTTATCGTGATTAAGTTGCCAGCTACAATTTACCCACAGGTCCGGCCATTTGCGTCTCACTGCATCACGAAGGCGACGGATAACCTCTCGTTCCTTGACGATAGTCGTGCCGTATAGGCCGTACTCATGATGAACCACGCTGGTGGAGTCAGTAAAGACGCTCAGCACGACTTTCCTGCGGACCTACTTTTCTTTTTTGGCTTCGGGGATGTTGTATGATTCCATTGTGATAACTGAACCTTGGTTTCACGGTCGTACCCATAATTCCAGTGATCACTGTATTGAGAAATCTGAGATCACTGTTCACAGTCTCTACATGTCCTGTGCGATCTCCAAACGAAGTTACTTCTGCTCAATTATCAGCAACTTCTGCACAAACTTTACTGAGATCGTCCAGAGAGTTAAAATGAAAAAAATGGAAGAAATGGATCGATCCAACACCCATGATCAGCTCGTCTGCGAGTTCTCTGACCACTAGTTGATGATTTTGCATCTCCAGGGTCCTTACTTGATTAATGACAACCTCATTTTTGGATGATGAGGGCCTACCAGAATGTGCTTCACTTTTCACTGATTAGCAGCCATTTTTGAAGCGGTTGTACCATTCCTCTGTCTGTGTAGTGCCCTTCGCTTCATCCCCAAACACTTATTTAATTTTGCGGATTCTTTCCACTTGAGAATCCTCAAGCTTTCGACAAAATTGATGCAGTAACGTTGTTCAATTTTTTCTATCATTTGAATACCAGGTAAAAGTAAGTAAGGCTGAGAAATGTGAGTGAGTGGTAACTTCACCTAATTTTACAGCATTGAAACATATAATTACACTAATTATCATATTAACAGCCGAACGCTAGCGTCAGGGTTCAAGAAGTCCAATCATTGTCTGATCCTTTTTCGTTTTTCATTACTGCGATTAACTTTAATAGAACATAAACTTGAACAGAAAACGACTTCCTTGTGTAATATACCTGTCCCGTACGAGATCTATTAACTAACCCCCTAATACCACATAAACTGAACTTTTCATCCCTGTTGCTTGGATATTTATGCCTCATTGATCTACGGAACCGACGAGCCGACATGTAAAGGTCAAACCCTTTTCGAACTACGAAAAAAACAAGAAATTTGACTGTTCCAGACGTTACTCGACTTAATACATCAACGTCGAATGTCGACCTGAAATTACTTTCAGACTGGAGAAATGCGATAAATAAAGTAGTCTACAGAGTTTCCAGACCGTAGCGAAAACTCTATAAAACATGGCGTTTATACTCCAAATACAGTGGTCCTCTTAAAGGACGAATAGGGAAAACTTTAATGTCTTTAATACTGAAGGAAATTGCAGTAAATTTATTAAATATGCATGGAATCGTTTCGTAGGTAAGTACATCGCCCCACCTACAAATATCCAAAGGGTTAATTTCTGTCTCTAGTTCGGGTCCAACAAAGTTTAATAACTGAGTTAACGTATTGCATAAACTTCCTCTTTCACGTGAAAGGATAAATTTTGTCGTTACGCTTGGTAGTCGCATGAGAAACTTTACCAGACTGAACGTAAGTTGCAGCTATTTACCTGCATGGAATCTTTTTCACTTATAATAGCCACCCACATCATGTCCACATGTTTTATGCGATTTGAGCCGCAAGCAGTATTAGGAAGTCCTTTGACGGTATTTCTAAAACATTTCACCAACATAGTTGCTGGCTCTCTAGTTCAGACTTTAACAATACAGCGTATAGTTCAGTAAGGTTTAGAGATGGGAAGGTTGAGGAATCGGATGTGGCAGTGTTAATCAGTTTTTGTGGCACTGGCTGTGATGGGAGCTACCATCAGAACAGCAAAGTTGCCTACAACAAATAAACTACTATTTGGTGGCTCAGATGACATTAGAGAATGTAGACAGAACTTATGTGCTTAATTCCTCAGAAGTGACCCTATTAAAAATTTCGCACTGTTCATGATTTATATTAATATTTCGAAACCAACTGGAACTGAAAAAATCTGCCAATAGTCTGTGCGCAACGTTATTATTTTTTGGGTAGAGATGCGGTGTAGGTTACTATGCGACTGACAACCTAAAAAATAACGTTCCAAATAGCCTCCTGGTTATTCTATCTAGACGCTTATATAAAGATTTGATTAATTTGATAACTCGACATGGCTAAAAGATATAACGAAATTCGTGAAAATGTGTAAAAGAAACCCTTTGTACGCCAATGAAAATCTGATTTTTTTTGCTTTGATTACTCCTGTAGTAAATCTACATATACGTACTAACT
Organism: Beris morrisii; assembly: GCA_951812415.1. Taxonomy (NCBI): domain Eukaryota; kingdom Metazoa; phylum Arthropoda; class Insecta; order Diptera; family Stratiomyidae; genus Beris; species Beris morrisii. The sequence continues at coordinate 140,725,098 of OX638311.1, forward strand.
TTTAACTTTCCAGCATAAGCCGTGTTTGAGATATAAAAAACCACCCCCATATTTTACTACCTGTATCAAAATTTTCGTATTTTTCAAGGATACCTCCATAGTGGCTCTATACTCGTATAGTCGTCAAGTTTAGCATTATATTTGTAATTCTCGTGTCGACATCCAGATGAGTTTCTGCCCCGTGGCGCTGACTCCGTAACCTCGCTGTAAACTGAAAAAGGAATTGCGAAAAAATGTGGTGGCAGTAAAACTCACTTACCAGATGGAAATAGCTGATAGGCGGAAGAATCAGGAAACCAAAACTTGAGTGTGTCCATGGACGAATTTTTAAATGCAACGATATTTGTCTACGCTCCCCAGGGCGACCATGGGAAAACCTGGGAAATTGCTGTAGCAAAAAAAAATGCAATAATAGGTGCGATAGACACTGTGCTTGAACAAGCCAGCCAACCGAGACGGATACAGTAGGAGCCTCTAAAGTAACTTCTCAACGGTGGTACACTGAAAGCCCACCGGAACAAGCTATGTGTCCATTCCACACACTTTTATCATGTCATCGGATCAACAAGCGCCATCTTAGGACGGTCGTGTTTCCAGCGAATTGTCTCATCGTAATTTCCGTACTTACGAATTAACGCGTTTGAGTCATCTGATGACGCATTGAAAAACCTCAAAGCACTTTCTTTGAGAAAGTGTCCCTTATTGTCGGAAGTTTAGCCTCCCGATGCAGCTGGGGTATTCCTGACGAACCAAGGAGCACTCAGAGGCCCGGTATTTCAATATAAAGTTAACTTGAGTGGTTTTGATTAACTGATAGTTAAAATAATTTTCCGTAGTTCAATATCAGATAACCTACAAAGTGTTAGTAAAAGTTAACTCATACTTCAGGCATCAGTTAACTTCTGCTTATATTACACTGACAGTTGACAGTTGATAACCTTAAAAATTTTGAAGTAATTTCTAAATTGACTGTAAACAATTACTGTTTGTTGAATTTATTTATTATCGATAAACTGTTAAGTATACTTACTTGCTTAAACTGTTAAGTATACTCACTTACTTACAATTTATAAACTTGAAACCAAACGTTTTTGGAAATACGCTTAACAAGTTAACTGTCAGTTAACTTATTGGCATTATTTTTTGATGAATGCTTTCACAGTACATGTTGAAATGGAAATACAGTATTGAACCCGGAAAACTTGTATTTTCATTATTGGCATTAGTTACGAAACTGAGAAGTTAACTTCACATTGAAATACCGGGCCAGAGAATCGGTCTGGGGTATCGATTTGTTGAACCTGTAAACGCGAAATTGTGTTTTGGCCGCGTGGCTCCATGCCTTAGACCCATAACACATGGTCGGCCTAAAGATTGCCTTCTATATGCATGGTGATAATTTACTACGACCATTGTTCAAGGGGTAGAGGAGCGTGGAGGCCATATTGGATTTGTCCAGGACCGTTTGAATATGAAGGCTAAAAGTCAGTTTCTTGTCTAATTTGACACCTAGATACTTTACGACTCGTTTCCAAAGGATTTTGTCCCCGAAAATGGTTATATGATCATGAAGAGGTTTCTTCCGTTTCGCAAAGAGTATGGCCTCACTTTTGCTCGGATTAACATTTTCCTATTTGATGTCTTCCATAATTTGTTCATCTTTCTCACAGAACATTCGCAATTAATTACCCATTAAATAAATGTCCTGAAATTAAGTAATGACAAATAATTATTATAGCTTCTACAACAAAATGTGGACCATTAATTTGCGAAATATAAAAGCGCTTTCAACAATAGGAATTACATAATTGGACTAAGAATACTGATGTGAAATAATCCAATGTAACTTACTTCAGCCTTTTGTCTTATCGTATGGAGTGGCATTAATAGAATACAAAAGTAGGTATTACTCTCCGTCTTGGGGTTATTTTAATGGACATTGCGAAAATTATTATTCTTCAACGTTGCGTCAATCAATCAAATATACGATTCGACGTCACGTACTATTAACACAATGTGTTGTGTGTAGAACAATTCCAAAAATATAGGTACATACCATACATAATTACATAATTTCACATAGTAATCTGTACCGTATCTCAGCATTAATGTAGAATTGTAGTGAACGCATCGCGCGCTCGTTAAGCGATGCGACGCGATGATAGCTGATGTATATTAGTGAGTGCAACCAGCTACAATGATATTGTATCCCAAAAAAAGTTATGTTTCGAAAAATAGAACGTCTTTCAGATAATGTTTAAGTATATTCGAGATTTCTTGAATAGTGTGACTGGTATATTGAGCCTGAATCGATATTTGAAATCGAATCGATCTCGAAACTTCTTCATTTGCTTTCCATATTAATTCGAGATTACCAAGGCATTTAGCACTCATCCCAGAACTATATAGGACCACTCATATGTAGGTTTATTGCCGATTCAAGATTGGAAATCGTGGTTGCCTATCTCGTTTTCGCAGCTTCTGTCTCTTTCATTTGCGAAACGATAATTATCCGAAAACTGCAGTCACGATCGGCTGCAAGCCAATCGTATGATACTCTAGATGAAATACTAAACTCCGATTTATATTGTAGTTTGGGATTAAGTAAAATAAGGAGTGCGCATGTAGTTTGTACTTTATTAAGGACTCTTATTTGTACTCGAAACTAAAAGACAAAGACCAGTGTACAATTTCATATCTGGAACTAGGTGAGTCACTGAAAATAAAATTTTCCCTTTTCAAGTACTTTCACATGTGAGGAGCAAGAAGGACTCATTAAATTTCAAGCATATTTATCCCTTTACTGGAAACCATTTAAAAATTAATATGTGCAAAATTTTAAATTCCTAGGTTGAAACGATCAAAAGCTAGAACACGTGTTTTAAGTACTTTTTGTATGGGACTACCTGAAGGAGTAAAGCAATTTTATTGACTAATGAACTAATTTGTACAAAATTTCAACTTCGTGGCTTACCTATTTCTTGAGTCATAGTGAGTGAGGATGTTTTTACAGGATTTTTGTATGGCAGCTACTCGAAGGACTCAAGGGAATATTTTCATATTCAATCCTTTAACTGCAACTTTTGAAAAACTTACGTATACAAAATTTCAAAGTCCTAGCTTAAGGCGTACCGAAGTTATTGGCCAATATTCTTGAATACGTTTTTTAAGGTTTTTTGGTATGGCAGCTACCTGAAGGAGTACGACTATTTTGCCGTCTAACGAACTTAGCCTTACAAATTCGACCAAACATCGAGATTCAAAATTTCAAAATCCTAGGTTAAGGCGTTCTTGATTTATCGTGCTAACGGACATACAGACGGACGAACATCAATCGGATTTGGAGTTTTTGGCCACAAATTAACAGAAAATAATATATAGCTTTTTTTCGTCCGAGGCTCCGTTCTGTGCGTTATAATTTTAAACTTATAATACTCTCAGATTTCATCTAGAGTATAAAAACCGAGAACTTCGACATAATGTTTGCTGGGATTGTTTTAATCGCGTTGCTTTGATAGTCCATGTTCTAATTTCATCGCGAGGGTAACGCGAATTCGATACTTACGTCGGAAAATAGATGCTGTAATGTCCTAAAATGTGTTCCACTTACTTCGGAAAATTTTCGTATCTTATTTGTAATTGAAATTGATTTTTAATATAATTCCTGTTATTAGTCTTCTTCATAATATATATAAAGCTGGCCGCACTTTATAGCCATTTTAAAAGGACAAAGTCGAATATTTTTTGATGCGTCGAGCCAGATTTAAATAAATAATTATATGGTAATTCCAAATATCTAAATTGTTTGACACCTTTGGTTTCGTTGATTATACTTTTTCTCAGAATATTATTATAAAGGAATATCGAATATCGATGAGTACATGTAGATCTACTAGAAAATTAATTTAGGAAAACAATTTTTTTTCAAATAACCATTGGCGTACGGAAGGGCACAAAAGAAAATATATATTTTCACGAATTTCGTCAAATCTCTTAGATCTTCTGAAATATTGAATTAATTTTTATTCTATGGATTCTTCACATGAATGGCTAGAAAGTGTTTTCATGATTTTTTTAAATTCGACTGTATATATTTTCACAAATTTAGCCATATCCCTCAAGTCTGATCAGATATCGAATAACTTTTCACTTCCACGGGCATGTTTTATAATCACCTAAAACCTGTTTCCAAGATTTTTCCCTTTTCGACCCCTAAGAGGGTATAAAAGGGTTGAACCCGTTTTCACGAATTTTGTCATATCGCCCAAGAGTAACAAGACATCGAGTTTATTTATCTAAAAAATTCTTTCATGATTATTGGATATTCAACCCCCAAGTGGGTGTAAAGGGGTTGCATACGTTTTCACAACTTTTGCCATATCTTTTAGGTTTGGTGAGACATCAAACTTTAAATTATGCAGAGTTTTTATAAATAGGCTACAAACCAATTTTAGGATTTTCTGATATCCATATATTTTCACAAATTCCAACATATTTCTTAGATCTGATGAGATATCGAATTGATTTTTACTTCCTAAGGCTTCCTATATAATAGCAAAAAATTTAATTTCAGAATTTTTTGTTATTCAACCCTAAGGGGGTGTAAAGGGGTTGCATACTTTTCATAGTTTTCGACATAGTTCTTAGGTTTGATGAGATATCAGATTGGGATTTACTATCGCAGACTTTTTATATAATCGCTTACGAATTCATTTCACAATTTTTTGATATTCAACCCCCAAGGGGTTGCATATATTTTCACAATTTTTTTTTATTCGGATCAGATATAAATTTCGTTCTTACTTCTATGGGCTTTTACCATAGTGTAAATCAGTGAGTGTAAATAATATACAGAAATTCGAGTCGTCTACACGGGCTTTCTATGCGTTTAACCTGCTAAAAATCTCTATTTTAGATACATATGTATTTTCATGTTTATTCTAAGGACAAAACTAACTTTCCAAGAAACTGTCTAATCTCGAAACAACAGATGTTATACTCCAACTTTGACTGTGTCCCGGAGTATGACCCAATCGCGTAATTCGTGTGTTATATATGGCAGTGGCGTAAGCATTTTAGCGCGACCCCATTTTAACCGCTTCCCAAACTTTGACCCGAAAAATAATAAAGTTTTACAGATTTTGTTGGTAGATTTTTTTTTTATTAGGAATAATTTTGAGTGATTGGTGAGCATAGTGAAGAGATCCTTACATATATTATTAACATTCGTACATCTCCTTCTTAAGATTGATAATAGTTGATAATCATGAGGAAAATCTTCTTCTTTTGATTCATTTAAGCTGATAATGAAGTTGGAACTTTATAGTTCAACGTTGAAAAAGAAGGTTAAATAATTGATCTTCTTGTCGGCTTTGATAAATAAAATCTCACATAAACATTGATTAAACTTTTTAAAAGGCAAACACAATTTATTACAAGCGAAATAAAATTAAGTCTTGTAAATAAAATATGAATTAAATATTTTTTAATATTATTTTTTAACTTTACGTAAAATGAAAATATTTTATTGACGCGAATAATTGATAAATTAGATTTTAAAAGATTTAAGTTTCAATTAGTTCTATGAAATTAATTGGTTTTATATTTTAAAATATTGTTGATCGACTGATCGTTTTTTCAAGACTGAAAAAAAACGATTTAATTTTTTTTAAAAGTAATTCATTGACGACTCTGATTGATTCCTGAAATCAACAAAGTCGTCAACAAATTTAGCTGTACCTACAGTAACAAAAACATTACTTTGTTAAGGAGAAAATTTTCACTATCGTTCAAAGCCATTATAATAGCATAGCATAAGGAGGAACTTATTGTTTTACTCGATCCGCCTTTTTTTAAATTTTATACCGAAAATATTTTCTTTCCACATTCAAGGTAAAGGACTTACCCAATTGGATGTTTCGCAAAATCAACTGAGCAACGTACCATCGTTAGCACTGAAAAATCTTCACCACTTACTTATCCTCAATCTGAACCATAATAAAATCGCACAGCTCCATAATAAAGCCTTCGAGGGACTGGACACCTTGGAAATTTTAACATTGTACGAGAATAAAATCAGTACCGTCGAACCGGAAGCATTTCGCGGTCTAGATAAGTAAATTTTATTTGTTGAAATTTATGAAGGTCGTCATAAATGAATTATTTTTACTTTGCGTTCGTTTTTAACAGGAAACTGAAACGACTGAATTTGGGTGGAAACGAACTTACGGCAGTTCCCCAAAAGGCCCTATCAATTTTGGACACGCTGAAGAAGCTGGAAATACAGGAGAATAAAATACGATCCATCAAGGAGGGAGATTTCGAAGGTAAGGAAAACTTCGCTAAAAGCTTATTATCTGTTTTCACAAGATACACAATTATTACGGAAATAAATTTGTGTAATATATTTCCATCATTCCAGGACTGAAAACACTCGACTCCCTTATTCTGGCTCACAATCATTTAACAAAAGTACCGGCAAATGTTTTCCGGCATCTCACACAGCTGAATTCACTAGAGTTGGAAGGAAACTCCATTACGTATATTGATAAGGACGCATTCGCTGGACTGGAAGGTACGACAATATTACATTCACGATAATCGTGCCTTTGAAACTTCTATGTAACTATCATGCAGCAAATGGTAGCTAGGAGTCTACAAAACATAACTTAAAATTATTTAATTTATTTGAGAACCCTGCTGTGCATAAAGTGTGATTATAAAATTTGCATTTGCATTTGCATTGCAATATACTCGTAGTTCCCAACATATTTCGGAAGAGAGGAACATTTTCGTAGCAAATGTACTCGTAAACATTAGCAATGCTCTTCTCTATATCAGGAAACAATTTAATATTTACATTTTAATGAAAATATTAAATGCAATTATTCTACGAATTTGTTCAAATACGAGTAATAAGAATAATGTTCTGTATAGTAGCACACGATTTTGACTGCAGACTACGTATTCATTTCTTGGCTAATTAGTTACATGTGCAATTCATAAAATACATATCACACGCTTGCAAGAAAAGCAGAAGTAACTCGCCTGAATAACGTTGAAATCATTTACAGCATTTTAAATCATTAAAATTATTGTCCTTGGTAAATAGGTTCCCCAACATATACACCTTTTTCGACTGACTTAGATAAAACTTGTGTAACGGTGGAATTATAATAAACGCGACGCGCGCACGCCTAGTAATGCGACGCGATGACAACTGTATTCTCACGTTTTAGGCTAGTAAACCTCAAAAAAAAATTTGGTCTGCTTGCCGTACGCAAAAGCGTTTGAAAGCGCGTTCACAAACCCGATGAGATATTAAGTTCAGATATTTTTATGGTGGGTATTTGGAGAAGGGGGTGTTAGGAGGGAGGATGGGGATGAGAGAGGAGCGCTTTGGACGAAAAATTTTGGTTTCTAGATCTCAGGAATAACTTATGCTAGGACGCTGAAACTTGGAACTTATGTAGAACTATGATATTGAACCCATTTGCGAAACAATGTCGATAGGGGTTGAGGGGTGTGGTAGTGGAGGGAAAACAATGTGTCCGAAACTGGGAAAGCTGGGATTGAAAGTCCATATCATTTCACATACGGTTGATGTCAGAAGATTGAAACTTAGGTGATATTAGAAGATTAGACAAAGACATTTTTGGGTGGGGGTGGCAGATAAGAACTTTGGGTAACAATATCTTCCGAACCAATTGAACCATTGAAACCATTGAACCCATTGAAATTCTCATTGTGTATGTAGGATTATAAGTGGAGTCCATCGAATGTAAAATTTTTGAGAGTGGAGGTGAAGCACAAAAGTCAGGCCATTTTCAAAAAATTGAATTTTTATATCTCAAGAACCGTGCCAGATATGATCTTAGAAATTTTACAGCAGTAAGGCGCAGTAGACTTCTAGCAGGGAAATAAATTTTGGGGTGCTGGTGAAGGGGTTATGGAGCGAGAAGGTGGAAAGAAAAGAATTCTGGTTTTTTATTTCTCAAAAACTACAAACCATAGACATCAAAAAATGTACGGCTATATAGAGACACTATGGAAGAATCCTGGAAAAACTAGGACTTTTGATAGGAGTAACAAGGTACGGAGGTGGAGTATGGTTTTTATATTTTAGAAACGGCTTATGCTAGAAAGTTGAAACTTAGTACGTATATGTGGATGTGTTACTACAGTTATTAAAAAAAAATTCAGATTTTTATTGGTGTACAGAGGTGGTAGTTCAACAGTGGTCGACTTTCGTGCGAAAACCCGGTTTGTAATGAGCTCGTGGGAGTAAAGTGGCGCCGAATGTATTCGGTGAAATGTTGGACTTACACCGAATGGCGCAACCATACCCCTGTGAGCCCATCACAAACCGGTTTCTTGTCTGAAAAGACAAGCACTCTTTTTTCTCGCCTGATTAGTTGATTTTTATGGTGAGGGTAAAGTCTTGCCTCACCGTGTTCGGTGTAAATCCAACATGACTCGCGTCCAAAAACCACCATCGACGCGAAACTACGCGAGGCGCGAATAGAGTGGCGAACTAAAGGGAGCTCACTGTTTACACCCTCTTTGTGCTGGCTCGCGCGAGAGTGTAAATGCAGTATTAGAGTGGCTGCATGTACATCTCTTCAAACTCAACGATGAACCCAAATTGCATCTGCAGAAACAGTTTTTCTCAAAAATTCACCTTTGTTGCCTCAGCAGAGCTCCAAAACTTCTTGAACACGCGCGACGCATTCGCATTCCTGCAGCGATGTGTGCATTTATGGACGCCTCTCTTTCGCAAACCTTTGGCAAACATGGAACATCCTTAATGAAAATTGTACTACAAGAATTGCATTTGCACGATAACTTAAGAACGCGTTGATGTAGGCGGTTAAAATTTGATCTGCGCTCGTGAAAAATTCTTGATACAAGTTAGTCAAAGGGCTAGTTAGTTAGTTACCTCCCATAAAAAAGACATAAACAAAGTGTTCACAAATATGAACTAATAAATTCAGAACGCAAGTAAAGTATTTTGGAAGTAAACTTGAAAATTAATTGTCGTATTAAATCTTTGATTTTTTTTTAAGGTACTCTAATTGTCCTTGCCTATGTACTCCGGTCCTTTCGATATAGAAATCTGTTTATTAATTTAATGTCCTTTTTGCTTATTAAATTTCAGAAAACTTACAATACCTTCGACTAGGCGATAATAACATTCACATAATCCCCAGCGATGCTTTAAGATCACTGCATCGTCTACGCCATTTGGATCTCAGATCAAACAACATTAGTGTTATTAGTGAAGATGTTTTCAGTGGATATGGAGATTCAATCACCTTTTTGAATCTACAAAAAAATGAGTAAGTAACCGAATTCTGTATTGTCATTTTATTTAATAAAAATTAATTTATCAACCAACAAAGGTGGAGTTATAGTGAATGCTACGTGGGCGCGTAAAGCGATGCGATGACAGCTGATTAATAATAATAATAATATTTATTCAGTGATGATTTCGAGTATAAACTTATGTTATTAATAACCAGAGATTAGACAATAGTCTTTACATCTTTGTTTTGGGGTATTTTTTTACATACAAGTATTCCGAATTCTTTTGAAATTGGTGTAACAGAGTGATAGGAGTGTAACCACTTATAATGATATCGCATCACTCTAATCGCGTCGCTACGATAGCCTATTTTGTAATTTCGTCGCGCTCGTATCACGATTTTGACACTTGCGTAGTTTCAATTTTGGTTTTTTTTACATCAACAGACGGCGAACGACTAACAAGCGTCGAAAAATGAATACCTATGGAATAAAAAAAGTAGGTAATACATACGCTGGCTGCAAACAATATATTTTGGTATTTGAGAATATTATTTATCAGTTATGAAAAGTGATTCAGCGCGTTCAGTGTAACTGGTGTTACGATTTGGCACGCGCGACGCGATTACATCATGCGCATCGCTTTCACTGTAATTCCGCCTTAAGAGTATTTAAAACTCCGAATTTTAAAGTCTACATTAAAGACCCGTGTGAAAATAAGCAATATGCAGATTTTATAAAAATTGTTTGCTGATTTTTTGAAGCAGCAATTCTTTTTTTTAACCAATCGATAAAGAATAAGTAAAAATACTTTGCCTATAATTTTGATTTCTAATATTTTTGTTAATTTCCAAATATGTAATAAAAATGTAAAATTTTTCCTGTAATTCACCACTAACAAGGAGCGACCTAGGAATTATTCGACATAGTGACTCGCTGACGATGTGTTTGCGAATCGTTAATAGTAATAAAAATAAAACAAATGCCCCTCCCAAATAATGTCTTGACTTTTTAGCCTTATTAGCTAATGCTATAAATACATTTATTTATTCAAAAAAATGAAATACTCGTAACCACAAATTAATCAATTCTTCTCATGGGAAATTATAGAAATATACGACAATATTTTATATTTTAGCTCCAATCTGAACAAACAAAAATAATTTAAATTGCCTGGAATAAAGGCTTGTGAACCAACAGTATTTACGTAGCTATAACCATAAAAAAACAATTTAAGGACATTTTAAAATGTTTGCAAAGAAAGCAAAACAACTTATACTGCTTGTTTCCCCTCAAGGAAATTTCAATCACTTGTCACATTTAGGAATAGACGTTGGCATCCAGTCGAAAAAGGCGTATCCTTTTCCAATTACATGTCAACGGAGTCTTTTTAACAAGGTAGTTAGAGTGGTAACTTGCATTGTTCGTTGGTAGGATTCAGTACAGTTTCCCGTTTTTGTTACAAAACGATTTTGGAAACTTTGTGATGAGAATACTGTGTACCTGTACATCAAGGCAATATCTCTATGGTATGACAATTTTTTGAAAAATTGGATATAATGACGTCAACCGCATTTACTTGATTCAGTATTAAAGATAAACACAGCTACTTTGATAGAATCCATTAGATGCGAACGAGAAATCACGTGGGACTACTTGTAGGACTTTTCGCAGGACTTAATTTTCTAAGCAAACATTTACACGTTTCCTCCATCACAATTTACGTTATTGAGCTAAGGCTAATTGTAGTCTGTCGCAATCAGAAGATTTTTCCTCAAGCCTCCATACTGTATTTCTTTTATGTTTTGTTTACAAAAATCTCAACACCTGAAATACCTGAAATTGGTCAAAAATTTAAATTGTAAAAAATTGTATTTAAGTAAAAGAAATAAAATTTGACTTTTTTATAAGTTTGTAAGTGGAATACATTCAGTCTAAAATTTTTGAGCGTGGATTTTATATGTCAAGAAGCGTTCCAGATATGATCTTGAAACTTGGTTGGGGTGTTTTTTGTATCTCAGGAATTGGTTATGCTAGAAAGTTGAAACTTGATATTTATATGTATCTGTACTACTAAAATAATTTAAGCAAACGAAATCAGATCAGCTTTACCTTACAGAGGTGGGGCAAAAAAAAGATTTATAAAAATGAAAAGGGGTTAAATAGATTTTCACGAATTTCCTCATATCTTTTAGGTCTGTCGAGGTATCAAATTAAGTCTACTTCTGCGGGCTCTGATAGAAAGCTAAGAGTTGACGTCTAGATAGATCCATTATATGAGTGCACTAAAAAAAATTAGAAAGATTTTTGAAAGCGGGTGTTATTTGTATCTCAGGAACGCATTATGCTAGAAAGTTGAAACTTGGAATGTATATACAAATTTATTGGAAATGAAACTTCTGAGAAGAAAAATTTAAGCTTTGCATTGGCAGACGGAGGCTGGGCAAAAAATGCGTACGCAACAAGGAGTTGATACATTTCCACGAATTTCGTTATATTTTTTAGGCTGTCGAGATATCGACTTAATTTTTCTTCAGCGGGCTCTTTATATAGTAGCTGGAAATCATTTCCCAGATTTTTTTATATATAACTACTAAGAGAGTATAAAGTAGTTGTCCAACAAACATCCAAAAGTATTACCAACTGGCGATTTTTTTCATTTTCCTTATTTTGTGATGGCATATAAGCCTTGGTTATGTCCGGAAACCATGTCCGAATGTCCCTGGCAGTACCCTATCAAAGATGAAGAAGTGCCGGGAATGTAACATCTTAGATATGAACAGCCGGCAATAAGAGCTGTTTCGCGATGCTCATCATTGAATTTGGCAACGATCTACAGAGACTCTGACAGATGGCGCAATTATACCGGTCAGGGTCTCTCCGCTAACGTTACAATTTTCACTAATTTCGATATAATTCTTGGGTCTAATCAAATATCGAATTCGCTTTTACTTCTAAGGGCTTCAAATATAATCGCCTAAAAATTAACTTCAGGATTTTTCGATATTTCAACTCCTTGGAGGTGGTTGTGTAAGTTTTCACGAATTCCGACAAACCTTTAGGGTCTATTTATATGCCGAATTCACTTTACATAATCATATAAAAATTATTTACAAGACCTTACGATATTCAACTTCAAAGAAGGTTTGAAATGATTATGTACGTCGTTTTTACGAAATTTCAACATACCTCTTCTAATAAACTTTCTATAAATATAATCGCCTAAAACCCGATTTAAATTTTTGTTTTGGTATTTAACCCCTATTTTTTATTGCCCCGACTTTTTTATGTAAATAAATAATCTGCCTTTTAGGGTAGGCATATTTTTTTTTTCCAGAATGGCAGTACTGTTTTAACGTATGGGCGAATTGTGCGCTAACCAGGTGCTCCAAGCTTTGTGGCCACAAAAACATAAAATGTTCTCTATGTCGTGTTATTGCCCAGGGCAATTATGCCCAATGACAGTGTGTCGGCTCTGAAAGCTCCCTTGGAGGGATCAATAAACGGGGAGCGTTTTCCTCTACCAAAAATTTTAAATTTTAAATAAATTTTTTCTTAGTTCTTCTGACTTCCATATGTAGATCGCTCGTTTAAGTTCGGCTCGACGGACCAAAAGTTGTTCGATTCTTTTCAAAAAACAAACTATTAATGTTTATTCGAGTATTTGCTTATTGCAAGGATCGCACCAGTGTTATTTTTATATAATACAATTTTTCAACAACAAAACAGATGCTAGTAGCAGAACAAATATAACAGTATCTAGTTGAATAGTGTCAGTAAAATTAGTTGGTCCATTACAATATATCTATTTATAGGATTTCACGTTTAGTACATATAGAAACATTTTTCGAAGTAGTGGATGAAATTTTATGAAATTATAGCGTTCATTTTGTGTCTTGTGAAATTTTTGCTCAAGACAAGTGTGGCTTAAAGTCAACAATAGTAGGTCCAAAAAAAAGACTACAAAATTTAAATTTCTTCGCTTACATAATTTATGGGGTTCTCACAACTCCTACTACTTTCGAGTCTTCGGGTCGACCGAACTCTTTATTTTTCTTCGACTGAGACCTTATAATCCTATTTTTGTTGTGTAAATATTAGCTGTCTTCACCTTCTAAGCCATAGCTTTGACCCTCCCAAGAAAATGTTTTATGGGCGCCCTTGTCTGAAAGCAACTGTCGGGTTGTTGCGCGGGTTCATCTCTGACTCGTTGCTCAAGTTATTGATTTTTCTTGTAGGTTGAATCGGGCGATAGCATTAAGTTATGACTTAACACCTGCTAGTCATCTGCCATACACGGTTCCACTCTGCATTTCCCCACAATTTCCTTTCAGTTCTCCCCTCCTTCGCAACAATTGCGGAAAATATTTTACAAAAACAATGCCAAAACCTGTTGGCTCAGCTTATTTTGGAGATAAATAACTCACTTAAGAGCGCCGTGGTAAAAAAAAAACCGTGACCAGAAAGGCTCAGATTCCCGTAGTGCAGTTTGATCAGAAGAGACCCAAATAGCGGTCTATGCGCTGACTATCTTTGCAAGAGACACCCAACCAACATATCCTTTCTATCCTTTCCAAAAAAAAAATTATAACGCCCCGATATCCAACTTTATCCATTTTTCGACTCGAAACGCTTGTGTTCAAGCAACTGTAAAACAATCCGATTGTGTCAGACTGAAAGGAATGAAGCTTCAAAAGCGCGAACCAAGTTACTTATTGAACGACCTCTAGTACATTGACAATCAAACCCTTGATCATGAAAATCATATTTTCGAACACACTACCTAATAATGAAAACCTTAAAATTTTCAGCATCAAGACACTACCAGCAATGGCTTTCGAAAACCTCAACTCATTGGAAACGCTGAGCATCCAAAACAACAAATTAACGAGAATTCCCGAGGAAGTTATGGAACCTTTAATTGATACCTTGAGAGTAGTGGACATAACAGGTAACAAGTTGTCTTAATATTTTTAAAACTTACTTTAAACAAAATCTTTTCGTAGACAACCCCTTGGTATGTTCCTGTGAGTTGATCTGGTTTCCAAATCTTCTGCAGGATTTGAAGAATCGCGACGACGAAATGACCCAAAAGAAACGCCCCATGTGCACGATGTCCAACGAACATCGTGAATACTTCGTTCAGAATATGCCGCTGGAACGGATGAACTGCATCGGAAAGAATTTGGGTCGGTCCGCCTATAGCAGTGCCACCCAAAACATTCAAAATTCAATTAAAATGTGCATTGCTCCAATCATTTCGCACAGCGTTTGGAATTTCCTTGTAACGTTTGTCGTTCGAGGAGTTTAGATTTGTCAGACGTTCAGATAAAGTAAAAAAGGAACATTTACTTGCAAATTGTTTACCCTTGTGTCAGTGGGTTAAGGATTTGCCGCCAAAAATTATATCAAGTTTTTGTGAATGCTCCTTTTTTATAGAACAACACTTGAAACAAACAAATCATAAAAAAATGAACTTTTGTAATTACTGAATTCAATTGACGTTATAATAAGAAGACTTTGGTTAAGAACGTGAGCTGCAATCATATCACAACATTTTGTATAAAAACCCTACAAAAAAAAAATCGAACAAAAAATAAGTAAAGTATTTTCATAGTGAATCTTTAGTCACCAGTGACTGCTCATTTAAATTAAACTTGAAATCTACACACACAAAATAATGAGAAAATTGCTAAAAACTTTATAAAAATTTAATCCACGAACTGATATCACACCAATTATAGAATGTCCTTTTGGGCATCCGAAGTATAGTTAGTCTTGTCTTTGATAGCGATAAAAAAAATTGTGAAAAAAAAAATTATATAAATTTTATACATATCATCTGTGTTTGTTAAACTTGTGATCACTTTACATAAAATACCAAATGTTTTTGCTTCTCATTAAACATTAAACATAAAATTTAAAGTAAAACGTATTTTTTAAAGCTTAGCTTAAGTCTGGATAAAATCCACTGTGAGAAGAAAATCCTTTTCAAGAAAATAATTGAACAGAACAAAAACTATTACTACATGTAATGATCGATTCGCGATTTTATTATTAAAACTCTTGTTATTTATCTACCATTTGCATATCATTCGATGTTTTCATTAAATTTGTAAAATTATTATCAAAAGACAAAAACAAAATGCATACATATCCTCTTAACATATCATAGGGTTAGTCACTTTAGTAGTACATAAATAAGAGAAATTTAAATATACCTAGAAGATTATAAACAAACAAACAAACAAAAAAAGAAACATATCAGACGTATGAATCGCGGAGATTTTTCGAAATTTTAAACATTCACGAAAATTGGGTCAGGAGATGTTTAAAATATTTTTTTTTCGAAAACTCAACGCAGAAACATCCGAATCCTTAGACGTACATACTCGAATAGTTATACACAAATTCTTTTCAAAATGTGCTTGATTAAAAAATTGAAAAAAAAACTAAAAAAATATAAGTAACTCAAGAAAATATTTGGAGAAATATCAGCATTCCATTCTATTCTGATATTTTATTAAAAACTCGCTAAACACTTATTTTATTTAACTTGCTAACTTAATCTTAAGACAAATTTAGAAAAAAAGAACAAAAAAAAAATGAAATGAATAACAAACATAGCCCATTTATTAATGAATGTCTAACAGGAATACAAAAGAAAGTAATGTTTAATTAATGCTCTAAAGTTCTTTAATGTTTATAAATGTACGTTATGTCCTTTTATTAAATAAAATGATTTACTCCTCTAAAAAAATTGTATTAACTATAGTTAGGGTAAGTTATGGCAAGATGCCGCACCAGGAGAGATTCCCCGTTAGCTATACTGAAGTAATTTTCGCTATCTCTCAACTGTTGGCGCTGCGTTTATTCTGTCACTCATTCACCATAAGCACTTGATAGGTGCGTGAGGTTGCCCAGATATTAACAAGTTTCTTTCACGACATTGTTTTTACGGTTTGAGTCAGCTAATCCTTCTTCATCATTAGATAGACAGAGTTGGCAATTAAGCTCCTATTGCGCTTGCACCTTATAATAATAGATTTAATCCCTTCATGGAAAATGGGCAACTCCCCCGAACTCAAAAAGTCGGAGAAGAACTCCCCATTTGGGTACACTTTCGCAGCTTAAAGAACTGGAGACAATATTGTCACACAGCTCAATGAGCTGGAAAAATTTTCACCGTATCAATATACTCATGCATGTATGCCGACATTGGGCTCAATGTCTAAAAATGTGTATACCTTAAGCCCAAGAGTACTCCCGAGTCAGTGCATCGCACTGGTATAAGGGGTAGTAGAAATAAATTTAAAAAAACAAATATATAAAAAATAAGAAACATAAAATAAACAAAAGCTAAGTTATCAGAGAAATAAAAATAAAATAAAAAGAACCTGATTTGCAAAATGCAAAGAAATAAATGTGGAAATGAAAGAAAGGAAAAAAAAAGTTAAAATTAAAAGATTAACCAAAATAAAAATAATTAATTATAGTTATATATATAGTATAACTAATAGTAATAAAAATAAAAAGTAAAAATAAGCAATTCGCAAAACATGCAACAACAACACAAACCACAACCATACGTTTAGGCGTCAGTCTCGTCTGATAGCTCGAGGGCCAGGTCTTCGATAAGTAGGTGAAGCCGCCTGACTAAAATTATCTGATTCAGGTTGTCTATAATTGCAACAATTCAAAAATCACATTCGTAGCTTCAACAAAGAAGATGCTTCTTTGCAAGGTGCTTTAGCTGAAAGACATTCCTTGCCATTTGTATTATTGAAGGTAAAGAGTTATATTCACAAATTGCCTTAAATACAGGATCTTTTCTAAGTCGGTCAGTTCTAGGACAACCTTGTTGTCTAATAAAATCTGCACTTCTTGTGTTAAAGTTGTGTATATCGTGATTGTGGATCAATTTGATTGAGGATTTTAGTCTATTGTTCTTAATATTATAAATAAGCTTAGTACGTTCCAGGCTTATGTGCTGTTGTAAGGTAAGTTTCCCATAAGTATAATAAAGTTCCTTCGATGGTGTTAAATAGGGTAAATTATGAATGGCTTTAATGCCCCTATTCATAAGTCTCGCAATTTTGTCTGGGTTTCTTTTCGAGGTTTGACTCCATAGAAGAAGTCCATAACTTATGTTGGATAGAATAAATGCATTATAGAGCATATTCTTAATTGGTACGTGTAGATAGTCGTTACGCCTTATTACTCCAATAATGGGGGCAATTTTGTTTCTAAGTTTAGTAATGTGAGGAGTGCAAGTAAGTTTATCGTCAATTATCAGCCCTAAATATTTTGTTTCATGTGCTCTCGTTATTTGAATTCCATCCATTTCTAGTTTCAAGTCAATATCCATTTTGTTAATTTGTCTAAAGATCATATAATTTGTCTTCAATGTATTTAATGTCAACATATTACCTAAGAGCCAATGTTGAACTAGTTTCAGATCAGAATTAATCAACAGCTCCAGTTGATCAGGATATTTACCTTTATAAAGAAGTAACGTGTCGTCAGCAAAGGTAATATATTTTGCTTTAAGGCCCGCGAACAGTAGGTTGTGTATATATAGCAGATATAAAGTAGGTCCGAGAATCGAACCTTGAGGGACGCCTATACTGACTATCTTAGGAGAGCTTAGTTCGTCGAAATTTTTGGTAATGTACCGTCGATCAACTAAAAAGTTTTTTATTAAGTCATTGGCCTTTCCCCTAATTCCAATTTGCTTCAATTGATCGAGCAACAATATATGGTTTACTGTGTCAAAAGCTTTTTTTAAGTCCACAAAAATCGCAGCGACATAATAACTCTTGTCGAGGCTTTCATTTATAAATTTCATTGCATCTAATAAGGCTGATGTCGTATTGCTGCCTTCCTGAAATCCGTATTGTTGTTTATCAAAACCAATATGTTTCTTTATAAAATTCAGTAACCTCCTGTTTATTACTTTTTCGAATATTTTGCTAACTGCGCTAGTTAAAGCTATTGGTCGATAGTTATTAGGATCTTTTATTGAGCCTCCTTTATGAATGGGAGAAATCAGTTCTGTTTTCAAACAAGGGTGAAATGTACCACAGTTTAGATGGTTATTTATGGCAGTGCTTAGTGGTGAAGAGATGATTGTCTTAAGTATCTTCAAATCATTTGTTGAGATGCCATCAATACCGGGGGCTATGTTGGATTTGAGTTCCCCTATAATATTTTCAATTTCAATATAATCTGTTGGAAAAAGAAACATAGGCTCTGTTACCGAAGGACAGCAGAACCTTTGAAAATTCTCCGCATTACTATGGTTTATTAGATTCTCCACAAGAGCGGATTAATAAAAGTACAGAAAACTACCGCATTAAACTGTCTACTTTAAAATATCGTCTGCCATTTGCATAAAGAACAAAACATGAAAAATTGTAAAACTGACAGTTTTACGACTAATTTTAAGTGCGAGGTGATTTCATTCGAACAAAATACGACTTTTATGTGGGCAAAAATACGAGATGGCATCGAATCCTCGGCAGAAGAAATACTAGGATATCAAATCCGGCGAAAAAAAAAATAATGACTGGTTCGACCAAGAATGTCGCGATGCAATAGACAGAAAGAACGAGGCTTACAATATTTTTACTGAACGACCAACACGATCCAAAAAAAGATAGATATGACGAACTTAGGTGATTTGCAAAAAAAGACCTGCAGGCGAAAGTAA
Source organism: Beris morrisii (assembly GCA_951812415.1). Taxonomy (NCBI): domain Eukaryota; kingdom Metazoa; phylum Arthropoda; class Insecta; order Diptera; family Stratiomyidae; genus Beris; species Beris morrisii. The sequence goes on from OX638311.1 coordinate 140,744,113, forward strand.
AGGAGGTACCATAATGACGAGAGACAAAAAATGGACGATAATATGAGACAAAATAAAACGCGGGACGCATACACAATAGTAAATGACCTAAAAAAGGGATATAAGCACAAAACCAGTCTCTGCAAAGACGCAGAGGGCAACGTCATCAGCGACATACAAAAAATTAAAAGGAAATGGGCTTCCTATTTCGAACATCTTCTCAATCCCACTCCATTAGCACCGATCACGACAGACAACATCTCAATTGAGGTTTCAACTGACGAAGAAGAACCATCATCAGGATGGTTATAACGATCAATTTTCCTCACATTCATCTTTTAAATTCTCCCAACAACCCCTAACATCCGGGTTTAACACGAGCTTGTGATTCCAAAACGATCTTTGAGCTAATTGAGCTCTGTCTGGGGACAGGGCTGCCACTTAAACCAACCAACCAACCAGAACCATCATCGACACTACCCACACTAGACGAAAGCGAAGCAGCCCTATGTGACCAGAAACTGAACAAAGCGCCGGGAATTGACGAAATATCAGTTGAACTTCTGAAAAACGGTGGAAACTATGTCGCGGAAATACTACACAAAATTATATTCTAAATTTGGACAGAGGAAAATATACCCGATGATTGGCTAAAAAGCAGCATGTCCAATTTCCAAACAAAGAGACAAACTCTTCTGTGAGAATTACAGAGGAATATCATTGTTGTGTACGTCCTACAAAATACTGACAAAAATAATTGAACGTCGTCTTAAGCCCTATACTAACGAAACAATTGGCGAATACCAAGGTGGATTCAGAACCGGACGATCTACAACAGACCAGATATTCTCAGTGAAACAGGTGCTTAAGAAATGCTGGGAATATAACACAGATGTGCACCAAATCTTCGTAGATTTTAAACAAGCATATGCCAGTATCGACAGGAGGGTACTGTACCAAATCATGCTTGATTTTGGAATTCCACCAAAACTAGTCCGACTAACGAGACTCACAATGACGAACACTGAATACCAAGTAAGAATTCAAACCGATTGCACAACCAGCTTTCGAGCGGAATGTGGTTTCAAGCAAAGAGATGGTCTGGCTCCCATGCTTTTCAACTTGGCAGTGGAGTATGTTATCCGAAAAATCCCAGTTGACACTACTATTCAAGTCCACCCAAATAGTAGCATACGCTGACGATATACACATCCTCGCAAGACCTTTCCCTAGTGCTAAGGAGGTATTTGTCAATCTTGACTCCGCCACAAAAGAAGTCGGGTTGCGCATTAACGAAAATAAAACAAAAGTGAAAAAAAACAAGAAAGAGAACGCCAATCAGACAGAATATAAAAATTGCGGAGTATAATTTGGAGAGTGTGGACAACTTCATATATCTTGGGGCTAATCTAGCAAAAGACGGCAACGAAACGGACGAAATCAATCGACGGATCATGCTAGCAAATAAAACGTATTATTCGGCACTTCCAATAATGAAATCGAAGAAAGTGCACAGGAACAATAAGCTGCGAATATATAAAACTAATACGACCTGTGCTCTGTTATGGCAACGAGTCGTGGACAATAACGCGAACTTCCGAAAAAGCAGTTAACACATTCGAAAGAAGGGTTCTCCGAAGAATTTTGGACCTGTGAAGGAAGATGGCGAATAAGATGCAACCATGAGTTGTATCAACTCTACGAAAAGCTAGAACCTCCAACGTACATCAAACTGCGGTGGGCTGGCCATGTAGTGCGAATGGAAAGTAGAAGAATCCCCGAACGTGCTCTTAAAGGCAAAGCGAGTGGTAACAGGCCAGTAGGCAAATGATGGAAAGACTCGGTTGATGAAAATAGAAAAGCCATCTTAAAAATTAGCAGCTGGTGGACGCGATCTTTGGATCGAGACGATTGAAGGCGTCGACACCAGGAGGCCACAGCCCAATTTGGGCTGTCAATGGCGCGATGATGAAGATACCACTTTTTAGTGGAAAGTGAAGTGATTTGAAACAGAGCAAAAAATACTGAAAAAAATCAAACAGAAAGAAAATGGAGTCAAAAATGCGGTAGCACCAGAAAATTCGTTATATTTCTCTTGATTTATTTGCGTTTATCTCGCTTAATTTAAGAAATTTCGAGTTCTTAGCATTTATTTTGCTCAGATTTTGTTTTTTACGTTTTTCTCGCTTAATTTAAGATATTTCGAGTTCTTAGTATTTTTTCCAGAAAAGTTGGCAAGAGGAGTACCTGCTTTTTTCCTTTTTCTTGTCAAAAATTCAATTTTCCGTAAAACCATTTTATGTGGGGGGAGCAAAAAAATTATAAGTGAAAATTGGATGGATATATTTTCACGAATTTCGTCATATCTCTTAGGTCTTTGGAAATATTGATTAATTTTTATTCCACGGATTGTTCACATTAAAGTGTTTTCAGGAGTTTTTTTTAAATTCGACACTTTCACGTGGTTGTTTTCAAGATCTTTCCCTTTTCGACCTCTAACAGGGTATAAAAGGGTTAAACACGTTGTCACGAAATCCGTAATATCTCTAATTGGCTTTTACTTCTTCGGGCTTTCTTTATATTTATCTTAAAAAAACCTCTTTCAGGGTTTGTGGATATTCAACCCCCAAGTGAATGGAAAGGGGTTGGTTGTGTAGCACTTGTATTACAATAGAAAATGATTTCACGGCTTAAATGTGATGCTTGTAAGTAACATTTCTGTTTGATTTAATACAATGTCAACATTTTCTATTGGTTGGTTCACAGGTTTGCGACCATCAAATGAGGTTTCGATTTTAACTGCCGGGCATTTGCAATTTTCACCATAAAAGTTATTTTTATTATCTGGACAAAGAATAACATAAAGAATAAAACATAAAAACTTACATTTTTTTCAATATAAACAGCCTGTCACACGATCGACAAAACCTGTCGATAAAATTGAGACTCGTCGATTGAAATCGACGCTCACAATAGTGACGGTACACGATTTCCGGAATGCCGCAAGAACCTTGAATTTTTGCGTTTTGATCGTTACACGGCTCTTTTTAGATCTGTGATCAGACTTTCTGTTATGTCCGCAAAACTGTAGCATTTTGATTGGACAGATTTTCTGAAGAAGTGACGGGACCTTATTCCACCATCGTCACACAAGAACTGAAGATGTTGCTTAATTGATTGAATTGTACCGGTGTGACAAGGGTGTCTCTGGAATAACAATTGCAAGAACTATTAGAGAAAAAATTAACAAATGTGTGATTAACGTCAATGTCGAATCCCATGGTTTCTTCAAAATATGCTTACCTTTAAGTTGTTGATAGCTTGTGGAAGTTGCTGTTATTTTTCGTAATTTATTCTCAAGTTATAAAAGACGCATCATCTTCTAACGCTTTTTGAGACTTATCTGATTTCCTGTATTCAAATTCTCGTTAATGAAATTCCCTTGTAAGTTTGATGGGATGCCGTTGATTTAATATTTCCCATCATTTTCTATTGTTGTGTTTAAGTGGGTATGAGGAATACCCGACCAGAACACGCGGTTAGTCGCGAGAGGAGGTGGGACCTAAAAGAGGGGAGTACTGTCGTGGTCAACGCATGCTCGTGGTCTTGTCCAGCGAGCAGCGCCTGTTTTCTATGTGGTGGATCAACTCTTTTCTTCGTAAACTTCCTGAGGGTGATCCAGGTGTAGCTAAATATTCTAAGTACCCAAATAGCTCGAGAGTGCTATCAAGCCTGGCTCAGAGACTATTTGGGGAGACTTCGAATTGATTAGTGAAATGAATGAAAAAAAAGGTTTTAGTTACCTTGAAAACAAAAGACTCATTTAGTCCGTGGTTGAAAAAATACAAAGAGTTTACTGTTAGTTACAACTAAACTTATATATTAAAAAAGTGCCGACTGACACGAAATTGAGTATTGTGTTCCACTTTGGGAAAATACTCAACGGCCAAACATTGCTGACATTTGGTTCCGGGTCTTAGTCTCGGTCACACATTGCGTGAGGAAATCTGAACGTTTGGATATTAATGCATTTAATGCAATGGAGATATGAGTGGAAAGCCAAGCATCTGGATTAGATGAGGGAATAGGGATGCTGCTACAGTGCTAGGCACAACACTACTAAGCTCTGATTATTTGATGGAGGTTGTCTTGTCCCGGCAATTTTAGACACTCGAATTTGGATTCAGTAGCCTCCAACGGATCAGGTTCTCTCCTCGTCTCTGAGTTCTTCAGCCAGATGCTCAACTTCAATTTGAATGGATTAAAAGCATATCTGCGAAAAGAATCCAAGTTCTTCAAGAACGGCGGAAAAAAATTAAATGTGTTGTGGGTAGTCAGCTCAACTATTGACCCTTACTCAAATATTTAGCCTAGAATTCTTGCACCTTATAAATCACAGCATCTTTCGAAGTACTTAAACAAATTGTCTTTGGCTTTGCGATAGAAGTAATATTAAATGAAAATAATATGCAAATATATTTTTTGACACTGAAACTTAAGAAAGTAAAATGGGGTAATCAAAAGATGTTTTTAAGATTTCATCCCATTCGTTCAAATGGAGATTATATTCTGATATTCCGTCCTTACTAGCGACATATAGTCCTTCATCTATTGATGCGAGATGACCTCTCCCTTCCCCGAAACCCGAGCTGAAACGAATAAAAGATTTATTATAACTGCAAAGGAAATAAATTCATGTACTCACAATGATTTCAAATTGTCAGGACCAAATTTTGAAGATCTAGGGTCGAATTTAAATAATTTACCTGATTCACGACTTAATGAATAAACACAGTCGGATATTACTACTGAAGAGTAAGAATAAAGCGGCAGCTTAAAATCTTCCGATTCTGTAAACCATTTACCTTCGCGGTCATCATATCGCTCAACACAGCAACCAGGAGTCTTTGGTTCTCCCAATACATAGATTGACGAATCTGAAGAATATTTAAATTAATGAATTAGAAACACAAACTTATTTGAAAATAGTCGTACTGTACGAAAATACTCCAGGTTCTGATCTAATAGATATCGGGTCAGGCAACGACGTCCACACATTAGTTTCCAAATTATAACTTGCAAAAGAATTTTCTTTCACACTATCTCCCCAACCACCTACCAAAAAGAATTTATCATCTTTTGTACAAATGCCTACCGGGCTTATCTGAACTCGTTTTGTTAGTGCCCGGCTGTTGGTTGCAAATTGATTCCAACTATTTCCGATCGTATTATACTTCAAAACGATAGTTTCACTTTCGGGATTAATTTCTTCGCCGAAAGCATAAATAGAGTGTTTATATTTTGCAAATGCATAGACAAACAACTGTGGTCGAGTTTCCTGCGTTGTAAGGGTTTGATCGTATATGTCGAACTTGTAACAGGAATTACTACTTCCCTGTGGTAAGATAAACAATGGTGGGCTTGATTTTTTCATTACGGATGAATTGGAGCTCAAAAAAGTTCTCACAAGCCATTTACAACCACCAGGATCGTTTTTCAAAAAATTATCTTTTAGAATAATTTCGCGAGAATGGGAAAGAGATAAGCTTTCTACCGATACATAGTCCAATAATTCTTCGAGATAATCTTCTCGATTTTGTGTATCGTGTTTGAGCCATCCTACGATAGCTAGATACGTCAAATATGTTGTTTCGGTATTGTTGCTACCGATCTTTTTCAGAACTGATTCTAGCTGATGTAAGAAAAAAACGTAAGACAATAATGCGGCTGTAAGATAATGAGAAATACCTGATTTTTGTTTAGTTCCTTGAAGTCATTTGAGCAATAAATTTTCTTAAAATTCTTAATAATGCAGTGAACCGAAGCATCTCGTAACTTTGCATGGCATAATTTATCTGAAGAGATAAGAATGATGTAAAACATTATCAGATGATTGTTTTGTCAGCCTAGTGGTTTCAAGTAATGTATTTGTGAAGAGTCAGACTAAGAAAGCGAAATATTCTTTGTTCCGAATTTAGTCACTATACAAAAAGGGCCAAGATCGTTTAAAACTTATTCTAGTGAAGCTTTAATTTTATTCACAGTGATTTTCGACAAGGCGTTGTTTACAGTTTTTCTCAAAGATATCAGTTAATTCGTCATAATCGAATAAATCGTCGAAGAAGAACGTTCGGAAACAACGAGTTTCGTTACACTTAGTATTTTTAAAAATTTACCCGACACGCCAAGCATAGCCAAAAAATTCTCTTCATTTATATTATCCATTAGAAAAGTCTCGCATTTCTCTTTCATAGATTTCATTTTGAAGTAGTCCAGAGTTTTTAAAAGCACTGCGGCTTCTTCAACTAATGCAAACGAAATCGAACCTGAGTACATGTAATCGATGATTGCTTCCAGTACTGAGAAATTTGTTTTGTCGGTGAGATCAATAACATCTTTCGCGCTATCTAGAGAAGCATCTGAAAAATTAAAATTAATAAAATGTTGTGGAAAGACTTCACATCTATTTACCATCAAAGATACCATTGAAATGCGGACTGGCGGAAGAAAGCACACATTTGTGACACTCGATTTCTTGATCTTCCACACAAAGCTTAATATCACAAAACTGCGAACGGATAAGAATTTTATAGTGGATTAAACTAAGTTTAAATTGAATGATCGTAGCTTAAGCTGTTTAAGTTTACAAAGACGAATAATTGTAGCATTTCCTGATAATTGGAGATTGGAGGACAGTAAGTTTCCATAGTTACTCGAGACATGAGTGGATTTCGAAAGAATCATGACCTCTGTGATGGAAAACTAGAGGAGGCTCAGTAGCTCCATAATAGAGTATGGATACGGCGAGTCTCGTATGATTTGCAGAGAAATGATCTCCTGTTATCAAAGGTTTTTAAAACTATCAGACTTTTTAAAGGCGTGACAGTTGTCTGAACCTTCCAGAATATACAGAAGCTGTCACTTATTTCAATACGAAATTGAGATAGTGAGCGAATAATTTATGAGTTTTATTTTAAAACATCGCTTAACTATTAATAGTCATGAATATATATGGTGAATGTTCTTCTTAAGTAATTAAACAATTTTGCTATACTTGAATTGTATTGAACATTTATAAAATGATTTCGGAGTTCATAACGCTCAGATCATGTTTACATACACAACCAAAAATTAACAATTTTCAGACAACCCCATACAACGTTGAAATTCCCCAATTTTGGGGAATTTCCCGCAATCGGTAACACTGGAGTACAGACTCAACGTACATCACGCACTAATAGTAAATGGTTTCCCCGAGCTGTAAACTAATTGATTTTGATAGCAAAGTACACACCCGTTTGTTTTTCCGAAGTTCGGATAACTCTCGTAAAAATGATGCGGAATGTTCGCTATCTACGACTTGAATTTTATTCAACTCCGACATAACTTTAAATTTATATTCAAACTAACTAGTTGGAACACTACAAGTAAACTGAAAACACACTAGAAACAAAGACTTGGAAAGCAAAAAGCAGCCGTAATATGTCTGCCATAAGGATAGAAATGACAAATGATCAGATCAGATAGGTAAACAAACGACGATCGACGATCAGAGGGCTCTGCAATCGACGAACTTGCCGTGGCGAAATTTGGTATTTATGACCAGTCCGGTCATATCAAGATTTGCTATCTCACATGGCCGACGTTTTTAAAATGTCAATATTTCGAAAAAGGTGTCCATGATAAGCCGAGGTTCTGCAATGTTGAACAAAATTCTGATGATTTTAAACATTCATTAGATTTAAAATTGGTAATGCAACTAAAATAATTTTTAATTGAAACATTTCTTTATGTTTCTTTCAAAAATTCAATTCATTTTAAGTTTAGAGAAACTTCGAAAGTTATCCGGGGTACAAATTATGATTGAGCCACGGATGACCTGAATCTTAAAGAGCCGTACAGAATGAACGCAATCGCTGTTGGATTGCAATGTCAAAATGTCGCAACGAGATGCAATGAAACGCAGTAAGCCGCAAGTAAACGCTGCATGAACACAATGACCGGATTGAGTTCGCAGTTCTATCAGTGTCAATAATCAAAGCGAAATTGATATGGACGCAAAAATCGGTGAATTATTTTTAATGCTCATCGAAATCTTTTTCATTTTCCATTTTATTATTTTCTTCTTTAAATAATATAGTGCGTTTTAGGTTATGATATTGTCATATTTGACATTTCGATGCGTTCACTTGCGATCATTTTAAATATTACGAACTTAATTGCGACTATATGCGACCCATAGCGTTCATTCTGTTTAGCTACATACAATCACATGCATTTGAAACTCGTTTTTTCCCCTCCGTTATTTTGACACTCCAATCCGACTGCGATTGTGTTCATTCTGTACCGCTCTTAAGAAGGAAAGAGCAAATAGAATGAGATAGAGTGGAAGCAAACCGTATTCGAAGAGCAACACTATCTGCATTCTCAGTCGACTACCACATATCGTATAGAGAAATGAGCCTATGGGATCTCCATTTATATAGCTCAGTGGCTGCAAGATGTCTCTACTCCCAGCAGGAAACGGAATCATACGGAAATGCATGATTGAATGTAACATTGGGATGTCATTGCATCGAAGCATAACGGTTCGGAGACGTGAAAGCTTCGAATAAGCTTATCAGGAATACATACAGTAAACATTCTTGAAAATTATACCGGAAATAATGTTAAATTTATTACTAAAACCATTTTCAATGAGTTTCTAATAAACTGTCTTAGGTATACAAGAGAAACTTTACTAAGTAGGATTTTAGAAACATACCTATATCCGTAGGTTGTCACAACTATTGCCAAATAACTTTAGAATGCTTCAAACCAGAAATCGAAATGTTATATATTGTTACATGTAAACCTGGCAACCGCGCAACTCGATCGATTACGAATAAGGGAAACAGTAGCAACCGAATACCTAGTTGCAAAATAACCCAATCAGAAACGTAGTTGTAAGGAGAAACAACACGATTATATTTCCCCTCTAATCGAATGCGCTCGAATGTATTAGAACAGCCTAGAAGATCACATGGAATGCTCTCAAGCTTTCCAGAATATTCTACACACACCACCGAACAAAGATTCAAGAACAGTCTCGTCCACAGACAAGTGGTATAAAAGCAGATAAAGCCTTCAGCGAGGGATATAGTAATTTTTATTACGTCGACTGTGACAGCCAGCGTGTATACGCGACCGTGTTGGTAGAGAGTGAAAGTGATCGAGTCAAGCGATATATGGTATAAGCGGGCGGTATTGCCATACAGTGCGAATAGAATTTAAAGTGCGATTAATAAATAATCAGTTATTTTTATTTTAAACGAATTGTGTTTTACTTGAAATCCCGGCGAACCCCTATCGCAACAATATACTAATATTCTAATACTTTCTTGTACTTTAATAAAAAAAACGCGAAAATCAAACTAGTTCTATGAGAAGCAATCATAAAAAGATCTCAAAATTTGAAATCGATAAATAAACATGTTTTCTTTATTTTCTTCAATCAATTTTATTAAATATAGGTATATAGGTATTACATGTAATTCAATTAATAAATTAAAAACAATTCATTACAAATAAAAAAATGTATGGCCTTTAATAATAAAAAATTTGTAAATTTATGTAATTTTAATTCTTATTATTTTTAGTTTTTTTGAGAGGATATTTTTCATAATGAGTATTTTTATAAAACTTCATTTTCAATCTCCGAATAGATTTGCGTGCTTCTTCATCATATTGGACGTATCCAAAATTTGAATTCTTAACACCCTCTGAAAAGAATAAAGTGGAACTAGTTATCTGCTTGCTCTAATAATATATATTCATTTCACTTACCAAAGATATAAGTGTTGAAGAGTTTATACTTTTTCAATGCTATTTTACCCCTGACTCCATCCCAGTTGCTCTGTAATACCATGCTATTTTCCAAAAATATTGAAAAACATTTTGCAATGGGTGCAGATCCAATTTGTTCTTTAATGTAGGACAACTGTAATTTCAAAAGGACAAGGACAAGGACAAAGATTAATTAATTCAACACTCACGTAGTGTTCATTATATTTTACCAAAACATTTTCTGGGTAATTATTTTTGTCAATGTCTTCCTCAATTTGTTGCAAAACTTCTTCAGTTTTTATAGGAAATATTTTAAGGTCTTGCGATTGAGTAAATATCCTTGTGCATATTTTGTCCAACATAACTAGGGCAGATGCGAACGATACTTCTACTTTTTACAGCAGTGGTGATTGGCCCGCAGCTTCTGCAACGGTATTCGTGAAAAATGCTATATTTATTTATTCCTTTCCACACCATATTTTTATGGTTTCCATACCGTTACATCTGTGCACAAGTGCAGGATTGTACTGCGAATTAACTTTAATAGTTGGTTTTATTAGTGACATCTGAAATGCGTGAATTAATTAATTGTTGTGACTTACTTAAAATTGCCAATGGTGAAGAATTGGTATCAATATATATTCGGTTTGTATAGTAACACAAAAGGCTTTGCATATAACATTTTTGATAGGAAACTTTTCTTCTTCAGTTGTAAAAACTTTCATCAAACAAATTCCCAATGCCTCCAATGATTCCAAAGGTTGATGAAAATAATTTTACTTTATAATTTTTTAATAATTGCAACTAAGCTGTATTGTGTTCGACCTGAAATTTAAAAAAAATTTGCTACCCCGAAATTTTGTATTTACAGGTTTTAGGACTAGTAAACACCAAAAAAGCAAAAAAAGAAAATGTCCGTCAGTTCGCCGTAGACGCCGTACGCCGTCCGCCGTACGTCGTACGCAAAATCGTTTGAAGGCGCGTAGCTCCCAAACCCGTTAAGGTATTAAGTTGAAATTTTTATGGTGGGTAGATTGGGTAAACTCCTACGACTAGCATCTTTTGGGGGGAGGGGTAGGGGGATGAGGGGTGAGCGTTTTAGAAAAAAAAATTGGTTTCTAGATCTCAGGAACCGATTATGCTAGAAGGCTGAAAAAACTAATGTAGTACTATGATAGTAGACTCGTTTGCAAAAAAATTGTAGATAAGGATTGAGGGGTGTGGAAGTGGGAGGTAAAACAATTAGTCCAAAACGCTTGAAAGCCGGGATTGAAACATTCTAAAATCCATATCTCCTGAACGATTGATGCCAGAAGATTGAAACTTTGTGGTTGTCTTTAGGGATACTTCAAGATTAGATAAGAGCTAAAACTTTTAAGGGCGAGGGTGAGGTGTGGGGGTGGAGGGTGAACAACTTTGGATTACAATATCTTCCGAACCAATTACACCAGGAAGATAAAATTTAGTTTCTGTATATGGGATCGCAAGAGGAGTCTACTGAAGGTAAATTGTTTGGGGGGGGAGGTGGAGCTCGAAAGTTGGGGGGACAGCAATTTCTCAAAAAATGTAATTTTTTTATCTCAGAAACCGTATCAGATATAATCTTGAAAATTTTACAGGAGTTGCGGTCGGTAGAGCTCTAGTAGGGAAAACGATTTCAGGGGTGGGGTGTAAGGGGTGATGGTGAAAGGGGGTAGAAAGGAAAAAAATCTGATTTTTATTTCTCGAAAACCGTAATAAATTGAAAGCTAAAAAATTTAGGATTATATAGAGCCACTATAGAGACATCCTAGAAAAATAAAATTTTTCATAGGGGTAGCAAGGTACGGAGGTGAAGGGTGGTTTTTTATATCACAGAAACGGTTTATGCTAGAAAGTTGAAACTTAGTACGTATATGTAGATGTGCTATTAGAGTAATTAAAGCAAAAAAAAAATTCAAAGTTTTATTGGCGTTCAGAGGTTGAGTAAAAAAATGTCCGTGAATCCACATTTTCACGAATTTCGTTAAAACTAAAGGAATAACCAGGAGGCTATTTGGAAATTTATTTTTTAGGTCGTCAGTCTCATAGTAACCTACACCGCATCTCAGCATTAAACACGTTTCGGACTTCTACCCATAAAATAATAAAGTTGCGCCCAGACTGTTGGCAGATTTTTTTATTTGCACTGCCTTATAACCGATAATGGATTCCTCACCATTTTCATTTTTAAAAAATCCAAGAACTTGGACTGGTATGAAAGGTCGCACATAACAGAAATTGTGTGGACTTTTATCGCTCAAGAAAAATATATTAAAATTGTAGTTTCTATATATTTGTAATGAAGTCCCAGCTCCAAATAATTTTCAGCTGTTTTTTGAATTAAACAAAAACGTTTAACTGTCGACTGGACCCTCGACATATCAACTTCAAACGTAATTTCGTTAAAATCCGTCGCACCAACTTCCTCCACTATCTCATTTTCAAACCACGTTTCGTTAACTCCACCCAATATTCGATCCGCCCAACCAAATCCACCCGGGCTGCCGCTATTTTCCTCGGCTACTGCAATGACTCAATTTCCACTTTTTATTTTGTTGACGTTTTTCATTTCGACCGCGACCCACTCGCCGTCACGCGAACGTTGGCTGCACTGAGCAAATATAATTAGTTGGGTGAAAATGGTGGATAAACTTGGTAAGTTTAGTGCTGCGCTAAAAAACCGCATAAAAACTAACAAATCGCCCGGTAATTTGTGTGTCTTGTGAAACTAAACCAACCGCCGAGTGTCCTGAAAGGAAAAGAGTCCGCGAAAGTAGCGAAATGGAGTGGTGACGGCCAAGTGAATTGCGATACGTCATGACTGGGGCTGCGAAGAAACTGTCAAAGTGACAAATCGAGACAATTTTTTTTTGCAAGACTGAATTTTCCCATTTGTTTGGCTTCAAATTAGTTCTGTTGTCCTGGCCAAGTGCCTTTCGAAACAAACGCAAAAAATTGTGCGAGCCTCCGACTGTAGACAATCACTTGACGCCCTTGGAATTTTGAATTTTTTCCGTCATCCGAGTGCCTTCCTTTTCATTTCTTTCAATTAAATATTCTGACGTCAAACGTCTTATCAAAGTCGCTAAGAAATAACTTTCTCGATGCAAAATAGCGGCAAGAAAGTTGACTGGCTGATATCGGACCAGCCCGAATAAATAACTCCCCCCGCTTCACACGTTCGCTACCAAATTGTCTTCATCGTGTCCGAATTTCTCGCACCTGCAAATAGTTTTTAGTTGTGTGTCGCATACCTGCTACAAATTACAAAAGAAATTGGATAAGATGTACGCGATAATACAATTATGGGGGAAGGGGAGGGGAATCATCAGGCGCTTATCGTGTTCAGGTCGAACAATTCAGATCCGCTAAACTTGAAATTTATGCGTGAAGTAGACTGCGAGCAGCTCGGGCTTCAGTAATTTGATAAGAACACTCATTCGAAATTTCCATAATCGCGCGGCGGCAAGTACGTGATGTCGCGATTTTTATCGAGCGCTCTAAGAATCGTACAAAGGCAAAAGAAATGAGTCACGGTATCGGGGCCGGACAACTTCAAAAGTTGTTACAGCCGTCGCAACACAACCCAATGATAGAGGCATCCTTTGCAATTAGTCACCCAGACGAGATTTGTGTTTCACAAGAAGATCGCGTGTAAGTTTTACTGCCACACTAGCCCTGCTGTCGCGAAACTTAGCAATCGTCACTAGCTAAACATGGAATCAAGTCAAAAAAAAAATACAAACAACTCTGACGCAAATATTTACCAAGGTAGATTTCGATTACTCCCATCGCTTACAATCGCTATTTGAGAATTTTCGTGACTGTAAATACAATGCGCCGGGCTTGGTCCCTGATAGCGTAAGTTTTCCAGGAATTTAATTCATTCGATAAGCAACAGAATCGAAACTTTCAATTATCCGCCACGCATCGGTAGCGGTTTAGTTGTTGTATTGAGTCCAACCCGATTTGATTTTGCTCGCGATCAATTTAAAAGTTAGGTTAGGTTAGGTAAGGTGGGTGGTCGCTTCGCGACCAAGCACATAGACCGCCAATGGGTCCGTTGTGATCCCACATGCACGGGAAAAAGGTACCCGTGTGCCCAAGACAACATTTTAAGTAAACCACCCCGCCAGCCTGACAAACTGCAGCAGCTTGTTCAGCTTGATGCTTGCGAATTCGCCCAAGTCTATGGCGAAGCGCGTACCTAAAGTACGCTCGCGCCTCCAGGCCAGACCCGGGCATTCGCAAAGCAAGTGGAAAATACTTTCCTCAGCGTCAGGTTCACCACAGCTGCGGCACAGATCTGTAACGTCCGCAACACCTAGTCTTCTGGCGTGCCGGCCGATCAGGCAATGGCCCGTCAGTACACCAATTAGGATACGAAGAGTATTCCTATCTCCAAGTAGGATAAACTTTGTCCTGCTCGCATTTAGGGTCGGCCAAAGCTGCCTGGCCACGAGACACGATGTGAGGCCTGACCATCTTGTGTTAGCCTCTGATATGGCCGTCACGTCGATAGCATGTTTAATGTCCTCTATGGGCCTCATCACTGGAAGAGCTAGCGCTTGATTCAGCGCCGAACCTCTCCTTGCGAGTTCGTCCGCAGCCTCGTTACCCGGAATCCCGCTGTGACCCGGAACCCAACAAATTGTAACGTTCCAGAGGGTGCATAGAGCACTAATTTTATCCCTGCATAGCCTCACGAGGCGGGATCTGATCAAGTGTGAGTCAAGCGCCTTGATCGCCGCTTGACTATCTGTTAGGATGACGACGGATTTGTTCTGCATCGCACAAGCCTCTAGCAGATTGCAAGCCTGAACGATTCCCATCATCTCTGCCTGAAATACGCTACAGCAGTCCGGTATTCTGAATGCCTCGCTATGGTTCAAGTCGGCGGAGAATACCCCTACACCTGTACCCGCGTCTGTCTGTGGAAATTTAAAAGTTAGGATGCGATCTTTGTAATGAGAATAGAGTGAACGCAAACGACTAAATCGGTTTTTTATTTCTTTTGCAGTGAACAGCGAGGCCAACTCTCGAAGGATAGCAATCGTTGAAAGTTGCTTCGGCAGCTCTGGACAGGTAAGAATTTAACTTTTTCTAAAGATAAGATCGCAATTTCGGTCTAGTAGTCAGTATCGGATATTTCACGCGAATCGGGTTGTACTCCTCACGCCGCCTGTGAATACTCGTCGAGACTTTTTTCCCCTAACACGTGCTAGCTGTGAAATAATGGTTTAACGGTTTGCTGCTCATTTAAATGCTCATTTGAGTGCTCATTTAAGTATATATTTCTGTTAAAAACACAGTTTCGAAAAATTGGTCTTCAAAATGTTCTTTGAATTGTGACTAAATCTGATCGCTACCAAAGAACTAATTCACTTTGTGGAAAAGCAGTTTGCAGTCAGCTTGTGTATTTTACAGTCCAGCGAGTTTCGGATCACTACCGGTCTCCAGATTAGGCACTAATTTACCTGACGGTTATCATCTTCCACGGTCAAGTACTTTGCAGAATCTGCTAGAGTATGAGAGAAAAGCGCAAGCCACCATAATGGTGCATTTACACTCAACGTTAAAGGCGAGCCTCTATCCCCACCAAAAAATCACCCAATCAGATGGCTTGTGGAGTCGCAAGAGTCTAACATTCTTCAACTTTTTCTCCGACGCACGCTTCCATATGTGTACTCACATACAATGAACTGTGGTACCACACAATTCGCTGCTCATCGTACTTCTGTCGTTTCGCACTTAAAGTCAAGTTGCGCCGCAGAGGCATGTTGAGTGTAAAATGCTTTCAACACAGCAAAGAACACAGCCGACGAAAACCGGTTTGCAATGGCCTGATGGGAGTAGAGGCTCGCCTCGAGGCGTGCATCAAGGGTGAGTGTAAACGCACTATAAAAATAAATTTGGTAACATTTTCATAATGCTCTTTGGCATTATGAAAATCTTTGGGAATATTACCAGGATCTGGTAAGGTAAGTCGATGACTCCTCCGATGTATGGATGAAATTTGTGCTCATCGCGCACGACAAATTCGACCAGGATTAACTTATTTCTAAACTTGCTTAGGTGTCTCTGGCATTTTGCTTTATGTGCCTCGTGAGTTTCTTCAACGTCGTTCTTGTATAATTAATATTAAGTATTCCAAGTCACGGCCTTTTGTCGTAAAGTCTGGGGAACCGCAAGGATCACATCTTGCGCCATTGCTTTCTTTTTTTATACTTGATATTTCTTATTCATTCCATGACGTTGATTTATCCTCATTCTCCGATGACCTGATCATTTGTAAAGTTCTAAATTGCAGATATGATTGTGAAGTTATTCAGAATAATACCAACTTTCTTTCTGACTGGTGCGAGTGCGTTGCTTATCATCTCTCTCTGAATATATCTAAGTAATATTTTACCGCATTCCGTTCGTGCACAATGTTCAATTGAAGCCCTTGGACTAACAAGGGGTCAAACTCATTTTTCCAAAAACATGAGCAAACTTGACTTTTCTGGCCTCTTATTGTATTAAGCTAGTTTTACACTGTTTGACCATGTGGTTAAATTGATAAATTGCAGTAATAAGCAATGCGGAATAGTGAATTCCAACTATACTCGCAATATCCGCTCGGTTAAATGCGCTTTTCGCATTGCTTATTACTGCAATTTAACCACTTTTTTTTTTTTTTTTTACGGCCGTCGTTATAACTTAGGGGGTCACCCTTTAATGCGAACGCACAGCTAAAACGACATAGGTTGGGGATAAAATGGTGTGGCAGGGGATTTAGGTCGGTGGAACGGGAGGGAAGCGTCTGAAGTGTCGGTGGACGTTGTTTTTGAACTGCTGAAGGTTATACTTATCAGGAAACAGATCGGCCGGCAATGCGTTCCACATTACTGATGTTCGGGGGATAAAGGACTGCCTAAATTTCACTGTTCTCCACGAATGGGGCTGAACGGTATACTCGTGTGCGCGTGAAGCTTGGCGAGTGTTACGGGGGACCACTAAGAGTGGGGGAATAAGTTCTTTTAGTTCCTTACTACATTTACCATAAAAATATCGATAGTAAATACTGAGTACTCCGACATTTCGGCGATGCTCAGGGGAGTCTATAGAAGCTGAAACGGCTTCGTCTCCAATTAGTTGGAACGCATGTTTTTGAACACGGTTGAGCAAGGCTAAATGGGATTTGGGGGCTCCAGCCCAGATATGCGAATTGTACTCAAGACGTGGTCTGATATATGCCTTGTAGATTGTAGCTAAGTCAGGCGCTGAAAAGAATTTCTTACACTTCCGTAGAATTCCAAGGCGTTTGGAAGCATCAATTGCGACATCAAAGATGTGTTGGCTTCAGTTTAGGTGGTTGTTAAATTTTACGCCTAGTAATTTGAAGTCAGCAGAAGGGGGAATTTGTACGCCACCAAAGGATATATTTGAGACCGACGTCGGAACATCTCGTTTAAGGGATAGATGACAGGACTGTGTTTTGGAGGCATTGAACTCTACTCTATTTTTCTCGCCCCAGTCCAAGATAAGATTGAGGTCTGAGTTCAATGAATCGAATAACTCAGTGCGGTGTGAGGCCACCGAAGTTGGACGTGCCTCGAAGTTGGACGCGCCGAGTCGAAATTAAAGACATTGTCCAGTGTACTATCATCTGCAAAACTATGGATTGGATTGAGAGTTGACGACAGAAGGTCGTTAATAAAGATGAGAAATAGGGTTGGAGATAAAACTGAGCCCTGGGGTACACCGGAATCGATTGGAAAAGAGGATGAAGTTATTCCGTCTAATACAACTGGTATAGAACGTTGAGAAAACTCTCAATCCATTTAAGAAAGGTTGAACTAAAGGCAAAGGCTTTAAGTTTTACTAAGAGACATTGGTGCCAAACTCTGTCAAACGCTTTAGCGATGTCAAGGGCAAGCACTTGACCTTCACCAAATTTGTGGATGCACGAGTTCCAGCGTTCCGTTAGGTAAACTAAAAGGTCACCTGTTGAACGACCGGATCGGAACCCATATTGGCGATCGTGGATCAGATCTTTGTCCATCAGGTATTTGATTATGTTGCGATGTTAGATCCAAATCCCGCAACAATCTTACAATTGTCAAAACTTGGAAATAACGTTGGTCAAACAGTGTAATACTAGCTTAATGATTTTATTAAAATAATTAAGGATATTATTAAATCATAAGGAGTGCATCAGTGAATTTCATTCGAATGCAATAAGGCGACAGAAAAGTCTAGCCCTTTCATACTATTAACAAATGAGTTGACCCCTTGTTACACCAAGGGCTTCAATTATTATATTGACAATTAGCCCATTACCTTTTGTTGAAGTTGCGAAAGGCTTGGATTTAGTGATGAATTTTAAACCAATGGTTGTACCTTATATTAATATTAGTGTTTGGTTCCGCAGTTCCGTAATAGCAACGATTTTAAAATTATTATTTAATTGAAGTTCTTTACTGCTCGCTGGGATGCGTTCGGAAATTAGCTCTAGTAGGGTAAGAGTTTCCTTCAGAGTTAACCAACACATTCAAATGAGAGTAAACTCTACTCTGATATTTAGGAACGGATAGAGTTACATTTTCGACAAAACTTTACACTGACACGCAATGTATTCAAAAATACTGACCACTCGATGCTTCACGTGACATTTGACGTTTCTAACTCCTTGTAACACTGCTCATGACTAGAGTTAATAGAGCTACCCCTTTTTACTCTACCCTGCCATTTTCGAACGCAACTCTATTACGTCATTAGAGTAAAATTAACTCTACTCTACATTTTCGAACGATTTTTTTTACTCTACTCCTTCTCGAGTTAATTTCCGAATACGTCCCTGGTATGTCCTCGCTTAGAATGCTTGTTCGTGATTTGGAGCCCGCATTTTATGTTGCACCCGTCTAAAATTGAAACAGTTCAATATAAATTCCTGCGATACATTGCCTAATAACTGCATATCCCATTTAATACTATTAATTATGAGAATTTGCTTGTTATATTAAATCTGTCGACTCTGTCGAAACGTTGTGAACTATATTACCTTCTTCCGCTTTTTAATGTAATGTACATTTTCTACCTAAGGACTAAGCGTCCGTCATAAGTTTGCAAATAAATGAACATGCAATCAATTTTGACTAGATTTTTTGTCAAATTTTGGTCATACATTTGACAGTCATAGAAGCTTTAAGGGAGTATTTACATCTAGCTAAAAAAAAAAAACAAGCCAATTTGCAGGGTTTTTTTTCAAAGAGGATGCAAATAGAATGCTGCCCTTTTTCCGCAATATATTTATTAAGTATTTAGGTACAAAAACAAATTTTTTTTTTATTCAAAATGATGTCATGGTGGCCAGTTATATGGCGAGCGCAGTCATCATTTTCAAAAAAGAGGTCTACTTGGCGTAACCTGTACAAGTCGTAAATTTAATCCGAAATCAAAAATTAATAAATTTTTCTGAAATATATTTCTGTAGTTGGAGCTTATACCAATAAAATCAATATAACTTTGAACAAAAAAAACGGCGGGCATACAATTTAGTCTCGATTTTTCAAAATTTTTTTTTAACTTGAAAGTGTTAAAAAAATAAAATAAATTTTTTTTTCCTATTTTGTTAATATAAGCTGCAACGAATTTAATTTACTTTAAACTAAAAAAAAGAATTAAATCGATAGCTTATTGGGTTCAAGCTCTGGAACTTACGCCAGTTCGCAAAACGTAGTTTCGAGAAAAACACGTTTAAAGTTTTTCTTAAGTACTTTTTGCAATTAGATCCATAAAGCAGGTGCCTAAATGATACGATAGCTCACGTAGAAAGTTGATTGCGAAAAAACCTTTTAAGTACCATATTCTACACATATTTATCTATCGAAATAATGTAAATACCCCCTCAATTTGAAATTTTACTATGAACTTACTATTTTATCACGGTATTTTTGCTTCGCACTGTACGACGTAGGAGCAAAATAAAATACGTGATCCTATTAAATGTAATCATTAGTTGTAATTTGTATAAATATGAAACAGTGCGAAAAGGATTGCCGGCTTTAAATTGTGCAGAGTACAAAATTTCTCAATGTTGAGAATTGGGAAATGATTCTATAGATGAGAGTAGAAGGTGTGCCAATATCAAAGCCAGATTCTCCATTTTATCGTGGTTTTCCACGATTTCGGTACTTCAGGTACCATAGTACCTGTTTTTAGAAATAAAATTTGTTTTTTCAATTACGCGTCTATATACTGATCCCATCGCACGCAACTAAACCTTTTACTGTATACCCAAACCCAATTTATAAACAAGGTCAGCTGCACTGTTGGATATGGTTTAAAAGTGATACTACCTGACAGTATCTATTTATATTTTGGTAATATTAATTAAGTATGAAGGAGGGGGTTTCACTTAAATTTGAACACTAATGATAACGGCATTAAGCTCAAACAGATATTCATACGTTAAAAAAATGGCTATGGGGATTTTGGGATTAAAATTGTGCATAGGATGTACCAATTTACGACATTCGTCTTATACATCTTTTTGCAAGTTTCCAGCAATTTGCTTCTAGCGCAAACACATTGGCTGCTGCGAATTTTACAATTTTAAAGCAGATAAATTTTGATAGTAACCAATTTCTCTTCTTTCTTCCGTATCTACTTCAGACTACTTCCTATCTCGTTGTTGCTTGCAAATTATGTTGTTGTTTTACATGATAAAATTTTCTTTGAAACATTCTACCAGTTTATCATTCTGAACCTCGGTTATTTAGTCTAAAAATATCTTGTGTTTCTTGTAAATGGGTGTGTCTCGTAAGATTCCCAGTCAGTATAATCTGCTAGTAGGTTTTTTTATACGATACTGTTTATTTAAATTATCATACGGCTATGTCAAATACAAAACGCGTAGTTGAATTAAATTTAATAGCAATAAAATGTATTTCTATCTAATGCAGCTTAGACTATACATCAAGTATCTAAGAATTTTTTTTTCGATCAAAAGACTTCTAGTTCGCTTGACGCGCACTCCTCTTAACTTCCTTCTCCTCCCTCACTATTCGCACTTGTTTAATCGGTTACTGTAAATAACGGGAAAATTAAAAAAAAATTATATAAAATGTATTTCAGAATAGTAACTTCAATTTTAGATTACGTAAAATGTATTTCAGAATACGTGAGTTCAAATTGAGAAAGTTATATTTCACAACATACATAGTTTAGGATTATATTTAAATTATTACTGAAGATATTAGTATTAATTTTCCCCTTGCAAATCACTCAATGGCGTGAAAAGATGTATGCTGCGACGCCCGAGCACAGTCATCACCAGCTATTGTATCTTTTGCTTGATCATTAATTTTTTGTTGTGTAATCTTAAAAATTCTAGATAAAAAATATAAAATTCATGACGCCGGCATTCAGCATTCAGAAGTATTTTATGCTTCAGGCAAACGTTTATTTATACAGGGTATTTTTCACAAGAAAATGTTGAAAAAAAGGTGCCACACATAGTATATTGTGGTCTCCAGCGTAGCTAGAGTAACTGCGTACACATTAATACAAATATCCATTATCTTAAGTGTGTTTAGCGCGATATTTGTATAGTTTAATTATGAAAATTCGCAAATTCTGAATTGGAAAAAAAATTCAATTGTTAAACGTACATCTCGACTGAAGCGCGTTATATGTAAAAATATCAAAATTTATCAGTTTCAGAAGAGAATTACTCATGCAATGGTCGTATGCAACGTAAACATGGTTGTGTGCTACGTCGAGCATCATTCCAAAGTCCGTGAGTTGGAATCTCACTCATGGTTCTACATTTTTCCTTCCAACAAAAAAATCGTATTCCCAATTCTATTCTTAATTCTTGTCAATTCATACTAAGTCCCTTCGAGGCTTGGCCCATAGACTAAGATCATGCCATGGGAGAAAACTCAATTTATTTTACCAAAATTCTAAAAGTATCATAAGCGCATAACAAGTTAAGAAAAAGTAGCACAGAATTCGGGTTTTATTATAATTTTTTATTACAAAAAATATTAAAAATACATACCGTATGCTTACAGGGAAAAAGCGCTTAGTCGGTTTTTCTCGAATTTGAGTTAGTACGACATTGAGAATATTACCCAAATTTTTGTTCAAACAAAATTCACGAATTCAGCATTAATCACTCGGATACCATGCTTTTTCACTAAATACTACCAGCAAGAAATTTCAAGATGCTGTTTAGCAAAAAATAATTTTGTGACTTAGTGCCCTTTCCTTCTAAGCCGACGATCTAATAATAATAAAATTACAAACTATTACAATTGATTAAATGTTAGTTGTTTTCCGGTATCAGTAG
The DNA here is from genome assembly GCA_951812415.1 of Beris morrisii. Lineage (NCBI taxonomy): Eukaryota > Metazoa > Arthropoda > Insecta > Diptera > Stratiomyidae > Beris > Beris morrisii. The sequence continues at coordinate 140,766,278 of OX638311.1, forward strand.
GGTTTCTGGTGTGAAACCCCAACACGAAATCCCCGACTGTTGATTAATCGCTGTCCTTAAGGTATTGACAGTTAGAAAACCTTAACTGGATAGGCCAGTTTTATAAGATTGTGTTGGACTAGTTTCGTCATCGGAGGGCATAGACTCGTCAGAGGGTGTATATCATGCCTACTATCCGAAACACCCTTACAGCTGGTGGAATTGCTGAGGATAATTTCTATATAGCGATCTCGAAATCAAATTTACAATCCGCGACGTATAAACTATAAAATTCCATTCTTAACTATTACAATATTCTTCGATATCTAATTCGTAAGTTCCCTAATGATTCTAAATTTGAACAAAAACGTTTGTTATCAGAGCTTTGCTTAGTATTCTCAGCATCTGATTCATCTCTACTTAAATAAAATCTTGAAGTCGAAGGACCTGGTTCTACTTTATTGGAATTGGTACAACGGGTACCTTTCTACGGCGAAGATGAACTATTCACGAATCGCGTCATAACTCCTAGGCCTGATAAGAAATCAAATTGGTACTTCTATCGCATAATCAATTTAATGTGTTTCTATATTCAACCCATAAATATGTTGTATTTGTTTTCACGGATTCCGCCATATGTTAAGTTTGACGTGATATCGAATTGGTTTTTAATTCTATGTGCTGCCTTTTTTTACTCTATAGTTAGTTCAATTTTAATATTCAATATTTTGAAGGGTGCTATTTCATTCATTCTGACGAAAAAAATTATGCCATTACGGAACCGAGCTGGCGGATGTTGTTTTCTTTTTACATTTGCTTGACACCTTACAGCTTAAATGATCAGTACGAAAACTAGCATCCAAGTAATTCGTGTAGCCGCCATACATGAGTCCTTGAAAATGTGTCATCTTTCAGTACCCATTGTAACTGAAGCTTCGAAGTCGGAATTCGAAAAACGGGTGTGCGTACTTCATATTCTGCTTTGCATTAAGTTCAGTAATTCATCTAGAGTATTGTATAATTGACATCTGCCTATCGTGACTGCGGTATGTTTTTACAGCTCGTCATTCTATAAATAAAAATTATCCGATTGGAAGAAGGTAGAAGAATATCGAGGAAGCTTAGATTGTATCTCGATGGAAGAAAATATTGTCCCTTATTTGCTCCGTTAAGAAAATATGTTTTTGAATCTAATCCTGCTTCAATTTTGCCATTTATATTCGATTCACTTATTGTAAAGCAATAATTTTAGTTTTTTGATTGAGAGAAAGGCATCTCGGAAGTTGTAGGCTCGAATTATATTTATGACACGATGCTTTTCCTTATATGTATCCGATTTGTTACTGCTTTTTCAATATCTAATACCCAACTATACTTTCACATACATTCTAATCTCTTTTCCCCTGACAAAAATCTGAATCGCAGTCGAGTCGATTACATTTCTGCATTTTGATAAGAATTCTTACTACACATTTATCATGTGTTCATTAAGAATCTAAGTCTAACCATACGTCGATAAAGTAGTATAAAAAAAAATCCCCAAGAATTTGTAGCTTTTCCATGATAAAGAACCTCCCTTGCAACAAGGAGTAAACTGATTTTTTTAATAGCATGAGAGGGTCTGACTTTTCTGACCCCTTATTGCATTCGAATGAAATGAAAATGTTTATTTACGGCCACAGTTATTGTTCCTTTGAGGACCCAATTCTTCATTATTTTGAACTTTTCCTTTAATTCGTCTTAAATTTCTCGATTCGAAAAATTTTTGGCATCATTCAAGGCCTTCACTTCGTGGATTTTATCTTTCGTGAGATCTCTGGCTCTACTCATTTTTTAAATTTTAATTAAACTTAACACAAAACTTAAATGTCTTTGAAAATAATAAGAAACACTTCTAAATTACAACACAGTTCATAAACATACAAAAATCCTGCAATACTGAGGCTTAAACCAAAATACGTCCTTCTTGTTCAAAACCAGACAGACCATTTTTTTTTTAGTTTTTACGCTCTCCTGAAAAGTGGATTTTTTCACTTCAAACTACTTTTTCTCCAAAACTACAAAGTTCGAGAAATGTTCAATAACACAAAACAAAAACTTGTTAGTCGGGAGCTCAAAGTCCTCATCCCGACATACTCAGCACATTTCGGAGTTCGTTGTCTCTTCTATCTACAAGAACGATGTCCTGGGTAAATTCTGGATTGCTATGCTTAGCTCAGCACTAGGTAGAGCCTCGTATTCACTGGCTTAACTATCCAAGGTTATTCACCCACTTCCTTTTATATACATGCTTCATCTAATCAGCGACGCTATTAAATTAATAGTGTAATTAGATTTAAGAAAGGCATTAATATTTTGCAACTTTCTTTTGTAAATTAATATTTCCCAATAACACGTTTATTTTTATTCTATATTTCAGCCCCTTGCTATTCCAGGGCGAGTACTTGTAGGCGAAGGAGTTCTAACCAAAATGTGCCGAAAACGACCCAAGAGTAGACAATTTTTCCTTTTTAATGATATTTTAGTTTATGGCAATATTGTAATTGGTAAGAAAAAGTACAACAAACAACACATAATTCCTCTCGAAGAGGTTCAACTGCAAGGTCTTCAAGATAGTGGACGTAAGTTCAAACACCATAATGACGGCATAGTGTTTCCGTTACTGATTTAATTTTTTGTGTTTTTTTTGTAAACAGAATATAGAAATGGTTGGCTTATACGTACGACCACAAAATCATTTGCAGTTTATGCTGCTACAAGCACCGAGAAACAGGAATGGATGGCTCATATCAACAAGTGTATCGAAGATTTATTAAGAAAAAGTAAGAAAAGTAAGCAATAGGCAATGTTATGATATTCTAAAAAATTTCATTTATAAAGGTGGAAAGAAGCCTGTCGAAAATCACGCAGCTGTTTGGGTACCGGATAACGAAGCGCCGGTGTGCATGCACTGCAAGAAAACACCATTTACAATGATTAATAGAAGAGTAAGCGAAAACATAAATCAACAATACCATGAATACTTAAACAACAACTTTATTTCCACAGCACCACTGCCGAAATTGTGGATCAGTTGTTTGTGGACCATGCTCATCAAAGAAATTTCTATTATCTCAACAAAGTTCGAAACCAGTTCGAGTCTGTTTAGCATGTTACGATTCCCTAAGTCAGACGAAAACAATGGAAGTAAGTTGTTTGTGCTTTGTAATGTAATTTATTCTATTTCGATTATTATTTTCTTTAGAAGTCTTCTACGGTAACTAAAGCAATTAACCCCATCGATAGTTCAGGTGATGACGACTCAGATGATGAAGAAGAACACAAAGAAACATATGACGAAGTAAGTAGTTTTCATGAATGTATTTTTTTTATCGATAAAATCAAAATGGTTTTATTTAGTATATTGAGTTGACAACAATATTTACATAATAGCTTTTTTCACAGAGTTTTAAGAGTCATTGCAATGGCAAATTGTGTTTATGATAGGACAAAATTTATTTTTAATTACGAATATGTAAGTCAGATATCCTAATATTGGATTGGAAAATTATAGCCCGCTTTTTCGAACAAAAAAAACACATACTGACGTTTTCCTTCAAAATTTTGTTGATTTGCTTTGTAGTTTCTATTTTTCTATTCATTTTCTCATACTTAGTTACTTAATGCTTGCGCTAAAGTTCACTTGGTAGAAATTTATTTATACATAACTTCTGTATAATTAAATCTGCAGCCTGCATTTAAAATAAAAAAAACCTTGGATGGGATACGATACCATAATACCTTCTCCGTTTAAATTGTGCTTTCGTCAGGGAGCAAGCCAAAAAAGAAAACCCCATGAAATTAGTTTATGCGATTGTCAGTTGCGAATTTCGTCAAAAAAAGAGGAAGAATTCTCGAAATTGGAATATAGATACAAGGAGAGTTGTGCAATGTCTCCATTCTTATAAAAAAATAAAAATACAATGGTTCACGCTCCGTGAAAAGAAGAAAAAAATCACGTAGGTAACAGAAGTGAACAACTGCTTATTATATCTAATTGACGATTTTCCCCAACTGCAACTATTGGTGAAAGATAATCGATGAAGCTAGCGTTTGGGCCACAGAAAAAGAAGAATTTGAACAGGCTTAACTTTTTTTTATTAATTGTATTATAACAACATCGCAATCGAATGATTTTTTTTATTTCACTACACACTTAGCTATTTAATCAAGGAACTGTACACAATAAAAAATTGTCCGTTGATTAAATGTTCGGTTTGATTTAAAAACCAAAAAGAAAACAATACCATTTAGTCAAAACGAGTGACACAACAAAACAAAATTTATCACGTTTTATTTTCGTTATTACTCGCGAAAATGTGTTACATATTTATGAATACATTCGAATTATTCATTTCAGAAGTAGAAAGCAGTTACACGGGATAAAATTGATGAATATAATGACGAAAAGAGCATATGTTTTTGGTCAGAAAGAGATGTGCGTCCGCGCTTCGATGTGCAAGCAAAGAGACGAAATAATTCGCGATATTGAACAATCATCACCGTACTCTGGCAGACATATTTGCAAACAACGACATCTGCTCTTTTATTAATGCTAGGCAATCGGAAAGGTAGTGTGTTTCTGTCGCCTTTCTTTCCTTAAAGTCGTTGTCCCAAATAAAGGTTTTGGTATTTAATTGGTTCCCTGCAGCTTCGGGGTTAATGTGTGACGTGCTTACAGTTTATGTCCGTGATTGTTTATATTCTTTGTCCAGCATTGCTTCCTTGAACTTTTGTTTCTCGTATTTTTAGAGATGCTTCTTCACGGAACATCTAGCTCCTCATTTACTACTAGGTAGCTAGCAGATATATCCAGTCACTCTGTGGAATAGGGGTCACTAAGCCTTTTCATATCTTTCGGATGTAACCCTCAGTTGTGTTATTCGACTCGATAATCGTTACGCGTAAGTTGTATTACAATTCGGTCTCATCACAATCCTGGATTCGCAAAAAAACGATTGTTTTTGTGTGAATATTAGACATTTCAGAGAATTAAAAAAAATTATTAGAGCCTACAACCCCCCCCCCCCCCCCCCCCCCCCCCAGTTTTGTTGTAATGCAATTTGTCATCTTATCCACTCTTTCTATTTCCTCGTATCAGCTTAAGCGAACTCATAAATCAGTTTAGCGACTTAAATTTTTTTCTACAGTCGTTTCTCTCTTTTGCTACTAAAGTTGTGGAATGCTCGAGTTTCCTACCGTGCAACATCTGTCGATCCTTCTACACTTTCTTCTATTTTTCTTAATGTTACACTTTTTTAAATTTTTTACAAACTAAAGCTTTAGGATTATAAATTACCGTACCGAAGACGCCTATGTGTCTTACAACTGCAAGTTCCCCTTTTTTGAATGCGCTAGTGTTAAAAATTCTTCTTCCCCTTAATTTGTAGTCTACAGAAAGCAAATCTAACCACCAGCGATGACAAAAAGATGTTCTAAAATCTATTAAGAATCCTTACAACGTTCACCAAAAATGCAACAGTTTAACCAAACCCTTGCATCTATCACCGTGAAAATAGGATTGTGCTTCACCACTACAACAACGGCATGGAATAAAAAACGAATGACCAAAAACGAGAGTGTAATCGAACACTAGGAAACAATGTTTTTCACTCAATTGCCAGAAGACGCTCTCTGCTGGAACTACTATTCCAAACATGCTGGGTAGCATAAAATAAAATGCTACTGGAAAGGATGCAGAAGTGATATATTGGAAACCCTGAAAAATTTAAATTAGAAGATTCGCAAACTTGATCAATAAGGCATCAGATCAAACGTCGCCAACCAATCAACTTTGGAGATTGACCATTAAAACTTCCTACAAAACAAGAAAAAACACCGAAAACCATTCTCGATGTGATGGCAGCGGTTTACAGAGATGGTTAGTTACCCTTTACAAAGAAGAAATTCGTATTAGATACGGTCTTTTCAAACAAGCCAGAGATCTAATCGAACACGACTCTCGCTTAGAAAGACAAGTAGATACAACGGCGCAGAAAAATATCAATACAGTCGAAAAATTTATCGTGAAAATTAAATAGAATTTTTACTTAAAATGACACTTAAATTCATCCTTATGAGCCTCAGCTTAGCAGTAGTTGATAGTGATATTAAAGGGACACCCGTCCCCCTAAGAAGAAGTCCAAGGTGTCCAGGTCGGTCTTACAATACAATTTTTTTTTTGTATCTGTAGATTGATTACGAAGAAAATGGTCACAACAAAAACTACACTCCTGCATCTCAACTTTTTATAATAACTAAAGCAAGTTGTGAAAGAAAACAGCAGAGTGAAATTGATTCTTCTTGTTTTTCAAGAGCGATGAACGTTCTGCGCAAATACAGCTTCCAAACTAGAAACTTTTGACCCTACAATCCACATTAAGCCTCAAGTAGTTCTTATTTGTTTCTAAGTCTTAAAAAGAATTTACGGGGAAGAGGTTTGTGGATCAAGTCCATGATTTCCGTTAATTTCTAGGTGAAAAACAATTAAATTTATTTTTTTAATAGAACAAAAATTTTAATTGAAGTTCAAATAAGTGTATTCGTGCTAAGGAAGAAAACATTAAAAGAGAAAAATATATGTATCACTTTCTGTTTTATTCCAAGAACTTTCTGACCGCCCCTCGTAGCTTACGCTGAAAGTTCAGTTGTATCTCTTTTGTTCTGTTCTGTCATTGGCTTCTTCGATGATAAATATCATTTCTCCAATCGAATTTGGCACATTACGGTCACCCGTTCGTCCGTTTTGAGTTTTTTCTCGAAGCTCCGCGTATAGTCCGATGATACGGAAACCGATTTTAATTTACCATTATACTTGTTACCGAGATCTCGATCTTGTATTTTCTAACTTCACACACTATGGCAAAATAACGATAGACCGCATACGGCATATCTGAATTACACTTGCTTTTTAACAATCAAAAATTGATTATCAAATTCTGAGAACAAAATCGAACAAATAATCGCAATTCGAAGTTCAAGAAACCATTTCAACTTAAGATCAGAAAACTAATAACTAGAAAACCATATCTTATCCACGAATATTTGATTTCGCATGGCGGTACATAATTAGATAGGTACCCATATCATTTTTGTTAGTCATGATGCACCCTGTTATTTTGTATTCCCAACATGCAAGCTTCTTTTTTACGTTTTTCTCGTTCATATTAATAATTATTGCAGTGGTTTTGTCATTAATAATAATATTTAAAATCAACATAAATTCTAGAATAAAATTTAATCAATAACTTTTTCTCTTCATTTACAGCCCAAATTTTATGGTGATGGCGTTGTAGATAAAGTGGAGGAGAAGTGATATCTACCAATTGTCGCTGGATAACCAATACAATATTTTATAAAGAGCAAAACAAATAAAAAAAAAGAATACAAAATATATCACTAGAAATTATGATTAAAAAAAAAAAACAATCTCATCCCAAGCTGTTCATAATTGAATTGAAAACAATTGAAGAAGGAAATCACTTGAAATGAAATCAATGTATGCACTTTTTTTCGTATGAATAGTATAAAACAATTCAATAGAAAGTACGTTCACATTACAACACTCACACACAGAAACACACATTCGATTTATAATCATTATATTATGTATCTTTATCGTATTACAATCAATTTGTATATTATGGGTTTTAATTTATATAATTTACATAAAGCAAAAATTATAAATCAATTCTTTATTTTCTATTCGAATATAGTATAGGCTTGTATGTTCTATTTGTTTATAATCTAACACACAAATACACTACACACAAATTATAGGAATACAAAACACATCTAGAAACTAAAACTAAACAAATCTATCAATAAGTGTCTAGTTTCCTTCTCCTCGAAAAACAGTCTCGCCAAAACAATGATGGAAAATGGTTTCTGATAAAAAAAAATCAATTACTGGATATAAAAATATCCAAAGCATTAAATTATACCTAACTCTGGATACAGTATTTTTTTTTATTTTCTTGTAAATTAACATTTAAAAAACTAAGAATCAAAGTGAAGAAATAATTGTTATGTAAATACGTAAAAAAAAATAAAAACATCGATGCGATGATACTTCAAGCAATCTGTGCATCTCAATATTCGAAAAAAAACCCGAATCATGTTATTCGTACATTTAAAGAATATCTGAATTTATTCAAAGTTTTTTTATTTAATTATTTTGTTTTTGTAAAGATTAAAATAACAACAATATTTATTGCTAAAGAAATTTTAATAAACTATTTTATATATTGAAAATATGTCTTATTATTTTTTTTGTGTTTTGTCTTTTAGAATTGTTTGCAAATTTTGTTATTCGCTTCGGAATTAAGCTCATTTTCTTGTTTGTCGGTCTGCGCTATTCAAACATTGATGTACCTATGAATGTTACGTACAGTATCAGCGTTCAGCAATAGAGATTCATTCTGGTTCCTTTAAACGCTTGTGATTTTAATGATACAGATTATTTTTTAACTCGGTAAGTCCTGACTGTACATATGTATAGTAAGATTCAGCTTAATTAATAGGGAAAAGATAGAGCGACATTAATATTTTCGTAGATGAGATAACAATCAGACACTAAAGATCATCAAAATATCCTTTTGTACAAAAGAAAAAATATAATAATTTCCTGACTGCATGCAGTTTACTTTCCTCATCCTGGAAAAACTACACGGTCTCGCCCTATAAATTCAACTGTTCGCTGTTCTGCGCCTCGTATCGTCCTTGAATTGCAATTCCGCTTAGATATTACTGAAATATATAGGGTTCGTTTTGTATCCTGGAAAATCCATCCGTGTCTGAAGCACCGTACTTGCTTATAGTATCATTTGTTTCTTCAGGTCACGAATGATAAGACCGTAGAGTAGGATCTAGAGTCAATTTCCATGGCAAGTAATATAAGTAAATTAGTGGGTCCATTTTGAAGCCCCCGTCTAAGGAAAAATTTCAGACTTATGATCTTTTTGCTACGAAAATGGATGTTTCTGATTTCAAAACGATTTTTTTTATTATACATACCGAACTGTGGACTAGGTGGTTAGCCTTTAATACACAGTAGTGTACAGTCTAGTCAGCTTAGGGATGGGAGGACGGAACGGCTGTGTACTAGTAGGTAGGAGGTGTTAATAATTTTTAGTGCTATTTGGCTGAAGTTATCTGGTAGCTCTGATGGTATTTATGATGTATCTTGGAAAACCATTCGTAATGTCATTTTACATTTGCGAGGTATACTACTGACATTTTTTTGAATCGTATGACTAGGCTGACAGCATACAAGGGAAGTCTAATGAATGTAAAATTGAGAAGGGAGCTGGAGCACGGAAATAGGGATATCAATTATATAAAAAAAAATATTTTTAGAACCGCTAAGCTAGAACCGTACCAAATATGATCTTAAACATTTTATAGCAATTAGTCCCAGTAGACCTCTACCAGAGAAAAAATTTTTGGTGGTATAGGACGTGATGGTGGCAGAGGTTTTCAAGGAAAAAATTTTGATTTTATTTCATGAAAACCGTACAGTTTAGAAAGTTAAAAATTGATGACTATTTGGAACCACTATAGAGGCATCTTAGAAAAATAAAATTGTTAAATAAGGTCCGCCATGGCCATGTAAAGTGGTGTTAGTATCAGAAATGGCTTATGCTAGAAAGTTGAAACTTAGTACGTGTATGTAGATGCACTACAGGAGTAATTAATGTAAATAAAAGTTCAGATTTTCATTGGCGTACGGTGTCGCTCTTTATATAAGAGCCTAGAAACAATTTTTCGATATTCAAAGGGGGTGTAGTGTCGTGCATATTTTTACAAATTTCGACATATTATATTACTATTTCTGTTGATTTATTTATTTATTTAGGTAGTTGTGTCTAGCAGACACCAGACCCGTAAACTAGTGGGAGCTCTGACTGGACATTATCACATGAGGAAGCATCTCCATAGGATTGGTCTCTTTGAGACTAAAACTTGCAGAATTTGCGATGACGAAGACGAAACACCAGAGCACATCCTCTGTGAATGTGAGGGTTTAGCTCACAAAAGACTTCGTCACTTCGGTCAGAGTTTCATGGAACCATCGGCATTCCTGTCCATTCCTCTTCGTAAAATACTAAGCTTCATTGAAAGTGCAGGGATTGAAAAGGAATCATAGTTAATACGGGGAACGTCACAATAGGCCAAACTGTGGTTTCAGTGACAGAGGTTAAAAGACCAACCCCTTTTACCAATCCATCTATCTAGGTAGTTGTGTCATTCTGTGCTTCCCCTAATACCAGTTCACTGGTCTAACTGACGAAGTCTTCTGACATCAAATTGAGCCCAGTATCAGCCTATAGCATTAGTATGTTGATACGGTACTCTCAATAGTTCTTTGGGCTAAGGAAGTGTTCCCTTGACACGAGTTAAATTCAGCCATTAAAGAAAAAACAAATACAGAAACAGGCCTTAAAAAGTATAATCTAACGAAATCAATTCTCGGACGTGTTGTCCTCATTTTCATGGCTTAAAAAATCGTATTACTTGGTACATGAAAAAAACAACGAAACGAAACGTTTAAGAATCAAAATGAGAATCAACACCATTTTCAAGTGATTTTTATTGATGATTCCAATTTTATGGTCTTATCTTATTCCGTTAGAGAAAAACCGCAAATGATTGTGTTCTTTGTTTAGTTAAGAGCTAATAATTTTTTTTTAGCAAAATTGATCATTTTTAGGACCCCAAAACAACGCTATTTGAGCTTAATTAATGCTAAATTAATGTTTGTAGTTCCCATACGAAATATATCTACGAATTTTCTGAAGCTTTTTTTTGCGTAAGAGGACTATTCTTGTGTGAACACCACGCGAAATATCCCGACTGGGATCGATCGCTGCCTTGGCTATTACCAAGGGAGGAACTTGCACTGGAAAGGCCATTTTGTTGAAAACTGTGCGGAAGGAGCTTCATCATCAGGTTGCATTGAATCATCAGTTGGTGCATCATGGAATTATCTGCAAAACGATAACAACTGATGGTATTGCTGAGAATTCCTCCACGTGTGCGTTCTTGAACCAAACTTCGTTACTGCGAATTATAAGAAGCTATAGTTTGCCATAGTACTTTATGATTAAATTTACCTCATATTTAAACCAATTTGGTTGTTCACTAGTATGTTAATCGCGGGTTGCACCAACCAATTAGCGAAATATTATTTTTAGTTTTTTTTTACTTTTTCCGGCACAGTTTTCAAACTGACCTTTCCAGTGAAGGTTCTTTCAACTAGCACGCCCTCAATGGCAATAGCCAAGGCAGCGATCAAACACAGTCGGGATATTTCATTTGGAGTTCACATAAAAAAAATTTCTGGCTATAACATGAAAACACTTCAATATCGTTATAGCTGACTGGGCTTTATTTTGTAGTATTTACTAAATCGTTATGAATTTGATATCCAATTCAAATCTATTTTAGTATTTGTTCTCCATTAATCCTACTTCAATTAACGGTTTAATATCAACATTCTCAAATAATCATTACTCTTCGTTATTGAAGACGTGACTATGCAAATTTGTTTAATTATTGGGACTTTAATACGAATCCAGATTCCATTGTTGTTGGGCGTATGTCGAAAGCAGTTCTATAAACATTAATCTCGCCTATATTAATAGCACTTCTAAACACATTGTTTGGCGTAATTCTGTTGTCTAGGATCTGGCCAAAGAGCTCTAGCAACGTCCGAAAATATTACTTTATTATTAAAGAAATTATGTATTTCAAGACCATCGATGGGATAGTAGACATAGCTAGATGCAATATGACTTTGATCACCCTAGTGTCGTGTATTTCCTTCGAGCAAGATTGTAACTAATACTGCTCGTATCTTTCTCGCATGCATGAAGATTGTAATCTAACCGATTCACTTTCGTTGAACTTGTATTTCTGGCCAACTGGTTTTACTTCTCTGTGATTAAAAAAAACTTAAAACCTGACTTAATATCATCTTAGCATAACATCTTCCAAACAGTATTCCAACAATTTTATTATTTTTCCTTAGTTAGAATGTTGAAGCTATCACGGGTGGCGGTTCGTGTTTTCGCTTAATTTCGCGCATTTTATAGTACCGGATTTGAAAATTACGTATTCAATGATGCGGATCGACATTGAAGTGTGTCTTTAATAATTTGTGTTAATTTGAAAGAACGGAAAATAATTGATTGCCTAGTGGGAATTCGTAAAGAGAGTGACCGGACACCTTTATAGAAAACCTTGTCTACCGGATTCGCGACTGTTAACATACCTTAGTAATTGTTTTGCGTGATTACAATTATAACTACTAGTTTGAGGAAAAAAAACAACAACTTAGCAATAACAATAATTACGATGGAATCTCCCAAAATTGAGGAGAAAACCAAAATTGGTTTGTTGCGGAAAATTTGGCAATATCGAAAACTATTAATTATCGAACCATTACTTGTATGCTGGTTACTACCGTCGTGCCTTCTAGTTGTTACCGTACAAAATCTCGGTTTAGAAAAAGTTAGTGTTAAGTGAATTAAATGGCATAATTAAGAATAAATTATAGGGACATTTCTTGTTCATAATTGCAGGCATGTCGAGTAAATTTAGGATATGATGCCCATGTTTGTGCGAGTATGCTCGATAAGGAGTTGCATGGAATTGATTGTGAATCCATCAACTTACTCGATGACGAAGTAAAGATCAATGGAAATGTTTCTATTGATGAAATGGCGACAAATTTTACTACGATGGATCTTAACTACACCGTGTGTAAAGCTGAAACGGAAACTCAAAAGCAAGTTTCTTATATTAATGCTATACGTGGACCAATGTGTAAGTATAGTAGCATAGGAGTATGTTCTGTGAAAATATAAAGGGCGTATGTCCTTCCGATTTCTAAATATACATCAGATGTGGACTAAACTCGTCAAGTCCTCGAAAGTCAGTCTTCACCTCTTTCCATTTAAGCCAAAGACATCAACGTCGTAAGTAAGCTTGGAGCAAAATAACGTATAAGACTCTAGGAACGGATTTTATTTCGTCCCCACATCTTTCTCATGTTCGTCCCCACATCTTTCTCATGTCTATGTCCATGTCTAACATGTCTGCTAGCTCCCGCACTTTCAGTTGACGGTCATCCAATACCATTTTGTGGATTTTCTTCACCATTTCTGGTGTGGTCATCTCATTTGGTCGATCACTGCGATGTCCGTCTTGGCAACTCGTACGTCCTCGTTTAAACTCTGCCACCCAATAGGAGGAGCCAAGGAGCCGACTCTTGAATCTAGTTTGGCTTTGATATTGGTTGAACTGAGACCTTTCAAATGAAATTATTAAATACATACCTAAAAATGACAATTTTTTTTCCATGTTTGCAAATTCACTGAGAGCGTTCACTATTCATGGCTGCCAAAGAAATACTAAGCAATTTAGCGTCTTGAAACTTCAAAATTAAGCTTTATAAAGTTGGTACTTTCTACCATAGTAATTTTTTTCGAACAAGAACCTCCATCTATACATCAATTCAGGTACTTCTGGGACTATCCTCGTACCCACATCCTAGGGTATACGGAGCCCCTTTGCAGAATACTGTGGGACCCTTAGCACATGTATTATACACTTCTCAACGCTTTATGGGAGGATGAAAAAAGGAGTGTCCAATAAATTTCATAGCTTAATAATTTCTCGAGTTAAAGTAGATTGTAGAAGTTAAATGCACAAATTTTTCAACAAAATTTGTACGGTAGCTACACAAGGGACGCCTTTTCTCCATACTAATCCCTCAAGCTGGAAGCAACTTCTGTTAGAGATTTTTAAACGTGAACTGCCCGAAAGAATAAAATAATTATGGCCGTTAACAAACTTAACTTTACAAATTACGTCGGAATATTACAAAATTTTTAATTCGTTGGAGTAATACATTCTTGAGTCGTATGTCGGAAAGACGGGCGAACGAACAACGAACAGAATTTCTGTTGTTTTTTGACATAACTAAACAAAAAATAATAAAAATAATTTTGTTCACAGGTTCGGACAAAATCGTCCTTCGGGTAGCTTCCATAAAAAATTTTTAAAACACGTGTCCACAAATAGTGGACAATATCTTCAGAATGGTTCAAGCCAGGAACATGATGGTTGTTATTTTCGGGTCAAAGTTCGGGATGCGTTTAAAGTGGAAGAGCATGCCTACGCCACTCCCACATTTCACACATTTAACAAAATTTACGTAATTGGGTCATGCTCCGGGATGCGATTAAAGGAGAAATGTAGCATCGGTTGTTTCGAGACAATCAAGTTTTTTGGAAAGTTAATTTAGTGGCTAGAATGGCTTCTTGTAAGATACAACTTTCAACATTCGTCAGTGTTTCCTTATACTAATATTGAAATCAATAAACTACCCATAGAATTTAAAATATCGATTTTTAGCAAATTATACATATAAACGTGTAGACGTCTCAAATTTTGTCAAATATTCCTGAAAATAAATGGGAATCCTTTCCACCCCTTGGAGTTGAATATCCAAAAGTCCTGCGATTGGTTTTTAAGCGTTACACTAAACTCATAGAAGGAAAAACCAATTTGCTACCTTATCAGACCAAAAGATATAACGAAATTTGTCGAAACATGTACAAACCCCTTACATCACCATGAGGGTTGAATTTCGAAAAATCGTGAAATTAGTTTTTAGACGATTACATGAAATGCCCTTTGAAGTAAGATCCAATTTGTAGTAGACCTAAGGGATGGCCAAAATTGTGAAAACTCTGACAACTGTATAGTGTATATCCTTAAATTAATTTTTAGGAGGTTATATAGAAAGCCTGATTAAAAAAAAGAACAATTCGATATCAGATCATATCTAAGAACTAATTTTCACTGTAATTGGGGATAAAACAGAATAGGAGTTCGCATGTAGTATGCTCTGTTCTAAGAACTTTCGTTTGGTTGCTCCTCGAAAGTTAAAGAAAAATTCTACCGTTTTTAATTTCATATTATTATATCATACACATACACATACCATTCCATCAAGAATCGCCAAAAAAAACGAAATTTGTGACCTTACCATCTCCGATTCTTTTGAAAATGTTTGTACTTGAAGAACTAGTGAAAAATTAATTGAAATTCCATTTTTTGTTTCTATCTCATTTTTTTTGTTAGTTGTAGTATGGTAAAGTTTTCGCAAAAATGGTGTCCGAGTACTCTTTGAAAATTCATATCTCTGGTAATTTTTATCCTAGAATAATAAAGTAGGGCTTATTTTAAAAGATTGTTGCTTAAAAATTGTCGCAATATAAAAAAAATACGAATAAAAGTTATCCTTGAAAGTTTTTTTCAAGCATAACGATTTTGTCCTTTATTCTTGAATATCTCAAAATGCATATCTTATATTATACTGTTTTTCAAAACATATCAAAAAACAAGCCAATCGTATAATACTCTAGATGAATACTGAACTCCGATTTATATTGTAGTTGGGGATAAAGTAGAATTACGTGTGTGCATGTTGTATGTCCTTTATTAAGGACTGCCATTAGATTGCTACTCAAAACTAAATGACAATATTCAGTGTTTAATATCATATCTTGAACTGTAAGTCATCGAAAAAAAATGTCCTTTTTGAATGACTTTCACATGGGAGGTGCAGGAAGGACTCACTTGATTTCTTACATATTTATCCTTTTCCTTGGAACCATTTTAAAATGAACTTGTATAAAATTTGAAATTCGTAGCTTGAAGCGTTCAAAAGTTATCGAAAAATATTGTTAACCACGTGTCTTAAGGACATTTTGTATGGCAGCTACCAGAAGGAGTAAAAGGATTTCGCTGATTAGTAAACTCGAACTTTGTTTTTACTCAAAACTAATTTGTACAAAATTTTCAATTTATAGCTAAAAGATTACTTGAGTTATAGTAAGTTCCGTAAATTAAAAGAAGACGTTTTGACAGGATATTTGTATGGCAGCTACATGAACGACTAATAGGATTTTCTTCATAATCATACATTTAGCTTCAACTATTGGAAAAATACTACGTACAAAATTTCAAAGACGTAGCTTAAACCCTTCTGAAGTTATCGGCCAACATTCTTGAACACGTATTTTAAGGACATTTTGTATGGCAGCTACCAGAAGGAGTAGAAGGATTTCGCTGACAAGTAAACCCAAGCTTCGTTTTTACTCAAAACTAATTTGTAAAAAATTCCGAATTCGTAGCTAAAAGATTACATGAGTTATAGTGAGTTTCGTAAATTAAGTGAATAAGTGAAAAATTTTGACAGGATATTTGTATGGCAGCTACACGAAGGACTAATAGGATTTTCTTCATAATCATATATTTAGCTGCAACTATTGGAAAAATAACACATACAAAATTTCAATGCCGTAGCTTAAACCCTTCTGAAGTTATCGACCAATATTCTTGAACACCTGTTTTAAGGATATTTTGTATGGCAGCTACCAGAAGGAGTAAAAGGATTTCGCTGACTAGTAAACTCGAACTTCGTTTTCACTCAAAACTAATTTGTAAAAAATTCCGAATTCGTAGCTAAAAGATTACTTGAGTTATAGTGAGTTTCGTAAATTAAGTGAATACATTTTGACAGGATATTTGTATGGCAGCTACACGAAGGACTAATAGGATTTTCTTCATAATCATACATTTAGCTCGAACTATTGAAAAAATAACACAAACAAAATTTCAATGTCGTAGCTTAAACCCTTCTGAAGTTATCGACCAATACTCTTGAACACGTGTTTTAAGGACATTTTGTATGGCAGCTACCCGAAGGAGTAGGACGATTTTGCCCGTTAACGAACTTAGCCTTACAAATTCAACCAAACATCCAGATTCAAAATTTCAAGATCCTAGGTGAAAGCGTTCTTGAGTTATCGTGCTAACGGACAGACGGACAGACGGACGGACGGACGGACGGACGGACGTCAGGCGAATTTGAGGTTTTTGGCCACAAATAAACAAAAAATAATATATGACTTTTTTTCGTCCGAGGCTTGGTTCTATGCGTTACAAACTTTTCGGCTGGATTAAACTTATAATACTCTATATGATTTCATTTAGAGTATAATGAACTTGGGATCTCAAGGGGATCGGGGTCAAAAAAATCGAAGAACATCAGTGGTTCTCAATTAAGCCTAGTTTAGTTCTCTAATAATTTAATTAGATTTTTTTGACCCCGATTCCCTTCAGATCCCAAGTTAATTTTTTGGTATGTTTTGTAAAACAGTATAACCTACAAAATATAATAAAATATAAAAAAAAAATAAAAAACGCATTTTGAGATATTCAAGGATAAAAGACAAAATCGTTATCCTTGAAAAAAAAATTCAAGGATAATTTTTACTCGTATTTTTTTATATTGTGACAACCTTCCTCTTTAAAGTAAGCCCTATTTTATTATTCTAGGATAAAAATGACCAGAGATATGAATTTTCAAAGGGGACTCGGACACCATTTTTGCGAAAACTTTAACATATAGTACTTTAACAAAAAAAATTAGATAGAAACAAAAAATTGAATTTCAATTAATTTTTTCACTAGTCCTTCAAGTACAAACATTTTCAAAAGAATCGGAGATGGTAAGATCACAACTTTGGCGATTCTTGATGGAATGACCCATTCGGAACATTAGGTAAATCATCGAAAGTAAAATTTTCCCTTTTTAAGGACTTTCATATGGGGTATGCAGGAAGGACTCACTTCATTTCTACCATTTTTATCTTTTGATCCGGAACCACTCAAAAATTAATGTGTACAAAATTTAATTTTCCTAACTTAAAGCGTTCAAAAGTTATCGGCCAACAAGCTCATGGACACGTATTTTAAGGACTTTTGTATGAGAGCTACTCGAAGAATTGAGTGGGTTTCGCTCAATAGCAAAACCGATTTTACTTTAAGCTTGAATCTAATTCCTATTAAATTTAAACTTCGTAGCTCAACGATTTCTCCAGTTATAGTGCGTTTCGAAATATGAATGCACATATTTTCCAAGAACCTTTGTATGGCAGCTACACCAAAGACTCACACGATTTTCTTTATACCAATTTCTATAGATCAAAATGTGAACATTTTCAAATTTCTAGCTTAAAGCGTCCTTAAGTTATCGGCGGGTTTTCAACACTTTTTATTTGTTAGCAACTCGAAGGAGTTGAAGGATTTCCCTGACTAATAGACTCAAATTTTGTTTTCACTTAAAACTAGGTACTTTGTATAAAATTTCGAATTCGTGGCTAAACGTTTTCCTGAGTTATAGTGAGTTCTGTAAAATAAATTAGGACATTTTTACTGAGTTTTTGTATGTCAGCTACACGAAGGACTTGTTTGATTTCATTTACATCCAGTTTTTCAGTAGCAAACATTGGAAAATTTATGTGAAAAAATTTCAAGCGTCTAACTTAAATCATTCGGCCAATAATCGTGAATATTTGTTAAGGACTCTTATATGGTAGGTACCTGCAGTAGTGGAAGGATATCGCCCATTAACGAACTTAGCCTTACTTTTCTATTTTACAAGTGGTAACAAAATTTTAATTTCCCAGGACAAAGCATTCTTGAGTTATCATGCGTACGGACGGACGGACAGTAACCGGATTTCAGATTTTTGGCCACAACTGAAAATAAAATAATATGCACATTTCGGGCTGTAATACTCTATAATTTGTCTTAAATCGCATCTTCCAAAGCAATTGCTCTGCCAAGAAATTTTGCAGGTACGATTTTTAATTTCTTCCTAACGACGGCAGAAAAGGCCTTGAAAGTTGAAAATGTTGTAAAGTAATAAGTTGTTTTAAACTACGCAAAACCTATTATCATGTCAACTTTTATAATTTTTTTACTATCCGGTTATTACCCAAGTACGAATAGTATACCTATTGGTTATAATCTTATATAATTTCCAAACATATACCCGTAGAAATATGGACAATGTAGTAAACTACAATATGCAAATAAGCTAAACTTCACAGGTTCTATGCAAAATATTTCACAACGCAACTCAATTTTTTCAAAAATATTTAAAAATCAATTTTAGAGAAAATCCAGTTTTGTATAAAATATTAATATGGCATTAAAGACGAAAATGGATGCTATCACTTATTTTATTCTTTCACCTACGAAAATATACAATTCATTTTTGGTGATTTTTTTAAATTCTTCAAAACTGGTTCTGTAATCTTTTTTTGTCGAATTGGGAATTTTTTCTTAGTTGATTTTTTTTTGAGTTATGGAATATGTACCCACATATGTATAATCAAATGTCTTGACTTCCGGATACTAGGTTTTAGATAGAAAGGTGCCTAAAGAGTGTTTTGTGCGTTTCTGGTATCAGAACCGTCTCTTGACTGGGATAGAATACGTTTTACGCAGTGTTAATTAAAGCGAAATTAAGCTATTGACGGAAGGTATGACAGATGAAAAACTTTCACGGAAAAGACCGGTAGGCAATTTGTGTTGGATTTATGGCCGAAATTGAACTGTTTCCTCAGAGGGTCGTGTGTTTTGGACTCATCAATTACCGCTCTTACAGTCGTTGGGAAGGGTTGCTCAAAGAATTTGTTGTCGCCAGTAAAATGTTCCTCAGTCACTATTTTATTCTATCACAAGAACCTGAATTTTGTCCAATAAAAGTCAACCTACGGGTTAATTTAATACAATTTTCTGTCAATTTGGTTTACGAATTTTATCCTTGATACGAATATCAAAAAATGTTGTGTGGATTTTGGGGTGGCTCAATTCTTTGATTCGCTTATTTTTGAAACAAATGTTTTTTGTTGAAATTTTTGTATAATATACTTTGATTGTTCTTAACTTTATTATTTTTTGATACAAAGTCCGGGAAGCAGTTTATTTTGAACAATTGCCGACGCTACTGATACCCTTGTAAGCTCTTTACAAATTTCAACATCAACAGCATGGTTTTACATATCAAAATTAAATAAAAATAAATAAATGGATATAGAAAAAAAGTAAAAATATATCGAAAAATTTTGAAATCAATTTTAGGCGATTATATAAAAAGGCCGTTGAACTAGGAACCAATTATCAGAGCTAAGAGGTATGCCGAAATTAGTGGAAACATATGCAGCTCCTTTACACTGCCTTTGGGGTTGATTAACAAGAAATTCTGAAATTAGCTCATTGGCAATTTTGTAAAAAAAATTCCTTGAGTAAAAACCAATTCGATATCTGATCAGACCTAAGAGATAGGGCCCAATTCGTGGAACTGAATGCAACCTCTTATAGCAGTGGAATATCAAAAAAATCTGCAAAGGTTTCTAGACATTTATCTCAAGAATTCCATAGAAGTGAAATTAATTCGATATCCCAGAAGTCCTAAGAGATATCATGAAATATATACGTTTCCCATTTCACTGACCACTTTTTTTGCCGCACCTCCGTAAACTAATGAATATATAAATTATTTTGTAATTACCATAAATTACTTTTCTAGTACATCTACCCAGCATCTAAGGTACCACTTCAATTAAAATTACTGGTTCTCGAGATATATACCTAGATCTCACTTTCTTGCCTTCGACCCTCCGCACCCTCACTCTAAAAACCACCACAGTACAACATAAACAGATACTGAAATAGAGTACTGGAAACCGAAACTTAGCCAGAATTGCGAGCTCCAGCAGCTATCAGATAGAGTCGAGGAAATCAGTACTGATAATAAGAACTTACCATGGACTCCGAATCTTAATTTCTTATTTTTTAAGATTACGGGTGCGAGACCTTTTATTAAATTAAATTTTAAATTACAATTAAAATAACACTGCAATTACAGAGATTTTATTAATTGGATATTTGTGTGGAAAAAAAATAATAATGTCAGAGAATTTATTTTTGGCGTCCATTAATGGGCTGTTCTTACCATATAAAGCCATAATGATAAAATAGATCGGTTTGACACACGAAAATTAATGTTGTTGTTGTTGTTGTTGTTGTTTGGTGTGGAGTAATGCCGGTTTTCCACCAAGCAGACAAGTTAAGTTTTTGTTTTGTTCATGTTTTTGAAAGCATGGAAAACAAAAACTCGAATTCGAACAAATCTAAAACACTGTTTCAACTAAACCGACAGTGCTCTATCGCAGTTCTGTTTTCAATATCTCCACGAAGCGGTCTCAGTAAGAAAACACACCGAAACCTTTTGAAGTTACCGGTTCTGGTCGGGACACAAACAACAGAACAGAAACAGTCGAAAAAAGCTCGAGTTTGTAAAAAAATGATGAAAAGTCAAAGATTTGTTTTTTTCGACACGAGCTTTTGCTGAGTTTTTGTTTTGTCCGTTTGGTGGAAAACCGGCATAAGACACGCAGCAAAGCAGCGCATCTTGAGCATTAAGAATTAGTGTACTCGAGAAATTGAGGACTGCCTGACTCATTGTTTAGGATCCTGAACAATGCAATCAAGTTTATGCCGTTTCGAAAGCAACGAACGGTTGGAAGAGAGTACGGATTTCAGATACTAGTCGGAAATATAATAAATTCTAGTTCTGTAGCAGTACTGAATGAATTCCACTTTTAGAAACAAATGTTTCAGTTCTGTATCAGCACCCAATCAATTCTGATTTTTTAACAGTTTTGTCTCTTTTCTTAACACTCCAGTTCAACTGAAATTGCCATTAGATTAGTTTTTCCTAGCTCGAATGCTTAATTTGCCTATAAATTATCAATGAATTAACAATTATTGAAAAATAATTTGTTAAAATTTTACAATAATTTTTATGCAGGATTTTTTTAACCTCTGTTATCACAGCTTGTTCTTGATTTTCGCATTGTCGGCGCTTTTGATTTGTAATTTTTGATTCCCTACAAAAATAGTTTTAATTCACAATTTTAAGTAAATAAATTAAGTTTTAAGAAAAATGCATTTGAATACGTCGTACAGACGAACTGTTTTTTTTGAGATGTACTAGTTCTAAAACGTGAAAATACGAAAAATCAGAGAGACAATTTTTATCAATTATTGAAATAAAAAATAAAATTATGTTTACAATAAACATCAGCAAAACATGAGCTGCATTGATCAACCTTTAAACATTTTAATGAATGTTAATAGATATAAATTAAATTACCTACACTCACAATAAACTTTTTCATCTATGATCAAAAATAGTTTCAATGTTACTCTTTTAGATATTTAATTAAAACATTTGTTTTGAGTCTAATTTAATTTATATTAACATTAATTAAAAATTAAATTCTGGCAGATATATTCAATGCAACTCATGTTTTACTGATATTTATTGCAACAAAATTTTTTCAGACGAACAAAAGTTAACTAACATGTGATATTCTAAGATCAATTGATTTATTTAATTATTAAATACGTGGATCACTTCGAAAGTGACCCTGAGGTGAAACTTTTTATTCTATAATTTGGAATTGGGATAGGCTTCTCTATTTAATTTTTATTTATTATTATTATAGACCCCGTCGACAGTCTCTACAATCACCCAAGTATAGAATTTTCCTTTCAGCCATACAGTGATATTTACTTATCATTACGGCACCTTTACAGAAACCGCGAAAGGCAAAACCGAGTAACCCACATCATACAATATCAGTTACACGACTTTTGCTCTAACGGCCTGATTTCCATTAGATTTTCTGACCCTTTTGTGCAATTCTACTTTGGCTTGGTGCTATCGTGAAGAGAAGCACCGCGAAAAGCAATTGAGAAACAGTGTTCTGATTTTTTTTCTCGCATGGGACATGGTATGCAGGCGTGCACGCATTTAAGAAGAGGCGGATAATTCTTGTCGAGCAAACCGCGAATTTTTTACAGTGGCGTATAAGATTAAACATTTGTTTTATACTTGCATTTGGAAGCACATAAATTTTACTGCTCCGTAACGGAATTTATTCAAACTAATACACTTAACTCATATACAATATCGATTAAGGGAATTAAAATTTTACGAAATTGCATCAGGAGGATGAATTTTGCTGGAACTCTGTGTTGAGGTAACTGATCGAAATTTCATCTTTTCTGGCGTGACAGCCAAAATCAGGACTTGACCTCTACAATCAAATTCCCCGATCAAATTTGGGACATTACGATAGATGGAGTTGAGTTTTCTCTCGAAGTTCCTCTTTCGGGGATTTATTTCTAGCCAATACCCTAACCACAGGAAGGGGTTGTAAAAGAATTTTTTTTTAAATAAATACTAGAAATTCAATTCACAAAATATACATAACATAACATTAATAACATAACATTAATTTACAACTATTGAATACTATAATGCAATCAATTCAGCTTCGAACCGATCAAACGGAAATTATGTGCATACTCGTAATGAATTCAAGGAATGAATAAAAATCTGGTTTTAATCGCTCCTCATGCTTCCGCGAATAATCTAAAATTAATTTTCTGCTCGTGTGTAGGTCTATATTCAAAGACAATATAATAAACAAACTCTGTATCTCTTCTTAAATTAGAAGTTGTAAAATGCAGTTTTGTCTACGAGTGCATATTTTACTCAAAGTAAAGTACACTTAACTGTAGCTTATGCGTAAACAATTAACTAAGCAAGTTCATATTTTTAAATTGGAATTTAAGTATCAGAAAATTTATGTCTGCTTTAAGGCCGGTTTACATGTCGGTTGCAAATAATTTTTACTGAGATTGTGAGGAATTTTCAGTGGAGTAGAAGGAACCACTACAAAAAAATGTTGGCACGCACACATTGATAGAAATATCGTCAATATTTTTTACTGGATGTATCTCTTTTCGTTTCACTCCTGATCAGTTTCTCATTAGAGATTTCCTTCTCTCTCACAATCTCAGTAAAAATTACTTGCAACCGACATGTAAACCGGCCTAGTCAACATCGAATAGGAACAAATAAATCTTTACTGGTAGAATTATGGTATTTTAATTGCTTAATAATTTAACTTGGCTCTTGTTTATGCAAAATGTCTTAAAATTTAAATATCAATAATTTTTTAATTGCAAATCCTATCCTATCATGCTATTGCGTAGCGGTTCTTGCAATCGTCACCCCTGCAGTAAGCACTACGACCAGTCGATCGTCTCGCCACTTCTCTACGGTTGGTCTTATTTGAGTAGCTTCCATAGGAAAGTCTTTAAAAATAATGCATCAACCACAATAAGGGAACATAGAGGTATTTGACTTTTCCAGTTTATTTTGTGGCATATCAAAAAAATATAAGATAAATACATTTCAGATTATTTTTAATAATAGATACGTTAAATCGTATAGTAACTAAATCATAAAAAAAATATTTTTTGTCTCATTTAATAACATTTATTAATAGTCAAATAAAAAAATGCTAGCAATGAACTCAACGGTTTTTTTTTTTGAAAATCTGGTCTTAAGTACTCTGAAAAATTATTAACTACTCAAATAAACTGATCTGAGTAAAACAGGAAAAGAGATAAGAGTTTTTTCCGACTTCTTAAAGTGGGCAACTTAAAAAAATTTCCACTCAAAAATTTTGAGTTTTGTTCTATTATTCTTCAAAAATTAGGAATTTTGATCGACTTTAAAAATTAACAGAATTTGCAACGTCAAAAAAAACCTCAAGAACTCCAAAAGGTATGAGCTTAAAATTTTTACAGTGGTAGTAGGTGGTGGGAAACATATTGCAGGTTTGAAGGCTCTAATTTAAATATCGCAAGTCACAGTCGTTGGTATTTTCAAATATGCTTCAATAGTAGCTCAATTATATAAGAAGAGTTACATCCACTACCCTGCAAGAACACGCTACCAATTCAACGCACTTAGTATAACTGGGTGTCGCGATATGGCGTGAGCGGCGCGACTTTGCCATCGCACTAGTCGCGCGCATCGCCTTCACTATAGTTCCACCTTTAGAAAAGAAAAAACAACCGAAACCTCTACCTATCTGCAGAACACTTCCCCCCAATTTACTTAAATATTGTGTTAACCTTTTCGTAATATTTACAACATTTTGTGATTCGAGTGAAGAATTTGATTATCCTGAGATTTGCCATTTTCACGTTTTATTTAAATTATCAGTTTTTGTTTTACGTATTTGTTTTTATTTTTTTAACTCTATTTTTCAGCTTCGGTTTTTCCAATTATTGTGATATTATTTGCCGGCGGATGGAGTGACAGAAAGGGACTTCGAAAACCTTGCATGCTGTTTCCTATGATTGGCGAATTGCTGGCCATGACGGGTTTGTGTTTATTTTATCATATCATGTACGCTTCCGAGTGAACTACTCACTATCCAAATTATTTAGGATTACTTGTAACATCAATTTTCATGGACGTTATACCAATGGAATACGGTGCAATCATAGAAAGAGTTGTTCCTTCGATATTAGGTGGACAAACTCTTATGATTATGGGGATCTACAGTTATTTAACAGAAATAACTGAGGAAAAGGATCGGGCATTTCGGTAATTTCTGTCATTATGCCTATTCCAATTTTTGATCACATATTAATGAAAATCTTATCCGTTTCTTAGATTTGGAATTTTCGGCATAGCTGCTAACATCATACAGCTAGTGGGAGTGCCTTTTAGTGGAACTCTTCATAATTTACTCGGATACGTCAGTAAGTTTTTTCTAACTACATTTATTTCACATTTTTAAATATCCTAAAAAAATATACAACTATCCATATGTCTACACAACGTTTGATCGGAAACCCCTAGAAATTACTAAAACCAAATATAAAATTTCTTAAGAGATGGCTGCCCACAGACGCAGGTCTTATACCTCAAGAATACTTTATCAGATCACCTTAGAACTTTTACTGTATTTACGTAGACACAATTGTTTACGAAACAATAATAAATTTGTGCCCAGACTGTCGGCAGTTTCTTTATTTATTTACCTTTTTTAGGGGTTAAATAATGAAAAATTTTGAAACCGATTTTTAGGCGATTATATAGAAAGACTGTTAAACTAAAAACCAATTCAATAACTCATCAGGCCTAAGTTATATGTCGGAATTCGTAAAAACGTACACACTCTTAGGGGTTAAATATCACAAAATCGTGAAAATAATTTTTAGATCATTATAAAGCCCATAGAAGTAAAAGCGAATTCGATTTCATTAAACCTAAAAGATTTTTCAGAATTCGTAAAAACTTGAACAATAATTTAAACCCGCTCGGGGTTTGAATATCGAAAAATGCTTAACTCGATTTTTCCCCACTATATTTAAAGCCTTGGAATTCGATATCTCATTAGACCTAAGAAATATGTCGGAATTCGTGAAAATAGCCCCATATCGAAAATATTGGAAAAATGTTTCTAGGCGATCATATACAGTGCACGCAAGAGTAACATTAATTTCATAACTCGAAATGCTTCAAAGATATAGCGAAATTGGTGTAAAATTTAAAAAAAAAACTTTTCTCGGTTGTTGTCCTGACTTTGGTGTACAAGCATCCAAATTCATCATTTAAGCGTCTGTACACTTTGCACACGACCAACAAATTTTCCGATACCATTTTTCGCTTTTCGGTTTATTGTAAAATATTTAGTTATTGAAAAATTAGTTATAATCGTTAATTATAAAATTTTCAAGAATATTACAGAAGAAAATCTCTAGGAATTTGTAATTTTAAATGATAATAATAAAAAAATGTCTGTCTGTGCATACGAATATTTTTAGTAATACGACGGATTCATTTTTCTTATTATTATCAGTTACCGAAGTTAAATTTCTAGAGACAAACAAAATATTTTACTATTTGAGAATATTATTTGGCATTTGTGCGAAGCGATACCTCACTGTACCCAGCGCCATGATATTTCGCTCGCGATGCGATTGGAAAATCAAGCGCGTCGTGCGCATTGTGGGCGACAAATGTACTCAATGCCAAGCAGGGGCGGGGGGCTTTTGAAAAACGATGAAGTTGCGATTATATAAAAGAATTTAAATTAATTTTCAGCTATTATTACATTTTTAATTATTATTTATAATTTTCGTTATTTTCTCTACTTAATTTTGTAATTTTTTCCACGCTATTAAAATTAGTTTTTTTTCCTTTTTTTCTCCTTTACGTGTTCCTATTCTTTGATTGTTTTATACAAAATATATTTAAAGAAGAAATGTTTTTTTTCCAGAGATGTGTATAATTGCAGACTGTATTTTATTTTTGGGAATACTGTACTTAGTTTTTTTTATTCCGGAAATTAATCGAAAAAAACAACAAGAATCGAGTAATGGAATCGATAATTCAGCTTTTGATGAAGCAGATAGATCGGTAATTCCCTTAGAAATGGACACTAAGACTAACAATGCTGTCAAAAATAAAAACGAAAAACCTAAAAAGAATTTCTTTATGGAATTCTTTGACCCGAGTGCAGCAAAGGAATGTTTGCAAGTGTTTCTGAAGAAACGAGAAAACAATACACGATTCTTTTTAATCCTGTTGGTAGTGTCATACTGTATATTTGTAGCACCCGTGATTGGTAAGTTCCTACCTCGTCTTAGTAAGAATACCATTTAATTAAGAATGTTTCAGGTGAATCTGATTATCATTATAATTTTGTTTTAATACAATTGAAGTGGAACGGCGAGACGTTCAGCTTATTCAGCACATATTCTGCAGCTATATCAACATTTGGTAATTTTCAAAACATCATATTTTTTACATTAAGATCTTCCCTCTTATGTTGGTCTTCTGAACTTCATTGAATTCTCACTAGCAGCTAAGGATTAGCTCTGAATCACTTATCAATGACATCAAAGTATAGAAAACTATAACCGTCCAACATCCAATTAGAATAGCGTAGAAAGCTCTACACACTTCCCGCATATTTCAAACACCATCGAATACGCTGTTAACTTCTCGAGTTCTTTCATCACATGAGGTATATGAGCGCAGCAGCGCTTGTACACGGGATCAGATCACCTGCGAAAGTGCGAAGGAGCGATATTAATCAATAACGGCGACGCTTTCGAGAGCGAACGTATAGCCGCGAAGCAACTAAGTGATTTGGAATTGCCAAGTGTAACGATAATTTAATATAATATCAATTACGCGATTTGTGATTTTAAGAAATCAAATATTTATTTTTTTTTCCTTGAGAACTTTTAGATTAATAAAAAAATCAATCTTTTTTACCTTAGGAACTTTTCTAATGACTGGCGTTCTCATCAAGTGGCTGAAATTGACTGACTCCATGGCAGGGGTTATATCATCTATATGCACAGTTATTTCGAGACCAATGATGGTAAGAAAACATTTCTCATCAAATCAAATGTTAATGGTATTAAGGATGCTGCCTTTTATTTTAGGCATTTTCGAAGGACACTATATTGTATTTTGCCGCAGCCACAGTGGATTTGTTTGTTAGTTGTAAGGCAATCGCACTTAAGGCAATTATTTCGGTCTGTGTTGAAGCTGAAGAGCTCGGTAAGTTTTTCATTTTCATATTCATAGATTGTCTTCACATGTATACAAAATAACTGTCGAAATCAATTAATTGATCTTTCCAACTGACGAAATTTGAAACAATTTGCATTAACTCTAATATCCATAATTTGTAAAAATTGTAAATGTTTTTGATTAGGCCTAATTCTATGGAACAGAATTGATCCTAAACATTTAGAATCCTTGTGAATCATTGTTAGTATTTATAGAACAGCCTTTCTTAAATTATGATTTCACTCTATTTGAAACATTTTGCATAATTTCCTAGGTCGATTATATTCGGTATTGGGAATAACTGAAGCACTTTCCGGATTCATATTTCCGCCAATCTACACCTACATTTATACATCAACGCTCGAAACCTTCCCAGGAGCATTCTATTTATTTTCGGAGATCTTTTTGATTCCAACATTGATTTTATTTGTGTAATTATAGTTGAAATTATTTTTATCAATTTTTAATTAATTAGATTTATTTAAAAAAAATTATAGGGTTACTTATGTTTTTCTGAGAAAACAGAATCAGAAAAAATCTGGCGAAATGGTGGAAAATGGTGTCGACAACGCAGCCTGCGAGATCGAATCAACGAAAGTATAGTACTAGTAATAATAATTAATATGTACAGGTACATAATAAAAAGTTAAGTTAAAGAGTTTTGAGTATTACATGAAAATAAAATGCCATTATTAACATAATATAATATTTTATTTATTACTAATATTTAAAATGTAAATAAATATTTCTTAAACTGTTGCAATTAAGTTTTGTGTTCGATATAGACAAGCAGAAACCAAAATAAAGTTGAAATAAAGTTTATTTCCGTTTTTGTTTCAATTGCTTATATTTTTTGTTCGTTAAGTCTGTATTAAGCTGTATGCCACAATGTCAAATATTTCATTATTCTCCCTTTGTTTGCCACAATATTTTGTCAACTCTACACAAGGTCTATTTTGACGGAAAAAATTTCAATTAACGTTTTGTAAAATATTTGGCAATACTCGTATGGCATACAATGTAAACTTGCAGCTGATAATCAAGATGAAATACTGAACTCCATTAATATTGTATAATAATTGAAGATAAAAAAAAATTCGAAATATGGTGGAGAAGGAGAACTGATAGTGGGGTCCGGAAAGGGCTTTTTCATGCAGATTTTTGAATAGTGACTACACGAAGAACTATCAGGATTTTCTACATTAACTTTTCTTCATAAACCTAATGAGATATTACCGTACAAAAACATTTAAGTTCCTAACTTGCATGCGTTTAAAGGACTTTTGTGAGGCAGCAACTTGTAGGTATTTATGGAGACTTTGCTCACTACTGAACTCAACTCGACCTTAGTAAAGGTTCGTTCGCGTGACTACCCGTAATGGATAGGCACACTTAGACCTAATAAGGTCAGTTGAGATATCACAGTATCTTGAAATTCAGACCTACTCGCAAGATCATTTGGACCTTACAATGAAGTGCTGAACTCTCATGACTTTCTGCATCGGTCAGGTCACAGATTGAAGAAGAAGACTACTAGGTGAGCTCTCCTACTAGCGGATGAAGCCAAACAGGTGCAGACTAGATGGAGAACCATCTCCTTATCATCCACACAGCTTCTACGAAAATCGCTAGCGTACAGGCCTACCCCTTTTGCATACCTCTCTATGAGACCGATTCCGTTCAGGACACCTATACGGTTGTGCTGATATTAATCCTTTTGAGTGAAATCCACATATTGAAGCGATAACCTGCTTGGGCCAGATGTGATACACCCAGATCCCGTTTAATCGGTCGGACGAGTTCGTTGTTCGTCAGACAGTTACCTGTAATATCCCTACTAAGCCCCGACACCCAGCAGTTACCTCGAATATTCCTGTACCACGGCACACAGAACAAGTGAGTAAAAGACGACACTTAAATGTTGTAAAGACCGATTTTATTGTCACTGCCTGCTTGTGAAAATGGTGTTGTAATCATATCCTGGATTGATATTAAATTATAAGTCAATAAGGACAAGGCCTCCTTAATCCAATAAGATCCACCTCACACTTCAATGGTCCTGACTCGACCTTATGTTTACTTACAATTAATTTTCTAAAAGGTCAGTTGCGTTACCACAGGACCATTCAATCCGGTCCTACTCGCTAAACCATTTAGAGATTACAAAACTAAAAAGTCGTAGCTGAATAATATTAAAATTTTATTTCAACTTTCTGTTCGACCGAAGAGAGCTATTAATCATTTAATGACTAAAAAATAACGTTTAGTCATTTCTGTCGTATTCTTTAACTTTCTACTTATGAATATAGCGTCGTGCTGACTTTTATGGTGCATTTACATTCAGCGTTTGAGGCGAGCCTCTATCCCCACCAAAAAATCAACCAATCAGATGGCTCGTGGAGTCGCAAGAGTCTAACATTCTTCAACTTTTTCTCCGACGCACGCTTCCATATGTGTACACACATACAATGAACTGTGGCAGCATGCACTTCGCAGCTCATCGTATTTCTGTCGTTTCGCACTTATAGGCAAGTTGTGCCGCAGAGGCATGTTGAGTGTAAATTGCTTTCAACACAGCAAAGAACACAGCCGACGAAAACCGGTTTGCAATGGCCTGATGGGGGTAGAGGCTCGCCTCGAGGCGAGCCTCAGGGGTGAGTCTAAACGCACCATCATGCTATTAATCTTTGGGGCGACTGTCAAGAAATGCTTATTTATCACTCCAACTCGTAGTGAAAGAAATAAATTGATATCATACCAACATAAGCACCTAGCGATAGTAGTGATTGTCCTCAAGTCCTTTGATATGATAATGAATCCGAGCAGTGGCGGATCCAGACCTTGCTGTTGGGGGGGGGGCGGACATTTTTTTGATTTGGCTATTTTGTTTGATCAAGTTCTGTGTGAATTTAGCTACATAGACTGCACTTAGCAAAAAAAGTGTCATCTGATAACGGGATCATATTGTTTTCATCTTGTTATTGGTCATTCCTTCAAGAATCGCTAAAGTTGTGACCTTCCCATCTCCGATTCTTTTGAAAATTTTTGTACTTGAAGAACTAGTTTAAAAATAATTGAAATTCAAGTTTTTGTTTCTATCTCATTTTTTAACTAACAAAAACAACAACAATTTTTGTAATACAGAATTGCAAGTGTAAGTCTTTTTTGCCGACATCTGAACGATTAGCATCGGCAATAGAACCTTATAGTACAATACAATCGCGTGTTTTGTATTCGCTTATCTTTATTCCCAAATATGTGACTTAGAAGTTATTTGGGTGACTATTTGATCATATTCATAAGTTATTACAAAAATTTTAGTATTTAGTGGCAATACAAATATATAAATAAATGGCAAAAACAAAGTTTGAAAAAACTTGATAATTAGATAGATAGATGTTTATTACCGTTAAAAAAAAATATTTATAAAAGTACTTGTACAATGTTTATGTTTAGTAAAACTTAATACAGTGGATGCCGCTTATTGTAATCACTTTGGGACCAGCCAAAAACAATAACATTAACCGAAGAAAAAAATAAGCGATGAATTCTGTTTGTGGAAAATGGAACCCAACTGTTTTGATAACAAAATGCGGCTTATAACATTATCCGCGATTACAATAAGCGGCATCCACTGTAATTAAATTACTTTATTACTTTAATTATACGGTATTTTTATTTGTTTTAAAATGATTAATCACATAGTATGTATTTCCGAATTAAATTAATAACTAATTGGTCGCATAAATTACCGACTACTGACAAGTCAGCAAATAGTCGGATGGCTTTTGGTATAGGCCTGCAGTAGATACCCTAAATTCATTCCTCAAATTAGTTGGAGCGGCGTCGACCAAAGATTCTTTTCCTAACGTGGGAATGACTTCAAGGCTTTTTTAATCCGTGTTACTTGGGATAACAATTCTGAAGAATCGTATTTTCTAGATCATAGGTCTTGAATTGGAGTTAAATTCATGAGCCTATTACCTCGTTCACGTGGTCAACGACGTACCGCTACGTAGCACTTCGTAGTACCACGTGAACACACCAAATTTTGCTTCGGAGCGGTTTTTCTACAACGTAGCAAAACCGCGTAGTGTAGTGTAGTGGATTTGCTAATCCTTCCCACGAGAACACTTGCCGTTGCGCTTCGTATTACTTTTCGAGTGAATTGTCAAAAAACTGTGTTGACAGACAACTTTATTTGTTTGGATTTTCTAAACGATTCTAATACCAGTGCCTTTAATGACTCCATTTCGCTGAAAAATAAAAGAAGAAAGGTTATTTAAGAAATAAAACGACGAATGTAATTTTTTTTTAATAAAATAAATACCAGTTGTGACAGCTGTCAATTAATAATCAAGAGTGCGAAACGTCAATTCACTTCACGTGAACACTCATATATCAACCGGATTTCATAATACGCTACACTACACTACGCTACCACGTGAACGAGGTATATGACTATACTATTTAGGGCCGTACATACGATGTTCAGTTACGTTCTAACTGGAACTTTCACTGACAGATTTTCATACAATACTTCCGGTTAAAGTTCCAGTTAAAATTTAACTGACGATCGCAATAATGGGCCTAATTCTATTCAATGAAACTATAGGAACTAGACCGGGACGATATGCCTATGAATGACCTGTGTGAGACCTTAACTTATGAGCTTTTGATAGGTAGGATAGTGTTTTTACAATACAACCACTAGACTTTTAAAGTTGTCTGGCGGTTTTTGAAGATAGTTCTATAATAGATTTTTCAAATATCGATAACAGATAATGTTCGATTATAATCAGTCGATTAGTTAAAGCACCATTTAATCACATAATGGCAATTTTCGTAAATCCTAGCAGGGAGAGTTTGGTATATTTTAAGAATAAAAAAAACGTATAGGTCCATCGTCTGCGGTTGCAGTATAAATTTATACGTAGACTTTATAGGAAGATTTTATTTTAAATATTTACGTACCTTCTACGTATAAAATTGTGGTTGATGAGGCGCAAATTTCAATTTTCCAAATAGTAAAGGTTACTAATGAGGGCTTCGTTTGTTACGATAACCGTGAGTAGACAAGATATCGAATTAGATTTGTTCTTTTTGTTAAATGTACTTACTGTACACATTTCTTCATACTACCTAACCTTGTGTAGAGAACTTAGAACTCAACTTACAAAGAAAGTTAAAAATCAGTTATATTGCTATACAACCTCCATGGAAACATTTATTCTACCTCGCTCGACCTTATCTTCATACAGTTCATATGGCGAAAACTACGGATCTACCCGTACGTTAGATTTATTACATTTTTTTACCGGTTATATTATACGCGAATACTACTGTTTATTAAAAATATTTATCTTATTAATCTTATATGAATCACCCAAGCATCGCAATAATTGCCATTTCATGATTACGAACGAATCATTATTCTATGGCAAGACAAATATACAGAAAGTACATCAACATTTATAATTACAAGAGATGAATTTTAAAAATGTCGGTTTATTCCAAAAATGACTAATACTCAAAATTGGTCTATTCAAAAAAATCTAATTTTTCAGTCTAGGTGACATCTTTATGTACAGCAAATTTATTCGTTTTACTATAACAAACTTAAGATCTTATCTGGTTAGTAAATCAACTGGAAAATGAGAAACAAATAAAGGCCACTTTTTTAGATAATTCCTTCCAGTTATAAGTTAGTACGTACTTAATGGGTGCGCAAAGTGGTACATCCAAAAATTAATATCATGCAAGTATCACCGACAAATGCTGAATCCGAGCCAAAAATCGGACTTTTAAAAAAAATATGGCAATTTCGAAAATTATTAATTATCGAGCCATTACTTATATGTGCCATACTACCGCTGGGATTACTGAGTGTGACAATTTTAAATTTTAGTTTAGAAAAAGTGAGTGCAATCATAATCTAAAATTGTGCAGACTATAAAAAATTACATATAAAACATATTATAGGCGTGCCGTGTTAATTTAGGATACAATACTTCCATTTGCGCCAATGTCCTCGATAAAAAATTGAACAACATCGAATGCGCTGGAATTAAATTTGAGCATGACGATTTCAACACGAATGGATCTTTAATTGTATTGGATACTAATATAACTTCGAGTCTCAACTATATTGTTTGCAAAGCGGAACAGGAGAGTCAACAAGTTGTAACGATTGTCAATGCGATCAGAGGACCCATGTGTAAGTATAGCCTAGTTCGGGAAGAGCTTACAGTACGAAATATGAAGGTTATCTAAGAGTTAAGTATGACTAGGTCAATATTCGACTCAGGAATCTCGCTGAGACTAGTCGGACCCGTCCAAATTCAAAGGGTTGAACAGGGTGCTTAATGCTCTCCGTATAACACATCGGAACTCAAGCGAATCTGTAACAGAATTCATCTTCTGCTGAGTTTTGGAAACAAGGAGTATCGTATCGGAACCTTTTGGTTACTCGTAAGTTCAATAAAAGGTAATTCACGTGAAACTCCATGAGTGATCCCAACCCCGATACAGTACTGCAATTCAGTTAGATATACAGCTTGATATTCGTAATGCGAAAAAGTGAACCTAATTGGAACTGTGACTGATCTAGAGGGTGAAAATTGAAAAGGGAAAAAGAGAAAATGACAATTAAGGAGAGCGGAGTTGATTGGATACTGGTACAGAGCTAAAACATGTTTCGAAAAGTTCGAATTAGTATTGGGGCAGAATTTACATCTATAATGTCGCGTCGCTAATCGTCTTAACGATGAATTCATATATTATATTATTTTTTACGGTTGTGTTATTCCCATGACCCATGTGCGAAAGCATATAGTCGCGAGTAACGACCGGGTGTGTAGAGGGAGGACGATACTCGGTATACGTTGAGCTGACAAAAAATTAAAATTCAATATCGCTCATAAGTCTCCAATTTTTATAATATCTTATACCTAATAGAGTCAAATTTCAGGCTAGATAATAAAATGTTATTTGTTTATTTTTACCCAAGACTTAATAATCGTTTGGTACTTTAAATATTACTCAAAATATTTAAAGTACCAAACGATTATTCCACCGACCTGATATATCCAACAAAATTGCTATACGAGTATCCTCTAATTTTGTCACGACTGCTTTCCAATTCCTTTTGGTATCGAGTGTTTTTTAAAGTCAACCAGGTAAAATATTAGATACATCTAATTTATAAGCACTCAAAAGTTTGTAAGTCTAGCTTCAAAGCGATTGTAAGCCACTGAGTATAACAAAGGTGAAAAACTTTTACTGGCAAAACATATCCGACTGGCGATGGATTTGATCTAAAAGTGAGTTCTTTCATAATCGGGTTGTATTCACTCATCAGAGCGTAACGTCCTTAAGGAGCTTCTACACGAGCTACTTTTATATCAATTGATTGCTCGGCTACTATTGCTTGAAGTAGTCGTGTCGCGTGAGCAACATCTTGTGATATGCAACAATATTTTGACAATTTGACAATTTTAAGTTCCAACATTTTTTTTTCAGCTCTTTTTAGTGAATGTATGCAGCAATCGCCAAATTGCTGAATATTGTGCCATATTGCTCAGCACTATTCAGCAATGAGTTTAGCAAAAGTTAACAAATATTGCTTGTTGTTTCTGTGATGTTAAAATTGACGAGTATTGAAGTAAATTTAGCAATTTTAGTTGCTCGTGTAAGAGCACCTTTACAATTGGTGTTACTCGAATTTTCCGAGACTTTTGGTTATACGAATATCTACAACAATCAGAAATTTCTAAAATTATATTGCAGTGAAAAAATCAGAAGGCCAGGGCCCGATTTGGGCTTTCGCGCCATTGATGATGAAAAATTCAGTACCTAGTAACTTTTTACTACATCAAGAACTTTCTTAAAAAAAAATAATAATAATTAAAGTGAAATAAAATATCTCTTTGAAAATATAATTTTTTTATAGCCTCGGTATTTCCCATTATTGTAATTTTGTTCGCTGGAGGATGGAGTGATCGAAATGGACTCAGAAAACCGTGCATGCTTTTCCCCCTTATTGGTGAAGTTCTTTCTTTATCCGGTTTGTTTTTGTTTTTTCATTAACTTAAAAAACGAGTGTTTCTAATATTTTTTTTTAATTTAAGCACATATTCTATCATCGGTTTTTATGGACACAATACCAATGGAATTCGGTGCAATAGTAGAAAAATTATTGCCGTCAATGTTTGGTGGTCAGACCCTTCTAACAATTGGAGTGCTAAGCTACTTAACGGAAACAACTGCGGAAAATGATAGATCTTTTCGGTAATACGTCGGTATAAATTCAAATGGCGCTTTTCTTTAAACTATTTTCCAATAGATTTGGTATTTTTACAGTCTGTTTGAATATCATGCAATTAATTGGAGTTTCATTTAGTGGAGTTATGTTTAATTTACTCGGCTATGTTTGTAAGTATTTAATATCTATAAATTTTAATGTTTATATATAGAATTATTACATATTATTTTGTTTTCGAAGGTACCATAGAACTTCTTCCCAAAAATCTGTTTTCTTAAAATCTCCCCTCTTTCGATTAAATTCCTTATTTTGAAAATCTGCCGTTTCGAAATCCATCATGGGTCCTGGATCGTGTATTGTAAAAAATCTATGATAAGTGCCGCAGCGCAAAGCTAGTTCTATGCGAAGCTCTGCGATAAATTCACTCAAACTACTGAAGAAACTATTAAAATTTGAAAAAAAAATAAATTGTTTTTTCTGTTTCAGATATGTTCATCATTGGAAATTGTTTCTTCATCGTTGCTATAATATACCTTGTATTTTTCATCCCAGAAATAAAACGAAAAACCGATCTAGATGAGAATAATGAAAGAGAAACTTTCGCGTACAATATTAGTGAATGGTCCGACATGCCTGTAGAATCAAACAAAAGTTGCTACAGCCTTACACCGACGATTAAACAGAAAAATTGCTGTTTAGATTTCTTCGATCCTACATCAGCTTACGACTGCGTTAAGGTATTTTTAAAGAAACGCGAAGATAATGGTCGGTTGTTTTTGATTTTATTAGTAATTTTATATTTGCTGATTGTAGCCCCAAGTATGTATCCAAATTTTTTGTTTATTGTAAATTTTTTGTCAAATAATTCATGTGCAATTTCAGGCGATCATGACTACATCTATATGTATACTATGAAAAATTTAGAATGGAATGGTGACATGTACAGCGGCTATCTTACTTATTCGACAATAATATCACTCGTTGGTGAGAAAATTAATAATTATAAATTATAAAACAAACAACATTAACATTCTAACAGTTATCAGTTGCACTTATACTAGAATATTGACATCTATCCATTTAATAATACCAAATCGATTTTCAGGTACATTTGTAATGACTGGTGTATTCATAAAAATTTTCAAATTGGGCAATGCCATGGCCGGTATTATTGCAACGCTGCTGTCGGGTGTATCCAATTTATTAATGGTATTCACATTAATAAAGAATCACCCAAACTCAATGTCAATTTACCTAAAATAATCTTTTAGGCTTTTTCAACAACTACTGCTATTTTATACACAGCAATATCCATCAATTTATTTTCACATTGTAAAGGAATCGTTATCAATGCGATTATATCGAGTTTTATCGATAAGGAAGAGATTGGCCGAGTATATTCAGTACTAGGCATTACTGCAGCACTTTGTGGATTGGTTTTTCCCTTACTCTACGCATACATTTACTCGTCGACAATCGAAACTTTTCCCGGCGCAATTTTTCTACTCTCCGAAGTTTTTCTTGTTCCAGCCATTATATTTTTTGTGTACGTAGACTTAAAAATTTATCCGAAATGGAATATTAATATTTTTGGCTTTTTTTAAATTTCAGAATAATTTTCTTCATGATGAGACGACAAAATAAAATCAAGGAAAAAATATTGAGCGGAATTAAATGAAAACAAAAATCATTACGAAAGAGAAGTGACTGAGAGTAACACATTTAATTTATAAAAGACTTCCAATAAAAATTAATTCAAAGCTTTGACGTAATTTCTTAGATAAGTATATAAAAATATAATTTTGTTCCATCAACAAACAATACTTGCATTAATCTTTGTTGAGACATGAGCACGATATCAACTTCCAATTTGGATGAGCTCTCAAATAATCAATTTTTCCGTTGATGAATTTCTTTGCCAACATTTCGCAGTGCAAATCATCTTCGCTGGCCTTCTCAAGATCTACTTCGAATTTCTGTTTTTGTTCGGCCTATAGTTTAAATTATTTTATAAAATTTTATTAGTAAAAATTTTAATTCAGGCTTACTTCATATTTTTTAATGGCCTCTACTTGAGCCATTAGCTCCTTGCCGTAATTTAAAGCAAATTTCTCTTTATTCAATTCCTTTTCTTTGTCCTTGCGAAGATCAGCTTCGTAATTTTCACGATCGAGTAGTCCCTGATGGCACTCTTGTTCGGCTTCTTTGAGTCGTCTGATCTTATTATCGCAAATTTGAGCTAAAAGTTCTTCGTGCGCTTTCTGGATTAAAAATTTGATAGGGATAAGTATGGAGGCCAGTTTGAACGTAACTTTAATTTAACTACATCACAATTTTTATAAAACAAACTTAAACATAAAATTCACAAGCAATAATCAAGCAAGGTTTTTCTATCGACACTCAAGTGGCTGATTTAACTTTTTAGCTACTTTGTATCTATATTTGATCTTTTTTTTAAAAACATGTGGCCAAGTCTACTCAAAAATTATGTATGGTAGTTTTCGACATTTCTACAAACTAATAAAAAATGTCGAAAACTACCACCAAACAAGGTGTTAGGGCGATCGAGAATTGTATGATAAGTTTTCTAAATTTCGGATCTAATGAACTTAGTAGTTTTCAAATTAGATTTTCCGATGCAAATTTTTCAGCTGACATATTCACAAAGGCTTAAATTTCCTTTGATAAAAAGTACTTGCATGCTCCGAGTCAAGGGAATCTGTGTTCGGTGGCACAGAAATTATTGGCAATGATTACCATAGGGACAGGAGCGAAGGCATTTTGGAATTTAAATGATTAAAAAATTAAGTAGCGCAATTGCCAGAAAACTACGCAAATAATTTTAAATTACTGCGTAGCCTTAATAAGTCGAATAAACTAATTTTTTTTCGAAAGAGCCTAAAGCCACCATAGAAACCCTTGGGATCTGTTCTGCCCTGTTCAACCCAAATTATGCACCAATTAGATGCAGCTTCAAAGCAACTTGGGAAGCTATGCCAACTCATAAAACAGCTCATGCTGTACCACAGACTCTCTTTCATTCAGTAGAATAAATTTGATGATACAGAGGTGCTTGGTCCTTCCAACTTGCACAGACATCGATTTAGAAAGGACTTGAAATAGATTTTTAAAAAATGTTTGGTTTAATTTTGTCAATAAAAATAGTTCGTAATGTGAAATATTATGTGTAAACACAAATTAACAACTTTAGGTGTTCAATTTGGATTAAGCCCATCCTAGCAGATGCCTTCGTCACAAAAGGGAAACGGATCAACGCTAGTGCTAGAAACAAATGAATGCGTATGTCGTTTTACATCAATAATAACTTAAATATAATTTTCTAGTCTCAGGGCTCCAATAAAATTAAAACTTTGTTTCTTTTCTACTTTCCTTAGTATTGAAGCATTGCTCAATTGAAATTACCTTCGCATTAGCAGCTTTCTTTTCTTTATTCGCTTTCCATTGTTGATCTTTACGCATATTGGATTTTGTTTGAAACTCTTTTAAAAACTACAAAAAAAATCAATGCTTTAATTTACAATTTAATTTACCAATTTCAACTTATACCTTTTCGTGTTCATGTTCTTCCAAGCGCCTTTCTTTGTTCAATTCACGCACGTATTGTAAATATGTAATAGTAGATTCTCGTAGAGTATCCTACAAAATGTAGTCCAAATAATTCATAGTCAGAAAATATAAATAAAAAACATTTTGCAACGTATACTTACAGTTTTCGCCTGAAGTTCAAGTCTCTCACGTTCGAATTGGGCATTTATTGCTTCCTCGAACAATCGATCAAATGCAATATCATCTGCAATTCGTTTCTTCTTTAGTTCGATTGCTTCCAACAATTGTCCCTAAATCAAGTAACGTATAAACTAGTAAATTCTCCATAATTTTAATAAATTTTATTTTTATATTACTTTAAGTAGTTTTGCTTGTGCTAATTTCTTTCCAGCCTCACCAGCTAATGTGAGTCTCTCTAATTCCATTTCAGATTTTAATTTCTCATCAACCCTGACAAAATTACAAAAAATGATGTTATTATTCTAAAACAAATTTAAAAATATTTTTGAGCAAACTTAATGCGTTCTTCAAATTCTTCTTTACGTTCTTGTTCACGATGGTCCTTAACTTCTTGCATTTGGTGTCGAAGAATTGCTCTATCTTGTAGTATTCGATCTCGTTTGCGCATTTCTTCACAATCCTCTTTTTGTTTCTGAAAATATGTTATCAAATTGTGTATAAAATATTAAAAAAAAAAGAACACTAGTATTGTAATATTGTAATAAATATTGTAATTTATTAATAAGCCTCCCATTCTGAATTAAAAGAAAATTTTAGGATTGTTACTCGCCCAGATTCGACAATAAATCTGGCTGTTGGCGAAAACTTTCAGTCAAAGTTTAGCCTCGATTTAAAATACAATTGATTTTGCTAAGAAAATTTGATTACTTCAGTACCTAACATGAGAAAGAACTTAGCTCGGAAGACAGGAAAAATAGGAATTCGGATGTTTGGTTCAGATTATAATACCAGATCCGTTAATAGTTGAAATCATTACACACATTTCGATGTTTTCCATACAAAACTCCTTAAAAATTTTTCGATTCATCCAAAATTTAGTTTAAGTAAAATCCTGTTTACTTCCAAGTAGGAGACCAACCAACCAACCAGGAGACTGAAAATCCTCTAATTCGAATAACTACCATAAAATTTTTCTTCAATAATTTATGAATCAATACGACTGATTCCTCGATAGTTCAAGAACAGGTTTAGGTTCCAGAGTATCAAGGCTGAAAAATTTCACTAGTTGATGTAGCTCCCAAACAAAAATCGTTTGAATACATGGTAAAACTTGCCATATTGAAAGTAATATCTCTAGCAGTATTGAGGCCTTCTTGAACTATATTAACTCACTCAGATCCAACAACAATTTTTTACCGTCAGCATAGCGGAACAGTTCACTGATTTCTCTTCAATTGCAACCTAATTTGTTTGCGGCTTGAGTTATACTCTGTCGTGTCATAGTGTGCCGGGTCTCGCACCCGACCCGAGTGAGTGATTTACAATAATAATGTCTGAATATTGCTTAAGATGCCTATCATTTAAAATATGTATGCAGAGCTAAAGAATCAGAAGGACTTTATGACTACATGATCATTCTATTTTTTAATGATACTACTTCTCTCCCTTTATCATGGGTGCTTTGATTACAGTGTGGATGTGTTCGTTTTGTTAGAAAACTTCTTGATCCCGAAGTAATCGAGCCTCAAAGTCATCATCCAAAAGGCGATACATAAAATTAAGAAGTCAAGATCAAAGACTGAAGGCCAGAACTAACAATGGTACAGAGCATTGTACCCATCGGTGGCTGTACATGGACTACAAAAAGGGTAAACAGTTGAATTTCTTTCTATAACTAACCTGTGCATTGCTTATCTTCTTACTTATATCTTCCCAAGCTCGTTCATGCTCCCTATCCTGTAATACTTTCTGCCTCTTTTCCTCGATCTGAACCATTTGACAAAGCTTGCTATCGTGCAGGACATTTTTGCGAAGTTCAACACGAATATCGTCACAATTACTCCTAAACAATGAAAATCAGTAAAAATTTAAAGTTCACAAATCAGTTGAAATAATTGCATTACATGTATTGTTGAATTTTCTTCAATTGTACATATTCTTCGAGTTCTTGAGACTTTTCTTGTTTAAGTAACATGAGCCGTTGTTGTCTAGTTTGGACATCGTTAGTGACCTTGGCCTGCACAGTTGCAATATATTCGTCTTCAAATTCTTTATCTTCTGTTGTTAATAACAATCTCAATCTATGAAAAAAAAAATTAATTGATTTTCAGATTCTAATTAAGACTAGAAATTACCGTTCTCTTTTCTGTGCCAACTCCTCTTGACGGACTTTTTTCGCTATACCGACCTGCACACAAAAGGATACTAAAAATAAAGAAAATTTTACTTACGAAAGAAATCCTACCAAACCTAATATTTTTCGATGAAGACTCTTTTCATCGGTCCGCTTGACAAAATCGTACTGATCAAGTATTTTCAATTCTGCCTTGCTATAGGTAGCTCTTGTTGCTTTACTCATCTTAAAACTTCAAAAAAAAGTTCTTAGTACAAATTCTGGGCGGACTGATTTGTTCGCTTAAAAATAAAATCGATCAAACAAATGTGACAAAAATTGCAAGGTTTCCTTTCACTGGGCAGTTATTAAAATTCATTTATTGGAATGCTGAAATAAATTCTATTTATTTTACTGAATAGAAAATTAGATCGAATCACACATAGTTGTTTAATGCCGTATTTGCTATGGTATCTAACGTTACCAATTCCTTAGTAACGTGATGTTTTTCGGCGAAGTTATCTAATGTATGGTTAAAGTCAAGTACAGGAACCGAATTTAGGATACGTTTTCAGTCATCTCAACCCAACAGCAGCAGCGTCCTCCAGTTATAAAAACTCAATAACAATTTAATTTCCGCGGTCGATTAGAGTCCTTTCACTATTTGATTGGTTTCCAGTACCGATCAATATTTTCCGTTGCTTTTATGCTGATAAATTAACAATTCAAATAGAATTGTTCTTTGAAAAATGTTCGTCCAGATTCCTGAATAAAACTTAATTTTAGTAGAACAGGGTCCGAATGATGGCCGAATTATTCTTTTGTACGAATATCGAGTCTTCCATTTCAGACGAAGGAAAGAGCACACAATTTTTCTTTAAAGTATTTCGAAGTCAAACAGAACTAATGTAATATCTTTTAAAAACAGCTTGCGTTGTTCAAAATCTTGACTTTCTAACCTATCCTCAGAACTAAACAAAATTCTCGAAAAGAGAATATTTTCGATTTTTTTCTAATGTTCCAATTTCGCTGTTTGGTTCAGCAAAAATTAAGCTAATGGATAGGGGCCAGTATTTCTAGGTTTGCTGTTGTGGACGCCATAACCCACAACAATGTGCTCTACGGATGTAATATCATATATCTAAGAATGGAATTTTTTCATGGTAAGCTACCATAGAAGCAAATTTGAACCACAATTCCAGTAAACTTAGTTCTTTTTATACACACCAGAAATGTTTCTTGGCAGACTACATCCAAATGATAGATGACTTTTTGATTCTTGGGAATAAATTTAAAATTTCTGACTGCGAAATCAATTTCTTTAAACACTATCATTTCTAAAAATGTTACTTTATTCCTCTTTACAAAAACACTAACACTTAAAACAATTAATTACTTAAATATACTGAAATTATTTTAATATCATCGTACGGTTTGTCGGTCTTCGGATTTGTTTTAGCATTACAAATATTTTGTACAACTTCCATGCCTTTAAAAATTCTAGCAAAGACGGTATGTTTGTTGTCCAACCAAGGCTAAGAACATCGAGTTTAATTTATCAAATTAATAAACCCAGTGTAATAAAAAAAACACACGAAATACTTACAGTTGGTAGAACAGTAACGAAAAATTGACTTCCATTTGAATTGGCACCAGCATTTGCCATACTCACAGTGTAGGGTCGATCGTGTTTTAAATTCGAGACAAATTCATCTTTGAAATCATGACCCCATATCGACTGGCCACCAGTACCAGTGCCGGTTGGATCGCCAGTTTGTATCATGAAACCTTTTATCACTCTATGGAATATGTGACCATTGTAATACCTAAACAATAAAGAATCGTATTATTAAAAACTTAAAAAATAAAATAAGTTTAAATACCCATTTTTACTATGCACACAGAAATTCTCTACTGTTTTTGGACACTCTTTAACATATAATTTCATATGTATGTCACCCATTGTTGTGTGAATAATAGCAGTTTCATAGATTCGTTGAACACCTATAAAAACAATTACAATAAATCTCAAATTCGGAAAATACAATTTTGGTATAATTTAATTCAATACGAAAAAGATACCTTCGTCTTGAGAGTTAGCATGAAATTTAGTGATAATTTTTTTGTATTTTAAAACAAATTCAAAAAGAATTAAGAATATATTCGTACCTTGTCCCTCGGGCACTGAAATAATATCTTCCTTGGAT
Organism: Beris morrisii; assembly: GCA_951812415.1. Classification (NCBI taxonomy): domain Eukaryota; kingdom Metazoa; phylum Arthropoda; class Insecta; order Diptera; family Stratiomyidae; genus Beris; species Beris morrisii. Next base: position 140,811,022 of record OX638311.1, read on the forward strand.
GGTTTCTCGTTGAACACGTCACGATCGATGTCTTGAAGATCGGAAGGAAGACGTCTGCTATATAAGTAAAATCGCTGCTTTCTAAAAGAAAACAGTACTCAAAAACATAACAAAGAAGTATTTTTAATTTAGATTACTTGTAAGCGGTACAAAATATAGTGGGATCACTTGTTGCCGACTGAAGAGTTGGATTTTCCGAAGCTTCTTGCTCTAAAGTAATGGCTGCCTTCGATTTACGCGCACGACCCTTTAATTTGATTTAATAAAAAATGTCCTTTCAATTCATACAAAATATTAACCAACCTGAAATAGAGCTATATGCAGCGGCCTTAAGTTATCGCTCTTTCCAATTATATTCACACACTTATTCGTCTCGATATTCACCAATTTAATTCCAAGCATTGTCGGGTACATAATAAAATGACCACTGTAATCAAATGTAACGTTATTGTACGAGAATGACTCCGATTTTTCCAAATCTCGTTCGTTTGCCATCCTAGTGAAATACGTTAAAAATCATACACTTTCACTAAACCAATTAAATTAACTACCTTCTACCAAACTCCATATTTGGCAATGCTTGCCCCGTTTGCTGCAGTTCTGAATATCTTGCAAGCGATTCATCATAAACACGAATCATTTTACCGGATAGAAATGTGAATACTCGTACCTACAGAATACTTTACTTTAGGATAAAACCATTAAAACGAAGGTAAAATTTTTCACCTTACGATCTGTTGATAGAGTTGCAAACCTTTTTCCGTCGCTTGAGATAGCGAGCCCGGTTACCACTGTTTTTTGTTTGGCGAACTCGTACAAACCTAACGAAGAAGTTGTTTAACAAGAAGCGAGCAACGGATAAACGTGAAATAAGAATAAATTACTTGTGTCCAGTTTTGAATCAAATGTTACAATTTTCGACGGGAATTTGTAATCATTTTTAGAACCCATCCAGTATTCCAAAATTCCAGCACGATCGATTGAAATGACAGTATCGTAGGCAACGCTATATTTCATTACAACAACCGGTTTCGTGTGTAGTTTATCCATTACTTTAAGATGTGTATTAGTACCCTGTCCGTCGAAAACGTAGACTGTATTGGAATCCTTGTCGGCTCTGTTAAAATTTTTATGTAATTAAAGTCGGGACAGTACACCGTATTACTTACACTGCCAGTGTAGAGATTGCATCTCCAGCTGAATGTATCCACTCGGCACAGGACGGTGTGAAATCCAATTTGATCATATTAATCATATCGAAATTGATCACATCAAAGATCTTCACACTCTTATCTGCCGATGCTGTGCAAAGAAGTGTTCCGGTCGAATTAGACGATAACCACGTTATTGGAGCTGTAAATATAAATCGTAATTCGCTGCCTGCTTTAAGATAGTTTGTATTGGCTACTTACCAAGATGACTTCGGAAATGCTTAACAAATTCGATTCCGTCGTCCATTTTTTTCCAAAATTTAATATGACCGTCTAAACTGGCGGTAATTACAAAATCGGTTTTTGTCACCACCAAATGTGTGATAACGTCACGATGCATGTAACTTTTTTCATAGCTCTCGGTACTTGGAAGACTATCGATGTAGAGTGATTCGAATGGAAGTACTGAAAGTGGGAGAATTTATTATTGGCGTACATAATGAATTTTCCCGTGTGGGATGGGAACTGAGAAATGGATCCAACATGTCCTGCTTGTCCCAAAAATGGAAAATTGACTCAAGTGCAAGGGCTTAACATTCGTGATTTAAACATCCAATCAATACTAGAAGCAGAAACAGAGTCTCGGATACGAACGGGGATTTAACGGCAACAGCTTGTTGCTATCTTCAACGGACAATGATTGACTTCATGAACATTTGCATACTAAATGAGTAGAATGTATGTTTCTAATTTCTATCCTATGCTCCCATCATGTGTCCTACAAATGCTGAAGACACGATAAAGCCTAAAAGTCAATAAAAGCAAGATTTTTTGTTTCAAACGAGCCGAGCAGCAAGAAAACTCGGTCATCTTCGTTCTATTTATTTTTGTTGTCTTCTTGGCTTGCACGCATTTTCAAATTTTTATTTTATTTCTGAGAGTGCAGAGTGCCCGAGAGTTCAAGCTAGCTTCAATTTGGGTCAGTACGGTATTCAGTTCTTCAAACGTTAGGGTAGAATTTCCGATGCTACGTTTAAGGTGATGCTTGACTGAAATCACATTTGATTGCAATAGACCACCGAAATGAGGTGCAGAAGGGGAGTTGAAGTGCCATTTTATTCCGTCTCTGACGGTTTGGTCCATGACATTAAGAGACCGTGGAGTTGAATGTTGCTAGTGTCTCTGATATTAGTGTGCTCCATCTTGGTATTTGTATTTCCGATAAATGATGGAAATCGTCCTTATATTCTAACCATTAGCACTCTAGTTTTGGGGACACTGGATCATCCCAGCTGCAACTGGACATCCATAATTTTTGTCTTATGATCTTTGCTCTGATTATTGACGGAGAAACCCAATCAAGTGGATCAAATAACCTTGATATTTCGGATAGAATGATTCGTTTTCGTTTCCATTGTGACTTTTTTTCTGGTTTCCATACAATTCCTAAGGCCTTCACGCAATCTTCAACCTGAATTTCAATTAAGAAATGGTCAATCAACGAACCCAGGCATTTGTTCGCAAGTCACAGTAGTGATGCAGTGATTCTTCAATAGGATCAGTTGCGCGTTCTTGTCATAATATTTGTTGGTATTATTGACTTTTCATTGGATACATTTTTTCGATGTTGACTGCAAACGCATAACGATGTATTCTTCATTTCATTATGATTGCCAAAAGCTTCAGTTGCAAATTTGGACCAGTTAGTATCTGCTCATTTTGACTCTTACCATTTCAGGTCTTGACAGAGGCTTCGAATACCATCCTTAGCTAGCTTTATTGACGTACTTTCTTTTATAACGGCCTGGTGTGGGAGATAATAATGGCGTTTTTCTTCCTCATTCGTGGTAGAATCTACCTGAATGGGCACCATATGTTCAAGCTCTATGTATTCGTTGGTACATCATGAGTAGATTTCTTAACTCTGAGTTCTTATCGAGTCGTCGTTCAACGCTCAGAAACCTCTTCATGGCGATATATTTTGATTCTCCCAAAACTAGGGAATTTCGGAATTTTTTTTTTAGCCCCTTTTCATCTCCAAAACTAGCCAGTGTCATAATGCTGTAACCGCAACGTGTGGTGGAATTATATTTATTGAGTTTTCTTGTCTAGTTCCAGCATCCCGGCGACAGATATATCATCGACGGTTTTCGCCACCGACGCATACAAGGCATTTCTGTTGGTTCCGGGAAGATTGAGAAAAAACCTGACATACCCTAGTTGCCAATTTCTCTGTGATCACGAACTAATGAACACGAATTTTGAGTTCCAGAGAACACTTAACTTACTTGAGGTCGTTTCCACGGTAGAAAAGTCTTTGAATACTAAAGAATATACTTTAGCGGCGTTTCTAGATATTGCGGAGGCCTTCAATAATGTGGGGACGAATGCGATCGAGAAGGCATTGGATAGAATGGGTGTCAACTCATTCATTACGTGCTGGATCATGTCGATGTTAGGGGGAAGAATAATTGACTTCTCATGGGGGATTGATGCAGCAGAATGAAAGCAACCCGAAGAACCTCGCAGTGTGGGGTGTTATCTCCACTGTGACGAAATTTTACAGGCTTCGTCTTTGACCGGCCTACGCAGATGATATCGTCTTGATGGTGAGAGGTAAGTTCCTTGACACCTTGAGAGATTTACTAGAATTTGAGATCAAATCCTTGAGCAAGTGGGATGGTAACTGCGGTCTTAATATCAATCCGGATAAAACCGACCTTATCCTCTTCACGAAAAAAACACCGAGAATTCAGACTCCTACGTCTGAATGGAGTTATTATTCCGTTCTCCCTTAATGAACTTGCACTGGAAACTCACGATTGATGACAGGATCAAGAAGGCATTGAGTGCTAGCTACGCTTGTCAGAAAATGGTAGGAGAAACCGGCTTCACATAATCCCACTAGACTTAGTGGTCAAATCAATAGCGGCAAAAAGTGACATCATGGAATCGTTCAGGATACCGGATAGCTCGAGTGTGTTTCAGGCTGAGATATTTGCATTGACAAAGGCAACAGAAATAATTGTGCAGAAATAGTCCGTGAATAGTACAATGTCGACAGCCAAGCTGCTATAAAGGCTGTTGATACGAAAGTAACTAAATCCAGACTAGTGGGCGAATGTAAAAGAGTTTTGCATATGGTGGGTCTGAATACCAACCTGAAGATCTGTTGGATTCATAGCCAAAGTGACTAACCTGGAAATGAAAAGGCAGACGAGCTCGCCAGAGGTCGAGGATGAGCAAAGAGTTAGCCGATGAGTCGGTTCTATGTTCCATCGATCGTGTAAAGAGGATGATCGGTATAGAAGCGTTCAGACAGACTGAGGAAGCTTGGGTGAATCTCTGGGGTTGCCAGCACGCAAGAATATTTTTTTTTTATTTAACTTGATAAGAGAAACTATAGCTTCATATTGTATGTGGGGACATCGTCCTTTTGGGAGACATATGGAAAGACTGGGAATACACATGACTGATCTGTGTCGCTGTGGTGATGAGAATGCAGAACCGACACTGAAACATCTACTGTGTGAATGTGAAAGTCTGGCTCGTACCAGAACTTGCGATGGAACACAATGGATACACAGTGATTTCTCGTGATGGGCTGGGGCACAGTGCTATAGTTCCGCCTTCTCAACCTAAACTAACCTACCTTTCATGCCAATTTCTCTATGACCTCAATAACTTTTCAAGTTCACCATTTTCAGTGTTATGATTACCATCCACGTACAGTGACCCTTCTGGGAACAAATTAAATTACGTCCCGGTTTTAAGGTGGTCAAATGGTTTCATTATCCAATCCTTTGGTTTTATATGTTTACTGAGGTATCAAGCTATAAGTGACATGCTCGAAAGGGCACCCACACTAGTGAGCGCGTGGATGGACAGCTGTGGACCAATGCCTCAAAGACAGAGTTGGTCTTCTTCACGCGAAGAACTAAAATCCCAGAGTTCGCGCTTCCTAAACTGGGGGGTCTCACCCTACAGCTTAGAGACAATGCTAAATACTTGGGTATAGTTCTGGATCGGAAACTAACCTGGAGTAAGAATATTGACGAGCGACTAAGGAAGGCTTTAGGGGCTCTCTACGCTTGCAAAAAGATGTTCGGGAAAAAATGGGGGATTCAGCCAGAGATGGCGCACTGGATGTATGGTACGCGGCCATAGTCAGGCCAATCCTAACCTACGGACTTTTAGTGTGGTGGATAGCGGTGGAGAAATCAAGATTCAACGTCTACCTTCCACAGGAGCAACGGGCGTACTTAGCACCGCACCTACAGCTGTACTAGAGATGATTCTTCATCTTCTTCCGCTGGATATTTATGGGAAGAGTGTAGCAGCAAAAAGTGCCTTGCGACCTGGGGGGCACAGCTGCATACTCGGACGGTTTAGTGAATGTAGCCCGTTAGAGGATACAGACTACTTGATTCCGCAGCTCGAATTCTCTAGGAGATTCTCAACGAGGATCCCTAGCAGAAATGGGTGGAATGTGGATCAGCCACGTGACGGCCATATCGGAGGCTAACACAAGGTGGTCAGGCCTCACATCGTGTCTCGTGACCAGGCAGCTCTGGTCGACCCTAAATGCGAGCAGGACAAGGTTTATCCTACTCGGGTGTGTTGACGGGCCATTGCCTGACCGACCGGCACGCCAGAAGACTAGGTGTTGCGGACGTTGCAGATCTGTGCCGCAGCTGTAGTGAACCCGATGCCGAGGAAAGTATTTTCCACATGCTTTGCGAATGCCCCGGTCTGGCTTGGAGGCGGGAACGTACTTTAGGTACGCGCTTCGCCATAGACTTGGGCGAATTCGCAAACATTAAGCTAGACAAGCTGCTGCAGTTTGTCAGGCTGGCAGAGTGGTTTACCTACGATGTGGTCTTGGACACACGGGGACTTCTTCCCGTACATGTAGGATCACAACGGACCCATTGGCGGTCTATGTGTTTGTCGCAAAACGACCTAACCTAACCTATCAATCTGGCGTCCAATCTCGCGATAGCACTTCAATCATTCAGTGCAGCAATCAGCACCGATCATAGATCGATGCAAAAAAGAGGCAACATCGTGAAGCGCATTTGGTTCTCACAGATCTGTGTGATGACTAGGTCGCAACTAATCTAACGCTAGGTAGGAACGCGCGGCTGCCTGTTACAAGAGCAGATACACTTAGAACTAAAAGGTCTGCTGTGTTACCGCAGGACCATAGAATCCGGTCCTACTCGCTGCACGATCTTGGGCATTCAATGAAGCGTTGGATTATCATAACCTCCGTAACGGACAGGTCACAGAGACTGTTGATGAAGTAGGCTCCTATATAAGCACTCTTCTTAGCGGTAAGAGCTGGATAGATGCGAGGAAAATCCAGCTGGCGCAAGATCTGCCAGTTTTTCCAGTTGAGTCAATTCAAAAAGCAGTTAGCATGTAGCAAGAGACACATCCAAGTTCCGATTGTATGGCATAATCTGCAGGTTAGTACCACTCCGAGATCGTCAGCCATACAGTTACCTGGAATAGCCCCGTGCCCCGTAATCTAATCCTAAAAGCCAAAGTCTTAAAAAATGTTGAAGGCTCCACCAACCTTTCGCCTTCTTCGGTTTAGCAGCTTCCGATGGCATTGGTCCGATCCATTCATCGGCTTCGTCGCTACTTTCCTCGGCTCCACGTTTACGCGATGGCTCCGTGTCACTCATTTTTACTTTTAATTATTAAGCTAACGTCCGAATTCGAAAAAACTAAGAACAAAAATTTCTTTCGTATTTTGTTCAAACGAAATTTAAACTTGACATTGACAGTTCGTTTGACAGCACCAGGAATCGTGCTTCTTGTCGAAAAATTGGTGCAGGGTGTAATGCGAATTTCGGGCTCGCGTAGTGTGCTTGAGTGATATCAAGAATTTTTTGAAATTTTCATTTCTTTAATTTAAAAAACATGTGGAACACCTTTGCATGAAGGGATTAAATCTATTATTATTAAATTGTTACAGCAATCACCGTGTAAACGGGGTTGAAGAAATGTTCAAAATATTAAAAATTGTTACGGTTTGAGTCCTGGCTATCAATAGCCCTGTTGTCCCAAAACCAACCCTAATTTGGGACAGTCTTGTAATTAATTGATAAAAATTATGAAAACTACCACGCAATTCAGTTTATTGTAATAATTCGCATTAATTACAAAATAGCAAACCGTCCACGTTGTTAAATTAAGGAATTTACACCAAAAAACCTCAAACCGGATTTAGGTCTTTAGCGATGTCAGCGCCTTTCCCGGATGACATCAAGTCACAAACGTTCTCAAAGGCAAATTCCGTTAAAATTTCTACGGAAAAAATTCAAAACCCGGCAAAATTCGAAGATTCCTTGCCGAAAAAAATCCCCACCACTCGACCATTTTCGCGAACGCGCCTTTCCCAGTGAAAATCGTCGAACAAGGTCGCCAACATGACGGCACCAATCCAACTTAAAGTCTTTAGTTGAGTGCCGCTGTGCCGATGTTTCGGTCTTTGTCAAAAAGTTAGTAGTCCGGTGCGGTAGTAAAATAAAAGTTCGCCAATTTTTCCAACGATTTTCCTGGTTTTTTGCTGCGTGTGAAGGGCAGTTTTTTTCCGATCGTGCAGGACCTCGAGATTCAAATTTCGCTGACTTTTTTCTTTTGAGCTTTTCCCGGAGAGAAATCAAGAAAAACCCGAAACGGTATGTTGCAAGTGCAATTTTTTTTTTTTCACCCACAAATAGAAAATCAATTTTTCACGTAGAAAGTAAGGAAATTGAAATTTTTTAAGTAATTCGGGGTGGCCGACGCGGCGGTCCCAGGGCAAAGAAAACCGTGGCTGGCTCGATGGAGAGAAAAAAGCCTCGGGGGAAGTCGACCGGTGCGGACCGGACACACGTGGTGGAGCGATTCGATCGGTCGCAAGGGCGGCGTAACAATTTTTCGCTATGGCACGTTGCTGCTACGTTGCGTTTTCTTTTTCGCACGAATCGTCCGGTTTTTTCGGATACTTTTCTTGCGATTTTTCGTGAAATTAATGCGCGGCATCGTGGATCATTTTTTTCCCCATTTTGCTCGCGAAGCCGTGAAAAGTTTCGTGCGTGGATGAGTGTGGTGCGTTGGTGTGAGTGGTTGACTCGCGCGGGGCAAGTCGTCACCAGGGTGTCAGGGGTGCGCGCGCGCCATTTTAAATGCGACGCTTTCGGTGGCGTATTTTTGGAGGAAAAGATTTTGAAAATGTCACGAACGTTTGCGATTCGTTCAGATTGCGAGGAAATGGGCCGAATGAACGGAATTTTGCTGTAAATGCGTTTAAAATGCCACGAAAGCTGTTCGAGTTTTTGGTGCCGGGAGCGGGGGTGTTCTGTCGAGACGTAGGGGTCGTGCCGGCTTGCATGTTGCACAAATGGCCGCAAAATGTCCGTTTCGTTTTTTTTCGCAATCTGGTTTTATGCCGGCTGTTCTGATTTTTTTTTTCGTTTGAATTCGGCCCAGGGCTTTTCCGGTGCATTTGTGCTGGGCATGGCGCCGTGGTTACGTACGCAGCTGAGTGGCTGCCCAAATTTTTGATCCCCCTTCTTCCGCTTGACCCGGATTCTTTTTCGTTCAGGCTTGTGGCCTGCGAAGCGATTGCATCGTGTACGAATCGATTCATTAGCGTCCAATTAAATTGGAAATAACGAGGGCCGTGTCAATGCTCGACCGCGGTTGGTCAGCTGGCGTGCATCTCCTTGCCCATTTCATCGACCCTTTGACCTCGTGACGTGAAGGGAGTCCTCCCTCAGCCTCGTAACTTCGCAGTTTCGTCAACTTTCTTCAATTTGCGTAATTATTTCGGTCGCTGGGGTGAAATGCGGACAACTGTGGAGTCTTTTTTTTATGTTTATCGTCGCATCAAATGGCAGCCGAAAACGAATTTCGAAATGTGAAAGCCGCACGCGTCAATGCTTTGGGCGATGCGAAAGTCTTCTACGAGCGAACCGGAATCCAATCCAAAGCGACTGCGGCACACGACTGCGACCTATTAATTTTTTTCTATTCGACTGTTTCGTCTCCCCGATCATCTGTTCACGCTGCCGCTAGTTGCGGTCCAATTTCGTTTTCTAATTTATTTTTTAAATTGTAAAGCGTTTTCTCGATCGGAGGTGATTGGCCGGGTCCCGGCACCTTCTCTTCAGAATGGCAACGTTTTTGGAACACGAGCGGTAGAGAAATTCCGTCGCAAATTGGCCTGCTCTGATCCACGAACTCGACTTCGTTGAAAAAAAACAACAATTCGCATCAAATGGCTGGTTCGGGCTTGAAATCAACAAACAAATTATTCAGACAGTTTTTTCGGTGACGCATTTTTTTTCGCAGTAAATTTAACCGAAATGTGGCCTTATCGATTGTCGTCGTGTTGCTTCTTTTTCTTTAACCCATTGACGCCGAGTTGAGTTTGTTTTGCGGCGATGAATTTTTATTATGGAAGCGTTTTTTTAAGATTTAATCAAAATTAAGAGAAGAATTGCAGCAATTTATTTTCCTATTTGTGAGCAGTTTTTTTTAACCAAATTTATTCCATCTGTTTATAAAGTTCGTAGGAGTGGCTACGAATTTGTAGAAATTTGTGTTCAAAAAATTCCGGCACGTGGTTCTGTTTTTTCGAAATTTCAGTTCGACTCGAGTTAAAAAAAAAGAAGGTAAAAATTGACATCGGCTTCTTTTAGTTGAAGCTAAGCGTTTGCAACAGCCCACGGCGGTAGAAGTGGATCACATCCGTTTCTACTCAGGTAAGGGCTGATTCCAGTGAACCCTTTGTATTGATTTGGAAGTCTCTTTGGGAAGTGAGGGTCTAAAGAGCACATGGAGATTCGACTTTTAGTCGCTTTAATGGCTTTACAACGATATACAAGCGCGAACACCAACCGAGAGCTCTAAATGCACAGCAACTTTACTGCCTCTACTTCTGCGACCGGTTCTCTCGCTGCATTTGGTCCGGTTTTGTGTGTACGGTCGCGTTTACGTGCGGACCAGACCAGTCTGAATAGACCAAAAAAACCAGTTTGGTCTTAGCATAGAGATATATATACTGAAGATGACACGTAGCGATTGAGTTGAAGGCAGACGTCGTCGCATTCATTCACTCGCAAAACAACAACAATTGACATAACGACCCTGTTTTTTCTAATTTGCATTTATATTAGGTTGCTGCAGATAAAATGTCGTTTTTGGTAGTGCTATTTCCAACAACTGTAACTTATATAAAACTTAATTTTATTAATCAAAATAGGCACCAGCACATGCAATACACTTCTCCCAACGAGATACAAGTGCATTTATGCTAGTTTCGTAAAAGTCCCACGTTCTAGAGCGAAGAAAGTCCTCGAAGGCACTTTTGATGGCTGCTTCTTTATCGAATTGTTTGTTCGCCAAAAAATTATCCAAATGTTTAAAAAAGTGGTAGTCGGTTGGCGAAAGGTCTGGTGAGTATTATACTGCAACTCGTTCAATTTTTGAACCGTTGTTCTTGAAACATGAGGCCGTGCGTTGTCATGAAGTGGTATAACTCCATCTCTGTTGACCAATCTAGGCCGTTGAACACGCAATTTCTGATGCATTTCATCGAATTGGGCACAATACTTCTCTGCATTAATGGTTTCACCACGCTTCAAAGAGGAATAGTGAATAACTCAAGCTGCAGACCACCAAACAGTCACCATTATCTTCTTCTGATGAAGCCCTGGCTTCGGCATGTGTTTTTGGGGTCTCATCAGCATCCAACCATTGTGACGATCGGCGACGATTGTCGTACAGTATCCACTTTTCATCACATGTCACTATTCTGTTCAAAAACGGATCGTTTCTCTTCCGGGAGAGCAGGGAACTGCAAATTTCTAATCGACGCGTCAATTTTTGCACAGTAAGCTCATGCGGAACCCACTTATCAAGCTTTTTGATTTTTCCAAGCTGTTGCAAGTGACGGCAAACTGTCGAATTGTGTACGCCCAATTTCTCTGCAATGTCCCTTACAGTTTGGCGTGAGTCAAATTCCACTAATAAATTCAGCTCATCGTTGTCGATCGAAGGTCCTGGATGGCCACGTGGCTCACTTTCAAGGATCAAATCTCCTGATCGGAATTTTTCGAACCATCGCTATGTGGTTCGTTTGTTTACCGTATCAGTTCCAAATGCCCTGTTGATGTTTTCGGTTGCCTCCGTTGCGCTGTGGCCAGCCAAGTTTAAATTCATAAAGGAAAATTATCCGTTTTTTACTCGAATCCATTTTTTTCTGTCCGATTTCAATGAAGTCCAAAACTGAAATGACTCCATGAGTAAAGGGGTATGCAGGGGTATTTATACTTCAATACCCAATACCACCTGGCGGCAGTTTGAGACATGAAAATCACAACTGACTTCATTTCATAGAGAAAAACAACATTTCATATGCAGCAACCTAATAACACTGCTCCATAAATTGGGTCCTCTCGTACTCGATTTGTTCTTGGACGGTGGAAATTTCTTAAGTTACCTGCATTTCTAATTTATTTATTTCTATTGATATGAAAAAATAAATTTTTAGTGCCTTTAAGTTAAAATTAACGCTCAAAATTTCATATTTTAGTGCTCAACCAAGAAAAATACTTGGCAACACTGTGCAAGACCGAAAAATACCAAACCGGTCTATGTGGACTGGTCTGGTCTGCACGTAAACGCGACCTATGTTACACATGAGATTCAACCTAGTGTAGCGCAGATTGCAGCGTAGACAATTTCAGTACACAATCAGTCAGGTGTACTTCAAGATTCTTAAGACTGCTACAGATTTCTTCTTTTTCACATTTCGTGAGCTTATCGTTTTATTTCACGAAACACGTGAAACTACCAAGAGCACGAGAAAAAATAGTACACACAATTCTCAAATTTCGTGGTTTCCCATCATTTCGTGAATTATTTTCGTAGAAAACCAGCTGAGCAGAGCATTCTTCCTTTTTCAATCGGTTATTTCTTTGCCCGTCACTTGGGTGCTACATACAACGGCACTGTTTCATCTCGTCTATTAAATTTTAAGTAATTCCAACTTCTCAACTGCAAACTTTCAAATCCACCACGCAAAACAAGAAACTCGCGAGAAAGTCACGAACAAATCGTCTCGCGTATTTTGCGTCACTTTCTCGTCAAGCAAAAACTGCCATCAGCTGAGAAAACTCACGAATCGCGAATAAAGAAAAACGAGAAACTCACGAGAAACCTCTACACACTATTCACGAGAAAGACGTGAATGACGCGAAATAATTGAAACGCGATAAGTCCGTAGCCGGCATTATGTTGGAGTCATACCTGTGGCTAAAGGGGCCACATACTGGCATGCATGCATGTCATTCACTCATGTCGCGAACGTACGTATTGGGTCCGCCTCAGTGGCGGCTCGTACCTTTCTTAGCAGGTGAGGCTGAATTGAAATATTAAAACACGACTTTGTCATACTAAAACTAAGGAGTAAGGACGTCGGTTTACTGCGAAAAGTCATTAAGTAACATTTTCAAAACAAAAATCACTAGTAACTTGATGACTTTTTCCTCTGTAAAATGGTGAGGCTCAGCCTCACTAGCCTTATGTGGCGAGCCGCCACTGGTCCGCCTACAAAAATCAAAATTTTTTGATTTCCATCATTCCGCATGATGGCAGACCCACTCACTCAGGATTCAGACAGACCCATACACTCATGGAAGAATGACATGCATGCGTGCCCGTGTATGGACCCCTTGACGTGAAGGGATACGGCGTAAACGCAGTTATAGACACACCTTAGCGCGCCAAATTTAAAACGGCGTAAACGCAGTTATAGACACACCTTTGCGCGCCAAATTTGAAACGGCGTTATTTCTGTCGTTTGGCGATAGCTCAACGATCGGCTTTTTTGGCACATTAAAGGGCACAATGCATTGACGAGTTTGTGTTTGTTTTATTTCTCGCGTAAATTAACGCGTTTCCATCTGTTAGCTGGTAACGCAGATGTGCCCCCAGCGTTACGAAATAGTAGAACGCCGCCGGCGGTACGTTTATACTTTGATTCCAATATCTGGTGATCACAACACGCAGATTATCTCATTTATTTATTTACGGGCCATGACCCTTGCAAGGAAACAATTCTACATATAAGTAAAAAAAAGATAATAATAATAAGCTAATAATCATATAATAAAATAAATTCCGTTTACATAAGCACATGAGTTATGTAAATATTTGATGCAAGCAGTATTAGATGTAAACAGATCGATACAGATCATTAGACGTTCTGGGAGACCATGCAGACCGTATAAAGTACCGATGCGCTGTGAACGAGTTCTACAGCAAGGCACAAGAAAATTCAGAAGGCTCAGATACAAAGTAGAATGAGGCAGCACGGCGCAGCGTGACGCCGCCAATAAAACAGCAAGTTAGATAACTATTCAGTGTCTACGTCAGTTTGAATTTTAAATAAATTTTAAATTTTCCGAAAAGTTTTTCGTATTCGTGCATATGAAGCAGCGAACTAACTAAAAACTATTTTTAAGCTAATTTTAGTTCAATCCGGTCAAATAAAGTAACGATTCGATGTGTTAAAGATAACAAAGTCACTTGTCGATTTTGAGGTTAACTACGGGCTACGGAAAAGTTCAGAGTTGACGAACATTTCTGGATGGCTGCGTAAGGCTGCCTTCGTCTACGTTCGTTCTAACTACCACAATGGAAATAAACCGCGCTCAACTTTTTGACAGCTAGTCTGCGACGGACTGCGTTGTCGTTGTGACTTGGGGGTTAGGTGTGTTTTTTGCGCATTTATCCAGATCAGAGTAGTGATTAAAATTTACATTGAAAACACCAAGAATATTGCTGTTTTTGTTATTTTTTTATTACTTTTCCCTGTAGACAGTAGGCTAGAATATAGATTTTAACAGGAATAGCTGCCCCAGTAAGCTCACTGAGGCAGCTATTCGCGATAAGTTCTCTAATCTATCCTACTATCTATGGAAAAAAGTTATAAAGAATCATAAAAAGAGCAATCTTGTTGTTATTTTGTATATAAGTTTTCTAACCTACTCTGTTCTGGATAAGTGCGCAAAAAACACACCTATTGTTGTTCAATAGTTCAAACACATAAACTAATTCAGCTTGTTCCCTACGACTGGATAAGGTTGAGAGACGCAGGGTATGCAACAAATTATCAACAATAATGTTGAGTTTAGAGGCTACAAGTCTTAAAAATTTATGCTGAATTGTTTCGAATAAGGATTCCTTCCAAATTGGTGAAAGATATTTCAGTTGAGAACGGACCAAGCTGAACACCGACTTAATAGTTTAGTCGAGCAGAAAAGAGTGTGCGAAGCTCGATTCAATTAAAAGTTATCCGACCGAATAGTTCGCAGTCTGCACTAGCTCTAAATGTGCATTCTGTAAGACGTCAACGTGTTATTTATTGGGCGACTAAAATCCTTTATTTCTAGAACTGAGGACAACAGCATCGGTTTCAGTACAGAGAAAATTGAAATGATAATGGCTCCGACAAGCTATGGAAAATTGATAAAGTGTTTCAAAGAACGGCAAACATTTCTGTTCTAGACCGACAGCAGTAAAATTTACGACCAGCAGAACAATCTGATCTACTTGCAGACATCTTTTTGACCCATTCACTAGTTCACTCGAGTAACCAAATCGGCTCTTAGTCTAGAAAAATTAATCACAGAAAAATGAAAGACAAGTCGGACCTTGTCTTCAAAACGCAAAACGATGCAAACCGAATCTGAATCAAAAATCGTAAAAGCCAGGGAATCGACAACGTTCCGAACATTTTACTAAAAATCTTCCCAAAAAAGCCCTCATTCTTCTAAGGCGCGGAATACATGGTCCAATTTTGTTTTGGTCCGGAAAAGAACTGATTTCGAATTGCTTTGTTTCTGTGGAGCAATTTTTTTTGTCAATACTGTATCAGAATTTATTCAGTACTTGCAAGGTAGTTTCTGAAGCAATTTTGTGTTTCAATGCCGAAATAAAACTGTAAAGGACGAACCCCATTACTTGAGAATTAAGTATTGCGACAGGACTGAATGAGTCTTGAAATTCACAACAAGATTTACTCATAAGTAACACTATGGTCGCGTTTACATGCAGACCAAACCAGTCTAAATAGACCAAAAAGCAGTTTGGTCGTATGCATAAACCTAAACCGAACCAGTCCATTTGATATTGTTTTGGTCTTGATTTTGGTACGAACCAAATTAAACTAAAACAGTCTAGTTACTGTGAAAAGCGCGCAAGACCGAAAAATATCAAACCGGTCTAAATGTACTAGTATGATCTGCACGTAAACGCGACCTATGTCAAGATACATCTAGTTTTATTTAATTATTTAGTACAGTTATGACAAATAATGGCTCAGTGCCGCGTACAAACTAATTTAGTTCACTGTAAATCATGCAGTGGTGATCACAGATATGGCGCACTTTTGGAGACTTCACTTTATTATTTATTTATTTCTTGATATTTTGTATTAAATAATAACAAATTACATTGAGTTCAGTGAGAGCAGAGTTATGCTAGGTACCATATTTTTTAACTGCACAAAGCTACAAGTGATAGTCGCTTTCAAAAACGTGTGACACTATTCACATGTGTATCGTTAGATTTTTTTTTATATTGCACAAAAGCGCTAAGTATATTTGTATCCCTAATCAACCATTTAGATCTACTGCAAAAATTGTATTTATTTAAAATAAATTTAAATGTGTGTGTGCAATTTTCGATAACTCCAATGAAGGAAGCAGGAGCCGCCGCGACATTGGGAGCTGTTTTGAAAAATATCCATCGAAACGTATTTACACAGTTGAGTTTTTCAGCGGAATATTTGACGGAACGTTTCCATCAAGGATAGGCGTTTTCGTCCGCAATTGGTTTATCAATAGATCGGCTAAATGTTTTTCAAGTTGAGCTTAAAATTTAAATTTAGGTCAATATGATTCTGCTATTGAAGTTTTTTAGTGGTGTTATCAATGTCAAATATACTACAAGCACGAAATACTTGGGAAAGATTAGTATTACAGAAAAACTTTTTTTTTTTATTAAAAATACTGCTCGTATCTGTTCTTCTAATCTGGGTGAATCAAATACGTATATCTCAAACTTATCAGCTTTTTTTCGGTTATCTAGCAAGCGTGGCTCTTTGGAGCAAATATCAACAATGTGCTGGTATGAGGTGGTGTTATTTGAAACATATTTTCTCCTACTTTGTACCCATATCACAATTGCTTTTCAAGTACTTTTGCCACGTATGTAAGTAACATGTGGAACGCATTCTGGCATAACATAAAGGCGCACAATCCGGTAGGGGAAGCTGTTGTTACCTCAGTCCGAATGTTATATCTTTTTTAATATTTTCTGAACCAAGAATAATTTACTTATTACTGATCCTGAGTTAGGAGGGTCGATTGGTGGTTATTTGCAAAGATAGCCAGCACATAGACCGCTATCTGGGTCCGTTTTAATCCCACTGGTAATCTTATCCTTTTTGGCCACGGTTTTTTTATTACTGACCTTGCTGCTATGTAAATTTGTTAGATATCAGTACATCGTTATCTGTAGTGAACCAAGGTAGAACATAATGTTGCACATCGAACGGTTGTTTATGTTTATCCTCGAACCTAATGGAATTTAAATGGAAAATCAATTTAAAATTTTAATCCTGGATAATACTATAATTGTGTCGTGGCTGAGGCAGGGGGCTACAAATCCAAAGCGCCCTGAAAAATCGAGAAGTCGCGCACAATTTTTGCTTTCGATCTCATGACCTATTGGGAAGATATCCCAAATTTTATTTTCCGGGGTAAATCGGCGCGACTATTTTTTTTGTTGTCCAGGCCTAGGGTTTATGATCTGATATTCGAGCCACGCACCCTCATCCCCCCTTCCGCAACAGCAATGGAATTCAAAATAGACGTAGACGAAGCTGACTTTTGGAACAGGTCCTTACGGTGATTGCTTACTGATTAGGTGTTCTTCCTGAATTAGAGGGAAGTACTTAAATTTTGTATTTTAATTCAAATTCTATTTGTCCATGTGACACGAGATGAACACGAGGCTTCATATTTTCGATGTGCTAAACTTGGCGATAAAGAAATGGTTGAAACATTGCTAAATTATTGGTCGGCCATATTTTCGCTTTTCCTTTCATTAGCAAACCCAAGTTTATTCATAGTACAGCTTTGTAACAAAGTAGTTAGCGAAAACAGTTCAACCTCTTCAGTGAAAATGTAGCCTTGTACTTGAAACTGCCTACTGGTACTGTTTTTGCATAATGGTAAAGCTTTGCAGTTTAAAAAACCAATATTTCGTGTTGTATTACGACTCCACGCATTGAATCTCATGGAGTATTTTTAATTAATATTAATTTCCCGTTAGTCTACCAACCCAGACGTCGGTTCAGTTCAAATCCCACTTTTCCTTACATTTGCACAATATCTTCAAAAAAAAAACCTATTTTCAATTACGCTCTCATCAACCCTCGACGATTAACTAAGAACCTATCTCCAGAAAGAAAACTACGTTAAGAAGAAAGGAATTTATATCGGCTGACCGTAGTGCCCCAAAGCCGATCGGAGAAAAATGATCGAAGAGGCCAAGGATCGGATTGTTATGCTGTCGTCACCACATTGAAGAAGAATATAAATTTCAATTAAAGTTGATACCTCACTCTATTGTAGTTTGCACGTCTGGCGATGTTTCACTGAAACAAGAGCTTACATTTACTTTCGTTGGACACTGAGAACCCAAGGAAAAGTCCGTCCTAAGGTACAGCACCACATCCTCTTTAGGTCTTCTCAAAAAATATCCATACATATTTTGATTGAAAGCCTGTTGTGCAGAGGAAGAGAGAATCTAATTGGATGAGCTCTTTCAACTTCGCAATGTGTTTCTAATTAGTAGTAAACTAGAATTTCAAGTGTGAGGGGGGCTGGGCGATCTTTATCAATATCAAATTAGTTCATTAGAAGCGTACGAACTGATTTCGATCTATTCGAATAGAACGCATTTGCCAATTTGCTCATATTCAACATGCCCTTGGTTACTTATGCATTACCCTTTAACTTTTAGATGTCTTCAGGCGGAGTATGTTACAAGTGTAATCGGCCAGGGCACTTTGCTCGAGAATGTAATAGCAACGGTGGTGGTGGCGGCGGAGGAGGAGGCGGCGGTGGCCGCGATGGAGGAGGTGGCCGTGACATGAGACGTGGTGGTGGTGGCGGCGGTAGTGGTGGAGGAGGAGGAGGTGGCGGCGGTGGCGGTGGCGGTGGAAATCGTGAAAAATGTTACAAGTGCAACAAATTTGGACACTTTGCACGTATGTGCAACGAAGATGCTGAGAGGTGTTATCGTTGTAACGGTGAGTAGAGAAAAAAATCAATTGGACCGCGCGTCTCGAGAATGATCAAAAACCTTTTTTTTTTCTTTTGTTTTTATTTTCTAGGCACCGGACATATTGCTAGGGCCTGTAGCCAACCGGCTGAGGAGCCAAATTGCTACAATTGCAACAAAACTGGACATTTGGCTCGCAATTGCCCAGATCAGCAAAACAGCGATAATCGCTCGTCCAATGTATCATGCTATAATTGCAACAAAAGTGGGCATATTTCACGTAATTGCCCTGACACTGCTAAGTCGTGTTACATTTGCGGCAAAATAGGCCACATAAGTCGCGAATGTGAACAAAATGGGGGTCGAAACTAGGAGATAAATTTTTATAACAATAAAAGTTTTCTCGAACTATTTGCTGATCTGTTTGAAATATGCGACTCATTTATTTTGTTTTCTACAAAAAAAAAGTAATTACGAAAAAAGAGACAAAGGAAGAATTGAAGATATGTTTAAATGCTTTTATTTGATTTATATATTATAATTTACATCAGAAGTTGAACGCAAGAAAAAAAATTTAACGATTTAGGGATGGAGGAAAGAAGAAATACACAACAATTTAACCAAGAGAAGGAAATGAAAGAATTATTTTAAGTGGTAGAATTTTGAGAACCCGACCAAATTATTTTTTAACGGTGCACCAATTGATTGATTTCGACACCACACACACACACAACAACATCCAGAAAGATACCTTTATGTTTGAGACAGCCCAGAGCCTAATTTGATTATTAGCGATTAGGGTGTTTAGTATTTTACTTAATAATTTTTTTTATTGTTTTATAAGTTACTTAATTCATTGATGGCTGATGGCGATATAACTATATATACGACACAACAGACTTGTTTAATTTTTTAATTTTGTAAGAAAATTTTACGAAATATTTCATATAATGAAATTGTTGAAAAATATTTTTATAAGCGTTGAACTTAACAAAATGTGATCCTTTCTAAATATTCCTACATAAAAAAAAATAAAACAAAACAAATGCATTGTGTACTG
This sequence comes from Beris morrisii, assembly GCA_951812415.1. Taxonomy (NCBI): domain Eukaryota; kingdom Metazoa; phylum Arthropoda; class Insecta; order Diptera; family Stratiomyidae; genus Beris; species Beris morrisii. Next base: position 140,830,591 of record OX638311.1, read on the forward strand.
ATTATATATGAACAAAAATAAAAATCTCAATTCTGAAGATGTGCTCTTATTTGGAGGATTTTGTTGTGTTGAAAGAATTTCATAATTCCCGCTTCCCGATATTTCCTGATTTTTTCAATTACAGTATGTGAAGTAGAAGTTGGTGCATAACGTTGGTGGGTTCGAGTGAGATAAAAATGGTAGACTTTGGATTTTTTTTCCTATTGTGGGTTTCGTCCCGGTTATCAAAAAACCGATAGGTGGGATGGTTAAATCACTTTGATTTTCGAAATTTGAATTTTGTTTCGCTGTATGGGGAAGTGAAATGAGAAGAAGTTGTACAAAGTTTTTCTTTTTTTTTAGTATTTAGGAATGAAGAAGTTCCTTGGTTAGTGTGTAGAGTATCGCACACTAGTGACGGCGAGAAGATAAAGGTGAGGAACAGTGTTTATTATGGTTAGCTTTACAATTTTATACTGCAGTCTTTATAATTGGCATTTTTAGTAATGAGCACTTCTTCGCGTTCTTTAAACTCCGATCCTCATTTTGGCATTTGATTGAGGATCTGAAATCGATTTCATATATTGAATGAAGTTGACCAAATTTCAATTACATTACGAATTCGGAATGGTTAGGCATTCAGATCCAAAGAGAGTCGGCAAAATGTACGAGTTACGATCTCAGGATTTTAATCATAAGAAGTCTATGATTTGTCCTGAGTAACAGTCGCCACAAGGCTGGAATTAATACCCTACTTTACGTTCCCTTGACAGCCAGAAGTGTTAACCTGTGGGGTTTACAGATCTTGAAGGTTTTTCTTTCTCAACCTTGCCATTGGTGGCAGCATTGATTACAATGGAGGCTATAAATTGTGAAATTGATAAGGAAATAAACTGCTTCAGTAAGCGATTTGATTGGTAGCAGCGATTGTGCAGTGATCAAGTTGTATCTCAAATCGGCGAGTGTTACTGGTAATGCGAATATTAAGTAATTGTTATTTCTATAGTTAAAAAAAATTAAGAAGAGCAAATGCAACGAATATCCACGAACAAATTGACAATAAAAAGAAAGTAACAATGAGACAGAAAATCTTAGGGGTTTAAAAAATACATAAAGGTGTTTTTTTTATAATGCATTTTATAACGAACAATTGAATATACAGTAGAACCTGAAGAAGTGACCACCTTCCTATCTTGACCACTTGCCTAAAGTTGCCATTTTTTTACGGTCCCGATGTAAATCAGAAACTGCTTTTATTTGTAAAATTATTTTTTAAAATCTGACCAATCGAATAAAGTGACCAATTTTGCAGTCCCTTGGGTGTGGTCACTATATAGAGGTTCTACTGTATTTGTAATGGTGGAAGAAGAAATAGCTGATGCATTAGCAAAGGCTGGATCGGAGTCAGTCATTGTCGAACCGGAACCAGTTTTCGTTGTGCCTGTTGCCTCTGAATGAATGTGGTAGTATAGTTGGTGTCCTCACAGGATACTTGGTCAGAATAAGAATCGTTGACGACCCCATGTGCACTCCTTGCAACGAGAGCGACGACACAACGAAACATTTCCTTCTAGAATGTCTAGCTTACTCATTTGCGAGAATGCACGTGTACAGAGTTGATATAATGAGAATGGAGGAACTCGGCTCTCGCTCCCTGCCTGAGCTCTTGCAATACGTAAGAACAACGAAAAAGTTCGGGTAGAGACTGGGGGATTCGAGTACAATGGTCCATGTTGGCTGGCCTGAGTGCTCAAGATGCGCTGCTTCGCTTTCTGTCTTCCCCCATACCAAACAACAACAACAATGCTGGAAGGCAAGTCAAGCGAAAGTAATTAAAATTTTTGACAAAAAGGGACCAAAAGTTTTAAAGACTGAATAGGCGTTAATCAGAGTTGTTTGTTCTCGATGTCCTCTTTGTGTAACAAGCAGTGGCGGTTCAAGACAGGCAGTGGCGGTTCAAGACAAGCAGTGGCGGTTCAAGACAAGCAGTGGCTATATTTTGTTTTCTTTATGCAGTATGTTTTATTTTTAATGAAATGATTACTGACTTCTTTTTGCAAGTGAACTGAGTAGTGTTTGATATACGATTTTATTTAGATCCCACATTAAAGTTTTTAATGTTTTTTATGTAAATATTAACAGACAACGGTTTAAGTGACGCCCTTATCCTAACATAAACCCACGAGAATCCATAGCGATTAAGAAACAAAAAATGCTAAATTTAGAAGAATGTTTGATAAGGCAAGCACCTAATATCAGAAAAATAAACATTGTTTAGCAAAAATACGCTGGTCTTATTTTAAACCCAATAGAGCAAATACCGAGCAGGCAAAGTTTCGTATACTACACGTTGAAACGAGGCCGTATACAAATCTTTGCGAACGATGCTCACGGTAGCAGTATACGTGGAAATATTGAGATTATTTTGGGTTCTTATGCGTATCAAATGTTCGTAGTTTCTACGTAGAAAAATCGTAACGAGTGTGCATTGTAGTGATTATTTGCTGGCACATTATTTTCATATCAGCATCTTGGAGGAATGAAAGATTTGAAATTTGGCTCAAGAAGGCCTGACGCATATAATGCCTTGAGCGTCTGCAACTGTGAAATTTCGGCTCCTTCTATTCTAGAAATAAGGGAACTGGGAATAATGTACCTGTAATTTGACTTCAAGAATGCGACCTTAACTCGAAATTTTCGAAGCATTATTGGTTTGAGATCTGAGGCTGTAAATAAAACCAAGCTCTCAAAAATATAGCTCGACAATCCTTGGGATATCTTGTAACTTCCTAATGAAATTACGTAAAATCCGTAATGTGGTATAAATTCTTACAATTATGCGATGAAAGTCGCGATGGAACGGTTAAACTTCGCTGAGGAGAAAGGATTAATCCAAATGCGTTGCGACCAAAATTGCATTGTTCTTGTATATCACTTATTTTATCAAAAAATTCGGGATGAGAGGGTGATCTTGATATTTATAATCAGCGTTGGCAAAACATTGAAAAACTTAAAAATTTTCGCTGAAACTGGTCTTGGAGCTTGCGAAAAAGACTAATCGACATTTATTTAAAATAGTTACTAACCTTTCATTTCATTTTGTTTCATTTTAGTTTGTTCGACAAGTCACAATTTATTCCGGAGAATAGAAAAAAAATTCTGCACTACACATCCCGGCAGATGGAGGCCAATAAGAGGAGCGTCGGGGCTACTCCCGCCAGGCGCCGTTATTCGGTGGCCAAGATGGCCAGTAGACGTTATAATACGCTCAAATTCATGCTGAAGAAGATCCAGGCAAAGGATCCGGCGTCCCTAACGGAGCAGGAGCAAAAATCCTTGCAGAGGGTGAAGAATCGTATCGCTAAACACGAAGCATCTCGTTCCAATGCAGCTCCGAGTTCCAGCGGTGACCGAGAAAAGGCCAGTCCTACAGATCGGCTGACGAAAGCCAGTGCTAGAAATAGTACAAGGCGCGTAGGTCGGCACGCGAAAATGTCGACACCGATTGCAGGTACTAGTACAATGCGCGGCGTCGGACGTGGCGGTTATGTGCAGCCCAGGTTGTCGCAGCCGCTGATCAAGAAGGAGGTCGAAGACGCGCTGCCACCTGGCGATGCGCGAGTGCGTGCGGACCAATCCTGGGAGAATTCCGCGAGCAAGAGGCGCCGATCTGAGGAGTATAGTCCTAGGGACCCAAAAATGCCGAGAATGACGTTGCCAGCTCAAGAATGCGATCGGGAGATCCACAGCTCGGTTATCAGGGAGCACCTCAAAGTGGCCGTCATCGATCTAGGCCGCAGTGATGGTAGAATTTCCGAAGACAATTGGAAGTTGGTATCTACAGCTCTACGTAACGGGTTGCTGAGTCGCTTTAGAAGCCAGCAGGTCCTTCCACCTCCGCAATTTAATGCCACAGGGTGGCACAGAGGGTACAGGACGATCGAATGTCTAGATGAGTCCTCACTAGATTTCGTGGAAGCGACCGTTGAATCGTTGGTCAACCCGTGGCCATACGCACAGTTGACTGTGGTGCAAAGGGAAGACATACCCGATAGGCCAAAGGCCAGAATTTGGGTTCCCGCGCCAATTATAGGAAAGGAGGATGTCCTCGACATGCTTCGATTCCAAAATCCCACGGTCCCACCGGGTGACATCGAGATTTTCAAGGCGGAGGAGCCGACGGAGGAGGGCCAATCCTTCGTGCTAAGACTTGGGCCAAATGCTGTTTCCACAATCAAGGAGAACGGCGGGCGGCTGGTCTTCGCAATTGGGGTAGTGACCGTTAAATTCTTCGATAAGAATTTGGGTCACACCGCGGAAGTTGGGTCGTCAAGCGCCAATCCAGGCGCTGGCGACCAGTAGTGTACAGAAAGCGCCAATGGTGCTCAGGTTGAGTGCGCTCTCTCCGATGATGCGGAGAGCGCAATTAAACCTGCAGCACAACAGTAAGGCAGCCACTGCCAATTTTGCTGCATTTCTCAATAAGGAAGGCATTGACGTTGCTCTGATCCAAGGCCATGGAGAAACAGAGGTAAGATTCAAGGCCTGAAGTTGAAAAACTTCGTGTTATATTATGCTCGCAGCCGTGTATTCTCGCCAATCGTAATGTTAATCTGTTTTTCCTTTCGTCTCGCAGCTTAGAGAACATTACCGTGGTCATATGCGAAAGAAGAGGTAGTCCTAGACCCTTGTAGCTACGGCGGGATACATGGCACATGGTCACGAAGAGCCGCCAAACTAGACACTGGCAAAACATGCTGGTAGGCAAGGAGAAGCCTTCTGGTAGGTGCGGACATCAACGACAGCGGTAAGTCACTTTTAGAATTCATAATTAGCTCCAATCTACTAATCTGCAATACGGGCGTGGAGCCAACCTTCGTGACTAGAGTCGGGAGGGAAGTGCTGGATATCACGCTTGTCACAAACTCTGATAATATCAGGGAAAATAAAACGACGATGTCGGGTCGCACATTGCTCTCGGATCATTGTCTGATTAGCGATGTGATAGACAAAGCTCCTCTCAAGGTGCCCTTCATAAATCCGCGCAAGTCAGATTGGACTAAATTTGCCAGACTGGCCTTGAATAACTTGGCAGAACGCCGACCAGCACTATAGAATCAGGGCTAGAATTGGACTAAGAAGTCGATGTACTGACTGGAGAGTCGGTCGACGCTTTTAATCGGTTGTGTCCCATTAGTAAACTCCTAAGGAAGATGACGACGTTAGGCTGTATAGAATCATCTCCCGCAGATTGTTCTACTTATCCTAGGACAGTAATCTCTGCAGGAGGACTGGACGGCGTATAGAAACAGTCTCAGAGATTCTAAGACAGTCACTGCTTTTGCAATGCGGAAAAAACTCATCATCATCCTAACAGATAGTCAAGCGGTGATTAAGGCGATCGACTCATACTTGATCAATGTCCGCCTTGGGATCAAATTAGTGCGTTATGCACACATTTTAATATATAACAGTTTGTTGAGTTCCGTGTCGAAGCGAGAATGCAGATGAACTCGCAACGAGAAGTTCGGCGCTGAATCAGGCGCTAGCTGTTTCTGCGTAGCGGCCAATTGAGGACATAAAGCAGGCTATCGACGTGACGGCCATATCGCGGGCTAATACGAGGTGGTCGGGCCTCACATCATGATTGCGAGTAGGACAAAGTTCTTCCTACTCGGAGAGAGGAATACTCTACGTATCCTCATTGATGTACTGACGGACCCTAGGAGTAGGTGTTGCGGACGTTGCAGTTCTGTGCAGCAGCTGCAGTTGATCAAATTCGTGCACGAAACTTGCCCGAATGAGCTCGAGAACAGGGCTATATGGTCTGTTAACAACAATTTCTCAAACCAATGTAAAATTATCATATTTTTTCAAATAGTAGCGATTGAAAATAATTCTCAAAAATAGTGAAAAAATAGAAAACATGTTTGCTTCATATTTATAGCTGCGAAAGGGTATAATGAAAGTATCTTGAGATCTAGAACGGCGGTCAGTACCTCTGAATGTAAGTTCAACATATAGATTAGAATTGAAAACAAATAAGACTTTGTATAAGAATAACATATCTAAATATGATCTTCTGTCCTTCAGAAGTGAAAGTCCAAGCTGTTGTAATCTCGTATCATACGAAGCCTCTTCGAGATTGAGTCTGCGAAAGAGTGATCTTGTGAAACGTCTCTGCACTGATTCCAATGCTGCGATAAGATAAGAATAGTACGGGTTCCACACGACTGAGCAGTATTCCAGATGACATCTGAAAAAACTATTGTACAGGTTAATGTAAAGGGCTAAGTTAAGGAAAGGATAAGCAACTCTTAATATAAAGCCACATAAGCTGTAAGCTGGAAGGAAGAAATTTTTTTCTTTTTCAAGTAAGGTGCAGGATGGACTCACTCAGTTTCTAGCATATTTATCCTTTTACCTGGAACCATTTAAAAATTAATGTGTACAACATTTTGAATTCCTAGCTTGAAGCCTTCAGAAGCTATCGGAAAATAATCTTGAGCACGTGTCTTAAGGATTTTTTGTACCGGAAGGAGTAAAAGGATTTCGCTGACTAGTAAACTCGAACTTTGGTTTCACTTAAAACTAATTTCTACAAAATTCCGAATTCGTGGCTAAACGATTACTTGAGTTATAATGAGTTCCGTAAATTAAGTGAGGACATTTTGACGGTATATTTGTATGGCAGCTACACAAAGGACTAATAGAATTTTCTTCATAATCATATATTTAGCTCCAACTATTGGAAAAATAACACATACAAAATTTCAAAGACGTAGCTTAAACCGTTATGAAATTATCGGCCAATGTTCTTGAATCCGTGTTTTAAGGACTTTTCGTATGGAAGGTACCCGAAGGCGTAAAGGAATTTTACTGGCTAATGAACTCTAACTTAATTTTCCCTCAAAACTAATTTGTACAACTTCGTGGTTGAAAATAACGTTTTAAATAGCCTCCTTTATATTTGTTACGTTGTCAGTCGCACAGTAATCCACACCGCATTTCAGTACAAACGCGTTCTGGACTTCTACTCAACAAATAACAAAGTTGTGCCCAGACTGTTGCCAGAATTTTTTTTTAATTACGTATTTTTTTCAATTTCAATAAAAACAAGGGATAAAATATCGACTTTAGGCGATTATATGTACTATTCATCAGACCTAAGTGATATGTCGGAATTCGTAAAAATTTTAAGGGTTGAATATCGCAAAATCATGACATTAATTTTTAGATCATTATATGATATATAAAGCCCATAGAAGTAAAAGGGAATTCGGAATTCTTGAAAACTGGAACAATACCTTACACCCCGGGGGTTTAATATCAAAAAATGCTTAAATCGGGTTTTCCCCAGATTATATTTAAAGCCTTTAGAAGTGAAAGTTAATTCGATATCTCATTAGATCTAACAAATATATTGAAATTCTGAAAATAAACACAACTAAAGGGTTATTCAATAGGTACATAACAATTTTGTATTTTAATACAATTGCACCCTTAAACTCTTTTGCTGGTCTGTCAATGTCAAAACCTTAGTCAACGTTTACATTTTTATCATGGTGAAGTTTACGACTGAGAAACGGTTGAAAATTATCTTAATTATTCTGTTTTATTTAAATACAAAATTGTTATATCCCTATTGAAATTTTCTATGTAAATAGCTAAGGGATATAACAATTTTGTATTTAAATAAAACACAGAATAATTGAGATAATTTCCAAACGTTGCTCATTCGTGAACTTCGGCATGATAAAAATGTAAACCTTGACCAGCAAAAAAATTTATAATAAAATATAAAATTGTTATGTACCTATTGAATAGCCCTTTACTTTACACCCTCTTAGGTTGTTGGATATCTAAAAATTTGGAAAAATGTTTTTAGGCGTAAAGATCCCGCAGAAGAAAAATTAATTTGATAACTCGACATGTCTAAAAGATATAAAGAATTCGTGAGGTGCCCAAAAGCTTTCTTATTGGTCAACCCTCATAAATAAATGTTGCCATGTTGGGAGTTCCCACGCGTTATCTGAGAGGACCTCTATATAGGTCTATATCGAATTATTAATATCATTTATGAGGGCTGAGTAGAAATAGGTCAGAGGGTTCAGACCAGGCGCGTAGCGTGAAACTTCGTTGGGGTAGCGCAATAACACGATCATCAAATTCTATGAATTTTATAACCATAAACACGTAATTTTCATTCAGAAATAAGATTTCGATTGCTAAATTCCAGGAAGTAATCAAAAAATGCCGCAAATTTTAGCGATCGTATCGTTGCGTTAGCCCTACGAAGATTCAATTTTCAATTCAAAATATGTTAAGCACTTAACTAGGTTTTGATATGGGACAACCGAGCATTTATAACTGATTTTCGACCAAATAGGCGCTTAGGCGGTTATTGCAACAAGCCCGTCGATTAGAATAAACCAAAATTCAGTGAATACCGACATTTAGCAAATGACTTAATAAGTTTTTTTTCTTAACAGGCTTACAGTTACTCTAACTAATAATTCAGAAACCTTGACGTCTGCCTTTGGTATTTTATGTACTTATGCACTTTTTTTAACACGATAAGGCATACGGCAGATATGAGCAACTATTTTTTGCAATTTTAACATGAAGTTTTTCAAAAACGCAGCGGCAGTAGGAGCATTTTGTCGATTTTTCGATTCCCAGACACTTTCAACTACATTGCCTATTATTACGAACAATGAGCAAATTATACACCAAAATTGACACGACTAACTCCCTAATTACTACTTTATTATTAATTAAAATAATAAAGCAGTAATGGAATACTTTGCGATTGAATAAAAAATGCACGCCTATAATTTTGAATATTAAATATATTTTTATATTCGTATATATAATAATATCGTTTTTGTAAAATATAATAATCTTACAATGTATCATAATAAAATCTCTTGAAACATAAATTGGATTACATATACGTAGAGAATGTAAAATAATTATTAATTTTTAAGTTCTTGGGTTTTTTTTTTTTGGTTCGCAACAAGTGTATCTTTAGAAGAGTTCTAAAACTCTAGCCCATGTTTTAACAATTTTCATTACATAAAAAGGAAATGTTTTTAAATTTTAGAATTGTCGATCTTTACAATATTCTTTTTTTTTTACTTAAATATAAATCTATATAATGAATAAAAATAAATAATTTAACAAATATGTAAATATAGTGTGTAAGAACGATAACAACAATTAGAATTTATGTAATTTCATTTTAAAAATATATGACAATATAATGGTATAACAGTTGTTGTTTTTTTTATCTATTTTTTTCTATTTTGGGGTATTTTAAGGTATTTACTAAGTACGAGCACAATCTGCTTGCAGTACAATTAATAAGGTATATCGTACCGGAGGTCTTATAGTATAATGTATGTAGTATGTGTACATATTTCCGAAATTGTTAAATATTGAATGAGCGATTATATTTTAGTGTTTCTCTTACAATGATAAATTTTATATTTTTCCAACAGAGAATTTTGATTTTTTTTTTTGTTCATTTTTACTATTAATATGTTTGCAATTTTTCTCTATTTTCAATGAGTTTTGGACTCTGTGTTTCTTTTTTAATATGCGGTGGCGGTTAAAATCTGATGGACGGATAAGGATTTTATTTTTATACAAGTAGACATTGGGAAGTAAGAGCTGTTTTGGCATGATTTTCACACGTCTTTTTCAATTCCGGAAAAAACAATCGAAAATAGAAAATCGTGGAAATATGATCCCGAAAATATAATATCACTAATATCTAAAATTATAAATTCGCTACTGCATATGCTTTTACAAAGATTTTTTTTTTTAATTTTTATTTAATAATGTTGCATTCGAATTCTAAGATTGCCTAACCGGGGGTGCTAAGACCATTATTGGTTTTTGTTATGATGATTTTTGTGTCTTATTGTATATTCTCTTTGGGAATTATATTTAATAGCATCGTCATCTGCACAGTCTTATTACATTTGCGCAATTTTGGCCAGTGCTACTGACTGTGTTCTTCAGCAGGATATAAATTAATTGTGTTACTATTTTGACTATGGGCCTCGGTTCTCGGAAGTTTAGTGTCGAGTGCGATTGTCAGCCAATTTAAGATTGAGGATTCGAATCTCACCTAGTCAAGGGCTTATCACTCGTAATAAAGAAAAACAATATAAGAAACAGTAACAGTGTCTCGGTAAGAACGCTGCTACTTCCCTAAGCCGGAGAAACAAATAAAAAAGAATAAAAACGTGAAATTGTGAGACAAAAATTTAATTGCATTTCCGCAAAAGTAAAATTTCCCAAGTGAAAACTGAGAAGAGTGCTGTTAAATTTATTATCCCTTATCGATGGGGATACCATTTAAATATAAATAATTAAGAAGTATTCTATTGGTGCAAAAGTAAAAAAGCTTTGGCCAGTGCAATATGAAGCGATCTTTGAATTGCGCAGAAATCGGGTTAAAGTTTTTTAATTGAATAAACAGAGCTTTAAACCTCACAAAGGCACTTCGTTTCTAGTCAGTGTGCCCTTTTTTCCAGCAATCTTGATTAAGGCGGAATTAGCCTACTCCTACTTCACTCCTCGACAGTTGCGTTATCGCGATATCAAACCGGATTTGCAAGTGATGGCAGACCATTAATTGAAACTTCTGAAATTGACGTTGATAAAAAAAATGTTGCGTTAACACAAATTAATGAAAATTCGTAAAAAGAATCTGTTTATTAAGATTAATTGAATTGAAATTGAATTTAAAGGAAAATAAAAAAAAAATTAACAATCCTCATTTTTTTGGAAAGTAAATTCTATGGAAAAGTTTGAAGCATCAGAAAAATTTCTGTTGAACACATTTTTCGTTTCACTCAACGAAAAACCAATAAAAATTTTGAAAATTGTGTTTCATATTTTAAAATCTACGCTCTCGATCACTTCGTCAGCTGTCGTAAAACTAGGCCAGCTATAATGTTATCACACCAACTAAATTTACTTGGGATAGAACTCTCCCGTAGATGACATGTTATAAACTAGAAAATAGTTGGAACATGTTCTAATTGCTTAAAATTTCATCAAAATTGCAGATCCTTTTTCTACCATTAGTTAAAATTAGAATAGTCATGGCATGACAAAAAAACTCAATCTTATTGGACAGGTGGAGACAGTTTTACGCAAGAGAGAAAATCTTAAGTAGTTGTGATAAGTTGTTTTTTCGAAAGCCATAAGTCTGACAACCTAAGTCTCTTTTGTTTACTATCAGCCAAATTAAAAAAAAAGGATATTAACACATTCGTACCCTAGCAACCCGAACTACTTTTTCCAGAAAACTACTACAATCTTCAATATCCAATTAGAATAGCGTTGAAAGCTCTACACACTGCTCGCATGTTCTACACAGTTACTGCATGCCTCACACTTACAACCGAATATGCTGAAAATCTTTCAACTCAACACATGCAGTATATGAGCGCAGGAGGACTTGTGCACGAGTTCACTTTCTCTACTGGCGGAGTGATACGCCGATCACATTTACTGGAAAGTGGGTTTGTAAAGTGATTTTCATTGATAATTGATAACAGCGACCGTGTAGTAAATTAAATCGGGAAGAATTGCCAATAGTGTGATAATTGAGTAAAGTGTTGTGTATTTACTTGTAGTCCAGACGAATCCATAGCTCGCAACAATATTTTAAAGAGTAAACGCATTGCTCCAAATCGAGCTTTGCACACCAGTACGAACATATAGGACGAATTGGCCAACTCTTCATTTACATTTTTCTTTCTCTTGGATAAAGTAATTGTAAGCAAGCATCTGAATAATTCCACGACCCTACCTAATCCTCAATATATCTACAACCCTTGAGTTCACCTTACGGTTAAGGTAGGAGAGAGTATTATCCCAATAATTTCTGTAAATACAGGATGGTCATGTTAAAAACTAGTCATCCTGACGAGATTTTGTCATCGCTATTTTTGGCACAATTAGACAAAAGGGAAGTACTTTGTAATTTATATACCAAAATTTCTGAAAAATAATCACAAAACGGAAAAATGATGATGACAATCACAAAATGGTAAAAATAATGAAAGAATCAAAAAATAATAATAGACTGTTAGGCCTGACCGGGGAAATAAAAGTGATGACTTTTGTAATGAATTTCAATATGAAATTAATTGAGGGAAACGAATTTTTAAAAACGATTCATTAACGAGGAATTATTTTGGTACTATCAATAATTCATTAAATTATCATTCCCGAACTCGTTAATGATTGAAATGCTCGTTAATAATGATACACTTATGACTTACTTATGAATCTTTTGGTTTGCAGGGAACATAATCGGTTGCATTCGAATTTGTAAGATGTGTTGAGTTATTTTTAGAAGTATATACGTAAACAAGTGAACCAAAGCTTATGTAATTATGGAAAGTCAATAGAAAAATTCTTGTTCTCATATCAATGAAATACTTTTTATTAGATGAGCGTAACTTCAGGTTGTGTCTTAGCAGCGCAGAGAAGAAGCTGATTATTCAGTTTCACTGTGTATTGTAAATAATAACAAAAAAGCAATGAGTTCAAATTAAACGCAGTTCCCAATGAAAACAATGTGAAGGGGTTTCAGACCCTACCAAACCGTTTGCGTACTCCCTTGGACTACATGATGAAGCTCAGGGGAAATTATACAGTGTAAATGATGGCCTTATAAAACTACTTAAATGTTTCGATTGGATTTACTGATTTTAAGCATAGATAATGAAACATTCGTAGGGTTTGAGCTGAGGTTATTTTAAATACATAGATTAGTTCTTTCACAGACTACAATTTACGACAGATGATTCGATATTGAAGACGCTACTGATTGCAGAGTCGCCACTTACCAAAGTCTTGCTTATATTTCAACTATTCTCACAAACTAAGTGAATATTTAAAGTTAGTACCAAATTCCGAATAACACGAATTTAATAATGTATTTTTTGTGTTTTTTTTTTTTTGTTGTTTCCCCATAATAAACTTGTCCGTGTATTTGAACTATTGAAAAAAAATTATAAACATACTCAAAACACATTCTAACATCTAAGGATTACCCAGTACTTGTTCAGTTATGGTATTTCTTTTAATTTTCTTTTTTTTTTTAATCATTTTTTATATTTTGGAAAAGGCACTCTATTTATATAAAATTGTATACGTTCAACACATATATATATATTTATAATATGTACAGACACACGCGCACACAAGATGACGAACAAACATTTGTTTTATATATTAAAAAAGGTTGTTAAAAAGAGCCCATCCAATAATTACATAATTCGATTTACAGTTTTATGCATTTTAAGGTTTACATTTACATATATATAAAAAACCGAAACAAACATTTATTTAGTCTAGTGGTGAAATTGTTTGGTCATTTTTTATATATATATTTATTTTAGAGGAACAAAATGGCTTATCGCACTCTTTTTAAAGGAAGGATGCCTGTACGTTTAATAAATTAATAATTTAACCTGTATTGTAGTTATAAACTTTCATATTCCTATATTTTCAGTTTGCTTGTTTAATTTGTATAATAAATCCAGTAATTACATGCAACAACTAATATTTTTGTTGTGATTTACGAATTTCGTTATGCATTAAAATTGTTTGTAGATACATCAAATACTACCCTAATAGACTAAATAGTTAATATTAATATTTGGCTTTGATTTTTGTGCTTCAACCGGTTCTTTTGTTTTAGTTTAGTTGGTTTGAAAGACTATAGTCAGATAATAGTTTGGGCATTACTGTATAGTAAACGTTTCTGTATAAATAAATATTTTGCATAAAAATTCATTGTTAACAAGATTGTAGACTGCATGATGTAAAATTATTTTCAACATTTTATTGGCAAGCTATTAGTTTTTTATGGGCAACCTGTATTTAACTTTAGAACTTTATTTATATTTTTTAAATTAATATTTCACCAGAAAGTTGTTATCAGGGTAGGTGGAACAAAACGCTTTTTTTTGCTTGGTGAAAAATATATTAAAATTTTTAATTATAGTAAATAATCTTCAGTTCGGCAATAATAGGAGTAGGAAAAATATTTTTTTTGAGCTCTATACAGGATCGCTCCTTAGATTTTATCTTTGTGTGAGGAGCAGGCGATGTGGAGATATTTTTTTTTACTATGACTTGAGTTGTTGTAAAACTCTGCAGAAGTTAAATCCAATTTGATATCTCATCAAACCTAAAGAGATATATAAAATTGTGAGAACGTATGAAACCCACTTGGGGAAAGATTAAAAACTCATGAAATTAGTTTTTAGATAAATACAGTGGATGCCGCTTATTGCAATCGCGGATAATGTTATAAGCCGCATTTTGTTATCAAAACGGTTGTATTCCATTTTCTACAAACAGAATTTATCGCTTATTTTTTTCTTCGTTTATTGTTATCACCCGGTTAATATTATTGTTTTTGGCTGGTCCCAAAGTGATTACAATAAGCGGCATCCACTATATAGGAAAAAAAAGAAAGTAAAAACCAATTTAATGTCTTATCAGTCCTAAGAAGTATAACGGATTTCATAAAAACGTGTTCAACCCTTTTATACCCTCTCAGGGGTCAAAAAGGGAAAATCTTTGAAAACGTATTTTATGCGATTATAAATCAAGCCCGTGGAAGTGAAAACTTATTCGACATTCAATTACACCTGACGGACATAGCAGAATTCGTGAAATTGTGCACAACCCCTTTACACCCAATTAGGGGTCGAATTTCAAAAAATCCTAAAAACACTTTCTCGGCATTTATGTTAAGAACCTATAGAATAAAAATTAATTCAATACCTTAGAAGACCTAATAGATATGACGAAATTCGTGAAAATATATGCGTTTCATTTTTACTTCTTATTCTTTTTGTCCTCCTTCCGTACGCCATTGGATAATAGAAATTGTTTATCTAAATTACTCTTCTAGCAGATTTACATGTACAAACCAAGTTTCAACTTTCTAGCATAACACGTTCTATAATAGCAAATTACCCACCACCCCCGTAACATACTACCCCCAATAAAAATTATATTTTTGCAATATGCCACTACTATAGCTCTATCTAAATACCACGATTGAGCTATCCATCATTATGAGGTCTTAAGATATAAAAATCTAAACTTTTTCTTTAGCACCCTCTCCCATCCTCACCTCCTACACCCCCACACCCTCAAAAGTTTTTTCCTGCTATGGGTCTATTAGGTCTACTTCCCGTAAAAAATCTAAGCATCTCAAACTGTTTATGAGAGTGAGTAGATCCTTCTTTAACCCTTACCAGAAGGTCTCTTTCTTTAATGAAATTCGATACCTGGTTCAAATCTTTTACTCCTCTTTACTTTTCGTTTTACTAATTAAACAAAAAGGAATAAAGTGGAAGTTTAATTGGTTTAATCAAGATCTGTGAGCTCCTCACCCGTAATAAATGTACTACGTTTTAATTCTAATTAGCTTTTTCCTCAATTTCTTTAAATTAATTTTGAAATGTTTCTCAAATCGGGCTCTAGACTCAATAATTATTTCTCCGATCGAATTTGGGAGAAACAATCTGCCATACATACTACTCGATTATTTTTTGCGGAGAGGTATTTGAACAACATCGTGCAATCCCGAGGAATAGCGGGTCAGGTAAATGAAAGGATTTTTAAAAAGTAAGGGTAAGGGTAAATGCCCTGGACCAACAAATCTGATGGGTGTACGTACATGTCCCATGATAGTTCTTAGGACCATTCCATGAGTGTACACTTTCACTTATGGGCGTTCTTTAACTACCATGAGTGTACACCCATGTGGGTACCTCAACTACCTTGGGGGTTCATCGTTGGGGGGTTTCTTAACTACCATGGGTGTTTGATTTGGATAAGCAAATTTATTTCCTGTTAGTTTCGAACAAAGTATATTACTAATAATTTAAACACCAATGGGATCGCCCGCTAACAGGAATGGGTGCTGCGCTAACACCCACGGGCGTGAACGCCACACGCATGGGTATTTTTACGACAACCATGGGTGTTTTTCGAAACATCCATATATATGGGTGTACTACCATAGTACTTCTCGAAACAACCATAAATATCGGTGTACTACCAGGGGTGTTTCTCGATCGGTGTACTATCATGGATGTTAGGAAACACGTATGGATTTGTTAGGGTGATGCCTCTGGATTAGAAACTAAAATATTTGGCCAACGCAAGAGCTTTGAAATTTTGACGCCATTGCCTTCCCGAATAATGACAATGCCAAGAAGCCTGTAGCCAGGGCCGTCCTAAGATATTCGGCGCCCGTGGGCTACTAAAAATAATGCGCCCCTCGTCATAAGAGAATACAATTTTGATGGCTAGTGGAAGCAGCAAATACAAAATCTAAAAGATTCAGAACTAGACAATTTTATACCTTCGGATTTGTAAAGGGTTAAATGATTCTGTATTTCGTTTTGACTGTACAAATTTTTCTAAAGAAGCGTATAATCAAATAATGCTTTCAATTGTATTCTAATATTTCGCTTCAAAATGCTACCATAATAGCAGTTTCCAGTGAGTTGAACTCATTTAACAACCCCTCAGCTTCAGCGCTTTTGAAAATTATCTTCGAAAATTTTATTCAAATCATCTTTAAAATTTTCGTAACCGGAAACCACTGCCTTCACTGAATTAGCTCTTGCTGACCAACAAGTGTCGCTTAATTTTTTGGGCACTGTTTTTGTTTTTTGCTGTTAGCGTATCTTTCAAAATTTTCCATCTTGATGTTGACGCGGCAAAGAATTTGTATAGATTTTGTAAAAAAAAATAATAATTTAGTTGCTTGTACGCAGCATTCCACCGCCGACTCTCCAATTAAATTTGAAGAATGTGCTGCACAGGGTACGTAAATGGCAAGATTGTTTTTAGATTTAATGCTCGCTTGGCATATTAGAGGCATTATCATAAGATTGTCATCTACAATCTTCCAAATTAATATCTAAATCAGATAATAGCTTTAAAATACAATCTTCCATTTCTGTGCTCTTGTGGCCAGTATTTTCTAATAATTTTAAAACATAACATCAATAAAAATTGCCGCCCCCAAATGGATTGCACCCCAGGGCTATAGCCCATTTAGCCCTGTGGTTAGGGTGGCCCTGCCTGTAGCCAATTTTTGTACAGTAGCTAATTTTTTTTTCTTTCTTCGGATCGTTTTTCCCGACTACAAAAAATCGCAATACATCAAAAATGATGTAGCGATGAAAATAATTCGCAGTAGCTAAAATTTTGTACAGTGGCAGAAGTATTTCTTTAGGTTCGATATATGCGGTCGACTACAGGCGTTGTATGGGATCAGGACAATATATAGGTTGCATTTTTCATTGGATTGGACCATGCACTTGACACTATCTATTACTACAGGTAAAAACGAGATAAAAAGATCAAGTAAACTGTTCGCGTAGAAGAATAAAGTAGGTACCTATTTAGCGTTTTGGGAAAGGAAGTTTGAATTTGCAGAGGAAATAGGCTCAAAATAATTCTTGAGACCGACTGATATAATTAAAATTTTTGCTCAAATTTCATGTTAAATGTTTACCGAATTTATGGTCTTAATTAAATTTCAATTCCTTTCAGTAACGAGAAGTCTGATCGTAAATCCTTCTTAAGTTTACAGGTTGCCCAAAATTCTTTTCAATTTTTTCTATCTAAATGTAGCTATCACAAAGGAAAAACTATCATATTATAAATATCATTCAATTAATTGAAATTAATAACTAAATGAAATTAATACGATGTATAAGAAAACTCTGAAAATTACAGAATATCAAATAGAGTAAATAGCAAAGTGTTGTACCGCGTAAGTCAAATAGACCTCTACTTCAAAGCTAGTATCACACTTTTCTCATAATAAAAATTTTTTATTAAATAATTTCTTTTATCAAACAAGGCTCTCACGGTATAAATTCCTGTTACAATGGGAAACATTTGGTCTTCTTATTTAAGTTACCTAAAGATTGACTTCGTGTTTTCTTCATACGATTCGTCGAATTTTTTTGAGTCTCATTATTTGTCTGAACTATTTGAGTTTTAACGTTATTCTCGGTTGGAGTGGTCGTCGGCTTGATATCATCATCAGGATCGGCTATAAAGTACGGCTCAAGCTTTTGCATTGAATATCTCGATGGTATTGTTGGCCGATCGGAAATAGTTTCCGTATCGAAACGACAATTGTCGCTATTATTTGTATCGATATCGCAATTTTGTTCGGCTTTAGAAAAGAGTCGATCGAACTCTTTTGTGAGTTCCGATGTGAAAAGTGAAACGGTCTGATCCTCGTCGTCGTAAAGATCGATTATTGTATAGTCGTTGGATGTGATTGATTGTTCGGTTGTTGGCGTATGATACGAATCAGTCGTTTTTGTTTCAGAATCGTCTAGGTTTTCTCGATTTTCCGTGTCGAGTTTTCCTTCAGGACTTTCCACGATCAAATCGAAATTTGTTTCTAGTACTTGGGGCCTGGATTGGGGTCGTTCAATCGACGTTGATTCCTTTTCGTTGGAACCGGATTTCATCGGTTCATCGATCGACATCTGACGGTGTAGATTATTTCGTTCGTTAGCCAGAAATTTATCGACAATCACTAGAACACCATTGGGACATTCGTCTTCCATCGATGAATGCTTATCGTCTTCGATGCGTTCCTTCTCCTTATCGGCAGTTGGTGTACAGGTTTTCGAACTGGCGACAAGTTCAGTAGTTCCATCGCACATCGATCCGTCCGGTGTTAGCGTGAAATCTTCAAACTCACAGTTCTGAATGGTTTTCAAATCGTCCGGTGTAATGGTGAAGTCATCGAATACTTCGCTCTTAAGTGACAAGCTAAGTTTCGAGGTGCTACAACTGTCCAGGTTCAAATTTCGCACGGTATCGAACGCGTATTCGGTTAATGTACTACGCGATCGAGCTGTTCCGCTCGAATTGCTCAGTAGTTCCAAGGAATCGGTCCGATCGATATTCGTACAGTCGCTCCTAATAACTGTCGGTTCCATGGACAATTCACTGGTAGCATACTTGATGTACTCCTTGACGGCTTTCTCTAGCGACTCACACTGTAAGCTGGTTGAGCGTTGCTTCTTCGATTCTTTCTGTTCGTCTGCCTCACTATCACTGATCCTCATGATCTCTTCTTTTGAGCATATTCTGTATATCGTGAGCACGTCATCATCGCGGTTTTTCAAGAAGCTACTGATATTACGAGCCGAACAGCCGTCATCCGATGAGTCTTTTTCACCTGGATCTTGCAGATAAGGTGGATGATCCTTTCCATTCGACCGAACCAGCATCGAATGCTCCAGCGAGAAATGCTTGTTTTCGAATCCGTACTCATCGTCATCGAGACATTTACTTTGCGACGGCATTAGAAATATTTCGTCCACATCCGAATCAGTTCCGGTACTGGCCGCCTCGATTTCCTTCTTTGATTTCCGCAAGCCGAGCTCCAAACACGCAGCACCACCTTCTTCGAACTGAAATTCCAGAACATCTTGGTCGTCCTTATCGATAAAATGTGGCGAATTATCTACTGCAATTTCAGTCTCTTCAACTTCCACTTCATCCTCGTAGTAGTCACCTTCTTCGTCGTCTTCATAGTAATCGCCTTCATAATCCTCGACATCTTCGTCACCGTACTCGTCGTAATACTCGTCCTGTTCGTTATAATACTCGTAGAGATCACAGGTTTTGTTATTGTAATAGTATCCGTCCTGTTCGTTATAATACGACGACGAACCGGTTGTGGCGCGTAAGTTGAATTTCGGTTCGCTTTTCTGTTTGAGGAGTCGGGCATTTTTGTGGTATCGACCTATGACTCGAAGTCCTTTCTTCTCCAGTCTGTACTCATGCTGGCTGGAGAATCCTTCGCGACGCTCACTACCCTTAAAGTGTTCGTGCTTGTAAAGTCCTCCGAAATCTTCTGAGCAAAACTTTTCATACAGCTCCATTGCACTCAGACGGACGCTTCCTGTCTTATTGTAAAACTCTTCGGATAGCGGCGAATGGAGGACGTTCGTTGCCAGGCACGCCGAACTATGGTTTTTCTCGTTCTTCAAGTATTTTCTACTGCTCGACTTAAGCGGGCTTGCTCGATACTTACTCAGCTCCGTATTGGATTTCGATATTTCCGAGAGTTTCATTTTACTGCCGCTTTTCGAAAATAGTTCGTTATTCGAGTGCGAAGCAGCGGAAAACATTGCCGACTTCCTACCCCAAAATGTCGAAGTTTTACCGGGCTTCTGGCTGAACAGAGACAATTTTGATAAATGCAACGAACCCTTACTTCCGACAAGACCGCATTTTTGGCTTTCTTTGCCGCATAGTCTGTCTATGAATTTTGGCGATTGCGTCACTTCATCGGGCGGTCTTTTCTTATCGTAAAGCGTAGAGGTACTAAATCGTTTGCACCTTAACAGCTTATTAACTCGCTTAAATCTACCGAACGGTTTTTCAAAAAGACTGTGTTTTACACCTTCTTGTGACGGTTTTGATTGAATCGGTACATTGATTTCTAAATTGGACGGACGAATTAGCGTGGTTCTACTCACGGTTCCTAAATTTGGATTATCGCTTATGGAAGAGCTGGCTATTGGTACGACGAAATTGTTGCGATCGCTACTCCGCAATGGATAGAGTCGTTCGCGTTCCGTTGGCGTTTCACCTACCCGAGACGATGAATAGACGCGCGATCTCATTTTGGCATAGCTTGAATACTTCTCATTCAATCCTTTTACGCCCGAATCACTATATGCTCCATTCGCACAACTTTCAGGACTACAAATTCTGGATACGTCCTTGGTGTCGGTCGATGTACCATACGAATGGCTACTGAGCGTGTGATCGCCTACGATATTCATCAGTTCCTGATTAGAAAATTCAAATTCATGTTCGAGACTTTGATTCTTCCACTTACCAAAATCGCTTCGTTTCTTCCCGATTTCATCGAGGGTGTCGCTATCGCTCTTATATTCGCGCTGAAGATTAGTTTTAAGCAGTTCCTTGTACTCTTTTTCTAGTTTTTCTAAGTCGGTCGTGGAATCGGAGAAAACTGCATCCATCTCGTCAGTGGATAGGTTTTTTGAACTATCGTCGGTCGACTTTTGAGTATCCTTCGGCGAGCATATGTCGTCAATATCGCTCGAATCTTTTCGACTATAATTTGAAGACGAGGCAACCGAACTGGTTCGGCAACTTTCAGCACCCAGAATATCGCGAGCCTCGTTTCGATCGTCCTCCGAATTGGCATGAATTTGAATATCGCAGTTATTTTTCAGAACATACTCGTTCTTGTCGATGATACCCTCGTTGAAGATTTCCGAATCGGTTCGGACTATTCGTCGTGACTTTCTGAGCATTGATTTTCGATTTCGATATGAAAAGTCTTTGGAAAAGTCTCGTTTTCCGGTATGTTCGACGCTGATAACATCTTCTTCAATTTTCTTCGAGTCCTTTTCTGTATCCGAATTGAAATCACTTTGGCTTGCCTCGAATGCTTTCACCTCGTTACTTTCGATTTGCAGGATTCTTCGTTCGAATTGTGGCGACTCTGTATGGGCCCGATCTCTCAGAAGATAGGAACTTGTGCTCAAACTGCGTGATTTTTGCGTAGCGCTTGGCGGCGTTGATGAAGCTCGCTGAATACAATCGTCGGCCGAATGTTGTGGCTTAAAGTCACCAGCGCCTTTTGTTTCGTGCAGAAGTGGTGATTTCAGTGGTGTCCTTCGGCACAGATCGCGCTTACGCAGCTCGGGGGTGTTCCGAGCACTTGTATTGTGAATGGATGATTGAAGGGATGGCGTTAAAATTGTTCGATTCGTGTCTAAAGGTAATTTAATTGCTTGAAATACTCCCAGTTCGCCTGAAATTAATTGTTCATTTAAATTTCGTGCAACTTCGCTTAGCACGGACATTTCGGTGCCTAAATCAAAAGTGCCTACGGTTTTTAATCTATCTAAACGACCACGGTGCCCCTTTCGTTGAGGCTCGTTTCCACCTAAACTATAAAGTCTTCCTTTCTTTTTTCTCTCTAAAATTTTACCATTTTTATCTAATATATGATTTCTGTTTAAAAGATCTTTTTCGGCTTGTAAGATGGTCTCCCGTTTGTTAATCTTATCGATACACTTGTTCACGATTATTCGGCCTGTATTTGATATTTCACCTGGGAGATCGACGTTTGTGTTGTCAGGCGTTAACGGAATACATTTTCCGCGTCCAAAAGCGATAAACCTGCAAAGAAAAAAGATTTTTCTAATACTTTTCCAATAAAACTTACAAGGTGAAAAAATAAGTAACATGACGCTGTTAATTAGGTTAAATATATTTGCTGTTCCCAAAAACAAGCTAACTGCGGTAAAAATTTGTTTAAAGTTTGTGTATCCAAAGATTAGTTAAGAACCAAGCCAAAGCAATTTAATGAAGTTCAGCAAAAGTAAAAAAAAGTTTTTGCTAACCTAATTTTTCGCCTGGAATGGATTTACATATTCCATTTTCTTAAAACAGTATTAAACTCACCACAGGCCGTCGTGCAGTTCGTTTTCTCACTTCTTTACTTTATGATCCTTATCTAAGAAGTGTAAAACATAATGAAGCACCAGATCATAGCAATATTTATACTCCGTCTAACGAATCAAAAAAAAAACAATTAATAATTTACCGAATAGCAAGAATACAACAAAAATCAATGAATTTTACCATGTTGTCTATAAGTTGCGGTCTGTGTCGACGAACTGTTTTAACGGCTTGAAATACATCAACTTCACCGTGTTGTATCACCTGCTCTATGCAAGCATTGGCAGCACAATAAACTCCAGCACGACTTCGACCATCTCTGTAAATATACTCTGCGTCATATTTGTAATATTAATAAAAATTCAAATTTTTATACGGTGAGACAACGCATACAGGACCATAGTCTGTCCGCTGACGCCACGTTTCCACCATGTTCATGAGAAACACAAGAGAATTCGTAGATGATGGGACCTGTTCAAAAAAGTGATAGAATTATGAACAACAGCTGGTATGTGAATCCTTATAATTTACCCCTGCTCTATGACACTACGTGAACAAAACATATATATATATACAAAGTTTCAATTTTCTAGCATAGTCTGTTTGTTAAATATATGTACAATCAATTTTCGTCAGGCACACTACGTTATCGACATCCTCAAAAGAATTGCTTTTAACAGCATACTAAAAGCAATTCTTTTGAGGATGTCGATAACGTAGTGTGCTTGACATCTTATTTCTTGTACAAAAGTTTCAACAGTTTGAGTGAAACTATATTATTTTTTGGTTGTAAGTCCGAAACATGTTTTGTGTTGAGATGTGTAGGTTACTACACAACTGACAAAAAAAAAATAACGTTCCAAGTAGCCTCCTGGTTATACTGGGAATCCGGGAGGCCTGTCTGACTTTGAAGCAAGACTTCACGTTAAAGCGAAATGTTGTAATCCTCACTGACAGCCAAGCCGCAATCAAGGCCTTAGATTCGGCTACCACCTCGTCTAAACTCGTCGAACAGTGCCGAGAGGAGCTAGCCTACTTAGGAAGTCAGGTCAAAGTAACTCTGCTTTGGGTCCCAGGCCACAGCAAGATAGAGGATAACGAGCGAGCAGACGAATTAGCTAGGCAAGGTTCTGCTCTTCAGGGCTCTCTCATGGAATCCGTTCTAGTCCCACTAGGGACTGTTAAGCGCCAATATACTCCCACTTTCTTACAAACGCAAACTCCAGGTGGAGAGGACTGACCAACTGCGTCATATCTAGGAAGATATGGCCATCCTACTGTCGGAGCCGAACAGATGAACTGTTGAGTAGGAGCCGTATTGACGTCTCCAGAGTCACGGCGGTCAGCACGGATCACTGGCGACCACGCGGCCAAGCTTTGCACTCCCTTTAACGTTAATTGCCACAGTTGTGGGGATGCAAATAAGAGGGAAACTGTTATCCACCTTTATTACGAGTGTTCAGCCCTAGCTAGAGCCAGACTTCGTGCATTAGGCAAACCTTTCTTTGATAACCTTGATGAGATCTCGAAAAATATGATTGGAGAACTGATTATCTTTTTAAACAGCTCCGGATGGATATGATAATCCATTCCAGCCCCTGGTCTCTGTAAAACCTTGTATCTACTTCATCAGCCCTCTACGACCAGGTTAAGCAAGTTGTGGTACCAAAACGGCGCTTTCTGTGGTAATTGGGCCCTGGCTCGACTGGCGGGCCACCACACCTGCACCGCATCTCAGCATAAAACGCGTTCCGGACTTCTACCCAAAAAAATAATAAAGTTGCGCCCGAACTGTTGGCACATTTCTTTTCAATTTCAGGGGATAAAATATCGACATAACCTGTTCGGGATAGAATAAAAAAAAAATGCTGAAACCGATTTTTACCGAATATAAAGAAAGCTCGTTAAAGTAAAAGACAATTCAATATCTCATCAGACCCTAAGATATATGTCGAAATTCGTAAAAAAAAACGTACACAATCATTTTAAGGGACTAAATATCACAAAATTTTGAAATTAGTTTTTAGGTGATTATATTTAAAGCTCATATCGACATTTCTTTAGAACCAAAATATTTATCGGAATTCGTGAAAACTTGAAAAACCACCTCACATCCCCTTAGAGGTTGATTATCGAAAAATGCTTAAATTTGTTTTTAGCGATTATGTTGAATGCTCTTGGAAGTCAAAACGAATTCGATATCTCATTAGGCATAAAAAATATCTCGGGATTTGTGAAAATGTACACAATCACTTTATGCCCTCTTTGGGATTGAATATCAAAAATCTAGAAAATGATTTCTAAGGCGTTTATGTGAAAAGCTCGCAGAAGTAAACATTATTCGATACCGGATGGACAGACGTAAAAGATATGAAGAAATTCGTGAAAATGTAAAAAAACCTTTTGACAGACAGCTTTTTTACTCCACCTCCTTAGGCCAATAAAAATCTGAGTTGTTGTTTTTTTATTGCTTTTATTACTTCTGTATCTATACTATACATATTTTCTAAGATACAAAAAACACCCGCACCTCCGTACCTTACTTCCTCTATTACGCCCCTATGATAGCTCTATATAGCCACCAATTTTTGGCTTTCAATCCTTAGTGGCTCTTGGCAAATGAAAGTCAAAATTTCTTGCTTTCCAACCTCACCCTCTACACTTACACCCCCATTTTTTCTACTTGAGGTCTAGCGGCCCTAACTCCTCTAACATTTTCAAGACCATATCTGGTACGGTTTTTGAGATATAAAAATTTTTTTTTTTTAAAAAAATCCTCCACTTCCCCCTTCTCAAATATTTTACATTTAACGTACGCCACTTACAAACTCTACCTCCACCAGTATCGACCATTTTTTGCAAATGTCTCGAATGTAAGAAGGAAGGGTT
Organism: Beris morrisii; assembly: GCA_951812415.1. NCBI lineage: Eukaryota > Metazoa > Arthropoda > Insecta > Diptera > Stratiomyidae > Beris > Beris morrisii. The sequence continues at coordinate 140,856,013 of OX638311.1, forward strand.
TGGAAGCTGCCTTCAAACGCGTTTGCATACGGTGTACAGCGTTTACAGTGTACCTACCATACACCGGGTAACCATTTTTTTAAATTTCAGAACGATTGCAATACTTTATTATTATAAAATAGTAAAGTTTACTATATCTAAATACCGAATACTTCACTTCCGTATTCTATATCTTCTGCCTACAAAACATTTATTTTGAAAATTCTCCCATGGAGGTATCTAGCGAGAGCAGCTGCATTGGGCATTTTAGGCGTTTTAATTTAAATTGAAAACAATTTCGATAACTTATTGAATCCAAAGAGATATGCCGGAATGGTTACACATTCGAACATGCATATTCAATTCATGGGGCTTAAATATCGAAAAAATTTATGGCTTTTATCCAAAGAGCACGTTCACGAAGCAGTAAAAACCAATGCGATATCTCATCAGACCTAAAAGATAAGGCGAAATTCGTGAAAACATATTCAACCTCTTCACCACCTTTCATTTTGCACCATCCCCTTGCGGCAAATCAAGATAGAAATCGGATAGTCAACTTAGTCCCCATTGTCCGCTCATAATCCTACGCAATAAGTATATGAAAATCAGAATAGCATGATTCCAGCCCACGAAAAGAAAAGAAAGCTGCTTGTTTTCACGTAACGCTTTTATTTCCCTACTCATAATGTTATTTTCATGTATCTACTTCCACTGCTATGTCTAGGGTAAAAGAGGTAAATGCCGGTCAGGCAGCAATACCAATATTGTCACTTACTAAAATTGTGGTAGAACAACCACAATTTTTCTAGAAATAAGATTCTAACGCGCGTACCAATTTAAAATCTACCACCATTTTACCATTTTCATACACCCCCGTGATTCGTTGAATAAAAATAACATTAAAGGAAAAAACTTTGTTTCGAAGTTAGCATAACATTTTTTGAATTATAATTTTTTTGGGACGAAATCCACGGAAAAGTAAAAAAAAATTATCAGGACCTGTAGAAATCGGGGGCATGAGAGCAAAACTCTCTTTTATTGCTCATATTTTTCAATATTTAGTATTTTATTTGTTTGTGTGGTGAGTACATAGATAATTTTTTTAATTGGGCTTTTATGGCTATGACTAGCAGTAACTCTATTTAAAAGGATCAGGTAGAGTAGAACTATTCTGAATTTGACTAGAACTCCTAGTTATTGTTAATATTGTTCTATTGTATGTTTTTCTGATGTTGTGAGTTAGTCTCCTATAAATTTTGAAATCGTCCTTTTTCAAACTTATTCGCAAATTAATGGAAAGTATCAGGAACTGCGTAGCTATTGTGCGTGCGTTGAGAAATTGCTTTTATTTTTGATTTGGCGGAAAATGATATGCTAAGGGAAGTTAACATATAATTTTTTAATAGTCCTTTTTTCGACTTTAATGCCCAAACTGTTGGTAAAAAGTGTTAGAAACTATAGAAATCACGACCATGCAAAAATAAATTCCTTTTATTGTGATATGCTGGGACATAATATGCACAGAATACACAGAATAATGTGTACCTAATTCCATTCAGCTAAATTATTGCAATACTATTAGACTATTAATTTAAGTTTCGTTTGTGCATATTAAAATAAACAAATGGTGTTTGATATCTGCTGTAATTCAATTCCTGTTTGGGTGACCAGTATTACCCACTTTTATCCTACACGTTTTAACTTTCTAGCACAAACAGATCCTGAGTTATAGGAATCACATTTTTTCGTCTAACTCCCCTATAACCAACAACATGATAAAATGATGAAATTAATGTGAAAACAAAGAAAGGAACTAGAATACCTACTTAGCACAGAATAAAGTGATACTTTTACGAGACTTTATTGTAATGAACTAATTCAAGAAGAACTCATTAAAAACTCTAAACAAACACTGTTCTTTCTACTACATACTCGAATATCATACAGCCAGTATTTGCCCATCATAATTGTTTCTGACTTGAATATTGTGTGTTTAAGAATTGAAAGAAAAATACTAACTTTGTGCCCTAGTTCCCAGCAAGTGAGTTGGAAAAGTTGCACAGTTTTTGTGGGAGCCTTTACTCCAGCCATCATTTCTGTTAGCGATATAATCTAAAAATATTTTCGATTAATTTTTTTTTATTTTTCACTCCTTTCAAGACGAAGTTCTAAAATTACCTTCTTATTGACTTTAAATTCCCATTGTTTTATATTTTGAAAGTGTTTTCCCGATACAAAGTCCACGGAAAATACGGGTCCGAATTTTTCACCTTTTGATTTTGGTGGTGGCCAAAATGCTGGAAATAGTTGCTAAAAAAACCAACGTTGTTAATTCATGGAAAATTACAGTAGGTAGCGTGTATAATTACAGAATTCTGTGGAGGACTACACAATACAACAACTGCCGAACATTCGTGGTCGTATACCAAGGACCAAAATTCGCCCAATGTGTGCTTCAGCGGCCATTCCGTAACGATATATTCGCGCGGCTTTGTATAACCCTGAAAAAAAGAATTTATTCATTCGATTAGTTTCCAGGACAAAATTATGTGCGAATAATTTGACACGTACATCGACAAAGACCGAGTTAATATAATCTGTAAATGCATTTCCCTGGAACGATGTAAGATACGGTCGAAAATTATCAGCTAAAAGGATGTACAACAAAAAAGAAAATTTATTAACATCGAATAATTTCTTTAAGAAACTTTAGGAATATTTTACGTGGTACACATAGGACATCGCGATTTTTTTCCCGATTATCTCCTCTGTGGCCTCCAGCGCAATCCCCAATTGAAAATCTATAGACGAGATGATGTTCCATTGAACGAGAAAGTAACGAAAAAAAATTTTATTTAAGAATTTTAATAGCGAAACTTTGGAAAATCTATTTGCATATTATAAAAGTTAGTTACCGTGGAGTTTGTTTGCATATTTGTGCATATTCCCTTTGATAGTCGTTCATTTTTGTTGCCGGCTCCTTCTTGGCTTTTGACTTCAATCGTTCCGACAGTTCTGATACGGGAAACCATGTCTTACCACAAACTATGTGCTCTTCCAGAGTATCGTAGACGAATTTGTATTGATCCTGAAAGTAATGTAATCTTGATCAGTGCATTGATGTTACACTTATCTTGGAAAATGCATTCATTAATATTCTGCAGGGATTTTGGCACGTTGGATAGAAGAAGTTTCACTATGGCCTTTGGCCAATAAATTGATTTAAGGTAAGAAAAATCATAAGAAGGTATATTTTTCTAAAGAAAAAATGCCTAAACACAACACTTCGTAACAAAGAGCGTGGAGGTGGCGAAAGTCTTTCACTAAGATGTCGATACGTTGGCATCAAATAATCATATGTGAAAATATCCTTTGTACTCGGTAAGCAGGTGCATAGAGGAGTAGATGTACAGCCAATTATTGTAGGCAATCAATACACCGACGTAAACTCAAGGTGAATGATACGAAGAAATGCACAGAGGATACAATTTCAAGAACAAGGCTTACAGTGCCAGATGAGGTGGTCAATTATAGTCGGAACGAGAGAAAATCACACTTTACATGGCAAACAATCCCCAATCACGATTGGCAGGTTTTAAGGAATCCAACATTGCAAATAACGTGGAACAACAGGATTCCAAATTTCAACTACATACCTCAATATTTTCTCGAGTTATTTTGCGAATAGATGATTGGATACTCAAACTTTACAAGAACATTGATATGTGAGCTAAGTACTCAAAGGATCAGCTAGATTTTCCTAAAAAGGGGTAAGTTTTTCTATATGTACACAGTAAAAATTATTTGCAATTTTACAACATTTAATGTAATAAAATTATTCCCATATCATAGGTAAAATTACCTAATTCATGTATAAACGCTATTACCATTATGTAATTAAGTTTTTTACGTGAAATGCTATGTAAAATTACAGAGAGAGAAAAATTACAACAACTTGTACGGAAAGCTGCATTTTAAAACATGGATAAATAAAATGATTCCATGTAAAAAATTTATAATTTACATGGAATCATTTTAATTTTAATTAAGGGCCGAAATTGCAGTCAATAATTCTCAATGGAATTTTACATATCGGCATGCTGTAAATAAATGGAGAGGAAGCAATCGTGCGTCGATTTATCATTTCTTGTCTGGACATTGCTAAGTAAACATCGCGATTCATTTTTTTATAATTAGTAGGTAATAACTGATTTGGTTTAAACACTACATCGTCTTATTTATAATGAAATTATTTTAATAATAAAGTATTTTTTATATTTTTCATAAATAAAATAACTTTTTTGGTTGTAAACCGCGTTCTTGTTTATTTACAATAAATTACCTCTTTTATTTATTACAAATAAGTGTATTACCATATTGCTCTTTAAGATATATAATATCGTTAACAGTTTAATTGAAAGCAAATTCTTCTTCTCGCTGAAGTGTTTTTAAGAAAAAAAAAATTATTAAAAAATATACCACGGTCACAATAAAGTTTAAATTGATGCTTAGTTTGTGAAATCTTTCGTTCCGCTAAGTTTAGTTTTAGATATTAACATTAAAACTTTCGATTTACATTAAGTATTATGTAAATTAATTTACAAATAGGGTCATTCCATCAAGAATCGCCAAAGTAGCGACCTCACCATCGCCGATTTTTTTGAAAATTTTTTACTTGCAGAACTAGTGAAAAAAAAATATAATTTAATTTTTTTTGTTTCTATCTCATTTTTTTTTGTTAGTTATAGTATGTTAAAGTTTTCGCAAAAATGGTGTCCGAGTACTCTTTGAAAATTCATATCTCTGGTAATTTTACTTTACTTATCCTAGAATAATTCTTCGATTTTTTTGACCCCGATCACATTGAGATCCCAAGTTAATTTTTTGGTATGTTTTGTAAAACAGTATAACCTACAAAATATAAAAAAAGAAAAAGAAAAAACCGTATTTTAAGATATTCAAGGATAAAGGATAAAATAAGCCCTATTTTATTATTATTCTAGGATAAAAATTACCAGAGATATGGATTTTCAAAGAGGACTCGGACACCATTTTTGCGAAAACTTTAACATACATACTATACCTAATAAAAAAATGAGATACAAACAAAAAATTGAAATTATATTTTTTTTTCACTAATTCTTCGAGTCCATAAATTTTCAAAAGAATCGGCGATGGTAAGGTCACAAATTTCGTCATTTTTGGCGATTCTTGATGGAATGACCCAATAGTAATATAGTTTTCCATAAGGCTACGTGTACAATTTACCCTGTAAGTGTTAAAGTCACATATATGATTGGTATTATAAATTATTTCAAAGAAGGTAATTTCACCCTTCAAATTGTAAAATTACAATGTCATGTGTTTCATGTTTACAAGTAGGCATGTGATTTTACAGAGCCATGTGTGTATGTCAGTGGTATGAGATCGTGCGAAATTTCGAAACTCCAACACCTCACAACACTGTGTATGTTACATTTCCGAAATTTAATTTTACAATGGAAATGTAAGTGGTATTGAGACATGTAAATTTACAATATCCTATGTTGGCAATTACTTGCAAACATTTAATGTTGTAAAAAAATTTAGCTATTTGGTATGTATAATAGAGGAATTCAAAATTTCAACAGAAAAAAACGAACGACAACGTGTTATCGAACAGATTTGTTGTTCTACTAACATTTTTGTGGGAATACATTTGAACAGTTATTCAACAATTTCTTTTTTTTTAATTAGATTAAACTTGTAGTAGCAACGTGTACCTCTATAGCTTTTCATTTAGACTATAAACACAAGAGCATATCTACTTATTTCGAGGAACAACAATTGACTGAGAAATACCATCGCAATACTCACCACATTTTCAATGAGTCCTTTCCTAGCTTGTCGCAGCTTTTTCAAATATCCGAAAACATGGAAGCAATCCTCTTCTTCCGAGAGTTCTAGATTTGCATCTACGGCCATGTACACACCCGATCGTCCACCCCCATCACTGAAAATTCAGTTCAATTTTCGAATTGGGAAAAGGATTGAACATGGATACTTACTTGCAATGGACCAACATCGGTCCGACCAGACTGTTCGGTTTTATTATGTTACCTACAACAGCTCGGACTCTTCTTCGAAATTCGAGAACAGCATTTGAAAATGGACACGTATGCGAATGCCATTCGGTGTAATGAAATTGTAATATCAAACGTTCTTCTGTTACAACCTGTAAAGCGAAATTTTGCAATTTTATGTTTGAGCAGGAAATTCGAACGGGGCGCTTACTTCTTCCTTTTTCTTATATAATCTAAACGTCCTAATATGAAAATTAGCTAATTGCTCTTCCGAAACAATGTTAATGTGGATGTCTCCATATGTTTCGTGAGTTTCTATATTTGGAGGCCAGTACTGTACACACATAACCTGAGAGTTGAATTATGAATAATTAATTTGATTATTCGATTGGAATCTGTTATCTACGTACCTTTGTAAAATCGAATGTTTTTGTTAGCATTACAATTGCACTAACATTTTCCTGCCATACCAATCTCCAAAATTCGTTAACTGTTTCTTCTGTTGGACCCTGAGTTACTATGTAAGCGTTCGGTTTAAGTAAGCTCTAAATTAATATAAAAAAAACAAATTTAATGTTCACTTAGGCATTTATCGACTATGCAATTAACTACTTACATCAACGTATGACGCATTTACATAATCTGAATCCGGCACACCTGGTATTTTTTCCAAAACTACTCTATTATAATCATAGGGAATGCATTTTTGATTTTGATTCTTTTCTAGATTGCTTTTTCTAGTTGCATGTCTACACGTATTTGTTTCTACTTTAACGGCTGTCTGCAGAATTTAATTAATTATGAAATAATTTTTTTTTAGGATAATGGAGATATTCAATTGTAAGATTTTTTACCTGAAATTCCAATTTGTATAAAACGGGGAACTTTCGACGCTGTTCACATAATTTGACAAAATGGCGTAATTCTATTGGCTTATCTGGTATTGTCTGCGAGAGTGAATTGTTTTCATCTGTAAATAAAAAAAAAATAATTTATATTAAAAAAATTAATTTATTAAGTAATTGTTCAAATTTTGGTTGCTAGCTCCAAAATGTAAAATTTTAGAAAGAAACGAGAAAAACGTGTAGATTTGCCAAAATTCAATTTAAATCAAAACATCAACTGGAGTTTCTTAAATTTCATATTTATGTATTCCAAGAAATTTAATTTGCAGTTTTGATTTAAATTGATTTTTGGCCAATCGACACGACACGGTTTTTCTTTGTTTCTCGGAAAAAAAATTTGTTGGAGCAATTTAACACTCTTAGCTATAAAAATTTGAGATACAGACCAAAGCGATAAAAAGTTATTACACCCCCTTATTTGAAAATTAATTTTGAGAGTCAATTCATACGTCGAATAGTGAGAAGAGCTAAATCGAATCATGGTTTTTTGAGTTTTTTTTTATCCCTTATAAACCGGTAGAGGTCCTGTGCCGCCCCTTTATAGGAAATGAAACAATACATACAGAGTTTGAAAACTTTTACGAAAATATTTTGGAATGTCCGACTGCAACGTCAAAACCTCAGGCAGACATTGAAGAATATTTTTGACTAACTTTTTTGTGTCAACTTTTTATACTCTAGATAAAATCTGAAAGTATTTTAAGTTTAATCCAGCCCAATAGTTTGTAACACATAGAACGGAGCCTCGAACGAAAACTATTTATATATTATTTTGTGTTTATTTGTTGTCAAAAACTCCAAATCCGCCTGCTCGTACGCACGGTAACTTAAAAACGCCTTGACCTAAGATCCTGAAATTTTGAATTTGGATATTTGGTCAAATTTGTAAGGCTAAGTTCGTTAACGGACAAAATCGTCCTACTCCTTCGGTTAGCTGCCATACAAAAAGTCTTTAAAACACCTGAAGCTACGATTTTGAAATTTCGTATACGTTGGTTTTTCAATAGTTGCGGTTAAAAACGTGAATATGAAAAAAATCACTTTAGTCCTTCGAGTAGTTGCCATACAAAAATCATGTAAAAATATCATCACTTAATTCACGGCACTCACTATAAACCTAGTATTACACTGTTTGACCAAGTGGTCAAATTGCAGTAATAAGCAATGCGAAAAAGCGAATTATACCGAGCTGATACTGTGAGATTAATTTGTATTTGCTATTTCACATTGCTTATTGCTGCAATTTGACCACTTGGTCAAACAGTGTAATACTAGCTTAACTCAAGAAATCGTTTACGAACGAAGTTGAAAATTTTAAGAAGTTTTTTTTTGTTCTTTTCCGGCGTCAGAGGAGTTTTCTAGTGTGAAACCCCAACACGAAATCGCAGACTGGTGATTAATCGCTGTCCTAGCTACTGCCATTGATAATATGGTAGCTTCTTACCATGAAAAAATTCCATTCTCATTAACATTAGGAAAAAAGTAAAATTGCTGTTGGCGGTATTCGATGCCGCGCACGTAGCGTTGAGCTTTATATACCTTAGCGAACAACCAAAAATTCCACCAAATTGGTTGAAATATTAGATGATCTCCAGTGCAACCTACCTTAAGTATAATGATGCGATGGCAAGAATTTCACTAGTATATAATTTGTAGATAATAAAATTGGTTTCAATATCGCATATATAGAATAATCCTCAGCAATACCACCATCTGTAAGGGTGTTTCGGATAGTATCGGATAGTGTGTATAACTCCTCCCAAAATGAATCGATTTAAGTCTTATTTAAGTACAATCATTAGTCGTATAATATAACTTCAAAATTTAAAATTATTAGAATTCAGATGACGATCTTCACTGTTCACCACCGTCCTTCCCTCCACACCCCCGCCCTCCAGAAAATTTAAGAAGCAAACAAATAGCCCATCAGTGAGGTGTATTCAATCACATTAAAAAGTGGTACTTAATTTGAAAACTGAAAAATGAGATTTGCAGAAAAAGTAGTAAATTTTAAAATTGATGTTAGTATAGGGGTCATTATTCCATCAAAAAACGATCACAGGTGTGATCTCACCATCGCCGATTCTTTGGAAACTTTGTCTACTCCAAGAATAAGTGAAACAAGAAATATGATTTAAATGTTTTTCTATGTCAATTTTTTTGTTAGTTATAATATGTATGTATGTTCAAAATTCCGTACAAATGGTTTTGGAGTCCTCTTTGAAAATTCAGATTTGCGTTACTTTTTATCAGAGAATATTGGACTAGGTCTTATTTTAAAAGAGAAGATTATTTTTCCAAATTTTTTTCAAGGATAACTATAATATTTTGTCCATTATCCTCGAATATCTCAAAAAGCATTTTTTCATTTTTTTAATATATATTACATTTTATACGATTTTTCAAAACATATCAAAATCTCAACTTGGGATCTGAAAGTGAACGGAGTCAAAAAATTCACGAACATCAATGGTTCTCAATTATTTCGTACTCGTAAAAGCATAAACTAAAGCTAGTTGACCTCTCTAATAACTTAATAGAACTACAATCTCTCTTTCGCGTAGCTGCCATATAAAATATCCTTAAATAACTTCTTCAGTAATATTGGGCGATAATTTCAGATCGCTTTATGGTACGACTTCCAAATTTTGTATGCTTTATTTTCCAATAGTTGCAGCTAAAGGTGAGAGTGTAAAGCTGCCATACAACATATCCCGTAAAAATGTCTTCCCTCAATGTGTGGAACTCACTATGACGCGCGAAATCTTAAGTTTTGACTAAAATTGAAGTTTAATTTTATTAGCTAGCAAAGGTCCTGTACTCCTTCGGGTAGCTACCATACAAAAAGTCAACAGTAAGAATATTGGAATTCAGAAAGCTTGAGGTAGAAATACGAAAATTTTCTCAATTTAATAGTTGCATGTAGAGGCGTTGATATGAATAAAATCGAATGTGTCTTTGGAGTAGCTGCCATACTAGGATCCTTGGAAAATGTGAGCAATAATCTTTAGATACCTCCTATAACTACAGAAATGGTTTAGCTAGAAAGTCCAAATTTTATAGGAATTAGCTTTGATTTGAGAGAAGGATCGGGTTTGCTATTAGGCTAAATTCTCTCACTTCCTCGGATAGCTTCTATTATATAAACACGTGTCCACGAGTGTAGACCGTTAACTTCAGAACACTTCAAGCTAGGAAATTGAAATTCTATACATATTGAATAGAAAATGGTTCCAGTTAAAGGAAGAAATATGCTGCCTACTGCATATAAAAGAATTATAAAAATATGAATTCTATTTTTTTTGGTCACTAATTCTGAGAGCGTTGGCCAAGATGCGTCTATCCCATTTCAAAACCTAGTAAGTGCTTTGAAGAAAATATTAAAGGGGTGCCCAAAAATTTCTTATTAGTCTAGGAGTTACCCCAGGTATTTTTGAATCTTAAGATTTTCTAGAAAGAACTTATTAGGTTTTGAAATGAGACAACCGTGCTACATTTGCTCTATAAAAAAGGAACGAAAATAATAAAACTTTGATTCATTAACCGAAAAATTAGGAACATTTTTTTCTTGATATCCTTATTTTCCATTTTTTTTTTGTCCTTCAGTTATCGGGCAAAAATTGTTCAAAACTACGACGAGAATTATTTGTCCTCAAAACTGCTATTATTCATTCCTTAGTGAAAATGAAATTATTTATATCTAGAACAATTATTATAAACCGAAATAAAACTTAAAAAAATATATATGTACGAGTATGTATATATTATTTTTGATATTTTTATATAATAATTTAACCAATTTTTTTTTGAATAATAAATTATTTTATTAATAAATTTCGACCTGAAATTATATTTTAGGGTTTAGGTTGCAGAAATGTATCGCGGAAAAGAGACTTCATGTCTCAAGAACAATTTCAGATATTCGGCTTGAAATTTCTACTGTAAGTTCATCGGTAGTAACCCTCCTCCTACAATGTCCGGAAACTCTTTGGCGGAATCGGTTTGAACCCTTCACCATAATTTATTTCCTATTTATTGAAACAGGTCAACAAGAATTCAAACCGACCTTTAATTTTTCAAATCAATGCAGATACAGTTTTACTGCGAAGTTTATCTTACTTCCAAATTACATCGCACGCTCCGCCAAAGAGATGTGTTTACGATATCGCATTTTTATCTTTGGCAGAATTGTATAATCTTGGAGCAATAAATTTTTGCTTTCGGTAATAAATTAGCAATAAATTAACGCCAACATGTAATGCAAGTAAATTTGTGATTAAGTCATTTTTCAAAAAAAATCCCGCTAACTTGATCTTGTTTTGGAGGAAGAGCCCGTAAAAATCAAAATCCAGGAGTAATAAATTTTTGTTTTTGGTAGTAAATTGGCAATAAATTACGGTGAAGGATTCAACAGATGCCGCCAAAAAGTGTCCTTCAACTTCTGGGACATATATTTATATATCAAGAACCACCCACACTAAAAAAATTTAATTCGGAATGTACACGCAGTTATATAGTGTGTCCGGTAATATTCAATTTAATAGAATTATTGAAGGTCCATACATTCCGATATATTTAGTGTTTTTTTTAACAAACTTTTGAGCTTCAAATTTTACGAGAACGACATATTTCTTTCGAACATTAGCCAGAAATGTATAGTCCCGCAGAAAAAATTATTGAAATCAAACAATAAGAAAATAAATATCCGTCATTATAGTTGTAAATTAGTTTTTATAAGGCTAATACCTTTCTTCGAATGGAGCTAATTAACAAATCCCGAGAAAATCAACAGTATTGGCAACTTCGAGAGGAATACTCAAGATCGAAAGAAGAGAGTTCGAGGACGCCCAGGCTCGATTTAGGCAGTAGCAACATAGAAGAAGTGTAGTCTACTGAAGAGGAAATGAGTACGCTATCCAGATATATTAGATTAGATTGGCAAAAGGGGTTGGTATGGTTAACCTCTGTCTCTGAAGCCACTATTGTGACGTCCCCCGGATTGACTATGATTCCTCTTCAATCCTGCGCTTTCAATGAAGCTTAGTATTTTGCGAAGAGGAATGGTCAGGAATTCCGTTGGTTCCATGAAACCCTGACTAAAGTGACGAAGTCTTTTGTGAGCTAAACCCTCACATTCACCAGATATATACTTGGATCTGAAATCAAAGCATCACGTTTAAGGAATGTATGACAGGTATGTGTTTTGGATGCATTGAATGTGTTTTGGAGGCCTTGAATTCTACTTGATTGTTCTATACTGGATTTAAGATTTTAACTTTGAAACGAATACTTCATTGAAATAAGCGGTCACTGAAATCGATCGCGTCTCTGCAACACTGTTGAAATTAAGGATATTATCTAATGTCTATATTCATCGACGAAATTGATGATGGATATCGAATTGACGACCGAAATTTTTTTATGAAGCCTAAAAAAGAGTAACAGAACTGATCCCTCAGGGACACCAGAATCGATATGAAATAGGGACGAGGTGATTACAATCTAATACAACTTGAATATGTATAATGTTTGGAAGGGAAGATTTCTCCACCCCAAGTTCTCGAAGATTGACATCTCCATTGCCATAAATTCCTTCGATAGATAACGCTTTTGTTTGCTAAGTATCGTTTACAGTGACCGGAAAGGTTCGAAGAAAAAATACTAATCAAACCCCGATTAACGATAAAGAGAGATGGTTACTTTCAACGAAGGTTAAGAGCTTTTAATTCAAAAGGTTTATTTCAAAGAAATCAATAGATTTTATGATATGAGTGACGGAGGAACGAGTAGATAATTAACCAAGCCTTACTCCTTAAATATGTACATTTATGAACACATGTATTACATGCGTTTTTATTAACGATCGTTGAATATTGGAATTGCCCTGATGAGATCGTTTCAATCCAATTAAATTCCAAATCATACACAGTTTAATATAAAAATGATTTTACCATAAAACGGATGCTCATTTTAACCCCACTTGGTATGATTAAAAACCCGATTAAAACAAGTTTTGATGTTTTGTTTTCATAATCGATTACGTTATGCTACTGCGAAGTAAATCACATTATTGCCCATACGCTCCAGGAACCCATTAATGGTTCCACTTCGGCGAACCTGTTCGAAACGATTACCGAAATAGAGTGTTCGCATAGAACAAAAGGAGTATAAATAAACCTTTTTTTTGCGAAAGAGAAGAATCCTTCAGGGTTGATGCTGGTACTATATGAAGACAAAATTGAAAAAAAATAAAGAAAAAGGAGATGAACTAAACAACGTAGAGTAGAGCTAGAGCTTAGCTACAAAGGAGACAAGTCATCGTCTTATGAAGCTATACGAGAAATGCTGTTGTTGACTCTCTAAAGGACTTATCGATTTTCCACACCCGAATGACTGATAGGTAAACATTTAGACACAAACAACCTTTACTGCCGATTACCTTTATATTTTTCACATACGAGTATGCAAGGATGTCAAGAACCATTCTATCCCGTGCAGTACTTTATTATAGGGTGAAGAACGACGAGCTGGAGGAAAACGTATTCATGATTTATCCTGCATAGATTCATTTTCTTCCTGTTTTTAAATGGTGCTACAGCCCAAGATGGTCCGGTTTAATGAAATTCCCCAACCAATTTAGATCACGAATAGGTCTATGAGTAGATGGTATTCAAACCCATGAAGTACTCGTATGTATTGCTACTGAGTCCATCATTCTAGTAGCCATAAACACAGCAAGAATACCTACGTAAATAAATATCAAGCAAACGATACAACACATCATTTAATTGTGATTTGATGAAAACCTTGACATCCTGTAATCATTATGAGGTAATTGCAATAAATCCTACACTGAATGTGGATCTTCTATAGTTGCAGTGACCATAATTTAGTTATTATAACTATATTAAAATAGTTATGGTTGTCCTTGCCATAGCTTATAATTCACACAAACAAACTATGGTTGCAATAAACATATTTGGTGATTTTAAATTAATAAGGTCGGCCTAACCATGCTTGTTACATGATGTAAAAGTATTTTATGATAACAGCAACTATATTCCATGATCAGTACAACTATAGAAATTTATTGAATATTTTTCACAACTATACAATGGTTTGTACCATTTAGCACGATGATATTACAAACATATTATGGTTATCGAAATTATGAAACCAATATATTTCTTCCACAGTGAAAGGTATCGTTCCTGAGTTAGGTTCATTTATGGCTGTGCTTACAAGCGAAATGTATTCAAGTGAAGTTGAATTTTTAAAATTAAAGTGTTAATAATTAAGAAATATGTATGTATATGTACTGAAATGTCTTATTTTATATAGGTATATTGAAAATATTAAGTATTTTTCCAGTTATGAAAATATATTTATATTCAACTTACTATAAATTTTTAGTACAATTTACTCTTGAAGATTTGCAAAATAAAAATATTCATAAGAAAATACGCAGTTTTTCCAATTACTATTATATATTTTTATTATAATATTACAAAATCCTCTAGCTGTACAGAAATGTGGACTTCATAAATTTTCAGCGATCTGGGAAGACATTTTATTCGGCATTTGACGGGACTTGTCTACCACACAGAGACAAGAAATAAGAAAGTAAGTTTGTAATGAGAAGTGAATCCAATTTTGAAGTGAGTGAGGATCCCCAGTGCCATTTTTTATAAAATGATAGTATCTTAGTGTTCACAGCGTTATGGTTATTGGTTATAAGAACCATACATCATTGTTTGTCTCAACCTTAGCTCTGTTGGAATCAAACATATTAATGTTTCTTAGGATCGTAATTATAGTTCTCAGAACCATGTTCTGTAATTGTTACAACCATTTATATGATTGACGTAATTAGAATATGTTTATCATAACTTAAGTCATAAGATACTGAATGTTCAACAGAACATAAGTTAAATTGGTAGAACCAAAATTATGTTTGCGTTAACCATACAACAAGTGTTCGTTTGTTTGATTCAATCATAACAGATTTCTCAGAAACATAACCATAGTTGTAATAATCAATTTATACATATACATTTAACGTTTCGTGAAGTTTCAATACTTAATATTGTTTGTTATATTTGCTACTGTAATTACTGGAAGAAGATGTACAAAATTAATTTAACGTAAATTTAGATGACTGATTTACATTTTGTGTAATTTAAGAGCTTTAAGAAGAGCCACACTCCGAAAATTGAAGAACGCAAGTGATTCGTTTTCATTAATCGACAATACATTTGAGAGTTACTTCATACTTCCATGTCTTCTATAACCATGTTTATATCGCATTCGGTAATACGTACTAAACTGTTCTTGGTATTAAATTAATACGATTGTCGTTTATATCGACTGAGGGTACTAAACTAATTCACTTTGCTTTAAACGCCATATGTTAAGTTGACATACAGGTGAAGTGTCACATGTCAAAGAGACATTCTAATTGAAACATAAATTTTTATCGTCTCCAGAAACAAGAGTGATTTAAAAAAGTGGTAAATCGCAGACAACAAATTATTCTTCATAACTTTTTATCAAAAATTAGTGCTGCTAACATAAAGTTGTTACTGTTCTCGGTTTAATTTAGTCTAGTTCTGATCCATGCATCGAACTAGACTAAGTTAGTAACCTAAGTTTATATCGCTTGTTAATTCGAACTATACCTTAATACGGACTATTACTACGTTTACATGGAGGATTGAATCCGGATTGAATCCTCTAAAATCTCATGTAAACGCAGATCGGATTGGAATGAGATCGACTCGATCCGAACGAACTTCTCGACCTGGATCGAGTTGAAATCGGATCGAACTTCTCATGTAAATGCGGATCGAAAGATCGAAAGTTCGATCGTCAAATTCATTAACAATAAAAATTGATTTTCTATCATTTTCATAGTATTAGCACACAAAACTGATAAATTTGACATTTTTATGCACTGCACTTCGAACTTGTACGCTTAAAGAAAGATTTCAGGTTAAGTTACTTGTCATTTCGATCTTCCCATGTTTCGATCTTTCGATCCGGTGTAGTCATATACACGATTCAAATTTGGATCTTTCGATCTTTCGATCCTCCATCTAAACGGTGTATACGAGGCCTTATGTTTACAAAGGCATAGAACTTTTTCATTATATACTTGCAAAGATCGAATTAAACACATC
Organism: Beris morrisii; assembly: GCA_951812415.1. NCBI lineage: Eukaryota > Metazoa > Arthropoda > Insecta > Diptera > Stratiomyidae > Beris > Beris morrisii. The sequence goes on from OX638311.1 coordinate 140,872,141, forward strand.
ACATGACAGCACATCATCATTTACACATGTCTCCAACTACCTAAAGAAATTATTGTGTGACTGCAGCGTCAGAATGCGAAAAGGTATTGGTCAAGTTTTCAGGAATTCCGAAATTCTTTTAGGTTTAATGAGATCTTTTACTTACTTCTATTGAATCAAATAACAATAGAGTAAAAAATCCGCCAACAGTCTGGGCGCAACTTTATTATTTTATGGGTAGAAGTTCGTAACGCGTTTAATGCTGAGATGCGGTGTAGGTTACTATGCGATTGACAACATAAGAATTAACCAGGAGGCTATTTGGAACGTGTAAATCAATCATGAACCCATTGAGGCGCGAATCTACCCCCGGGAGGGCATTACATGCATGGAAGCCTGCGTCGGAGAAAAAGTCTAGAACTGCTGAACTTTTGCGACTCCACGAGCCATCTGATTGGTTGATTTTATGGTGGGAATAGAGGCGCGCCTCTAAGGTTCAGTGTAAATTCACCATCAGGGACTATGCAAACTCGAACGTTTCGAAATTGTCTTCAGAATTGATTAAATGTTGAAGTCCAAGAGATCAAATTGTAAAGGGTCTCAGTTAAAATCGAAAATTTTCGAAATAAGTTGCAAAATTACTAGTTCTATTAAGTCATTATCCCAATTCCTAAAGTTAGGATAAAAAAAAAACAAAGTAGTCAAACCCTATTTCTCTAAAAAAACAAATTAGTCACTAATTTTAAATAGGCTCTTAGTTATGGCATACCAAATATGAAAAAAATTGAGAAGTAGCAAAATAGCGATATCTTTAAAACGGTATGAAAACGGCCAAACGAACTTTTATAAAGTTGCATTAAAAAAAAATTTTCAAAAATTGTTTTTTTGATTTTTGGCCAAAAAAAAATCGATGTCCAGAAAATAGTGGATTGGAGTACATAAACTTTTCTATAAGCACCAAAAATCCATAAAATTACGCTTCAACTTCCATAGAGCAAAGTTTTACGATTTGTTCTCCGTTTTAATTTGGGTTAAGTGCATTCCATTCGGATAAATAAGTTTTTCTTGAAAGAATCCATACACGGCTTTGATCTTATTCATTAGTCAGTCAGTCCATCCGAAATTTATAAATAACTAACGAAATGATAAAAGAACATAAAACAGACGTAAAAATTTGCTCAACCTCGACAGGTAATTAAGGCAAATCATTTCAAATGCAATGCACAATTACACAAAGTACAAGTCTGGATTTTTTCCGGAAAAGTAAACAGAGTGCGAAAAATAACGAGAAAAAAGACCAGTCGACCGGATTCAGGGTCGAAGAATTTACATCCTGTTGGACTGATCCAGGTCTGGATCTACAGAATGGAACTCGAAAAAGTTCTTTAACCGTCAGCTTATTCGCTAGATAAAAATGAATAATTCAAAATTTTCAGATGTTTACGTTTTATAAATAAACTTAGAAAAAGATTTACTTAATGGAATCGTTACGCCGTTCAGATTAACGATAAACAGTCGAAAATCAAAGACGTACGTACGAGTACGTGCTGTGAAATTGAAATGTAGTAGGTATGTATTTTTCAAATGATTTATTTGATCTTTTACGACCGAATTTGAAACTTCAATTGATTATAAACGATGATATTGAATATTTAATTAATTTCTGTATAAATAATAGGACTGCATGGAAATTAAACTGGCCACGAACGAAAGAGTGACCTTGGTAGCATAGAGTGAGTGCGCTAGTATGTCACCCCAAAGGCACCGGGCTCGAACCCCACTCATGATATGCTCCATGGTAATTTTCCTTAAACCTGATTTTTCCTCTCCTTTCCCAAAAATTCTTATCTCCCTCACCCCTAACAACCGATTCCCCACAAAACAACAATGTTGAGGAGCTTCGATTAAAATTCGATCAGAGAAATATTATCAAAAGAGCCAGGGCCCGATTTGGGATGTCGCGCCATTGAAGAAAAGGATAATAGAAAGAAGAATGTACTGTTACATACGTACCCTGGCAAAGCGAACCACTCACTTAACAATGACATCGAAATTTTCAGAGAAAACTACAACCTTCCAATGTCGAACTAGAATAGAGTAGAAAGCTGTATACACTTCTTGCATATTCTAGTCACTCCTCATATGTTATAGATACTTCTTGCGTGTTCCACACAAACAACTCAATATGCTGGAAATATCTCGATGTGAGTTCGTCGTGTTGCTAGGGTACGCATGTAACAATACTTTCTGTCTCGTACACGGATATTATTAAACAGCGATATCAAAACCATTTAAAAAAAAAAAATCCATTGAATTTAAAAACTCCCTTCCCTAAACGTTAATAAAAAAAACCCACGTTAGCACATATATCGCCCATTACTCAAATAATTTTTCAGCCGTTTTCCCGTGATGTATCGTTGCTTAAAATCAATGAAAATCTGGTGCACGTCGATATTAAAGTCGCAGAACTTGTATACAATCTGATTCACTGTGAACAAATTGTCAGTTTCAGTTATGATTATATTTTTATTGTTCATCGAACTCCAAAATGCGCAATAGCTTATCTAAACTAACATTTTTAAAACTCTTCAACTTCTTAGCGATTTAATCTACTCACCTCTTGCTTCCAATTTCACTTTCTCTGTAAGTAGAAAGAAAATAAATCTATTAGAACGATAGCAACAATTACTAAGTTTATTATGCGGGTTGAACCAAAAACATACACGTCTTAATTATTAGACTTCAAGCAACAGTTCCCATGCGAACAATACTCTTAGAGTACAGTGATATTTACACCGCCATTATCCAGCTATTACAAGCTATACCATACCCCGATGGATACAATACTCGTATTTAAAAAAAGGGAATTCCCCTATAAAACATTTATAATTTATTTTTGCGCGTTACCTGGCCACTACGCACATGTCCTGAGCTCCTGACAAATTCATTAAAGATTCCCAACTACCGGTGGGGGTTGGCAAGTTCACATTAGACATTAGAATTAGCAATGCCGATGGAGCAAAATTACGGAGATGAGAAAGCACCCCTAAGCACACATACGTTCGCATTTGTGGTCTTCTAATTCATTTATTCGAAAAGTTATGGGGTCTTCTTTACGTTCACCTGGGGACATTGCCAATTTATTACTATTTAGTCTGCATTAATTCATTGTTGACACTTCGCCGAAAAAGAAAAAAGAAGAAAATAGCATTAAGGGTAGGTATTCCCTTAAGTATTTGGTTAACATGAAATAGAATGATGAAAAGAAGATAAATTGCTATTAATTCATCACGTAACAAGTACTTTACATAATTAACGTGCAAACTGTTGATACCTGAAATGAAATCGGTGTAATATCCGAAATATTTAGTAAGGACATTTTTGTAGTAATTCCCACTTCTCAATCGAGCTGGAATGTTGCTTTACGAGTAATTATCGATTTTACATCATCGATAAAGCGCTTGGGTGTATCGCTCGCAGTCTAATGGATTAAATAATAGCGGAAACAGTAACAGGGCCTAGAATCAAGTTATTGGTGACGGCAACCGACATTGATTTGATTCTGAAACGGTCGCTAACTAAATGACAAAATCTTTGAATTAATCCGGTTCCTGCAGATTAGAGCAATTAGCGATTTAACATAGTTATCTTGCGTTTAAGCGTTGCTATGTAGAATTGAGAGGAAATATCTGCTGAAAGGCTGGGCGCAACTATATTATTTTTCTGGGCAAATTCCCTTTTTATTTTTTTATGTAACGGAATAATTGAAATTTATTCAATTTTATAAGATTAAAGAACATATATTTTAGTTCATCGTCAATTATCTAAAAAACGGGATCGTTGGCTAAAACTTTTTTCTTGGTATTATTAAATTTCATTTTGTCACCTTTAAATCTGAGGTAAGTTTGTCGCGCTAGCATAACCAGTTCAGAAGTTATCTTGTTTAAACTGAGACTATTTCATCAGTTGTATAATTATTTTTTTTATATAAAGTATAATAAACACCGTTCTTTGGCTTTAGTACTCATAAGTGGTTGAATTACCAACAGAATTGTTACCGATAACCGTTTTCAATTATAATTAAATCCGAAACATCGTACTTTTTAAATCTAAATTAAAATCATTTTGCTTGTTAAAAATGAAGTTGTTCTCTACCCACAGTGGAAAAATTTATTACAACTCAAAATTAAATACACAAAAAAAATTATAATAAGTAAGGTGAGATTATTAATTAGTGTTAACTTGAATAGGTTCTCGCTGTTTGTTTAGCCCCACAAATATATCCCACTTCGAATTTCATAAAAATACGCACTGTATACATTCAAGTACCCATAGGTAGGTAGATAGGTACGCGTGGCTGCCCGTGAAAACACGGACAAACTTAAACCTAAAGATGTCCGTTATGTTACCACAGGATCATCATACTCGTCAAACCCTTTAGAGCTTGCAATGAACGCGATCTCCGTTGCGGCAAGATCACTAAAGTTTGTTGAAGAAGTAAACTCCATGATGAAATTTCCTTCTAGCGGATAGAGCTAGACAGGTACAGAGAAAATGAAGAGCTGTCTCCTCCTCCTCCTCATCCAGACAGCTTCTACAGAAGTTGTTTGAAAATAGGCCGAGTCTTTTAGCATGCCGACCTATAAGAAAGTGTCCGGTCAGGACACCGATTGTGGTGTAAAAAAATTCCCCCTCCCATCCTAGAGGTTCAATATCGAAAAATTTTAAAATAGGTTTTTGAACGAACTCGTGGAAGTCAAAATAATAACCAATTCGATATCTTATCAAACCTAAAAGATATGCCGGAATTCGTATAAATGTTCGCAACTTCTTTACAACTCCTTTAAGGGTTAAATTTAAGAAATATCAAATTGATTTTCGGGCATTTATTTGGATTTTATAAGACCTAAGAGATATGACAAAATTCGTGAAAATATATGTACCGCCTTTTTTTTCGAACATTTTTTTTGTACCAAATCTGTTATTTTTTATATTTATTTAATTAATGTTCCTTTATTATATTTTTTTATATAAAGTTTATTATTTTTCTAGTAGATTTACATGTAGGTATATACTAACTTTAAACTTTTATGCACAAGCTATTATATTTCTCAGTTATCCCCAAGCATGTACAAAGGAACACTAAATTCCCCAATCCTTACACCCAGACTATATCTGCTCCGTACCCTTAGTACCTTGCTAAAACCGGAGATAATTCCTGCAAAATAAATTGAATACAGATTTTTCTCAAATGCTCTTTCTTCCAATTTAATTCCGTGTTTTTTGTATGAAATAATTTTCATGTAAAAAAATTCTCGGAAAATATGAGCACTCCGACATTTAATTAATTGCATTACAAATTAATATTTAAACTAACTTATTATTGCCTATTCTTTTCGTTTCCTTTCACTTAATTATTTCCTTTACCAGCGTGAGAAGCAGCAACGATTCTTCTAGATATACATCGAGATTTACAACCGCGTAATCATTTTAAAATAAGATAGAGACACAAATAAAATTTTACTTTAAACAAAAACAGAAGACAGCACCAAAGAGCATGCTTTGAGTTAATAAAAATTATAAATTAATAAATTTGGTACTGTTCATTGGTGTAGTGTTTCATTGAATACATTTTATATTTAGGGGCTGTTGCGGCTCGAAATTTTTCATCCATTTAAAATGAACAGGTGCATCAACAGGCACCTTGGTAGGTGGTAAGAAAGGGCACTTGCCACTATCTGAGTTTCACAAATCCAAAAGTATTCACAAATCATAAAATATCGTTAAAAATGAGAAAAACTATCACATAATTTTCTAATGTGACTCAACCACTTTATAATTCAAGTTTACTGTAATACCTATTATTGCTCAATTTGTTTGGTTTCCACAGGATGGTGAGTAAAATCTGGCTCGACGGACCAAAAAATGTTCGACTCTTGTTAAAAAATTAGATTTCATTAAATTTTCAGTATTTATTAATCGCACGCCTTAGTGGAATTATTATAAAATTATATCATTCCAAAGGTGAAGCTTTAGTAGGTCACACCTAAACACACCTGAACAATTTCATTTAGTTGCAAATAGTAGTTATATAGGTAGTGTAAGTACAATTAATTTTCATTACAATAAGTTGGTAGCTAGACGCTTGTAGTTTTAGTACAGATACGAACAATGTCCGAATAAAGTGGAAGAAATTGTTTGAATTTACTGCACCCACTTTGTACTTTATCTACTCTTAAAAGTAAACAATAATCTATTAGAAATAAATCTTCTCTACAGCATAAATATTCGTCACATGATTTCACCTTATAAGCCAAAGTTTTGCCCTTCCTTGCAAAATGTTGTATGAACGCCCTTGGATATGTTATCTCAATTGACACTTTGGTACTAATAAAATTTCTCTGAATTTCCTGTGGGCCTATTTATCCTATGAACATTCTTGGATTTGATTATTAGGACGACCAGGAAAATGATTTCTATTTGCGCTGTAATTCGACGCTGAATTTTCTTTGCTGTCCTAACGAAGTACTCATAGATGAACTTCTAAATATACAGATGGAAGCCTTCTCGTTCTCTAAATGACCGCCCCAGGTGATTTCATCCTTAATCTTAAGATTCTGTGTGATTCATCGTAACTCTTGTCATTCAGACGAATTTTCCTACGTGATTTAAAAATCAAGCAAACAACTTTATCGGTGTTATCGAAGTCTTCCATATACAATAGCAGAGAAAACACTACACACACTGTACCTCTTCTCGCATGATCTTCTCACTTCCCTCCAAACGTAGAAAATTCTACAAACTTCTCTAACACTGTCTCATGTTCTTGATACTTCCCGAACATTCCACACACACCACCGTGTATATGGGGAAAATCTCTCGTCTCAACACATGCAGCATATAAGCGACGCAGAGTGTTACACGGGATCAGTTTTACTACTGTAAAAGCGAGACGACGGTCAGTTCTACTTGAAAGTGTTTGTAGAGCGATTTTGATTGCTAGCAGCGATCGAGCAGTAAATTAAATCGGAAAGCGTTGCCAGTAGTGCGAAATAAAGCTTTGTTATGTCTATTACCTTTTTTGTGTTTTACTTGAAACCCCAGCAAACCACTACAACTATACATTCTGATCAAAAACAATGCACAATTGTTTAAAATTTACGTTAAACTTCCAGTACTGTTTCTGGAATTAGTTTTAGGCGTTTATGTATTAGAAGCCAGTATAAGGGACCAATTCTCATCACAACTGAACACACCCTATTGTAGTTTCATATTATTAAAAATATTGAGGAATTCTTGAAAACATACTTAGCCCCTTTTCTCTTACTTGCTTTTTAGGCCAGTAGATGAGAAACGCAATTTGAATTATGAAAAAATTTTAAAATTACTTTTTAGGCGTTTGTAAAACCAATTCGATATTTCATCAGTCCTAAGAGATATTAAAGAAATCGTGGCAAAAATTTAACCCCTTTTGATTCCATGCGGGTTTAATAAAAAAAGTGCTGCAATTGCATTTTAGGCGTTTGAATACCTGTAATAAAATAAGTTCAATTTTTGGGCTTAAGAGATATTGAGAAATTGGAAGCAATTTTAAATAATCATTTAAACCGAATATAATGCCAATATTTCATGATTCAATTGCATTTGGGTTGGGTTTTGTTACGTGATCTACCTCGTTTTTAAATTGGTAAGTGTGTGTTCAGTGCACGAGAGCATGGTACATCGAACTACGAGTATGTTACATATTTTTTTTTATCTAACACCCAATCTACGAGTATCTACGGAATATAAAGGTACACTATACGATATACATATGTCCTACAAAAAAGAGGATTAAAACAGAACGACTGCATTGGCTGTTGACTATTGACCAGAGATATAGGTACCTAGTGGAAAGGTTATTTCACTCGACTACAGATCGATTTGGCTTGGGGACATACTCGTATATCTGCACATATGCAGGACGAAGTAAAGGGTGTACAGGTATATGCAAGTACAATGCAAGTATATGTAGTCCGTTCCAATGCAAGCACAGATCTCATTTCCAATTAATCGCATCTATTAAATCATTCACAAATAAGATTAGAACTTACCGAATGAAAGTAATCCACTGTTCAGCATACTCAGCTTAATTGTGTTGGGTATGGAAACGAGACTGGTTGTAGCACTCAGGGTCTTCTTCTTTTTCGGTTTGTCCAGGTCTGCATATCTAGATGTGGATCTGAAATTTTTAGAAAAATAAAATCCAATTATTTTTCCGCAAAACAAAAATGGTAAGTTGTATAATGCAATTATTTCAACAAGGACTTTGTAGATACTGGATCTCAGGCTCTTTAATATAAGAGAAGGGGCGCACACTTTAATTTGCAGCGTACTACTTGGTGTATGACTAGAGAAAAATTCTAGAACGGCTCGAGTCATTTGGAGCACTGAGCAATTAGACAGGTTTGTAGGGTACACTAACCTTTGAAACCTTTTCTTACAACATTTCAAGGAACTCGACGGACGACAGCCCACCTGATGTTAAGTAGGGTTAAGTTCTGTTAGTTGGAAAGAAGTATTCAGTACAGCATAGACGAGTCCAGAGAGCCTTGCCCAATTTAAAATTTAATGTGACCACTAGACACATAGAGCTGCTACTTCATTAGTTTTCGGTCGGTTCTTCTCTACGGACTGGTGCAGTCTCCTTTTCTGGTTACAACCTAAATCATGTTTTGTGACAAATTCAGTGAATTTACCAGTTAACATTTTGCTTCCTTGTTTCGATAATGTTCAAATCAGACATATAGAGTTATGTAAATTGACATGTACATGTTAAGGATCAGACTATCTGATGAAATTCGAGCAGTGTTCTTAGAAAACTAACAGCTTTACGAGAACCAGGGTAGAAACAAACCTTTACAATATTCATATATCTACAGAAAGGTCTCTATCAATTGTAGGTAGGAAAGACGTACCATATTACAGATTGGTATGGGGTGGTGATGTCTTTATCCTCCTTCATTTAGACGTTGTAGATTGTAGATGGTGGATGACGGTCTAAAATCCCGATTCACTGCGGCCTCAGTGGGCCTATGTGATTGTCCTCCCTTATTATAACTCACTCAGGACGATTATATCAATAAATTGTAATATGCTCTTGAGTGAGTTAGACATGAGTTCCAATGGTGTTAGGAAGTAATCTCCAAGAAGTTTGAGTCTTCTGTGTGCGAGTCCTTTGCAATGGCATAGAACGTGCTCTGCAGTTTCCTCTTCCTCTTCACACAATCTGCAAATATCGTCTAAGACCAGTCCAATTGTATGCAGATGCTTTTCAAGCTTACAGTGTCCTGTAATTAGCGCGATCCGCTCCTTTTTTCGCTAACAGGTCCGCAGACTCATTGCCTACAATATCGCTGTGTCCAGGAACCCATACTAGTATAGTATAGTGTTTGAAACGTTAGTGTTCGTCCGTTGGGCTTCCCGTTTGAATATGTTTACTCATCGAACCTAAAACCATTTTGTAGATTTTATAAAACTTACTATGTTATACAGCTTCCCCTTATCGATATCACCAAGGTCATCGAGGAAATATGCGCCGACGTTCCGTATTCTCGTTCACGATAGGGCCGGACACTCGCATAGGTGGAAGATTGACTGTTCCACTTGTCGGTCACCGGTCACCGCAGCTACTACAAAGATCATTTGCCTCAGCACCCAATAGTCTAGCGTGTCTACCAATCAGACAGCGGCCTGTGAGCACTCCGATTAGTTTGCTAGCATCTTTCCTGCTCAAGACCAAGACCCGTGATCATATTCAAGACAAAGAGTTCTTGATATTGAGCATATGGTTATTTTTGATCATCTATGCCTGCCTACTGCATAGATAGACTGTTTTATGAATCTGATGGGAATAGCGACGTGCTGGTCTTCCACTAGTGAGCTTAGGCTGGAGCCTGCTCGAGCGAGCTCATCAGCTAGCTCATTCCCTGGATTCCATAGTGGCCTGGCACCCCTATATATATTAAAGAGTATACCCATCCCATTCTATTTGCAGAATGTGTCAACTTTCTATAGGTGTTCTTCTAATATAAAAATCTGTGTGCAGTCTGCAATTTTATTATTTTTCGGGACAAAGTTCGGAATCACCCAATATACCCAAAACAAATTTGAACTTAATATGATATCTCAATAGGTGTTTGAGCTACGAGTCTTAAAGCACGTGTACGTATCGCAAACGGCATAAGAGATATGGCGGAATTCGTGAAAATATTTTTAAGCCATGCTTACCACTTTAGGGGCTGAATTTCCTGAAATAAGGCGTGTATGAAAAGTTTTGAAACCAACCAAGTATCTCATTAGACCTAACAAATATGGTAGAATTCGTAAAGCTATATTTAAAACCTTTCAACTTTATTTTTGCACAGGTGGAACAAATAAAGATTTGGTGATGTACAACCCCTAAGGAGTTGAAAAGGGGTTGAATATGTTCCTACGAATTCTGTCAAATTTAAAAACCCATCGAATTGGTTTAAATTTCAAAGGCTTTTCAAATATCAATTTCATAATTTTTCTACGTTCAACCCAAAAGTACTTCAACTTCCTATTTTACCGGCGGGTTGAAATTATATGTTGCCGCACTTTTATCTGAAAAATTTATTTTTCATTTAAAAAATGTACTACCAAAATATTCATCCAGTTTGTTCTATTGAAATTTGATTTGTAATAATTTTTTACAGCCGGCAAGAAATTTCAGAGAGTCACTGTCTGATAAAATAATATTCCAAATTAAACTTTTTCTGCATTTTATAACCTATTTATTATGTGAACATTCATTTTGGAATCACTTGAAATCAAATTCGGTCAAGTACAATATATTTTTAAATTTCAATTTAATTTTGGAACGAGTATTGGTATAGAGACGTGATGTTGGACGTGTACACGCATACATACCTACATATAGTCTTATGTAATATTGTTTTAAATTTATCTTCAATGTTTATTTTTCGGAAGTGCAATGTAAGAAAATAAATACTACGGAATATTCGTTAAAAATTAGGAATATTAGTCAAAAAATTAAAATTAAATTAAATGCTTGTATCATGTTTGCGATTGTTTTGACACCGCTTAAAATATAATATATTCCAAAAGTATTTTTAATATATGATATTAGAGAAACGAAAAGAATTTATGTTTTGAAAAAAAAATTTCAAAGTTGGCTCGTGTGATTTCACAACAAAAATAATTTTCTTTTTATAATATGCGGTTTTGTTGAATTTTTTTCAGTTTTAAATTTAAAAAAAAAGCTCGGTTCGGATGAGAAAGCCTCTAGCGAAAACAACATTTTCTTAATGCTACGCAAATGTGTAGAATGTAATATGTTTACTTCTTATCCAGCAAAAGAAATTGAAGATCCAACTTTTCTAGGATTGAAGAACTTCGGTTCTACTCCTATTTTCTTTGTTACGAAATTCCCTTTGTTACGATCAGGCCCAGAGGACAAATTTATTGAACTTCTTGCCGCAATACCTTTTGTTGTAGTAGCGGTATGAAAAGAGAGCGGAAACAATAAAATATCTGAGAAGTCCCCTGGTCCAACAGATTCCATTGGTGTAATGTACACCCATGGTAGTCTTTGGAGGAGTGTACACTGTACATCCATGAGAGTAGCTCAACTACGATGGGTGTATTGTACACCCGTGAAGGATTCTCAACTACCATGGGTGGTGAATTGGATGAGCAATTTATATCCTTTGAAATATAACAAATAAGTTGTTAATTTTAAATAAAATATATTGTTATTAATTTCAAACACTCATAGCTCCGGCGCCAACATCCATGGGTGCTCTTACAACAACCATGGGTTGTCGCGTGTTATGAAACACCCATTTGTTCGGTCATGGCGCCTTATAGTAGACTGTTTGAAATGTTGTAGATAATTGAATTATACTAATGCCATGTATATATGTATAGGTATCGAATAAAAAACATTTTTATTGTCAATTGTATTCATGACCTGACCCTGACCATTTCCAAGACGACACTGGCTGGTGGCTGGCAGTGCAGTGTTCTAGGAGGTGTTGATAATTTTTAGTGCTATTGGCAGAGTGATACGCTCTGACAATACTTGTGAACGCTCTCAGATAAACAGAAAATCTTTAGCATTGGCGAAAATTTCACTATTTCGTATTCGTATTGCAAGCCTCAGCATTGCCTGAGCTGTAAGGGCAATTCGAGAATAATGGAACAGCTCTGCGAACTAGTCAAAATTTTTCAACCTTTGTTTAATCAATCGCATGGAACCACTTTGTCTCAAGTCGTATAACGCCTATTCTCTAATCAGAGAAACCTTGTGTTATTACCTCCGCTATTTCACAGGATTTGAAATCCAGCATTGTAAAATTCAGCTTTTTGTGGGAGTGCGAATAGCGTATGGGAGATGTTAACAGTCTGGAAGCAACTTGATTTTTTTTCGGATGCGATAGTATCCCTTATGCCGCAAACCAACAAAACATAGTGAAAGTCAAAATACTGTACAAATTGTTATACGCACCAGTACCGCTTACCCAGAATGTATTCATACAGCGCATACGGTCCATCCTTATGCGTTAACGAAATAAAGAAGATATAAATGAATCCAGATATTTTGCTCTGTCGTACGCCACTGCATCTCGTGAATCTACATATAAATTCTGGGGTTCAACTTTCTAGTATAAAATTTCGTTTTAAGCCCTCTGGACTCTATTTTCGCATACTCTCACCCCTACAACGGACATTCGTAGTCCACCCACAACGAAAATTTTATGATGATACCTGAACGGATTTTCGAGATATCTCAATATGTTTTAGAAAACAAGTTCATCGGACAGCTTACGGCGGACACAGACAATATTTTTCAATGCGTTTTTAGGTATTTCATGGTAGTAATGAAATATCGAATTGCACACCATTTACATGAACTAGGCCAATTATCCACCCTCTAAAAACCGGACAATTATCTCTCTCTGAAAACTATACGAATTCTAAAAAACAGATATTCTGAATTCCAGTTAGGTCTTAAAAGACTTGTTTGTTGCGTAATTAAAAAAACAGTATAATTTTTTAACAGATCCATCGCGTACGAAACACTCACCCTTGTTTCATCAACTAGAAGCAAATTTTATCAAAGGGTTACCTATATTAATCGCATTAAATCACTGACCCAAATTCATGATGGATTGCGAGAGTCGCCATTGCTTTATGGTTCAATGCACTTAATTGAATTGTTTATAGGTAGCAAATTAATTTTTCATAAGACCAAAGAATGGAATCGAAATTGGGATTATTCCATTAGAATTTTTCGTACATCGCAATAAAAAAAATTGTATAGTAGTTTGTAGGTACCTATATGCTTTCGCTTTAATATAAAGCTAAGGTAAATAAAAATCGACTCCGCACGTCAATGAGGTTTGAATCCAAAACAGTGTTAGTTACTTCCTGCTATAGAGGAGACTTCCGTTCTTCGTTCACCATGTAATCCTTGAAAACAAATTGATTAAAGCTGACCTAGCTAGCTAGCTTCAGATAATCCTAGCTTTACAATAACAAACAAACTACCCCCGATACTCAGGTAGAACCAAGGGATGGTAATGTCCCAAATTCGACCAAAGAAATATTACCGAAAAGTGCAGAACCGATTGAGATTTCGCACCTTAGAAGAAAAAGAATTGGTTCCTTAGATACTGTAATCCAAAGTACCCACTCCAGTAGCAATAACAACATATCTTAAAGAACATGATTTATTTGAAGTGCAGAAAAGAACCACATTAAATCAAAAAATGCAATTATCATCCGCCGCTGTGACAAGTTGCCACTTTGTCTTGATTCATTTTGAATCGTGCAGTGAAATATAGTGTAGTTTTTGTTCGTGTATCACCTGAATTCTGGAAAGTTTAGTAGTTCTCTAGTGCAGGCGTTATTTGAGTTATTACTTTTCTAGATAAAAGAAGGTAAATGTCAATGTCGGGATCATACTAGGCTTGTGTAGTTCGCGAACGAACTAGTTCAGAAGAGCGTTTTCATAACTGAAATGAACGAACTATAATCATAATCGCAGTCAGTCCCGCTCCTAGTTCGTTTTTCATTCAATAGAGACAATATACTATACTAGATCTAATGTCTTTTTTTTGCTCATAATGTTCTACTAGATCCACTGACCTTTTTTTTGCTCATCATCTTCTGCTAGATCTACTGTCTTCGAACTACGACTACTCATCACTGAACTCCCCTGAAGTAATGAACTATGAACTAAAAGAACGAACTAGTTCGCGAGAGATCGGGAAATGATCGTTCACTATGGTGAACTAAAATGCGCAAGCCTAGATCATACGCTGTTTCAACTCCACCGATGGATGGAAGAAAACGAATGACGGGACGGGCACAAATTTACCGACACCAGTCACCTATTCTGAATGAGGACCAGACACATTAGCTTTTTATTTTAGATGTTATTTGTAATATTGCGAAAAAAAACATTTAAAAAAGTATTCTCGCTTTTCTTAGTGTGTAATATTATCAAAAGCCATAAAATGTCCAGTATATACCAGATGACGCTGAATCAAAAAAAAAATTATTTTTTCTATCCCGGCATTCACAGATTTGTTTGTCTCGATACAGTATATTTTTCGCATAAGGCGTCTAGAAGAGTCTCATCGACATGCCTCCGAAATATCTACGAGATTCTTCTATGACCTACTGGTCATTCTTATTGTGGTTCAAACTAAAATTGAAACAACAACGCCATCTGGGTGTCGAAATTTCAAACTAAATTTGAATCAAGGGTTTGTGAGCTACGAATCTTCAAAATGCGTTTGCGTACGATGTATTTTTTGGGGTCTAGTCCTAAAACATGAAAAGAAAAAAAAAACGATCAAAATATTTTATTAATGAAAGAATAAACTACGGTCAGGTTGGGCGATTTGGCGAATGGCAATTTAGACATTGATAACTTCTTCAATTTTTTAGATATTCTTCTTAAACTTGAAGTTGTTTATGCAATATCCAGCAATGAAAACTAAAAACACTCATTTTGTGATTTTTTGCATGCATCTTGTTAATTCGTTTATAGCAATTGAAGCCCTTGGAACAACAAGGGGTCAACTCATTTTTCCAACAACAGAGAAAACTTGACTTTTACGGCCTTTTATTACATTAAAATTATTTTATCGATTATTTATGATTTCATTAAAATTATTAAGGATATTATTAAATCATAAGGAGTTAACTGCGTCAGCAGAATTTTATCCGAATGTAATAAGAAGTCAGAACGAACAAGCCCTCTCATGCTATTAAAAAAAAAGAGTTGACCCCTTGTTACTCCAAGGGCTTCATTGTATTATTTCTTCTCCTCTCTTAATAACAATTTGCAGCATCCGTTACAATGCTGAAACCACAGCTAACAACTCTCATGGAACAAACTTTTGCAGACTATGAATTCAGCCGAGTCGTCCTTCTTGTTTCATTACTCTTCAAACCCAGGATGAAAGTCATCCAGAAGGACTATACCTTCTTGTTCCGATGTCGAAGAAAATTGGATTTATCTTTAAAATTCAATTTTTTACAACTATGTTTTGTAGTTTTCTTGAGGATTTCTCATCAACAGCATTAGTGACTACTGTTCATGCACTATGTTTGGAGTTATCATGAGGAGTGCAGGAATCACTTAATGCTACAAGAATAACGCAGCGAACCAACCTTACTTACAGCAAATTAATACATCAAGTGCCTTTCGTCAAAATGCGCCATATCACCCTCATCAGATACAATCAATCAAAAGCAATTGGATTTGAATTGACGGAAATGGAACACATTTATGTTATTGCTTGAATTTAAAAAAAAAATTCTATGAACATAATAATTTAAAACCAAATTTAAATTCACGAATGAAAGTAGTTTGGTCATTCGCAAAATAAAATCTTTTCTATTTATTTCAATTCGTCATTAGTATTTACCGTTTCGTATAGCACGTGTTTGTCGCATGCCAAATGCAATGTATCAGTTTCTATTGCGTTCAAAATATCTAAAAAAAAACAGCGCCAAAATACCCTGAGTGCCGAATCATCCAACGATGGTCACTATAAATATGATCAATTTTTGATGCTTAGAAAGTTAAGGCCAGTACAATTTCATACTGGCACTGTTAAGTATAAAACAGAACACCAACCTCGACTTCCGACTGCGACCACGAAGTCCCACTGTGCCATTCTTGTGAAACAGAATGGCAACTGCGACTTTACCTACTGAGAATAAGAACCGGTTTTTAACGTTTAATTGGACGCGTGTCGCGATGACAGGTTAGAAATTAGAATGACTTCAGACTGATGTATGAACCAGGCAAACAAATTTAACGTTTCGTGAAGTTTCAATACTTAATATTGAAAAAAAATGGAACGTTTGTTATATTTGCTGCTGTAATTCCTGTAAAAAGCTGAGTAACTTAGCGCAAATTTAGACGACTGTTTTACATTTTCTGTAATTTAAGGGCGTTAAGAAGATCCACACTCCGAAAGTTGAGGAAGTGATCCGTATTCATTAATCGACGTTTTCGATGTTTACTAAGAATACACAGAATTTTGAATTATACACCTGCAAAGGCCAAATTGATCACTGATACCATAGAGATGTGAGGCTATGAGAGCAAAAGTGGCCTAACCCACCAACATACCTATTGGTGATAAATGCAATTTTTTTTCCATAATATTTTATACAAATGTTTCTCACTAATAAGATTTGCTGCCATCTGTCCGCAGTATATATTATAAAACAAATTTTATATTAAATTAATGATAACAGAATGCACTATACTAGAAATATCATTTTTTAATTTTTTATAGTTTTTTGGGTTAGGCCGGTGTTGCCCTCATAGCCTCATATAGCAGCGACTGTTTTGAAGCCGGACGATTCCACGCAAAAGACCGGCAAATAACACTCTGCTACTATTATCATTAGCATCTTACTCACATTTATATTATACTCCGATGTTGAACACGAAAAACACCATACATTTGAATACTAGGCTACTATTAAACGCTTCATACAAAAACGTTCGATCTGGCTTCAAAATGCTTCAAAGTGCTTCATACAAAAATGGCGTCTTGTCGTCTCCAGTATTTATATCTCTATGACCAGAGCCCTCTGAACTATAGCCGCGCAACTGAATTGAACATCTAAAACCAGAGTCATAACAAACATGACAGCTCCATACAAATCGCAACAATTTCGTATGGGGAATGCATGACTTGGATGATAAAAACCAAGTTTTCTATTAAAGTGCAAAATTTTGGCAAAGCAAAGTGAAATAGTTTATAAACATATTTAAGAATGAGAATTATACCCTGTACAGACTATGCGTTTTAAACGCATTTAAGTAGGTAAATTTAACATGTTAAAAAAGTAGTGTTCAGACTAGGCAACTCGTTTTATTTTGATACATGATAGCTTAATGTGATTTGTTTTGACAAGTACAGTAAGTTTTGACAGCTGTGTTTCATTAGCAAATTTATGCTTTCTAAATTGTTTGAAAGAAATTAGTTTGTATAGCAGTAATAAAAAGGGAATTTATTAGCTAATGCAGTTTTTGCACAAGCACAAAATTGAGTTTCTGCAGCATTAAATAGTTTCTTCCAAAGTTTACTTCGATTTCCGCGAGGGTCACAGTACATATTTTCGGTTAAACGCGTAGTAGCTACGTGTTTTCGAAAACGCGTCCGGGAAGTGTTTTCAACGCATTTAACTCGATTTAAACGCGTCAATCTCGTAGTCTGAACATAGTATTAGACTAGTTTTCTCATCTGGAATTGAGTTTTCATAGAAAATATTGGGATGAAAAAAATATCGCAGTTTTCAGCGGCCATTTAAAAAATGTGCAGTTAAATTGCTTATTTTTTTAAAAGATAATTTTTGTTATTTGAAACACATTGCATGTAGCTATGATTCGGAATATTTGTTATTCAGTATCGACTCTAGAAAGTTCGTGAATTCCAAAGTTTTGTATTAAAACAGCGGCCTTTGAGATTATAAAATATTGCTACGAGTTAGTTCCAAAAAACGTTCTCCAATGAACTGGTATATTTTCTCGTTTCGTTCCATGACGTCACACATCAGTTGAACACTGAGACATTTCTCACGACGAACTGTCATATGTGTGCGGCTTGAGTTGAAGTCGGCATTGCTCAGCTGCTTATTTGATACTTCATAAATCAAAAATAAAATTAAATTCTTGATCTGTTCTCTAAACGATAAATTATAAGATGGTAGACATAAGTGAAAAAACTAATAAATATTGATTGAATTTGGAATAAAATTAAATTCAATAGAAAAATTTGAATTTTTTTTCGCTTGCTAAGATTGACTGATATCTCAGCTGTCGTAAAAGTAGTCAAGACATGAACCGAAAAGGAATTGAGACACAGCGTTGCTTTTTCTGACGTCATAAATTGTTATAACTAGACGTAGACGAAGCAAAGTATTCGATTACGACCTAATAAGACTCTGTATTGTACGTATACAAATATTGTTCTCATTGCCAGGGTGCTGGTCTCGCATCACAAAGGCGGTTTAAACCCCACTCATCACTTGGTCCTACGCTTTTCCATATATTCAATTTCTAAAAATTCTATGGACCGCTTAGTTTAGTCCACGCAACGCTCACTATGCACCACCGTACGATCCCGTATCCCATCGAAATCTCTAACTAAACACTAAATGCATCTGGCAGCCTGAACGACTCGAGAAGAGGACTGTGGGTGGGGGAGGGTGAAAAGGGGAACATTCCGATTTTTATATGTCAAGAACCGTTAAAGAAACAGAGGGGAAACTTAAAATTCAAGTCAGTTTTTAATGGAGGTGGTACAGGTGTTGGAGGTGTTTTTCCTATCTTTGGAACAGTCTATGGTAGAAACTTGACACTTAGTGGGTATATAAAGATGTACTAGTACAGTAATTTAAAAATGGTACATATCCATTGACGTACGGCGGAGGGGGAGGCAAACAAATTTATTAGTGTAACTGTGGTGCATATATTTTCATAAATTTCGTCATATCGCTTAGCTCTTCTAAAATATTGAATTAGTTCATAGTTCATAGTTTTATTCTTATTATATTATAGATACATTGCTGATATAAAAATACATAGTCATAGTTGAGAGATTAGGCTGATCTAAAGCCTTTATAACTATGGTTAATTTTGGTTGGTGCACTTGGCAGTAAGATATTTGACTAAACTGATTATTTGTTAATTAAGGAAAATGAATGTAAAATATTGAATTAATTTTATTTCTACGAGTTTCTCAGATAACTGCCGAGAAAGCGTTTTTATGATTTTTTTTTTAGATTCAACCCCTAAGGGGGTGTAAGCGTGTTGCATACATTTTCATAAATTGAATATACCTTTGGACTGATAAGATGTCGAATTGGTTTTTCCTTTGTCAGGCTTTCTCAATAATCTATAAAGTAGATCTTTCGATAGCCAACGCAAATGAGATGAACATTGAGTCCCCAGCCAAGGAAATTGGATTGCGGATCAATGAGCAAAATAAGAAACCTTAAACCCAAACGAGAAAGATGGCATCTTCAAAACATGACAGTGTCTATCATCTACAGCTTGAAGAATGTATACGCTTTCATTTACTTACAGCTAAGTAAGGATGACGAAGGACGAAATTCGACAGCATCAGTCCTCGTACAACTGATTCCAAAAGCACTCATCAACAAGGAACCACCACCAAATTTAAAATAGAATAGTTTCATTGAACAGAGACTTAAGTGTTCGAAAAAATGTAAATAAACACCTCAATACTGAAAATGCGAAATGTTAGGAATTACACTTGTATTTGGTCATAAGTACCAGAAAGCCTTACTACCCAAAGTCTGTAATGTACACGCGAGCGCTTTTGGCGCAGCAATGTTGAAGCGATTTGTGGCGCTATGATATGAACTAAGTCATACCATAGTAACCGTCCCAACCAAATCTTCAACAACATTACCGCCCCAACTAGTCGAATTAGCCATCAGTGTGGAGTCATCCCTTATTCCGCCCTGAAACAATTGAAGGGAGTATGTCTCCATCAACAATCGTCCCAAGTTGGTCAGGACGAGCCCACACCGCGAAGACGACTGTCGTCCGGTGACCAAGCCACAGTTGGGTGACTTGAGTCCCATGGTTTCCCGAAAGGTAGCGTGCATCTAGCTCTAGCACGTGCGTAGCTCGTCGGAAGG
The DNA here is from genome assembly GCA_951812415.1 of Beris morrisii. NCBI lineage: Eukaryota > Metazoa > Arthropoda > Insecta > Diptera > Stratiomyidae > Beris > Beris morrisii. The sequence continues at coordinate 140,892,352 of OX638311.1, forward strand.
GGCGTGAGTGGCTACCTGTAACCATGGACTACGTAATTATGCACGGTTTGGGCTGCAAATCCGACTTGAGAGGTTCGGATTCTATCAACAGCGGGCTGGTAAGTAAGGAAGAAGGAAGGAAGGAATGCAGACTATGATAAGGAAATGGAAAAGAAAAGAAAGGAAATGAAGGTGGAAAAGCACATGAGTCGAGACTTTCGGCGGGAAGGCCGATGCACATCTCGATTATATACTTCAGAGGTGGAGCAAACTCAATAGAGTTTGGGACTTAGCTAGTATGAAGCCGACAAAGCGCGGTGGCAAATCTAGTAAAAGCCCACTTGGAGGCCAATTTCCCACAGACGAACTGATTTTGAGGTACATCAGGCGTCATAAAAATATATTGCTTGGATATTGATATGTGCGCCAAGTAATGTGGGTCATGAACCGACAGCACAAAAATGAGGGTGCCATGTACTGTACCTGGTGCCGGATAAAATGGCAGTCCTATACGTTGGGTGCCATATAATGTACTCGCGCCGGCTAATGACGCCTTAAAGGGTAAAGGCAAACATGTTGGGGAGCCATGCAATGTACATGTCGTCTCCTGACGCCTTTACAAGCTCGATGGACTCAATGTACTGTGGTGCTTTAAGGTGGACTTGGTGTTGGTCTTCATAAATCCCATTATGAGGTTATGATATCTTCGGGAGCCACCTAACGTGGGCCCTGAACAACAACCAAAAAAAAAAACTAACCGCTTAATTAGGTGCGTGCCAAACATTAAAGCACGAAACAAAAGAACTACAGACAGCGGGGTGTCCTATAAGTAAAACGATGCGTCATCCGTTGCTGGTCCTTCACTCGACTTCGGAGGTTTTTAATTTCTCGGCTTGAAGGGTCAAAAGGAAACATAATGTGGCTGAATCCGCTAAAATTAGGAAACGCGCGTACCTAACCTGAAAACAGAAGGAGGCAACTTTTCAGCTATTGCGGCTTAATTGATCCAGCCGTTGTCTTCGATAAGCGCCGCTGTCCGCCTACGGGGTTCTTAAGATGCCTAAAACTTCTCCAAAAGCCATAAGGGTACACGAAGGCCGAATTCAACGCATACTGGTTCAGGATTTGGCAAAAGCAGAAACAAAGGAAATCCATCGAAGCCTTTCATAACCTAAAATGTACTATGCTAAATCAGCACACAGGACGACAAACTAAAAGGGATCCATTTAGAAGGCACATGAGGGCAACCGGGGACTGCGTTGGCATCCATGCGGTTGCGCGTCACTAGCGGTACTTCAGGCTTGGATAACGGAACCTGCCGATGGCATGATGCCTAACGGGGGAACCTCCGTTACGCATACCGGTATTACGCACCTTTGTGCCACCGATAGCTTAGCACTTAACCTTACAAACGAGTAGAAGAAAAAAAAAGGAAATTCACGACTACAAGTTAATTGGAGCTGAAATAGACGCGAACTACACACGGAAAACTATTTCTCTGTTCGGAATGCGCACAGCATTAACGGATCGTGGCGAAAATTCTCTTTAATTTGAATTGGTTTCAGAATTTTCCCACATTTCACTTGGTTTATCCGCGGACCGTTTTACGATCGATCATGAGCGATCCGATCTAACCCCAAAACTCACTAGGAGGATACGCGGGAGCTTCTGTCGGCGCGTTTTAGGTTAATGACCGTATTAGCGAGGGCGGAGCACTCACGGACGAACATCCCCAATCGAACTAAACAAGAAAAAAACTTCTTCACTTGTAAAAAAAAAAAGGCAACACAAAAACAAGGAAACACAAAAGAAAAGAACAATGGATTAGACCATTTTGGGCCAACTTTGCGCACTAGCCCCCCGTAAGTCGCAATATAAAAAGGGATTGTCCGACCAAATTAGATAAAAAAAAATAATATAAAAGAAATAAAAAAGGATATAATTCCTTACATGGTTTTTCCTTTATTCTTCTTTTTGTTTTTAAGTCCTTTCAGCTTGGTCTTCAGATCCCACGGTGGCGAGGGTGCCTGAAAGTTAGGGCCCTGACGAGGCTCCACCGGATCTCCTTCACTCCCCTTTTTTTTTTGTTCGGTTGTCGGCGTCCGCGCAGCACACCAAAAAAAATTCAATACCCGAAATAAAAACTTTCTTTCTTTTCCACTTTACTTTTTAATTTTTCCTTCAACCTGCGCGGTTGGTGGTTTTCTTCCTACTGACCACGTTCTGTCAGTCCCTACTGCGCACAAGCATTTTTTTCCAGCCAGGCTGTGCAGCTTGATGTCTGGTGTGCGTTGTTGCCTCGCATGTACGCGTACTTGGCTGATTTTAATAGCTTCTCCTGGGTATTCTATGGTCCCAGACCAAAGTGTGACGTTTGGAGTTGTGCTTGTTGTGCCCAGCGAATTCTCTAGCGAGAGCTTGCTAGGAATTTTATTCGATGATCTGGACTGGGGTTTTTTCCAATTTGTCCTCTGACACATTGTTCTACAGGCCGTTCGTTACAGCCATCAGGTTGCTGACCTAGGTCCTACCGATGGTCAGGAAGCTGAAAAAAATGAACGGCTTCTTCTGCTGCGACTTCAAGCGTGGGTGACGTACGGATTGATATTGTCCAACGTGTGGCTCGACCCGCGACCCTGACTAAAGTCTCGTCCTTCAATTCAGCCGGGCATACAGTGTTGTAATTGCTATATCGTGTTTCTGGATAAGTTAATCCGTAGTTGAATTGGTTGAAAGCTTTAGCGTCTGATGTATCCTTCATGTATGCTGCATTGAATAGGTTGACAATTTTTGATATACCGCTTTTTCATTGACTTAGCCGTCACTATTTAGGAAGGTTGGTGTTGATTGATGATTTATATTTGGTGCATGACGTAGGTCTGGAGTGTAAGCGCCGGGATTATTCGCAAGTATTGCCGGTGATGCGTGATGTGTTGGACGATATAGGTTGATTCGTTATTATTCTTAACGTCTAACAATATTTTTTTACAAAAAAAAAGAAAATTCATATAATATATTCAAAACTATCATTTCCAGGAAATGATTCCAGACTATTGGACATAATGATTCTTATAACTTATAGATTAAAATTTATATTGGTATACCAAAAGTTCTTTTCGTTCAAATAGATTTAAATGTATGTAAGTTATTTAATCCTTATTAAAGTTATTTAATTCTATAAATTTAGTTATTTCTTAATACTAACTAATTCTATTCGCAATGGAAATAATTTACCAATAATTTATTGATTCTAATAAAAGTTTAATTTTAATTCGTTGCTTCAAAAACCAAGGAATCTCAAAAGTATTTCAAAAGAAATTTAAACAACACAAACAAAAACAATTTTATAGGTTAGTGTTAGGACGAAACGGAATAGGATAATAAGGAGACTGTTGGCTCTTGCTTATTGTCAAGTATGCTATTAAGTTAGGATTTTCTTTTTTTTTTTTTTTCGATTTTACATATAGTGAATTTCGCTGTACTAATTTTGTCTAATTGCTATTCAGAAATTTTTCGTAAATTCGCGGCGATAAAATTTGCTGGTAAGCTCGCAGAAATAGCTTATCCTCTTTTAGTTATTATTCCTGGTCATTGTTGTTAACGTCTCAATGACAGATGTTAAATTATATTGACAATAAATAAACAATTTGATGACTTTGTTTGTTTATTGTCTAAATCTTAACAATTCTTCGCGAGTTGAGGCCCGTACGAATTTGTTGCAGGATGCCCATTTATCTCGGGTCCTGCAGCAAATTTGACGGTGGCTAAAAGTCTTTAGCGTGTACTTGTGATATTCAAAAAAATAAACTATCTACCATTTCGTGTCGGGATGCTCGAAGTGCGTGGCATTTCGAACAAGCAATATCCCGTCACGGCCTTATGATGGTAAAACCGACTTAGGAAGAACATTCATACTGTTCCAATGCGTGCTTTCCCCTGAAGGAGGTCCAGATATTAAATAAAGTGAACCTTCGGTTTGGTGCTTTATCGGTTTTTATGTTTACGAGAACATATTTTCATTGTTTATTTCTTTTAGAATACCGGCGCGAAATAGTGCACGGGCGAGATGCTTATTTAATGAATTGTTGATTCGAATACCAAACGAGGGTGGTTGCGCTTGCCTTACTATGATTCTACTGATCACATTTGCGCACCAACTACGACAGATATGTCACGCGTTTCTAGAGGACTAGAGTTCTGGGTATTTTATGGTCGGATGTAGTCATATTGGTGATGTTAATGTTTTACTTATTCCGTGTATTAGGATCTTAAATCCTTCGCGTGAAAGTTTCCAATAAATTTCCCTTGTCGGTTTTCGATAGCGTACATCGAATTTCCGATTTTGCGTATTACCCGGCATTTAACGAATTTCGGTGCTAATTTCGCGTTGAATCCTTTTGCAGCATCGCTTTGAGTGAAATTACGTCGAAAGATTTCTTGCCCCGGGGCAAAATTTGTCTCGCGGGACCTTAAATTGTATCGCGACGCGTATTTTCGATGCGTTTCCTGTAATTTAGACTTGACCTGTTCTCGAATGCTATGCATGCTATCTGGCATAGTAAGACAAGTTGTGTTCTCAGCTTGTAGACTTTGCAAACGTTCCAGTAATGGATATGCAGTTCCGTGAAGTATCATATTTTCTCCAAAATTCAGAAAATATGGTGAAAATCCGGTTGCTTCATGCGATGCTGTGCGAAGAGCGCATGCGATTTCACTAATAAACACATCCCATTCGTTGTGTTTATCGTCCAAGTATGATCTAATGGCTGCCAATATCGAACGATTCACTCGCTCAGACGCATTCGCTTGTGGAGAATATACTGCCGTAGTGGTATGTATTATTCCATATGTCGACATAAGCGATGCGAATTCCCGAGACGTAAATTGTACGCCATTATCCGATAGGAGATGTTCCGGTACTCCATACACATGGAATACTTCGGTCTTCAAATAATTAGTTATTGGACGAGTCGTAGCATTTCGGATGGGTTTTAGGAGTACATATTTCGTGAATTGGTCTAATACAATCAATAGGGACGTGTTTCCGGCTTTCGAACGGGGATAAGGGCCCATGAGGTCAATGTACATTCTTTGCCAAGCTCTACTTGGTGTTAATTGAGCCTTCATTGGTGGTCTCAATACAAAATTTGGAGCTTTTGATTGCTTGCAAATATCACATTTTCCAATATAATCTTTTACTTGTTTAGGCATACCTGGCCAATAATATTTGACGCGTAAGCGATCTAGGGTTTTTGCAATTCCTCCGTGAGATGATACTGGTGGATTGTGTGAGGCCATAATTAAATTATTGGTCAATTCTTCGGGAACCCACAATCTCCACGGAGAAGTTGCGACAACATCCGAAACAGACGTTGTTCGGATTAATTTGTATACATATCCGTCCACACATTTGATGTCAGCCAAAATATTTGAGTTACTTTTTACAGTTTCAATTAGATCTTTGTATTTTTCAGACGTAAACCAGGGAGAAGTAAGGTCTACTTCGGGGACTACTGACGGAACTATCTCGTTAATGCCGGCATTAACAGCAGTATCTTGGCCCAGCGATATGGAAGACTCAACTGGCACCAACCGTGGTTTGGCTTTGTCATCCGAAAAAGCTCGTGATAATGCATCTGGCACAACATTTTGGGTACCTTTTCGATGTTCAATCGTGAAGTCGAAGGCCTGCAATTTGAGTGACCAGCGCGCCAGACGTCCACTAAGGTCTTTTTGTTGCATAAGCCACTTAAGGCTAGCATGGTCGGTGACTATCTTGAACGGCAGACCCTCCACGTATGCTCGAAACTTCTTTACACAGATGATTGCTGCCAAACACTCCAGCTCAGTGATGCTATAATTTTTTTGTGCCTCATTAAGCTTTTGGGAAATATACGCTATGGGTTGTTCGTCATTATTATCATTTAGTTGATACAAAACTCCTCCTATTCCCGTGGTACAAGCATCACATTGAATAACAAAAGGCTTAGTGAAATCCGGATTTCGTAAAGCGGGAGAGGACATCAATGCGTTTTTGAGTTTAATGAAGGCGTCTTGAGCTTCGTCTGTCCATCGGAATCCTTGAGTGGGATTTTTCAAACAATCTGTTATGGGAGCTGCGACTGCAGCATAATTTGGTATGAAACGACGGTACCAACCGGACATGCCTAAGAATCGCCGAATTTGTTTGAGTGTGGTTGGAGTCGGAAAGTCTGCAATCGCTGACACTTTATCGTCATCGACTCTTAAAGTTCCGTCTCCGACTACATATCCAAGGTATTTCACCTGAGTCATGCAGAAGTGACTTTTGGACAAATTTATAGTTAATCTAGCTCTCGCAATACAGTTGGCTACTTCTTGCAATAATTCTATGTGGGATTCAAAGTTTGGTGAAATAATTAGTAAGTCATCCAGATATACAAAGACTTGCTCACGCATTGTACCTGGCAATGGAGACATTACCTTGTCCATCAGCCTGCACATCCTCTGTGGGGCGTTACATAATCCAAAAGGCATTACGGCAAACTGATATAAAGGTCTTCCTGGCACTGTAAATGCAGTTTTTTCTCTGGAAGTTATTTCCAGGGGTATTTGCCAAAAGGCATCCTTAAGATCGACGGAAGAAATGAACCGAGTGTCCTGCAGCCTACTAAGTAAACCATCAATGTGCGGTAGGGGGTATGCGTCTTTTACAGTGACGTTATTCAATTTCCGGGAATCTAAACATAGCCGGACTTTACCAGGTTTGCGCACTAAGACGACTGGTGAGCTCCAAGCGCTCCGACTCTTCTCAATTACGCCCAGGGAAAGCATTCTATCCAATTCGTCATACATAAGTTTTTGCACCATTGGCGAAACAGGATAATGTCTTTGCTTTATGGGCTCGGTGCTTCTTACCTCAATGATATGCTGTTCCAAATGAGTTTTTCCCAGACCATAATCCGAACAGGAAGGAAATTTACTTATAATATGATCAAGACTTTGCTGTTCTTGGTCAGACAACTGGTGTTTATTTGGAGTTACTTCTTTAGTTAGTGAGTCTAAAACCATGGCTTTTGGGCAGGATGGAGTTAGATTAAACAATCTCCAGAAATCTATTCCAAGATATAATTCTTGTTCTAGATCCGGGACAACATGAATGTGGAGTGTTTTGGTAACACCATTGAATTCAATGCGTGATGGAAAATGCCCGAGAATAGAGTGGGTAGCGCCACCAGCAGTTCTAACGTCAGATTTTGTAGGTAAGTACTTAATTTTCAGGCGGTTAAGAAGACTTAAGGCCCCTGCGCCAAGACAACTAACACTTGCTCCGCTATCTAGAAGTCCGACGATAGGATGACCACCTATTGAGACTTGAGCGTATAAACGAGCATCTCCTTTCTTTGTCTGAATAGAGGAAATATTTATACCCCGTAGAAGTATTTGTCGCTGTATTTGGTTTTTACGTCGTCTTATAGATCGATTGATTTTCGAGGTTGAACCAGTTTCACTATTTGAGTGTTGGGTTTTAAATATTCGTTCCCGAACTACGGAATAATTAGCCTTTCGTTGCGCTAAATTTTGCTGATAAAGAGGTGTTGACGGAGTTATAAGGGTGTTATTAGCCGTTACTACCGCGTCATTTACATGAACAAAATTGGGGATTGGGATTGATTGAAATTGGGTATTGTTGGCCATGTGATAAGTAGAATGAGGGACAAAATTGGGGTTAGATAATATTGTGGTTTCGGAATTTATAGCGGGCTTGATGATTGTGGAACGTTTGGGGTCGGTTTCCTGAATGGATTCACCATTGTTGCTAATTTTACGTCCTTCTCTACTTTCGGACCGGACCAGGGAATCTTCTGCCGGCCCCTTGCTAAGTTTTTTTCTTTGCAGCGTGGACAGTTTAAGGTCGTTTTATTTTTTTCTCCACATTTGTAGCAGAAAAGATTTCTCGTAAAAGAAGGACAGTCTCGGAAGCCGTGACCCTTGACTTCGCAGTTCCAACACTCCCAACGAGACACATCTAAAGCTTCCACTTCAGGAGTGATGGGGTCAATTTCGGGCTCCACATCGGGAGGAGGCTGCTCAATCTCAGCTAAGGGATAATTCTTTTCGCGGGTATATGGGGTAGGACGCTGTTCAGGGTCTGGTCTTTCGCGTAAATATATTTCTGCGTTACGACATTCTTCTCGGAAGCGATCTAGTGTAGACAAATTCATGGCATACACCAACTGAGCTACTCTAGGATTGATGTTGGGCATCATCAGACGGACCAACTCATCGTCCCGTAACAGGGTAGTCCTTTGTGAATTTAGCGCCACAATCGCCGACACGTAGTCCTCGACAGTTTCTCGTCGTTCTTGTCGGCGTCGTTCCATTGCCCTAGTAATTTCCGCGTCGGAACTCCATATTTTGAAACGTTTGGTCAATGCTAATTTAAGCTCTTCCCAGCGAGGGTCGGGGTTGGCTCGCAAATACTGCCAGAACCAAGTGTCTGCCGCCCCGCTCACACACCGGTGAAATTGACTGACCCAATAATCTTCCGGTGCTGGACTTTGTCTCTTGACCCTATCCAATCGGAACAAAAACTCATCTACGGGCATGTTCTTAGCGTTACCGTCGAATTTGATAGTCCATCTTTTTAGAGGGCTATTGGAGCGTGAATGATAGGGGCTACCCATAGCAGGTGGGGGCCTAAACATATTTGCATCAGAATAACAATTTGGTGCCGGGGGTGGTGGATAGTTCGGAACTCGTGGACGGAAATCGTGCATGGTTGGCTGTATGGTATTCCGCCCATCTATTTGGAATTGCAATTGTTGCAATGCATTTTGCAATTCTTTAATTTGGCTCTCATAAGCCTTATTTTGATTCTGTGATATATGCCATTCGGTTGGTGGTTGCCTGGGGCGGCCTCTAGGTAGTGAGGTGTTTCCCAACATCACATTTGCCGAGTGGTCCCATTGCAAGTCCACTGGAGGAGGATTTGTGAAGTTCAGGTTTGGACGAGGGCGTACCCTTGTTTCTACCGGCGATAACAACCCAACTCCTGAGGTATTCAGACTTGGCGGGGGTCTAGACCCAGAAAGATCCCATTGAGAGTGCCTGTCTACTGGAGGTACCTGGCCTAATGGAACAACTATTGGGGACCCAGCACGCGATGAGTTGACTGATGCGGCATGACTGTGCGCAGATTGTCGCTCGAAATGCAACGTTTCGTTGGCTACATCCTTGGACGATTTGTCGACCGAACGACTTAATTGGGCCGAAGCTTCGTCTCGTCGCATTTGTCTGGTCGAAATGCCCGCTTTGGGAATGGCCCCACCAGATTTCGCGGGAGTTCTTGAGGTCATTCTCACCTGAAGTGTCCTGCTTTATACTAAGTCGTTCTACCAATGCAAAAAAAACGATTCAATAAAATAGGCATTAGGGTATACCTGACAGCTTCCGTGATTCTCCGGCGAGCAATAGCGTGCGTGTAGACTGCAATCCGGTAAATGCTATTCTCTCTCTTTTTAGAGGCAGCTGATCGATTAGCTAGGGTCTAGAAGTGATCATTTGTAGGACGTCCTACTTGTTTTTCTATTTTCTCTTGATTTAGTCAATCATCTGGAAAGAAATTGTTTACTACGCTGAAAAAAAATAAAAACCATCTTCATCCGGTCTTTGACGAGAATGTATTTGGTCCTTGGGTTCATTAGTTTACCGAATACCATCACCACTACCTTCCACTCCAATACCCTTAACCGTATCAGTCATACTCTTCTCACTCATGAAACACATAAATGAAAACACCACGAGTTTATAACAAAACATAATGATTTTAATACACAACTTAATAACATTTCGAAAGGCTTTTCTAAAGCTTGACTAAAACTAGGCAAAAAAAAATATAATAAACTTAATCATGGTACTTCAGGTACAAAAATAGGTGTTTTTGTTCTTATTTTTTTTTTTTTTTCTTCTTTTGTCATCCTGGTAGACTAGACGTTCCTTCGGCGTATGAGACTTCGGCCAGAGTAACTTGAGCTCGGTATCGGTCTGGACCGACGCAGGCGTGGGCGCGGCCCCTTGGTCCATGGTTCTGGTACCGAGTACGGTACAAAAGGTACGGGTATCAGTTCAGCCATGTATTCGGAGGGTTCCGTAACCAATCCGGATAGATGGGTTTGGGTACCGATTGACCTCCCTACTGAAATTGCTTTTTCTGTTCCAGGGGGTAACGGGAGAGACTCTGGTATCTTTTTGCCTTCTACTGGATAAGGTCCGAGCTCCAGGGTGTCAAAAAGACTCTGCAGTTCGTACTGCGTCGGTGCACAACATAGCGTGTTTGGCCGTGGGGAAGTCGACGAATGTGCCTGCGCTGTCTGATTCACGTCACAATCCGTTTGCGTTGGAGTGGTGACGGCTGACCATTTGACATCGCCCGCTACATTGATTGCTGTGGCCGGTGGTGACTCGAGTGATTGGAACAACGGGTTGTCCACGACTTGCTTGGATTGTGTTCGCATTATGCGAAGTTTAAGCGTCATCCACAACATCTCTATCGATAGGTTGGGCGAGCCTTTTCGCAGGGCGGCTACCAAGGACAGGATGAGCTGTCTACGGCTTAATGTAAATGATTCACAGGTGGCCAGGCTTAACATTTGTTGGGTTACGGGGCGTCGTGACCAAAAGTCCCTTTGCGTTTTAATCAACATTTTATGTTCTTCTTTCTTAGGGTTAATTGGTGACCCGTACCAGCGACAAGTGTCGTTTAATGACATCCTACCGTCGCGTTTGGTGGCCTCGTTTGATTTTCGTATCTGCATCTGCACATCACGCACATCCAGAGCATTACCTATTAGTACCCCAAACTGGATAAAGAGTCGGGCTGGCGTGTTTGTCCAATCGTATATGACAAATGTGCATTTGGGGTATTCTAAAAATGACCGTAATGAACCGCCCATCATCATTTCCGGACATTGTCTTACGTCAAACAAATACACTTCGCCGTTCACGACGCCGATAGTCAGCGACTGGAGCTCCGGGTCCCGATCGGATCCCATACTTTGGCTATCTAGCGATAGATAATTTCCGTGAGTATTAAATTCCCGAATCAGGTGCTCTATGACATACTGGCATGTGTCCATGGAGGCGATATATTGGGCTCCGCGTCTGAACACCTCAGACATGCTCAAGTTCACTGTTGGCCTCACAGTGGGCTCCGTGATTTTCGCTGGAGTCAATTTAGATGTTGAATATGTTTGTGCCAACGGACGAACTGGGGCAGGTACTGGGTCGGTGTCCGGCGATATCGTACCACCCTTTGTTTGGTGTAACGGGCAATATTCGCCCTGGCGCGCTGCACAATTCTGATCGCTTATCCAAGCCGAGTGTGACGTAGGGATGTTGGCGGTCATTTCTTGTTGAACGGCATTCAACCTAGAGGGTTCTTGTATGTCTGACTCTAACAGTTTAGGCTCCAACACTCCCTGTCGCTTAACACTGTGAGACTGGGCAACTACCAACGCCAAGTGTTCCTCTTCGGCTTCTAGCCGTTTTACCGGGAAATTTTCCACCCGTTGGAGACATGGCTTGAAGGGTTGACCTAGACTACAAGCTCTACAATCTTCTACGTGAGTCATTACTGATGACCAGTCCGCCCGGAGTCTCTGTTCGTCTTGGAGTCCGGAGCTTAATCTTTCACGTAATTGGCTTACGGGGTGCATTTCGCTCAGGAAAGCCATACATGCCCGCATGGCGAGACTTCGCCACATCTCGTGTCTTACCAAATTTGTACTCATTTTTAAATTCGTTCCGTAAGCGAATGGACCGCCAGCGGACATCATCTTGACCTATTCTGGCCCTGCTGAGGATGTGTCCCAATTTGCCTGATTGCACCACGAACCGCGTATAGCTGCTCTTGTTACGAGGGCTGTCTATGTCTATAAGAGAAAAGAAAAAAAAAAAAAAACCACCGACACAACCCCCTTATATTAGTATTATCTCCAACACCGAACGAATTAACGGAAAGGTTAATAAAGACATATTACCTGTCATCAATATCACACCATCACAAAAAAACACACATTCTTAAGCTTTTTCGGCTCTAATCATCTTGCCGGGTCTAAGTTTTTATAAGCTTATTTGGATAATTCTCAGGTATTCCCCATGCAACGTACATCCTTACAGCCAGAATAGTTAAACAATCCATTAGATGACAGACAAAAACAAAAAAAAATTATACTAAATCTTAAACAGGACGGTAGACTTGTAAAAAAAAATTTTTGGTTTTCGGCACGCAACCCTTAGGGGATCGCCTTTGCGGATGGCTTGGATAATCAGCACGTAATTAGCTATTAATTCGGCAAGCTAATAATAGTATATAGTAGAGAAATATTTAAAAGAAGATAAACGCAATCATTTATTTCCCTAATTGAAACAATGACTCTTGTCATTATTTCTCTGAGCGATTTTACAAATCGAACAGATGGCCATTACTTGATAGTATGCTTACTAGTTCCGCAAGGTCCGACGATATCAACCTTCAGCTATGCGTGTCTTATCCACTTCATAGCTGAAGTGACAAGTCAAGTCGAACCGACTCAGCAACCAGTTTACTCAGTGACTGCAAGCTCCCGATCGAAAGGTGGGTGTACGAAGGAGGTTTGTGTCGATCACAACTACGGTATTGCCTGGATACGCTTAATGAAGATTGATCGACTCAGCATTCAAAGGAGCCAAGGGTTGAACTTGCACACAAGTGCTCAAGTTCGCCAAGACAAGTGTCTCAACCCTGATTACTTAGCCCATCTCACTTCCAGCGCCAGACTCGAAATCATGATCGCCCCCAGCTGAAATGATCCCGCATCTGGGGCAACGGTAAAGACCGCTGGTCGCAGCCATGCTAATCAAATCTCGTTCTTCAACTGTCCCGAGTGACTTTAGAGGGTGAGCCATGAGAGTTCTTGAACCAGAGGAACCCCTTTCATAGCATGCCTCACCATATGCATCCCGGTTTGACAACTCACTCTTGTGCCTGGAAAGGATTACAAAATTTAGGGTATCTACAAATTTGCCTCAGTAAACCGAAAAGGATGATATAGGGACTATTTTCCAAAAATTGTCTAAGGACTTTATAAATGCATGAAAACACTAGAATACTGTGATTATATCAGATAGATATAATAAACACTTAAGTCGGGCTAAAGCAAATTCTGTACATCTGAACTCCGTGAAGGAATGATGTACTGATGGATAATTCCATCAGCCAGAAGTTGCCTGCCCGTTGGGCGCCATGTAATGTACACGCGAGCGCTTTTGGCGCAGCAATGTTGAAGCGATTTGTGGCGCTATGATATGAACTAAGTCATACCATAGTAACCGTCCCAACCAAATCTTCAACAACATTACCGCCCCAACTAGTCGAATTAGCCATCAGTGTGGAGTCATCCCTTATTCCGCCCTGAAACAATTGAAGGGAGTATGTCTCCATCAACAATCGTCCCAAGTTGGTCAGGACGAGCCCACACCGCGAAGACGACTGTCGTCCGGTGACCAAGCCACAGTTGGGTGACTTGAGTCCCATGGTTTCCCGAAAGGTAGCGTGCATCTAGCTCTAGCACGTGCGTAGCTCGTCGGAAGGGGCGTGAGTGGCTACCTGTAACCATGGACTACGTAATTATGCACGGTTTGGGCTGCAAATCCGACTTGAGAGGTTCGGATTCTATCAACAGCGGGCTGGTAAGTAAGGAAGAAGGAAGGAAGGAATGCAGACTATGATAAGGAAATGGAAAAGAAAAGAAAGGAAATGAAGGTGGAAAAGCACATGAGTCGAGACTTTCGGCGGGAAGGCCGATGCACATCTCGATTATATACTTCAGAGGTGGAGCAAACTCAATAGAGTTTGGGACTTAGCTAGTATGAAGCCGACAAAGCGCGGTGGCAAATCTAGTAAAAGCCCACTTGGAGGCCAATTTCCCACAGACGAACTGATTTTGAGGTACATCAGGCGTCATAAAAATATATTGCTTGGATATTGATATGTGCGCCAAGTAATGTGGGTCATGAACCGACAGCACAAAAATGAGGGTGCCATGTACTGTACCTGGTGCCGGATAAAATGGCAGTCCTATACGTTGGGTGCCATATAATGTACTCGCGCCGGCTAATGACGCCTTAAAGGGTAAAGGCAAACATGTTGGGGAGCCATGCAATGTACATGTCGTCTCCTGACGCCTTTACAAGCTCGATGGACTCAATGTACTGTGGTGCTTTAAGGTGGACTTGGTGTTGGTCTTCATAAATCCCATTATGAGGTTATGATATCTTCGGGAGCCACCTAACGTGGGCCCTGAACAACAACCAAAAAAAAAAACTAACCGCTTAATTAGGTGCGTGCCAAACATTAAAGCACGAAACAAAAGAACTACAGACAGCGGGGTGTCCTATAAGTAAAACGATGCGTCATCCGTTGCTGGTCCTTCACTCGACTTCGGAGGTTTTTAATTTCTCGGCTTGAAGGGTCAAAAGGAAACATAATGTGGCTGAATCCGCTAAAATTAGGAAACGCGCGTACCTAACCTGAAAACAGAAGGAGGCAACTTTTCAGCTATTGCGGCTTAATTGATCCAGCCGTTGTCTTCGATAAGCGCCGCTGTCCGCCTACGGGGTTCTTAAGATGCCTAAAACTTCTCCAAAAGCCATAAGGGTACACGAAGGCCGAATTCAACGCATACTGGTTCAGGATTTGGCAAAAGCAGAAACAAAGGAAATCCATCGAAGCCTTTCATAACCTAAAATGTACTATGCTAAATCAGCACACAGGACGACAAACTAAAAGGGATCCATTTAGAAGGCACATGAGGGCAACCGGGGACTGCGTTGGCATCCATGCGGTTGCGCGTCACTAGCGGTACTTCAGGCTTGGATAACGGAACCTGCCGATGGCATGATGCCTAACGGGGGAACCTCCGTTACGCATACCGGTATTACGCACCTTTGTGCCACCGATAGCTTAGCACTTAACCTTACAAACGAGTAGAAGAAAAAAAAAGGAAATTCACGACTACAAGTTAATTGGAGCTGAAATAGACGCGAACTACACACGGAAAACTATTTCTCTGTTCGGAATGCGCACAGCATTAACGGATCGTGGCGAAAATTCTCTTTAATTTGAATTGGTTTCAGAATTTTCCCACATTTCACTTGGTTTATCCGCGGACCGTTTTACGATCGATCATGAGCGATCCGATCTAACCCCAAAACTCACTAGGAGGATACGCGGGAGCTTCTGTCGGCGCGTTTTAGGTTAATGACCGTATTAGCGAGGGCGGAGCACTCACGGACGAACATCCCCAATCGAACTAAACAAGAAAAAAACTTCTTCACTTGTAAAAAAAAAAAGGCAACACAAAAACAAGGAAACACAAAAGAAAAGAACAATGGATTAGACCATTTTGGGCCAACTTTGCGCACTAGCCCCCCGTAAGTCGCAATATAAAAAGGGATTGTCCGACCAAATTAGATAAAAAAAAATAATATAAAAGAAATAAAAAAGGATATAATTCCTTACATGGTTTTTCCTTTATTCTTCTTTTTGTTTTTAAGTCCTTTCAGCTTGGTCTTCAGATCCCACGGTGGCGAGGGTGCCTGAAAGTTAGGGCCCTGACGAGGCTCCACCGGATCTCCTTCACTCCCCTTTTTTTTTTGTTCGGTTGTCGGCGTCCGCGCAGCACACCAAAAAAAATTCAATACCCGAAATAAAAACTTTCTTTCTTTTCCACTTTACTTTTTAATTTTTCCTTCAACCTGCGCGGTTGGTGGTTTTCTTCCTACTGACCACGTTCTGTCAGTCCCTACTGCGCACAAGCATTTTTTTCCAGCCAGGCTGTGCAGCTTGATGTCTGGTGTGCGTTGTTGCCTCGCATGTACGCGTACTTGGCTGATTTTAATAGCTTCTCCTGGGTATTCTATGGTCCCAGACCAAAGTGTGACGTTTGGAGTTGTGCTTGTTGTGCCCAGCGAATTCTCTAGCGAGAGCTTGCTAGGAATTTTATTCGATGATCTGGACTGGGGTTTTTTCCAATTTGTCCTCTGACACATTGTTCTACAGGCCGTTCGTTACAAGTCCCATATTTGTCAAATTTTTAACTTGGCTCCATTTGAAATCCAACGGACGATATTTCTTCACCTCTGCATAGAAAAGTTAATCAAAATCGGTTAAGCGGTATTCTCTCTTTTTGGAACAAACATCCCAACAGACCGGAAAACGTCTCCAATTTTATTTATAAGAAGATTGTTTAAATTTAAATATTATCTCCATACAAATAAACTGAAACAATAAGGAAATGCGCGAGCTTTTCTCTTTTCGCTTTCTTGAATAATGAATAAATTTCTGAAATTTCATTCCTTGGAATATAAAACTTCGCACGTAATTTGTATGTAATACTTACAATGTCTCATGTGTATGCATACATACGAGTTTAAACAATTGAAAGAAAAACTCCTAATCATCATTTTCTTTCAATATAAATATTATACTTTAATGAGATGAAGCACTAAACGCATTTACAGCCTGGCAAAGTAGCTCTTGATTGAACCGAATGGCCATAATGCTTCTAATTTAATTTGCATCCTCGTAAAAGTGAATCCGGGAAAAGGACGCGAATGGAATAGTTTAACAATAAAAAGTCACTTTACAGCTCTACAGTCTCGACTTCTTTCGCAGTCGAAACGGAACGAATCCCAATGATGTACAAGTTGTATGTGCCGTATTATCATTAATAAAATATGTGTGCTCCTTGAAGACGTGCAACTGAGTAAGCGACTTTATTAAAAATTCCTTCGCAGTTTCTTGTATTTCTACAAATGAGTTTTGGCCATACAGTCGTCTGCTAGTCTCGTTTCCGAAAAGAACTTAGAAAATAAGGACAAGTACTTGGGCAATCATTAAGAGGAACTTACCTAGATCTGTGTCTCCGCTGGCTGTTGGATAGACTGGACCTGGATTGTGCTGTAGTGCCGCCACCGCCTGCTCCTCCTCCTCCACTAGTTGTTACTCGGGAAGACATCGTTCCTTCTTTTCAAGCAAATATCACTTAGCGAAAAAAAACCTGCCAAACTTAAGTTTTTGACTAGAAATAGGAACACGATTTAAATATTCTGTGAAAAAGTGCACTCTGCCTGTTAGCAAACGATTTTTCTTTTTTCCGTAGCTCCCGCGAGCAAATACACACTAAAAATTCTTCGTAGATTTCACTACACTTTAAGTGGTTTTTAGATTTAATTAACGTTATACCTTACATCTACTATAGAAATTTCAAAAGAAATACACGTTTACTATACAAGGAACATGGTTTTCTACTTTCACAGTCCCGAATACTTTTGTTCTGCCAACTACGGTTTTAATTAAATTTTGCGAACACTTATTCAGTACTGGTGTACGCCACCCAATCTGCCGGATCCAGGATCCGATTAAACATCTACTGTGCAATAGTTTAGGAGTGTGAGCATTGGATACTATGGCCGAGTTGTGTAGCTTTTAGGAGAGCATTAATCTGCCACATTTGTTGGCTGAGGAAAGAATTGCTGCAAATCGTGCAAAGCCTAGCAAAACAAACAGAAAATCTATTTTCGTTCTTTCCGTGGTCTGTCTGAACTTATAATGGTGGCTTCTATAGCAGTACGAGAGTGTAGGCATAAAGAAAGTATAAGTGTCATATTTAAGATGGAACGAATGATACAAGTGGAAATCCAGGAGTACGTGTAGATAATAGTCGGCTAAAGAAATTAGAACACACTACTAATATTTCAGTATTAGCCGTAGTATACAGAGGGTGCTTTGTTATAAAGTTAAGGAGCTGAATCTGAGAATGACACACGTACTAAACTATACCCGTTTTCGTACCGTTTTTAAGCATTTTTTCGGATTCTATTTAGGTATATGAATAACTTTCGAATCGTTACCGGTTTTCATATAATTTTCTTGTTGGATAGAAAATACGGGATAGTCGATATAGAGCTGTTATTAAAACATTCTAGAGGAACAATTTGGTTCTCGGTCATTTACCTAAAAAAACGAGATCGTTCACCAACCTTGATTCGCCTTGATTCGTCTGGATACTATTAAATCGTATGTTATGTCCTTCAATTTGAAGGTAAGTTTATCGCGCTAGCTAAACTACTTTAGAAGTATCCACATTTAACTAACATCATTCGCTTCCCTCCTTCATAGTCATCATGCACAGGGACTCTATTCCTTCACTTTGGATTGCTGGCAGTTAATAAAAGATTTCCAAACTTAAAGCAATCACCATGTGCAGCCAACGGTTGATTTAGATTCATGAGGGTAGTAATTCTCATTAATCTATTGTTGATTTTTGAACTTTATCCGCAAACATTGCGGATACTGATAAGTCCATTTGCCCGACTGCCATTGGATTAACTAGATACGTACTTCATTTGCGGATATAACCATGTTTGGGAACCTTTTGGAACAAAACTCTGCCGAACATGTCATCTGCATATCAGGAGCGTACCATAAGACAAACTAAGTGCATGTAAGAGATAAGAACTGGATTCATTCTGATCCTATAAAACCACGACTAACTGAGCCACAGTTTTTTCCCATCAAATTTGCATACCTACTTTCGGGTTCTGGATGGAATGGTTCAATAGTGTTGAAAAGTAAGCAAAAGTGAGTGTAGGGGAAAAGTATACTGTACAAACTATAGGTTGCAGCTAAATTCATCATCAATGGCGCGACAGCCCAAAACGAGCCCTGACAGTGGACTTTTTTCCGGTGATGCGTTGTCGGCGCCTCGCCCAACCACCGACTTGGAGGACCAGTCCTACTTATTTATTACACCGCGGTAGGAAAAGGGTGGGAGTTTTCAGCTAACTATGACATGTTGGAGTTCTCCCAGCTATGCTGCGAGTCCAACTATGTCATACTTGTTGCCTACTTCCTGAGACGCACAGGTGTTACTGGCCATTCAGGTTAACTCCATGTTCCCTGCTCCTTTCTCAACCGGGCTTGCGACCGGCTATGGCGGAGTATGATACTCTAGCTGAAAAATACTGATCTTCGTATTGTTGTTGGGGATAACACAAAAGAATAAACCGCTAAAAAAAACTCAACCGAAAATTTGGAGGCTCAAAATAGTGCCCTTTGTATAAAAGTTTATGGTGGATTGATTTTTTTCAAAAACTTATTATTTTCTTATCATGTTTTGAAGTTATTACAACGTCAACTGAAAAAATGTCTTAATTTTTCTTACACCAGATCCGATAAAAGGAGTTTCTCATGATAGGGGAGACATTTTTTAGGTAACTCGTGGTTTTGTGCCTAAGAACTGCAGGGCGGGTGATTAGTTAGTTTTGTCGTAAATAGTTATGCAGAGTTCATGAATTTTTATTCCACCCAGCCAAGAACGCCCATAGTAGAGGGCAAGAGGAGGGATAGGCTCCTACCTGTATTCTATCAAACCGAAAAAATAATAATTAAACTTTTCAAATGCACGAAGTTTTGCAAAAATCGAAAATGTATATGATATTTTAACAACTCCTCTTTTTGCGTTCAAATACTGTTCCACTACCAAAGAGTTTAACCGGTTACTGCTATTTGTGGTTCCTACTATTTCCGAGCCTTAAAGTTCACTCAAGAAAACAAAAAAACGCAGGCAACCCATTTTTAAAGACATTCTACAGGAAAGACTATCTTCAGTTCACTCTTTCTTCTCGTTCTAATGCCCTTCATTTATGTCAATAAAACTGTTTTAAGGATTTTTGTATGCGATCCTCTACAAGGTAAATCAAAATTTGGCTAATTAGTACAACGAAAACCTCCAAATTTAAATTTATTTATACTCTAGATGAAATCTGAGAGTATTATAAGTTTCATCCAGCCCAAAAGTTTGTAGAACGGAGCCTCGGATGAAGAAAAGTTTTATAGTAAAAATGTTTTATAGTTTATAGTTATAGTTTTTTTGGCCAAAAACTCCAAATCCGCTTGCTGTCCTTACGTCCATCCGTCCGACCGTACGCACGATAGCTCAAGAACGCCTTGACCTAGGTTGTGAAAATTTTAAATCTGGATGTTTGGTCGAATTTGTAAGGCTAAGTTCGTTAAGGGTTAAAATCATCCTACTCTTTCGGGTAGTTGCCATACAAAAAGTCCTCGAAACACGTGTTCAAGAATATTGGCCAATGATTTCGAAACGCCATAAACTACGACTTTGAAATTTTCTATTCATTGGTTTTCCAGTAGTTTCAGTCAAAGGTATGAATATGAAAAAGTTCCCATGAGCCCTTCGAGTAGCTGCCATCCAAAAATCCTGTTAAAATATCCTGACTCAATTTACGGAACTTAATATGTTTATGTTTATTTATATATATAGTAAGTACTACAAGATTGTATAGCTTATATAAAAGTACAAAAGTAAAGTAATAAGTAATATGACTTGAGAAATAGTTTAGCCACGAAAATGATATTTTGACAAATTAGTTTTGAAGAAAAATTAAGTTCGAGTTCATTAGTCAGTAAAATTCCTTTACTCCTTCGGATAGCTCCCATACAAAAAGTCATTAAAACCCGTGTTCAAGAATATTGGCCGACAACTGCACGACGGTTTAAGCTATGACTTTGAAATTTTGAATAATTTGATTTTTCAATAGTTGAAGCTAAAGCTATGATCCTGAAGAAAACCCCATTAGTCCTTCGTGTAGCTGCCCTACAAATATCCTGTAAAATTCTCCTCACACAATTTACGGAACTCACTATAAATCAAGAAAACGTTCAGCCACGAATTCGGAATTTTTTACAAATTAGTTCTGAGTGAAAACAAAGTTCAAGTTTACTAGTGAGCGAAATCCTTTTAGTCCTTTGGGTAGCTCCTATACAGAAGGTCCTTAAGACACGTGTTCAAGATTATTTTCCGATAGCGTTTGATAGTCCAAGCTAGGAATATGATATTTTGTAGAAGATTGTACAACATTAATTTTCAAACGGTCCCAGGTAAAATGATAAATTTGCTAAAAGTGAGTCCTTCCTGCAGATCCAAGTGAAAGTCCTTGAAAAAAAGAAATTTTACTGTTGGAGACTTACCTAGTCCCAGATATGAAATTGAACGCTGAAGGTTTTGTCTTTTACTTTTGAGTATCAACTCTTCACTCTTTCGCCCTAGAAAAACATTCTTCGGTATTTCAACCTGAAGTTTATGCGATCCTTAAGGCAGTAGAATGGATTATAGAGGGAAGATGGAAAGGCAGGATGATCTGCATTTGCAGCGACAGTCAGGCCGCTCTACAATCCCTAGATAATCCAATCGTCTTTTCAAAGATGGTACGTGAGTGTAAAGAACGGTTGAATTCTGTTGGCAGATTCAATTACTTAAAGCTCATATGGGCTCCAGGCCACCAGGTCACCAGGGTGTAAATGGCAATGAAATAGCTGATGCATTAGCAAAGGCTGGATCGGAGTCAGCTATGGTCGGACCAGAACCAGTTTTCGGTGTGCCGGTTACCTCTGTTAGGGCTGCCATTGCTGAGTGGGTGGCTTCTTCCGGGAATGCGGCAGACCAGAAACCTTGTTGAGGGACCAAGTGGACGAACCGCTGCTTTTCTTCTCAAATTGAGCAGAAAGGAATGTGGTAGTATGGTTGGTGTCCTCACAGGGCATAACTCGTGTGGCCTAGACCCGGTCAGATTGAGAATCATTAAGGACCACATATACACTGCTTGCGACGAGAGCGACGACACAACGGAACATTTCCTTCTTGAGTGTCCAGCTTACTTTTTTGCGAGAATGCACGTATACGGCGTTGACGTTATGAGGATGGAAGAACTCCGTTCTCGCTCCCTACCTGAGCTCTTGAAATTCGTGAGGAGGACGAAAAAGTTCGGGTAGAGACTGGGGGATTCGAGTATAATGAGCCATGTTGGCATGAATGTTCAAGATGCGCTGCTTTGCGACATGTCTTCCCCCACACCAAACAACAACAATCAACCAAACGTGAGTTCTTAAAAAAGTACAAACTGCGTGCTCCTTATTCTACTACCCCAACTACAATATAAATCGCAGTTCAGTATTTCATCTATAGTATCATACGATTGCCTTGCAGCCAATCGTGACTTCAGTATGTTTTATTTTAATTATATAATTTGTTCGTTAACCTTTAAATTGCTGACTACGGGTTCTCTGTCAATTTTAATAAAATATGAGTAACAACGTGTTTTAAGGACTTTTGTATTGCGGTTAGTTGCCCTCACTAGCGAATTCGAAGAACAATTTCCTTTTCTTGTGTTTAATAATTGAAAGCTTGATTTAAAATGTGTTTCGTCACAGAACAGTTTAGCCTGCATTAAACTGTACGCCACTATGTGAAATATTTGACTATTTTTGCTGACAAATGCAGTCAGATAAAGTAATCGTCAAACTTTTTTTTGCCACATTTTATTTGCTCTTTACAAAATCTATTTTGCCGGAAAAAATTGACTCAACTTTTCATCGTAGCTTTACTCCTTCCTAAAAAATGTTGTATGGGCGCCCATGCTCCCAGGACTCGTTATCTAGAAGCCACATATAACAAGAAATAGAAATTGAAAAAAAAAGATTTACTTTTTACTTTATTATTTTCTAATCATACAATCAATATTGTGATCGATTTTTAAAAAAAAAAATTTGCTACTCTGAAATATTTTTTACGTTTCATGACTAGTAGACACGAAAAAAGCAAAAAAAATTTCAGTCCGTCTGTCCGCCGTACGCAAACCGTTCGCTTGTAGCTCGCAAACGGTTTGAGATATTGAATTGCAATTTTTTTTATGAATAGACTGGAAGTGACCAAATTCTGAGGGGTGGGGTGTGAGGGGGGAGGAGAGGGGTGCGTTTTAGACGGAAAATTTTGGTTTCTAGATCTCAGCAACCGCTTATGCTAGGAGGCTGAAACTTGGAATGTATGTAGAGCTTTGATAGTGGACCCATTTGCATAAAAATTGGCAATATGGGTGAAGGGGTGTGGGAGTGGGGGGAAAAATAATGCGTCCGAAACGCAAAAAAGGCGAGATCGAAACATTCTAAAATCCATATATCCTAAACGGTTAATGTCACAAAATTGAAACTAAATGAATATCTGTAGGTATTCTAGGAGAATAGATCAGAAACAATTTTTTGAGTTAGGCAGTGGCGTACGGGGGTGGGTGGTGAAAAAATTTAGATTACGATATCTCACGAACCAAATACACTAGACAAATAAAATTCGGTTTGTGTATAAACGTTTACAAATCGAGTCTGCTAAAAGTAAAATTTTTTAAGAGGGCAGTAGAGCATGAAAGTGGAGGGGATACGAATTTTTCTAAAAAATCACGTCTCATATCTCAAGAACAGTGTAAGATAGATGCTTAAAATTTTTACCAGAAGTAGGCATAATAGGCCCCCAGCAGAAAAAAAAATTTGGGTGGTGAGTATGTAGAGGGTGAGGGTGGGGGAGGGTGAAAAGGAAAAGGTTCCGATTTTTATATCTCGATAACCTAAAAAGATATAAAGCTGAAACTTAATATTTAGATAGAGCTATAGTAGTAGTATGTTGGAAAAATATAATCTTTTATAGGGGTAGTATGGTAAGGGGGGGGGGGGTGTTTTTTCTATCTAAAGAACGGCTAATGCTAGAAAGTTGAAACTCGGTATGTATATGTAAATCAACTAGAAAGGTAATTTAGATTAAAAAAAATTTCAAATATCCATTGGCATTCGGAAGGGGGCAAACAAAATTATCAGTGAAAATGGAATGCATATATTTTCACGGTTTTCATCATATCTATTCGGTCTTTCCAAATATTGTATTCATTTTTATTCTACGGATTCTTCATATAAATACCTAGAAAGTGTTTTCAGGATTTTTTTAAATTCTACCCCTAAGTGGGCGGAAAGGGGGTTGTATACTTTTTTACGAATTCTGCCATATCCCCCGGGTCTGATCAGATATCGAATATCTTTTCACTTTTAAGGGCTTGCGTAATAATCGCCTAAAACTCGTTTTCAAGTTTTTTCCTTTTTCAACCCCTAAGAGGGTATAAAAGGGTTGAACAAGTTCTCACGAATTCCGTCATGTGTTTTAGAAGTGATAAGAAATTGAATTGGTTTTTACATTCTCGTGTTGTCTTCATATTTATCTATTAACTGCTTTCAGGATTTTTGGATATTCAACCCCCTAATGGGTGTAAGGAGTTTGCATATCTGATGATATATCGAATTCATTTTTACTTCATAAGGTTTCCTATATAAGCGCCAAAAAGTCAATTTCAGTATTTTTAGATATTCAATCCTAAGGGGTGTAAGGGGGTTGTATGCTTTTCAAAGCTGGACCTAAAAACCAATTTCATGATTTTTCGAATTTCAAAAACAAGGGGGTGTGAAGGGTTTGCTTACGTTTTCACAAATTTTTCAAAATCCCCCGTATCTCATGAGATATCAAGTTGCTTCTTATGAAATCGTCTAAAAACCTGTTTCACAATTTTTTGGAAATTCAAACCCCAAGTGGAAGTAATGGGTTTGCATACGTTTTAGCAATTCGTCATATCTCTTAATTCTGATAAGGCAGCAAATTCGTTTTTACTTCTATGGGCTTTTAGTGCACATAATATACCGAAATTCGAATAGTCTGCACGGGCTTTTTCAATGTTTAATCGGCTAAAAGTCTCTATTTTAAATATTTTTATTTTAAGAACCAAATTAACTTTCCAAGAAACGTCATAATCTCGAAACAACTGATGTTATACTCCGACTTTGACCGCTCCCGAACTTTGGCCCGAAAAATGATAAAGTTTCGCCTAGACCATTGGCAGATTTTTAATTCATTTTTGTCAAAAAAGCATTCAGTACCGTATAAGTATCGCAATATTTCATCTACATTTATAATATTGACTATCAGCAAAGATTTGGTACTGACTTTCGAAGTTGAGATCATTTTGAATAACAGAATTCAGTCAGTACTCAAAATATTCCGCTAGCGCTCTGCATGTTTGGAAGGGGAAAAGAGTTGAGTTCGAATGCCGCTGGAGTACCGATGTGGGTGATTTTCACAAAAGGTAAAGTTAGCTTCTAGGATAGCTTTGCAATGAAAAATGCATAGAAATTCAGTATTTCATCTAGAGTATTACATTGTATACCGAAGATTATTTCGAGCCACTGTACTCCAAAGACGTCTGACTAGTGAATCTATTCGTTAGTGAAAAGCTAATAGCTGCCGTTCTGTCCATCGCATCGCAGATTCTTTTGAGAAAACGTTCCCGACTTATTTATAGATCAGGCAGTTTCAAAGTGCGGAAAAATAAGCAGGCTAGCCAGAACGAGTAAGAGTAAGAGCGCGTTTGCTTGTTCATCGCATCGAGGTAAAACTGTTTTCGCGTCGTCAAGACACTGAAATTCCAACGGAAAGCATATCTTCCCGTTCGCAATACATTTGCAGGCATTGACGTAATCGCCAACTTCCGCTACAGTGTAAAAAGTAGCCAGGCGGATAGAAAACAACGAAACGGAAAAACTGTCCCGAGTTCAAAATGTGAATGGGTTGAGCCAGCGTTTTGAGCGTCAAGAACAAGGACACGCGAATCGGTGCCAAAATTGAGATGAAGACGACGATGATCCACCTGGCTTCCTCGAAACGATGCCATCTGTGAGTGACGAGACGATAGCGATCCGATAAATTGGAAAAAAAAAATATCGCCCGGACGTTCATTGTTAATCGCCGCAGTAAGCCGCCACAGGGTCATTCGGCTCGTACTGTCCATTTCGAAGTCGAATTATTGAGGACACGCAATTAAATTCCAATAACACAACAAGCTCGAACGAAGGATACTCGGCCAGGAAACAACATCGTAGCGTGCCGTATAGTGGGCGGTCGCAGGAGAACCTCGGAGTTCCCTAATAACAGCCCTTCATGTCCAATTCGGCTGGACATTATCAATCGGCTGTGTCGTCATTATAATTTCCATATGGGTGAATTGGCCGCAATTCAATCGTATCCTTAACCCTTCGGCCACCCTTAGTGCGATGCAGAAATCGGGAACGGTAAAAGCGGGGCTCGGGGGTGCCACACAACAAGTTAATATTGTATCTAAGTTTTTTTTGTCTTCTCATCACGAAATAATATTATTTACAAGCTGCAAGCTTTCTCGGGATTTTCTTGGCTCTGGGTGAGAAGACTCGACGGCCGTCTTGGCACTTGACGAGCATCTTTTCTTGTATGTGGCGGATATAATTAATGGTCACTCGTGTCACTTAAAACAATTCTACCGGCCGCTTGACGGGGTAAAACCGCGTCATAACCGCTCGTTTCAAGGATTTCGCGACGCTTGACGCTCGCTGAAATTCAAGTTTAAGGCAATTTTCCAAGTTACGCAAAACAAAACACAAAAAAAAAAATTTTGTCAAAACACGCCCAAAACCCATAGGTTGAATCTTTCCGATGACTTTTTTTCCTAGTTGGTGGTGTTTTCATTGATACGGCACAGATTTGCGCAAATAGTGAAGCTAATAGGAAGAATTTCCCATTTTCTTTCGGTTTTTCTTTTACACAACTACAAACAAGACCGAAATTCAAGACTATTTTTTAATTTCGTGGCAACCCGCTTTACGGCACGCGACTATTTCTCGAGAATTTCCACATAATAGAAATAAAGGAAAAGTGTGTTAAGTGGCCAAAGATGAGGTCGCCTCGTCTTCGATGCCACACCACTCCTTGCAGGTCCTTTCACAATTTTTTTTCTAATGAGGAGAAAATTTCACGTTTCTTCGGCACACAACGCTCCACACTTTCTTTACGCACGATAGACGTACACTTTCGCGACCAAATAATTACGATCTTGGGAAAGTCCTTTTTTTATTTTCCCGCTATCGAAAATCGAAATTTTCTTCGAATCTGTTTTTTTTTCTGCGAGCTTACTTGAAATACTACAACAAAAAAAATTATAAGAAAATTATGAGAAACCGATTTTCGAGACTGACGAGTTTTTCCTCGACACGTTTGTAATGTAAAAGCGCTTTCGGTCGACTGAAAGTTATAGCGGAGGAAAAGCCATCAATCGTAACGTTGTTGGCCCGAAATACTTTCCCCAGGCGGAAAAGTGTTTTTCTCTCGTGGTAGAGACTGGCGCGCAAGAGTTTTGGGAAAGTGCACAGACGCTCCACGCCAAGAGCGTGTTTTCCACACACAACGTAGACATCGACACGACTTTTCTATAGACGTCCGTTTGCTTCTAGATCCTAGTTCCCAGTCCGAGCTGGCTGAAAGCGCGACACTCAAATTCTAGCGCGTTGTTTATATTGTGATTATTTCCGGCGGCGCCATTTCTGATCCTTGTAAAGTATTAGTTAGGGCTCTCCAGCTCCACCAAGAGTGGCGAAATTTCTTTGGTCCGACGCATTTTCTCGTTGAGAAAGTCGACAAGAAACAAACCCCCGCGAAATCATCCACCAAGGATGTTTATTTTCTTTTTCTTTTTTTTCGCAGGAAGCAACAAGTCCTTTTCCTATTGCTGTATGGAGACTATAAGCCTCTTCCTTGGCTCTTATACAAAACGTGGCCATTTGTTTCGTGTGTTCCTTGCTCCCATCGCAAGAAAAGGGAAGCGTAGGTATATTTCATGTCTCCTCTCAAGGATAAATTGTTCTATACCTTAACCGAGTCCTTATTGAGGAGGCGCCTTAAAGCTTTTACGTACGACGACGAGATGGACTAGTTTCTGTCCTTAATTTCGTATAAGTTTTCCTCCGAAGAATGTTGTCTACGGTACAAGTTTTGTTTTGTGTAGGTCAACGCAAAAATAAGTAATACGTTGGGATTGGTTTGCGGAAATCTAGGCCTTGCTCGTGGCAAGTGTTTTTATGGACTCTACATGCTTTTCAGCGAACGAAAATGATTCATTTTTATGGTATTTCCAATGATAATGATAATGGCCTGGGAATGAATGATGTGCCAGCGGCTACATACTCAACGGAAATCCGTACAGTAGCATTTTGATTGATGTTGCTGATCACAAGAGCACTTTCAGGCAGAAAGCACCTTGCATAGAAGCCATTAATTAGACATTTTCAGCTGTATTTATAGCACATCGCAAAAAAACGCGGGGAAAAATGTCGAAGGAAACATTGTTGTAGAAGACACTGTGGAATATGTACTTACGTTAAAAGAACACGACATCCCAGGTAAGCCTATAATTATTTTTGGATATGTAGTAAAACGATAGCGATTAAATGGTATGCACCTAAATAAATCTCGCTTCTTTTAAACTAGCTACTTGCAGTAATACCAAACAGCCTAGAGCCAATCTTTTATCAAACTGTTGTATGGAAATTAGAGATGGGTAACTCAGATCTGAGCCGGCTCAATTAACCGGCTCAAGCAGAAGATCCAACTAAGCCAGATCTTCTTCACGGATCTTTACGGTTCGCGGATCTTTACGGTTTGAAGAAGCAGATCTTTACAAATCGCGGATCTTTGAGGTGATGATGATGGAGGATAGAAGCAGTGGCGGTCATATTGCTTTTCCAAGGGAGGGGCCACTAAAGTTCAGTAGCTACTGTATAGAAAATAGGTTCGGTAGCTACCCGCTAATGCAGCGAGAATGAAAATTGTCCAAATGCTATGGTCGTTGCGGATGGTACTGCTTGAAAAGATCAACTTTTCCTTTCCGCATCTAAATCGCCAAATTTCGGCAACCGAATTTCAGAATATTAAAGCGCATCAATATAGCTCTAAGGGATTTCTTTAACATCGTTCAATTTATCGGCTGATTGTATGATATCAAAAAATATGAACTTGTATTGTATGATTGTAAGTCTTTAAGCAATGGAAAATTGAATAGCATGGGTAGTAACTAGAAATTAAAATTATTTGATTCCAAAGCTTGGTGAACATAATTTTAGATTTCAGTAGAATTCGATGTTGATCTCGATTTCGACAAAATTTAAAGCCCAAACAGACTTCAAGACCTCTCAAGTGTATGAGAAATCTAGTAGATTTTGAGAGTTTTGTTAAAATTTCGAGATTTCGTTTGAAATCTTTGGATGTAAATGAGCTGTTTTTGGGACCACTAGAAAAGTATTGTATTTAATTTTTATTAGTTCTACTATCATACATATTTGATGAAACTCAATATTGGGCATTAAAATCCGAACCCTATATCTCATAATCTAAAGACTTCAGGCCCGACGAAGAAGTGATCACCCCAGTTATTAAGTTATCCTACAATACTTAAAATTTACGAAAGAAATATTTTACGTCAATGTTATTTATTAGGTATACAGGGTGTAACTAGTACTGAGGTTCAAACGAAAATGAGAGATAGAGGAACTTGTCCTGAGTAGAAAATCGTTCTATACATACTCCCGTTTTTGCACCATTAAGGAGATACCGCGATTTTAAGGACGAAGGATTTTCATCGTACCTGTGATCACTGTTTGATCTCTAACTTCTGCTGTACTTAGCGTAACGTAATAATTCTGGGCTCGTTGCAAGGGACACAAATTCTTCTTTCTAATTGCTATCAACTGTGTCAATCAGTGTTATACTTTTCGAGAAAAATTCATTTAAATGACACAAAATAATAAAAACTTAAAAAAAAATACAAAAAAGTCCTGTTTTCTCCAAGAAGGGCCTGATTAACCACCAAATTGTATTACATTTTCGGAAAGCCCATAAAATTTCACTATACGTTTGATAAAATCGCGCTATCTCCTTAAAGGTGCAAAAACGGGAGTATGTGTAGAACGATTTTCTACTCAGGACAAGTTCCTCTATCTCCCATTTTCGTTTGAACCTCAGTACTAGTTACACCCTGACATATTCACTTAAGGTAGTATTACACTGTCTGACCATGTGGTCAAATTGCAGTAATAAGCAATGCGAAATAGCGAATTTAACCGAGCGGATATTGCGCAAATATTTGGAATTCGCTATTTCGCACTGCTTATTACTGCAATTTGACCACATTGCCAAACAGTGTAATACTACCTTTAGTCTCTTATTGAGTCGATCTATAGTTTAGATGACTGCCACCATAACCTAACCTAACCTACTCTCGTAATTCAAAATTTTAAAAAACCAAACTCGGAAACTTTCTAAAACTATTTTCCTGATTTACATCGCAAGATTTTGACAAGTAGATTTTGAAATCTCGAAAAGCGTTTACAACGCTCTGAAGACATTTGTTTGACGACGACTATGATGATAAAATTTTGAACTTATTTTGTAAGAGTTAAACTTTTTAAAACGAGGAAATTTAAATTGAATGAACAAGAGTCAAAATCTTGCATTATCATGCAATATAACAATTTTTAATATTTTATACAGGTAGTTGTGGTGACAGATAATTTTATTATTATATATTATTAGTATTGAGTTTTTTTTCAAATGGTTTTTTAATGGTTCTAATTATTATAAAAAATATGTTTGACCCCGAATCAGAAAAATAAAAAAAAAATTTGAGATTCCGAAAAATGGGTCCCGATGTATTGACAATACGGCCAAATAATATTATACTGTGGATGATTGTAATTCTAAATATATAGGTATTGATAGAATCTTATCGAAATCTCGACATTTCGGCAAATCGAGTTTTAAATCTTTAGATGTGAATCAGTTATTGATATGTGGAGTAGTAGTAGTTACTCTAAATACTCATAATGAAGTTCTTATAGCGGATTTATAACGCAAGATTTCAAACTGGATTTGCAGAAATCTCGTGATTTTGACAAAACTATTAATATCTACTGGATTACCCATAAATTTCAATAAATTTGATTTGAATTCTGCTCTGGTGACTAGGTTTTGTGAAAACATAGATTAAAATCCACTCAAAACGACCTGGACAGCAATGATATTGTGTTTCACTGCATTTACTACAATTTACGTCTTAATTTAGGATGTATATAATGAAAATTGTCCAAGCATAATCCAAACCCAAATTTTTCAAAATTAGTTTCAAACAGTAAAAGGTACTTCCTTAACATAACACACCACAACCCAAAGATTAACATAACATAACATAACATAAATTTATTTCAGTTTTTTAAAAAATAGTACGTACAATTAACAATTTCAGTGATCAGATATTACATCTTTGCATCTGTAGTTACAATTTGGTTTTTTGCTAAGATTAGTTCTTTGTTTATTATTTTAATTCATGTTCAAGGAAAAATTATAAAAAAACCTTGCTCGTTAAATCCTACCTAACTTACAAACTAACTTACATACTAACTTACAATCTAATATGAAATAAAATGAAAATAATAGCTAATTTCAGTAGTTACTTACTATAGGTTAAATATATATAAAATAAATGTGTTATCGAAAAGGTGCAATAAGCGGGTTGTCTACCATCTGGGACCGTAGCAAAAATGAGGAGAGTTTGGATTCGGCCAGTTCCTGAATGGTATAAACACCAGCATCAGCGTGTAGTATTCTAGTTGAATAATAGAAAGGTTTATTCATTGCTATTTTAAGGCACTTATTTTGGCAGACCTGCAGTTTTTTCTTATGAACGCTAGCGCATTGACTCCAGATGGGAGCACCGTAGGAAATGATAGGTTGAATTACTACTTTAAAAATTAAGACTTTATTTTCCGCAGAAAGAAAGGATTTCCTGTTTATAAGAGGGTACAGCGCATGAATGCATCCTGAGACCTTGAAGCATATATTTTCGATGTGGCTAGCAAATGTGAGTTTATTGTCCAGCGTAAGGCCCAGATACATTAAATTAGAAGACCAAGGGATGGGTTGCCCGATAAAATTTATTTCGCGGTCTGGCAAATAGGTTCGTTTCCTTTTTCTCGTGAAGAATATTGCTTTACTTTTGGTTGTATTTATTTTAATTTTCCATCTGTGGTAGAATTGATACAACCGTTCCAAGAAGGATTCAAGCACTAAGATTATTGTGTTTGGGTTGTCGCCTCTTGTGTAGAGACAGGTATCATCCGCAAACACGGCTAGTTCGCAGTTTGAATTTTTAGGCACATCTGCAGTAAAGACATTATATAGATTGATTATATACATATATTTATATTCGAAATTTTTTCACTTTTCGATTGAAATATTTTTAATTAGTACTGTTTTCTTTTTAATCAAGAGACAAATGACAAAAGAAGGATTGAAGAAAGACATAAGGAGAAATCAGATTTCATTGCATTATACTGTATTGAGTTATTAAGAGCATTATACTTTATTAAGTGTATCTATCAATCTAATCGTCTCATATAATTTTTCTTTAAAGCAGACGTGATGAAATAATCATGGGTGACGAATTTGCCATGCCAGAACGAAGTATGGAGGATAAAGGATGGATGATGAAGGATAGAAGTAGACTGACGCTTTTACACTGACAGACCATCAAAAAAGTGTAAGGGTGCATTTGTATTAAAATACAAAATTGTTATGTACCTAGTGCTTTTCACCAGGAAAACCAAGATACCAGACTTTAACTTCCCCTGCCTCAACGGCCAACCGCTCCAGGTCTACTCCAGGGCAAAGTATCTTGGTGTTATCCTCGATTCAAAGCTGAGCTGGAGCAACATAGAAAACCGGGTGGAGAAGGCCCGTCTGACCTTCTACGCCTGTAAAAGAACCTTCGGCAAGAAGTGTGGACTCAAACCTAGGATGGTTTTGTGGCTGTACACTGCCGTAATACGTCCAATTCTCAACTATACGGGTCGCTAGTCTGGTGGCCAGCTTTGAGTAAGGATTATAACATAACTAAGCTCAGTAGAGTTCAACGAAGTGCGGCAATAGGCATCACAGGTGCTATGTGGTCATGCCCGACCGATGCTCTAAACGTGCTACTCCACCTCCTACCAATCGACCTTTATATAAAAAACACCGCATCAAACAATGCCGTCAGACTGGGTGCTGGACTGTAAAACCGTACTGCCATAGCAACATCCTGGGACAGTTACCAAAGAAATTGGTTACGTCACCGACTGACTTCATTCCCCCAAACTGAGCTTCACGAAAGGCTTCTCTGTTGGTTTCCCAACTAGAGAGGAGTGGACGGTGCGGTGGAAACAGACTTCGCACGATAATATTTACCGACGGTTCAAAAATGGACTGTGGGGTCGAGGCAGGAATATTCTCTGATACACATAATGTCGCTAAGTCCTACCGCCTACCGGACCACGCTAGCGTCTTCCAGGCGGAGATACTGGAGATCCGTGAGGCTTACGGTTTTACCAACTGAGAACTTGTATAACTATTTTGAATTGTACTTACACCATCCTTGCTTTCGAACAAACATTGCGTCTAAACTACTCTTAAAGGAAAAACCGTAAAATATTAGATTATCGGCTTGTTTTACTCCCAAATTACTGCTATGGCACAGATGCAAATTTTGGTTTAAAACCACGCTTTCTTAAAATTGCATTTTCGAATTTTTGCTTAGGTGAGAACTCAGTCCAAAGAAATAAATAAATCCTGATACTCGTAATTCTATCGGCTCCAAAAATTAAATTAAAATTAAATTTCAAAACCGAGTATATCACCTGTTCGTCTGATTTCGTAAAATATTCCCACCACTTCCAGAAATTTAATGCATATATTTTATTCGACCTACTTACCATAAGTAATATCAATTTTATCGAGTCAATGCAAACTATAAAAACAAATTGTTATGTAGATTAAGACACAAATATATTAATAATGCAGTAGCTATGAATTCTATTAAGGCTTATTTCATAAATACATTTAAGGGCGCCGTAAGCTTCATACGAGCACTGGAATGTTAGCAGGGTAAAATTGATTGACATTTTAATTATTTTTTTACTATAACTTTTATCTCTATATATAAAAATGAATGTTTGTTTGTTAGTTTGTTTGTTTGGCTCCTAAACCATTCATCCGATTGTGATGAAAATTTGGTGATTTGTTGCGGGCACGCCCGCGAAGGTTTCTACATTAGTAAAATCATTTTACGATCGGTGGTACACGAGTCGTTTCGTATTTCATATAGTTTAGCGGAAGTTCGTGCATTTTCGTATAATTTTATGATTAGGAGCTCAGAAAATGGATTATTTTTAACTATGAATTACATATTTGTTTGTTTAATTGTCCCGTATGCGTTCCAATACCATTCATCCCATTGCGATGAAACTTTGGTGATTTTTTAAGGGGACGCTCGCGACGGTTTTTGCATTAGTAAAATCATTTTGCAATAGGTGGCACGCGAGTCATTTCAACAAATGAGTGTATTTCATATAGTTTAGCGGCAATTCATGCGTTTTCGGTGTATGAGCACGCAAGCTTGGCATAATTGAGCAGTGGAAGCAACGGAACCAATGGAACAAACAGTGCAACGGGAGCAACAAAAGAATGGGAGCGACGGAGCAACAGGAGCAATGGGATCAACAGAAGTAACGGAAGCAACGGGAGCGTACAACGGGGCGTATTACTGCGTACGCCAATTTCTGTGAGCATTGTTTTGAGCATTTTGCGGGATTGGACTAAGGCTTCACTTTTATTGTTGTTTCTCCTTTTGTGTATACATAGGGTAAAGGCCCCAGTTGCGAGCCCTCCGCCAGTTTCGAGCCACCATCTTTAATTCCACAAATAACTAAGAAATCATGACAGTTTTTCCGTCACTACCATTTTTAGCAATCACTTTCAACTGTTTTTAGTGATTCAGCTACAGGCTTCGTGTGAAATATTTTCAATTGTTGTCAAAATTCGTAAAGAACAGACGTGTTTCACAAAACTCTAAGTTCCTTAAAGTTTTCGCTTAGAAAATTCAGTGACATCATAGTGCTTACAACATTAGTTTTACATAATTGGTGTAAGTATTGTGACAAAATGGAAAGTGTATTTAACAAATATTATTATGTAATTAATTAAACATTGAATATTTTATATATAATTAGAATAATATGGATGCTCGGGACTGATACTGTATTTCTGATAATTTCCATTTCCGAGCCGGGTGGATCGCAACTGGCATTTCTGTATCTTTTTCATCGACCTAGTTGCGAGCTGTCTTAAAATTAGAAGAGGGCTCAGAACTTGGAGTTCTGAGCCCTCTTCTAATTTTAAGACAATTTCCTTAAAAATACAATTTTAATTAAAAATATAATTATACAGAAAATATTATAATATAATAGGTGTGTTTTTTGCGCACTTATCCAGAACAGAGTAGGTTAGAAAATTTATATACAAAATAACATATATTGTGTGCGGATATTTTTACAGGATTTTTGTAAGGCAGCTACGCAAAGGACCCATGGGATTTTTTTCATATTCATATCTTCAACTGTAATGTATTTGAAAACTAACATATTCAAACTTTCAAAGTCGTAGTTTAAGGGGTTCCGAAGTTATTGGCCAATATAGCTGAACACGTGTTTTAAGTACTTTTTGTATGGCAGCTACCCGAAAGAGTAAGACGATTTTGCCCGCTAACAAACTTAGATTTACTTCGACGAAACATCCACATTCAAAATTTCATGATCCTAGGTCAAGGCGTTATTGAGTTATAGTGCGTACGGACAGACGGAGGATGGACGGAAATCAAGCGGATTTGGAGTTTTTGGTCGCAAATAAACAAAAAATAATATATAACTTTTTTTCGTTAGAGGCTCCGTCCTATGCATTACAAACTTTTGGGCTGGATTAAACTTATAATACTCTTAGATTTTCTCTAGAGTATAAAAACGGAGACAAACTCTGATATGGATTGTTTTATGGACGTAGAAGATTGACTCCTCCACTTTTGGGTCACTGCAACCACGACAAAGATCATTTGTCTCGGCTCCCAGACGTCTAGGGAGTCTTCCAATCAAGCAGTGCCCTGTAAGCCTCAAAACAAACTTGCTTTTCTTGTGATCATATTCAGGCCAAAGAGTTCTTGATATTGAGCATGCGGCTAGGTTTGACCATCTATAGCCTGCCTGCAAGCATAGTGATCCGATAGACTGTTTTAGCAATCCGATGGGAATATAAAGAATGGATTTTCAGTAGTGAGCTTAGGCTGGAGCTTGCTCAAGCGAATTCATCAGCTATCTCATTACCCTGGAAGCCAGGCCACTGTGGCAGCGGAATATAGTAATTTAAAATTGTATTAAAAGTAATTAATTCCTTAATTCCAACGAATTTTTGATCGCCGTTTATACATTGCCAAAAAGTTTTTCAAGTCTTAAATAAAATCCTGATTTCAATTTTTTATCCTCTCACAACTTGTTTTCGTTTTGAATGATATTTATGAGTTAGCTTCAAAAGAGCGAACGGATTTTGATCATTAGAAAACTTATCTTAACTTTTTCCATCATTACGCACAATTTCAGACTCAATACATCGCGCTCCAAATCACCGTGCGTAATTTTTTTTTCTATCACTAAAAAAATTGCTATATAACTTTTTTTTGTCCGAGCCTTGCTTCTATGCTTCGCAAACATTTGGTCTGTTATTAAACTTATAAATTAACACCAGCCTACACCTCGATCAAAGCAAAGCAAAAAAATGTTTGCATCAAACTTATTTAATTCGTTTTTAGATATTGCTTTTAAAAGTTAAAGTTCAATACTGATATGAGGGCAAAGTTGATTTTTATCGTAGACCGTAGGCGTATTTCGCTTTTATGTACAAAATTTTGATGACGACCCTGAACCCGAATGTCTCAGTGGACAAATTAAATGATTCTCCTGATCCTGAATAATTTCATTGTAGATTCCTTATACAAAGTTTAGGGCTGTAATTGATGTCGATATTAAGAACCATGCCAAAATGGCCAGTATAATAGAAAACTGAATGTGTTCTAAGGCGACTTCTATCGGTAATAGAAAAAAATTATGCTTACTATGAGGATGAGGTAGATAGATCCCAATCAGCAAACTCACGCAGAACAGTCTAAAAAAATGTCTCGCATATCCACATGGAACCAGCCAAATAAGTATTGACTATATCATCCATTAGGATATGTCTATGACTGAACAAATTGGGATAAATGGGAAAGTGAACGTCCTTTAGACTGAAAATATACAAAACAAAAATGAAGTGAAAAATTAACTAGAATCTTGCCTTTAATAGTACATTGAAATTCATCGTAAGCTCAAATGAAAGTCTGTAGGGATCTCGTCATCTTAAGGCGTTTGTGTTAACTTTGGTTTTTTTTTTAATTGTTAATAATTGATTTAATCCCTTCATGCAAAATGGGCTATTCCTTCCCAACTCGAAAAGTCGGTGAGAAATTCCCCATTTGCGTACATTTTCTCAGCTTAAACTGGTGACCATACTGTCTCCTTGTTCAAT
The DNA here is from genome assembly GCA_951812415.1 of Beris morrisii. Classification (NCBI taxonomy): domain Eukaryota; kingdom Metazoa; phylum Arthropoda; class Insecta; order Diptera; family Stratiomyidae; genus Beris; species Beris morrisii. The sequence continues at coordinate 140,929,578 of OX638311.1, forward strand.
GAGCTGGAAAAATTAACATCATGTTGAGATACTCATGTATGTATGCCGACATTGGTCTCAATATCTATTAAATCTACCATAACCCGAAAGTACTCCGCAGACAATACAACGCACTACTATAAGGGGTAGTACCGCAATATAAAATCAAAAATGGTATTATATAATATTTTATCAATTCCGTTAATCAGACGAAAAACAAAAGTAATCGGAAAATGTAAAATAAAAAGAGTTAGTAATTACTAATAATACAGTCAAAAAGTAGTCAGAGAAAAGAAAAAGAAAAATGAGAAGAAAGAAAAATTTAATAATTAAAAATACGTAAAACATGCAGCAATAACACAACACAGGCCACAACCATTCTCTAGATTCTTCGAGACTCTCATAAATCCGCCTGAATAATTATCTATTTCCAGCTCGATTTTATTTTATTTATTTTATTTTTTATTTAAACGGTCTCGTCATATTCTGCACTTTTGAAGACCACGTCTCAGCATGAGGATGAGGGACGCAGAAAGGAGAAGTTGCAAGGCTAATTCTGAAATAAAAAATATAAGTGAAAAATGAAAAATAAAACTACTACTTCTAAACTTTTGCCAAAAACAAGAACCAAGCTTCATTGCAAAGTGTGCACTCTCAGAAAATCCAGAGATCCTCTCTATCATTCCATTATACATATAATGAACGTAGTCAATTTCGTTTAGTTTAGTTGTAAGTAATTTTAAGGCACCAGTAAGGTTTTTGTAGTTCCCATTTTTCTTATCCAAATCAAAACACTAATCAAGAAGTAGTTTTAAATTTATGCACAAAAGACATTGGCCTCAAAAAGCTTCTCCTCCAACCATCTCGGTCTCCTCCAATTTCTATCGTCAAGCAGCAAGTTGCTCGCTTAGTCGATCTAGCCTTCGTATATTCCTTCTATCTTATTCTTTAGTATGCGCTTGGGTATTCTGTTGTCGTCCATCTGACCTGCATGTCCTAGAGCATACATCTCATTGGTGTACCTGATTCGCCACCTATCATCCTCTCTCACAGTAACACTGGGCTGGGTTCCAGCACATTGCGGTATCCGAGGAAACGAACTAGTAGACAAGCTAGCGCGCGAAGGGGCGTCCTTACCTCTCACACAGACGCTCTTCTCGAATTCGCTTCAAGAAGACATCATGACGACTCCGAAACAAAGACTTTTAAATAGGTGGCAAAAACATTGGCAAGAAGACGACATGGATAGATACTGTCACTCCATAATTCCAATGATCTCAATACATGCATGGTTCCAAAGGCTGCTGGAAGAACCTAGCCGCTCAATGGTAGTTCTTTTCTCCCGACTCATGGCTAATCACAATGGTCTCAATACCAACTTGAACCGACTAGGAATTAATGCAAGCCCACTGTGCGCCGATTGCAACCAATATGAGACTGCCGATCTTCTTGCATCTCTGGCGACTTTAGGCTTCACTCCTCCTCTGTTTATACGGAACATCATCGCAGTCTCTATAATGCAAAATAACGACAAACCTCTTTTAGTGCTGTTTAACTTCGTTAAAGCAAACAATATACGTTTTTAATATTATTTTAAATAAACTTTTCCACGGCTCCAATATGGCTACAGCCGCTGAGGCTCTTAATTTAAAGAAAAAAAAAATCCCTCTCTCACTGTTCAAAAAATTCGACTTAGGACTCGTCGTTCGAAGGTGTTTACTGCTTTTTGCCCGTCCTGGTTTAGGTTTATTTCATCTATTTCGCTGTTGGCCACATTAGATTTTGTCTAGTAGGTGCATTTTCCTTGTTTGCGTCATTGCGTTTGTCTTGTCCCCGTTTATTACTAGTCCGATTGTCCCGATTACCTCTTCTAGCTCAATCACAGGGCCTCCTTTGCTCTAAGCTTGGAACATGCTATAATATTTATATCGCCCGCATATGCAACAACGACGAGTATATTGTGTTGTCTTGTATATTAGTGTTACATTTGAACATCCGAATGTGGCAAAAATCGCAAAGTGCCATTCACTGGGACTTGGTACCGGGCAACAGGCACTCAAAGCTTTTTATGCCAAAACACTCGGAAAAAAAAGAACATCTGATTATCTAAAACTAAGCAGATATCAGACCCGAACCCTAGTGGGAGCTCTGACTGGACATTGTCACATGAGGAATCATCTCAATACGATTGGTCTCTCTGAGACTAAAATTTGCAGAATATGCAATGACGAAGACGAAACACCAGAGCATATCCTCTGTGAATGTGAGGGTTTAACTCACAAAAGACTTCGTCACTTCGGTCAAGGTTTCATGGACCCATCTGAATTCCTGACCATTCCTCTTCGCAAAATACTAGGCTTCATTGAAAGCGCAGGGATTGAAGAGGAATCATAGTCAAACCGGGGGGACGTCACAATAGGCCCAACTGTGCAGTGACAGAGGTTAACCATACCAATCCATATTTCCAATCTATCTATCTAGTGTTACATTTAGGTCCACCGGCATCTGACGGACGACGTGTTCCTGCGCGAGGTTGAAAAGTTTTGGGGCAAGTCCGTCTCCTTGCTTTCGACCAGTGTCCACTCTAAAGCTCCTTGTGAAGTCATTTGGTACTTTTACTGTGCGACTGATTGAGTCATTGTAGCTTTGATGAGTCTGACCAGCTTTTGTGTGACCCCAAACTGAAGGAGAATTTGATGAAGTACGGTTCGGTTTATACTGTCGAGAATTATCCCTGCTGTGTTGTATGTATAACTGAGCCAGTTGCGCATCTAAGTCCTCACTAACTGGCCTTAAAATGTTTTTGACGAGTATATTTTTGGCAATACGGTATAAAGGCTTGATGCTTCACAGGTTGGTCAAATACTGAGTGTATTTCTTCCTTGGTTTGTTTCTCGTGTTAAAATTGTAGATGCCATAATTTTTGGTTATCTTCACAGAGTTATTCATAGTATGCACACAGAAGACTTTTTCGACTTTTACAAATGCAGGCAAGAATCTAATTGGACCATCTTTCTGAAAACAGACTTATCTTTTCCGTAAATTTTGCTCGAAGGGAAAAACACTCACAGAATCAGTTGACTTACAATTGGTTCGTTTTTATTTGCTCCATTCAAAAAACTATCTTACGAGCTAAATCTCACGATAATAAACATAAAATAAAAGGAAATCGTCATCGATTCGAAATCAGAAGTAATACCGAGACGATAGATTCGATAAAATTAAATCAGTTTTTGTACACGTCTATCTCGCAAATTTTTTTTTAGTTTGCATAGTGAAAATAAAAACGCTCTCTTCAGAAATATTTTACACGCGGAAATTACTTAAGTAGAAATATAAAAAAATATACCCTAAGTCTACATTATGCTCAATTGGAATCGCGTTCCAGTCGAGGACGTTTCCGATTCGTTGCGTCTCCGCTACCTTCCGAAGGATTTTCTCGTCGCTTGGGGGCATTCTGCAACGAATAAATAAAACACAGGCATAATTCGCGGTCAGTCAACAAAAAGAAAACACAATTGTTGTTTTAAACTTACGATTTTCTTATCCCATTGCTGATGAAGGTATCGGAGTAGAATGTTTTTCTTTTCTGTGACGATTACTGCGGGCGGACAAAAACAAAACGAAATTAGTAAATTATTGATGCATACGCCGGACATACCTGACCCGCGTCGGCACTCACTTTGTTCGGATGGTAAATCTTCGGTGGGAAGATAAACTGAAGGTCTCTTAAGCGACGTCCGGATTCCGTTTTCGGTGTTAAACAACGAGAAGTTCTGTTCGTTGTGGCAGGGAAGATCTTTCAGAAATTCGCTTACCGACTGTAACGGAACGATTGGATTAAAAATTGGAAATTATTGGACAGTAGTAGGCTTCGGTGAATGGCCTTCTGAAAATCGCTCCGAAAAGTAACCATGGCACGTTTCCTTAATCGGTACGGTACAAAATTTTCCGGCGACAGCGTGTCCCGAATAGGTAATGCGTGCCACGTACATTTCGGCTTGTTTTTCACACAAAACTCACCATGTTTCCATCAACTGCAATAAATCGGTTCGGTTAGAAAAAAATTGTATTCACTTTCCTCTGGCTGAAATTGTGCATCAAGTGACAGTTCGAAGATTTCTGTCCAAGTGGAAATTTTGTTGCGGTGTTTCCAGCGTTGCATGTTTGACACTTTGAAATGGTGCTACTAGGTGCGGGTAGATGGCGAACAAAGCGTTTTGAAATTGGCGCGTCAACCGGAAGAAGCATTTTGCACCGAGGTGTTAAAAGAAAAGAATCTTTCAAAAGTAATTTACTTTTTTATATGGCATGCTTGTTAATAAGGTTGGAAGCTCTGTATCAACCGGTGGCCAACAAATAATAAAGTCATGGGCACTTTTTATTCACCTAAAAGAAGTGCAACTTGAATGAATTTGGATAATTCCACGAAAAGTTACCCTTCCAAATAAAAAAACTTAGCCTCCTAATTCTTTGTTTCCCCCACTCCTACACCCTCAACCCTATCGACCATTTTTTTGCAAATGGGTCCACTAACATAGTTTTACATAAGTTCCAAGTTTCAATCTTCTAGCATAAGCTGTTCCAGAGAACCAAAATTTTTCGTCTAAAACTAAAAGTTTCAACTTAATATCTCAACGGATTTGTGAGCTAAGGGCCATCAAACGCTTTTGCGGACGGTGTACGGCGGACAAACGGACATTTTTCTTTTTGTCTTTTGGGGTTTACTAGTCCAAAAACGTGAAAATACAAAATTTAAGGGTAGCAAATGTTTTTGAAATTTCAAATCGATCACAATACTTTATTATAAAAAAATAATAAGTAATTTCAAAAAAAAAATTGGAAGGACCTCAAAATGCTATTATACTAAACTGGGTTTCCCTATCAGTCTCTTATTTTTAATGCAGGAACATTCGTGTTATGTATAGGGGGAGCGTTTAAACAATTACGCCACTGCCACAATTAACACATGAATTGCGAATTGGGTCATACTCCGGGACGCGGTCAAAGTCGGAGAATAGCATCAGTTATTTCGAGATTAGGAGGTTTTTGGAAAGTTAATTTTGTCCTTAGAATAGATGTAAAAATATGTAAAATATCGATTTTTAGCCGACGAAACGTGAAAAAACCACGTGTAGACGACTCGAATTTCAGCATATCATTTACACTAAAAGCCCATAGAAGTGAGAATCAACTTGCTGCCTCATCACCAGACCTAATAGATATGAGGAATTGTGAAAACGTATTCAAACCCATTATATCCTCTTGGCGGTTAAATTTCGAAAAATTGTGAAATGAGTTTTTAGCCGATTAGATAAGAAGCAACTTGATATCTCATCAGACACTAGGGATTTTGCAAAATTTGTGAAAACGGAAGCAATCCCTTACCACCTCTTTGGGGGTTTAATTTCGAAAACTGGTAAATTGCTTTTAGGGCATTACATCAAATGTCCGTAGAAGGAATAACGAATTTTATGTCTCATCAGATCTAAGGGATGGAAATTGTAAAAACGTATGAACCGCTCGTACACCCCTTGGCTGTGTATCCAAAATACTGAAATTGATTTTTAGGCGATTATATAGAAAGCCCGAGGAAATAAAAAAACAATTCGATATCTCGTCAGATCTAAGAGGTATGTTGGAATTCGTAAAGACATGTGCAACATCTTTACAGCCTTGGGGGTTGAATATCAAAAAATCGTACAGTGAGCTTGAAGACTATTATATGAAAGTCCGTGGAAGTAAAAACCAATCTGATATCTCATCAAACCTCAAACATCAAAGAATCATATTGAAAACTGTGAAAAGTAGGCAATCCCCTTACACCCACATAGGAATGAATATCTGAAAGTCCCGAAATTAACTTTTTGGCGATTATATAGGAAGCCTTAGGAAGTAAAAATCGATTCGATATCTCATCAGATCAAAGAAATATGTTGGAATTTGTGAAAATGTATGCAACACCTTTACCTTGCGGTTTGGATAAAACTCTGTGGAAGTGAAAGACAATTTTATATCTCATCAAATCTAGAGATATATTTCGAAAATTGTGAAAATGTATGTAGACCCCTTACACCCACTTGGGGGTTGAATATATAAAAATCCTGAAATTAGTTTTGAGGTGATTACAAAGAAAGTCCGAGAAAGTAAAAACCAAATCACTCCTAAGAGATACGAGGGAATTCGTGAAAACGTGTACAACCCTTTTATACTTTCTAAGGGGTTGAAAAGAAAAAAATCCTGAAGAACGTTTTTGGACGAATATATAAAAAGCCAGTGGAAGTAAAAAGTTCTTTGATATCTAATCAGACCTGAGCGATATGGCTGAATTCGTGAAAATGTGTACAACTCCTTGCCACCCTCTCTAAGGTCGAATTTCAAGAAATTCTGAATACACTTTCTAGGCATTTATTTGGAGAACCCGTAAACAAATTCAATATGTCATAAGACCTAAGAGATATTAAAAAATTCTTGAAAATAATTTCTTACATAAGCCGTTCCAGATATAGCAAAAACACCCTCCAACCCACCCCTACTGAAAATTTTATTTTTTGGACGTGAGCTGCTTTATCTCTACCTAAATACCAAGTTTCACAATTTCAGAACTACCGGTTCACGAAACATAAAAATTTAATTTTTTTCTTTTTCACCCTACCACATCCTCACACCTTGTACCTCCAATCATAATTTGTTTCCACTAATGCTAATAAATCCCTACGACACGCATAAATTCTAAGCTTCTATCTTAAAACAGTTCTGGAGATAAGAAATGTGATTTTTCTAAAATTTCTAAAAACTGTATTCCCCCGTTCTAATGTTCTACAGCCCCTCTAAAAAATGTAATATTCAGCGGACACCATTTATTCACCTTTATATACAAACCGAATTTTATGATTCTGGTTTCTCCCCTCCCAACCACGCACGACACTGACTTTCTTGCTTTTCGAACGCATTGTTTTCCCCCTATTCCCACACCCCTCCACAAATATCGACAATTTTTTACAAATGGTTCTACTATACAAACTCTATATAAATTCAAAGTTTCAGCCTCCTAGCATAAGCCGTTCCTGAAATCTAGAAACCAAAATTTTTCGTCTAAAAAGCTCCCCACCTTCACACTCACACCACCATCCCACAAAAGATGGGGTCCACCTATCTACAAAAAAAAATGTAACTCAACGGGTTTGTGAGCTATGAGCCCTTAAACGATTTTGTGTATGGCGGACGCCGTACGACGTATGGCGTACAGCGGACAGACGGACTGATTTTTTTTTGCTCTTTTGGTATCAACTATTGATGAAACGTGAAAAAAATTAATAAATAACTTATTAACCTATTTTTTTTTATAAATAAATAAATAAGTGGTATTAATTGCACTTCATTAAAACAAAAGAGTTTCTCAAATGATGAATTGGTTTCTTTCTTTTTTTCAATTCAATCAATATTTATTAGTTTTTTCACTTATGTCTACCATCTTATAATTTATCATTTAGAGAACAGATAATTCAATATCTTAGCAGCTAAATTAAACCTAGTTAGCAAAAACATCTAAGACAATTTTAGTGACATAAATTCAAGGAAAAAGAATTGGTTTTAGTTAAATGTAGACAACTTCTGAACTTATTACAATGGCGCGATAAACGTATATATATTATAATTGAAGATGCCAGAAAGTCTCAATCAACGATCCCGAGTAGCATTAACGAATCGTAAGTTATTGATAAAAATATCAGAAACGGCAAAACAAGCAGAAAAACGACATATCTCAAAAACGGGCTTAAAATTTGTTTGCTTGTTTTACTTATTTTTTTGATTATTGCAACATATGTATGTCTCGCTCCTCACTTTATAACAAAAGGGGAAAATTCCCCATACGTGTCCATATATATTCAAAATTGCAGAATGGTTTTTGTCGACTATAAACCACTGAAACGTGAAAATACAAATTTTTTTAATACCAGATCGATTACAACTCTCTATTATATTTTGATTATGAGATATGTAAAAAAGTAAACATCCGGTCAATAATAATTACGAATGTTCACACCTACATAATCACTTCCATAAATTCCATTGCTTCTTGTTAGCATGGAATTTCGCCCAATTACATAATACAAAATTTTATAAAATACATTCCAGTTGCACAAAAATAAATTAATATAACTTTACCAACAATACAATAGAACTAATAAATTAAAAAATAAATCGTCTCATGAACGAGTGTGTTACATGTAGCCCAAGCAGATGGTAATTTAAGCTGGTCTCAATGGAAGAAATGTTAAATTTTTGATCAAATCTTCACTCCAAAATACGCCTACAGTACAGATACAAAGAGTTGACGTTGGTCACTGCTTTCAATATGCTTTCAAAATGTTCCATTCAACATAAGCATAGCCTAGGCCTGCGAAAATATGCAAAATGTAAAATAGGATTTAAAATTCATAACAAAAATATAAAAAATTTTCTCCGCATAGCCGCGTAAGGGCGGTCATCAGGCCTTAAATGTTCTACTTCCGTCTCCGGAATAAAGTAAAAGTTATTGCGTTTTCACTTACAATATCATTATTGTTATTATTAGAATAGTTCGGACGTCGGACACCGTACTATTCGGTATGTGTGATTTTGAAAACCGAGCCAATTAAAATTCGACAAGCGCCATCGATTACGTGTGAAAGTAATAATAATCGATCATACGATACGTTTGCTGATCGTACGTTAATTAGACTAAGCGAAATTTCGCATAGATTAGTACTGGGTACTGGACTAGGTAAGATTGATGTGTGGAGCTTCTTAGAGTTTCAAGTTGACCAGCCATACAATTGGTTGCACTTTGTGCTCTTCCAACCGTTCAATCAGTGGGTAAGTAATGTATTGTTTCCCGCGATTCGTGATGGAATTTATTTTCTTTCTCTGCCATCCATGGCTCTGTAGCGTATCATTCAGCAAACATAACATTTTCATGAAAACAAGTTTGGTTCATGTCAAACACATTAATTACGAACTGAGCGCATTATGTATACGTATTATATGAATTTCTTTCAGCATTTGAAACTAAATGTAGTTAAATAAGTAATTTTTATAAGAACATTCCCTCTGTACGCACTTTACCAGTTAGATATCTGATAGCTACGTGGTATCATTCACGGTTAATTATCAGTTAGACATATCCTATTTACTATTCCTCACTCCTTATGAATGATATCCGACTTCAGTAACTACAAAATTAAACACGGCTTATACAGGGTACAACATGGAAATACGGCTTCTGCCGCCTCTATAATTTATCCTTCTTCACAGATAATCCTATCTATTATTTAGTTTATTGCTAGGAGCTAAAGTAAATAAACAAATTAACCCTTCTATCCTTTCCCTTCCGATAAATATTCGTTGTTTAATTCGAACATAATCTTCCCTTACTTATTTACACTTTCCTTATTTAATGTGTAGGTCGAAGGTGCGAAATTACACTATAGTACCCATCGACCCTATCACCTTCCCTTACCTTCCAAAAAGTTTTGTGCCAAAAAATAAATATGAAAGCAAAAAAGATTATAAGAATAAGTTAATTAACTTATAAAAAAAATGAAAATAAGGAAAACAACAAATAAATAAATATGAAAAGTTAATTGAAGTAATTTACAAATATAAAAATAAATTAAATAAAAATAAAATAAATAAAATAAATAAAATATATAAAATAAAAATAAAATAAATAAAAATGACACCTGACATAAACAGGACAGAAACAGACTTCGACAGACACGTAAACAACAAGTAAAATAATTATAGGTATAACATAAAATATAAAGAAAAAGAAGAATTTAATAAAAATTCAAGCCGGAATGCACTTCTACTTTAAAATTTTTTTTATTTGTTTTTATTACTTTATTATTTTAATAATACAGTATTGTTTTCGATTTTTTTTTTCACGTTTCATGACGAGTACACACGAAAAAAGCAAAAAAAAATTTCAGTCCGTCTGTCCGCCGTACGCCGTACGTCGACCGCTGTACGCAAAATCGTTTGAAAGCTCGTAGCTCCCAAACCCTTTGAGCTATTAAATTGAAATTTTTTTGATGAATAGACTGGGTAGTCCCCTTGAAGTGGCCAAATTTGGAGGGGTAGGGGTGTGAGGGGGAAGGAGGGGAAAGTGTTTTAGACGGAAAATTTTGGTTTCTAGATCTCAGCAACCGCTTATGCTAGCAGACTGAAATTTGGAATTTATATAAAGCTTCAGTAGTGGACCCATTTGCAAAAAAATTGCCGATATAGGTGAAGGGGTTTGGGAGTGGGGGGAAAAATAATGCGTCCGAAACGCAAAAAAGGTGAGATCGACACTTTCTAAAATCCATATCTCCTAAACGGTTAATGTCACAAAATTGAAACTTAATGAGTATCTGTAAGTATACTAGGAGAATAGCTCGGAAACAAAAATTTGAGTGGGGGCAGTGGCGTACGGGGGTGGGGGCTAAAAAACTTTAGATTACGATATCTCACGAACCAATTGCACTAGACAAATAAAATTTGGTTTCCTTATAAAGGTTGACAAATAAAGTTTGCTGAAAGTAAAATTTTTTACGGGGGCGGTGGAGCATGAAATCTAATTCTAAAAAATCACGTATCATATCTCAAGAACGGTGTAAGATAGATACTTAAAATTTTTACCAGAAGTAGGCCTAATAGACAACTAGCTGAAAACAAAATTTTGAAAGTGTGGGTGTAGAGGGTGAGGGTGGGGGAGGGTGAAAAGGAAAAAGTTCCGATTTTTCTATCTCGAGAACCTATAATGATATAAAGCTGAAACTTGGTATTTAGATAGAGCTATATTAGTAGCATCTTGGGAAAATATAATTTTTTATAAGGGTAGTATGGTACGGGGGTGGGGGGTGTTTTTCCTATCTATAGAACGGCTTATGATACAAAGTTGAAACTCGATACGTTTATGTAAATCAACTAGAAAACTAATTTAGATAAAAAAAAATTTCAAATATCCATTGGCGTTCGGAGGGGAGGCAAAAAAAATTATCAGTGTAAATAGAATGCATATATTTTCACGGTTTTCGTCATATCTATTAGGTCTTCCCAAATATTGAATTCATTTTTATTCTACGGATTCTTTATATAAATACCTAGAAAGTGTTTTCAGGATTTTTTAAAATTCGACCCCTAAGGCGGTGCAAAGAGGGTTGTAAACTTTTTCACGAATTGTACTATATCCCCACGTCTTATCAGATATCGAATATCTTTTCACTTTCACGTGCTTGCGTAACAATCACCTAAAACTTGTTTTTAAATTTTTTTCAGCCCCTAAGAGGGTATAAACGGGTTGAACACGTTTTCACGAGTTCCGTCATTTCTTTTAGAAGTGATAAGAAATTGAATTGGTTCCTACCTTCTCGTGCTGTTTTCATATTTATTTATTAACTTTTTCAGGATTTGTGGATATTCAACCCCCAAGTGGGTGTAAGGAGGTTGCATATCTGATGATATATCGAATTCATTTTTACTTCCTATGGTTTCCTATATAAAAAAGCCAAAAAGTCATTTTCAGTATTTTAGATATTCAATCCTAATGGGTGTAAGGGGGTTGTATGCTTTTCAAAGTTTCGACATATTTCTTAGGTTCGATGAGATATTAGATCGCTTTTCATTTCCACAGACTTTTTATATAATCGCCTACAAACCCATTTCTTAATTTTTGGATAATCAACCCCCAATGGTTTGTATATGTTTTCACAATTTTTGCCATTCCTTAGTTCTGATGAGATATAAAATTGATTATTACGGCCAACCAATTCACGATTTTTCGAATTTCCAGAACCAAGGAGGTGTGAAGGGTTTGCTTACGTTTTTTTCGAAATTCAAACCCCAAGTGGAAGTAATGGGTTTGTATACGTTTTAACAATTCGCCATATCTCTTAATTCTGATAAGGCAACAAATTCGTTTTTGTTTCTATGGGCTTTTAGTGTACATAATATACTGAAATTCGAATAGTCTACACGGACTTTTTCAATGTTTAATCGGTTAAAAATCTCTATTTTAAATATTTTTATATTAAGAACAAAAATAATTTTCCAAGAAATCTAATAATCTCGAAGCAACTCATGATACACTCCGACTTTAACCGCTCCCGAACTTTGACCCGAAAAATAATAAAGTTTCGCCCAGACCATTGGCAGATTTTTTTTGTTGCTTGGTTTTTTTCTCTTCTCAAAAATTAGAAAAAATGATAAATTGGTAAAATAAAAGAACCATTAGGGTGGATCTTCTCGGTTGAAGACCTTCCATATCCTTCATTCCTCTCTTTAGGGGCAATAGTTTATTTAACAATTTTACGAGGACAAGTATGGATTAGGTAGGCTGGACACAACATCAGCACCAGTCGAGTTGAGGGGCTGTTTTTCTCGGTCTCTCATGACCGATTGGGAATCTTGTCCCAATTTTATCACCCTGGTAAGTCGACGTGAAATTTTTATTGTACAGGCCAAGGATTTTATGGTCCGAAATGTGAACAACGTAACACCACCCCACCCCCCCCCCCCCCCCATTGCAGCTGCTTGGCCGGAAGCCAGCAACTACGTCGCTCCAGTTCACATTTTAACCAAAAATTCGGACATAATCTGGCTCGACGGATTAAAAAGTATTCGTTTTCATTCTTTTAAAAAGACTGCGAAGTGTGGCCAGCTTTATATTATGAAGAAGGAAAATAAAAGTAGTTATTTTAAAATCGGTTTCAATTACAAATCAGATATGAAAATTTTTCGAAGGAAGAGAAAGACATTTTATGAGATTATGATTATTTTATGAAATTTCTATTAAAATTAACAATAGTATTGAAAGAAAAATAGCAAAATATTGAAATTTCTCAGCTTACACTGCTTATGTTATCTGTCGTACGTTTTTATCGTATATTTGATAGCCTTTCGGGTAGCAAGTTTGGTGGGGATTCACAATACTATAACTTTCTAGTTTTTGGCCAACTGAACTTTTTGTTTACTTCGTATGAGAACCATAACTAGGCTTTTCTCGTTGGTTGCATAAATATTCGAAACATAACTTAAACTCCTAGGTTCCAGTTTTGCCCGTCCCCATAAAATGGTTTATGGGTGCCCTTGTTTGTACGATTTCAAAGCAGTTTATGAACAGCATCCACCGCATACGGCAAGCAGACAGACCTTTTTTGTCTACTACCCCTAAAACAGGAAAATACAAAATTTCTGGGTAGGAAATTATTAAATGACAGGTCGATCACAATAATGGTATTTTGCTTTTCTTCCAACAATCTCAAAATTCACATGGATTAATTCACAAGCTTGATTTCAGTAAGATGTTCACTAAGAGCACCCGCAGACCACAGATTTTTAATCGGGTCATAGTTTAATGAATGGCTAATGGCTATGGAAGCGCGCAAACCGATCATTTAGTTTCGTCCAAACTAAATAGTTGAATATGCAAGCCAAATCCCTTTCAATCAATGCGCGACTAAACTATCGTATCGAGGACTATACGCACAATGGCTTATGTAGATGCATACCAAATTAAGATTCTCATTGAACCGGGTTTCTCTCTGCATTTAGTCGTTTCTTGCGTGTAACATTTAAAAAGATCGGTCTGCTGTGATACAAATTACAGCATTAATACTCTGCCAGCGGTTGTAGTAGCAGTAGAGGTTGATGCGACCACATACCTAAAATGTTGGTATGTTCTTTCAGCATAATTATTTACTGTACGGACCTAAATACAGGTACATTTTATTGAAAATTGCTTCGGATTTGGATCAAACGTATGATTGTTATTTTATTGTTACCGTGTTTAAAAATATTTGGGATTTTATGAAGCAGTCTTATTTCTGACCCGAGTAGAAAACGTTTTGGGGTTGCCTTGTTTTGGGGTTTCCCTATTTTGGGGTTTCCCTGTTTTGGTTCAATTCATTTCATGGCATATGCTGGCCTATTTAAAAAAGGTCGACATACTTCTATGTCCCATAAACGAATTGAATGACCCTATTTTTACCAAATTAACACTATAGCTGGTCTTATGGTAGAAACTATTTTTTGAGGAGAGGCCGGTTTTTAAAATACCAATTAGCTTGTATTTTTTTTTTTGTGTTCCGAAGTCTTTCCTTCCCCTAATGAATATCGCTTCTTTCATTTCTTTAAGAACCTTTTTACATTTTTGTTTGATATTTTATTTTATGGTAGCCTCATTTTTAGATCTCTGAATACAATCTGTACCTGCTGCCCGTACTTTTTCAGTGTTTAAAATGGTGAAGGGTATACTGTATGCAGTTGTAAATTCTCTTCTTAAATTCAATAGCGTTTTGAAACTTCTCCGTTGATTAAATCTTCAGTTAATTTTTAAAACGTCGTTTAAATAATTGACTTTTGATTTTCCGATTGATTTGCTTAATTTAAATTTCAAACATAAATCCGCAAAATAAAAATTAAATTCACCAAAACAATTATTAAAACATAAAACAAAAATAAAATATAAATTATACTTTTTAATATAATTAAATCGAAAGTTAATTAAATCGGAATATTTTTATTGACTAGAGTCGTTAATACATTCGGGTTAAAAATTTGCTTTAATTTTTTTTTTTATTAAATCGTTGTTAATAATTATGTATTTTTTTAATAGTTGTGATTAACTTCAACGTTTTACTCCGACTGAAAAATCGAATTCAATCTTTTTAAAAAAATGATTTCGTTGACGACTTTGATTGACTCTTAAATTCCACGAAGTCGTTTAAAGTCGCGATAGTCGCGAAATATTACTTAGTTAACGAGAAAATATCATTTTCATTAAACGCCACTACAATGGTTCCATTTCAATACAATCTGAAATACTAATCAAATGCAATTATCGGTCGACTATATAGTTCAGTCGGGCAGATAAGAGTGTGCGCAGTTCGATGTGATTAAAAAGTTGCCCGATTGCTAGCCCTAAGCGCATTGTACCTGTCTGACTGTCCGAACATACCATTTCTACTTTCTTAATAATCGCGAATATTGCACACTGCGAAAACTCAGACACCTTACCGTTCCACTTTCCATCTTTGAACTATCCATTGAAGATTGTAACTACCAAATCCAGTGTGATGAAGATGGTAACTACCAAATCAAGTGTGATGATCAGAAAGAAACGCTATATTCTGGGCAGACTCTAGGCACACTAGAACAGGGGAATGTACGTTTACGTGCGGGACACACCAGGTGTGTCAGAGACGGTGGAGAGAAATCTATCAAGGAAATTGGAAGTTAGATTTTTTTATAGGTAATCAGTATGACGTGCCCAGGATACTCTGTACTAAATAAATAAACCGCAACGTATTACCTGAGTTATTTTCGAGATCACAATATTAATCATGGCCATTAGTATTGGCACTAACTCGTCGCCACTTTTCATTCTACGATAGTAGACTAATCGCTGCGATTGGGATAATTTGTAAAAATGGCTAGAGCGTTTCTCATGTTGCACGCAATCTAATTATCATTTTGTGATTATTTGGAGCATAGCGAAATTTTTCCTTCATTTCGTGCTTCTTATTCGATTTCATGGTCATCTAACTCTTTACTAACTTTACTACAATGCTAACATTTTCCTTTCTTCGCTAGCATCATATACCTACTTCGTGCAGGTTTACTTACTTTGCGCCGCTTCAACTTCTTGATCGATGAAATTCGAAATTGCTCAAAGCGCATTTGATGAGTTTCTATGGGTGCAACTATTTAGATACTGTAGAT
The DNA here is from genome assembly GCA_951812415.1 of Beris morrisii. Taxonomy (NCBI): domain Eukaryota; kingdom Metazoa; phylum Arthropoda; class Insecta; order Diptera; family Stratiomyidae; genus Beris; species Beris morrisii. The sequence goes on from OX638311.1 coordinate 140,945,304, forward strand.
ACTTTTATTGCCTACCTAGCCGTACACCGTCGTATAGTAAAAGATTGTGCCAATGCCCCCAAGAGTAGTTACGTGGAGAAGACTGCAAAGAGACAGACTATCTAATCATTTTAGACGAAGCAGTTTACAAACTAGTCTAACTGCGTTGTGCTAAAACTAAGATTACATCAGGCGGTGGAAACCCGCAATTTTTATTAAAAAGTAAAGTTAATGTACCGACAGCACTATGTCAACGTAAATAGTAAGCCGCTCCATTGATCTCATTACCTTCATTAAACACGTTTATCGAGTTTTTTTCTAAGTAAAAACGGGCCTGTTCCACCGGTGTTCGTACCCAATACTTACACTATCCAATTGAGCAGGTGACTGGGAAGATGTTCAGCAATAACGCAAATTGTTGTTTTGTTTTGCTATTGTAAAAAAGTACAAATGTACTTGTTTGCCATCCAGGTTTCTTATAATTTGCCACTAGTCAAGTAGTGATGCATCGACTTTAAAAAATATCAAAAATTTCTGCCAGGCAGAACCGTTTAACCAAACGAGGTTTCCGGTTTAATATCAAACCTGAGGTGGATTTATACAAGCTAGTAGTAAATTATGTTTTTCTATTTCTGAGTAACCAGGTGAGGCAATTTAATCGAACAAATTTGCCGCAGGAACATGAAAAACAAATTATATTAAAAGCCATTAAATTTGTTCAGTTAGTAGTTCCAAATCAAATTTATAATGGCGAAGAAACTGAATTTGAGTTAATTCTGATAGAGTGTAATTTACTGATAGCTCTGTAATATTTTTCGTTTTGACTTTTTACACGCACGGCTCTGTGCTCAATAATTTGACGCAAGTAACACTTACGATTTATGAAACATTGGCAAAAACTGACAATCGCTACCACTTATTCAGTGGCAGCGACAAAAACGTTCTTTTTTTATTAGATGAAACTTTCTAAATGTACTATTAACCCATAAGATTAGGACACTTGTGATTTTGCTCGTAAGTAATCTTAGGCCTAGTCCAGACCTGCATACAGCTGCCCGCAACCAAATGCATGCAAACATTTGCCCGCCAACCAAAATGCAAAACAAATGTTTGCAAGAAAAATTCCATGGCCGTATACTTTTGGTAGTTTAGTAAAGATACTTTTAATGAGCTGTATAATGTCGACTTTGGCAAAATGCAAATCAACTTTGAAGATATTACGACAGGCGAAAAACCATCGGGTCTACTTTTTTTGTAGTCGACATTGAAACAGAAAATTTTCTAGTTAATAAATATTTTCATCTAAGGAAAAAATATTGATGTTGTTTGAACTGCATTACAGGAATAATGCAAGTATATACAAAACTTTGATATTTTTGTACTTACGAGGAGAGGTCCAAAAGTTCTTATTCTGAGTAAAAAAAAAATATTAAAAATTTGAACAAGGCTTTATTTTTCAATATATTCACCCTTAAGTCACACTTAAGTTACACTTAGTGGCTCTTTCACATAATGTCCCTTCTAAAATAATGTTCCTGCTTGGTCGCAAAGGCAGTCCTTGAGCAGTTCGTCAATCTTAAAACGACGACCTTTAAGGTTGGGGACAGATGTAGTCTAGGTCTGGGCTGTAGGATGGATGGAATCCACATTCGGCCAGAGCACTCATTGCTGTCTGAACATTTTTTTGAAATGCTGAAAGGTTTCGGGGAATCCATCTTGCGCTAATTTTTGACATGCCCAAATGTTCAAATTTTTTTCTTTAGACGACCATTATTCAGCACCAGCTGTTCCACCCGCTCAACAATTGGTCTTTCACTTCGCACATCGTCCTCCAACGAATATCTGCCCTATTTAAAAAGTTTTGACCAATTATTCTCGGTGCAATCATGCCATAAAATATTCTTTCAAATAAAAAAAGAACTGGGTGGATATCTCACATATTTACATTTAAAAGGGGTAGGCGGAAAATACTCGGAGATAGGAATACTCTTCGTATCCTAATTGGTGTACTGACGGGCCATTGCCTTATCGGCCGGAACGCCAGAAGACTAGGTATTTCGGACGTTGCACATCTGTGCCGCAGCTGTAGTGACCCCAAGGGCCCGAGGAAAGTATTTTCCAAATGCTTTGCGAATGCCCTGGTCTGGTTTTGAGGTGGGTACGTACTTTAAGGGGCCCGTAGACGGGCACTCATGCATGTCATTCTTCCATGAGTGTATGGATCTGAATCTTGAATGTGTGGGTCTGCCATCATGCGGCATGATCCCTGCAAGAAATTTACCGATTAAGTCCACCGGAGCTCCGCCGTAGCATTAACCAGTAATCTTTCAGTTAAAATGTATAGGCCTCGGGATTAAATTAACTTATATACTTCGTATCGGTGTACATACGTGTGATTCTCTACCGCTATCTGTCAATATCTCCATCTCTTTCACTCCTTTCACTCTTTAATGCTACCCGGTAGCTGACCGTTAATTAACCCAATCCCATACTGTAAATTACTTAGCGAGACCAGTGCGATTTAACGGTTATATTACTAGTGAATGGTACCCGATAGTTGAATACTAAATCATCTACATGGTTGCATGGAAATTTGGAAGCGAAGCCAGTACGATTTAGCTATTCGTATGCGTCCTTTCCTTTGCAGGTACCCCGGTACCTTTTCGGCCTGATTAAGGTGCAGAAGAAAAAAAATCCTTTTTTCGCTAGGAAAAACCTTAAAAAAAATCTGCCAATTGTCTGGGCAAAACTTTATTATTTTCGGGTCAAAGTTCGGGAGCGGTCAAAGTCGGAGTATATCAGTTATGATCAGTTGTTTCGAAAATATAAGGTTAGGGAAAGTTACTTCTGTTCTTAAAAAAAAATATTTAAAATAGAGATTTCTAGCCGATTAAACATTGGAAGCCCGTGTATGGTAGACTACTCGAATTTCGGTATAATATGTACACTAAAAGCTCATAGAAGCTAAAACGAATTTGCTGCCTTATCAGAATTAAGAGATATGACGAATTGTTAAAACGTATACAAACCCATTACTTCCACTTGGGGTTTGAATTTCGAAAAAATTGTGAAACAGATTTTTAGACTATTTCATAAGAAGCAACTTGATATCTCATAGACACTAGGGATTTTTAAAAATTTGTGAAAACGTAAGCAAACCCTTTACAAACCCTTGGTTTTTGAAATTCGAAAAATCGTGAAATTGGTTTTTCGGTCATTACATCAAATGCCGTTATAACTTAAATAATAATTTATATCTCATCAGAACTAAGGGATGGCAAAAATTGTGAAAACATATGCAAATCCTTGGGAGTTGAATATCCAAAAATTGAGAAATGGGTTTGTAGGCGATTATATAAAAACTCTGTGGGAGTAAAAAGCGATCTAATATCTCATAAAAGCTAAGAAATATGTCGAAGCTTTGAAAAGCATACAACCCCCTTACACCCCTTAGGATTGAATATCTAAAAATACTGAAATTGACTTTTTGGCGCTTATATAGGAAACCTTATAAAGTAAAAATGAATTCGATATATCATCAGATATGCAACCTACTTACACCCACTTGGGGGTTGAATATCCAAAAATCCTGAAAGGAGTTAATAGATAAATATGAAGAAAACACGAGAAAGTAAAAACCAATTCAACTTCTTATCACTTCTAAAAGATATGACGGAATTCGTGAAAACGTGTTCAACTCTTTTATACCCTCTTACGGAAAAAACTTAAAAAGAAGTTTTAGGCGATTATAACGCAAGACCTTGAAAGTGATCTGATCAGACCTGAGGGATATGGCAGAATTCGTGAAAAGTATACAATCCCCTTTCCACCCTCTTAGGGGTCGAAATTCAAAAAATCCTGAAAACGCTTTCTAGGTATTTATATGAAGAAGTCGTAGAATAATAATGAATTGAATATATGGGAAGACCTAGTAGAAATGAGGAAATCGTGGAAATATAGGCATTCCATTTTCACTGATCATTTTCTTTGATCCCCCTTCCGAACGCCAATAGATATTTAAATTTTTTTTTTTCGAAATTACTTTTCTAGTTGATTTACATATATATACTGAGTTTCAACTTTGTAGCATAAGCCGTTCTACAGATAGGAAAAATACAGATAGGAAAAACACAGATAGGAAAAACACCCCGTACCATACTACCCCTATAAAAAATTATATTTTTCCAACATGCTACTACTATAGCTCTATCCAAATACTAAGTTTCAGCTTTATATCATTATGCGTTCTCGAGATATAAAAATCAAAACCTTTTCCTTTTCACCCTCCCCCACCCTCACCTTATACACCCTCACCGCCAAAATTTTTCTCTGCTAGGGGTCTATTAGGCCTACTTCTGTTAAAAATTTTAAGCATCTATCTTACAATGTTCTTGAGATATGAGATGTGATTTTTTTGAAAAATTCGTATTTCCTCCACTTTCATGCTACACCGCTCCCTTAAAAAATTTTACTTTCAGCAAACTTCATTTGTCAATCTTTGTACAGAAACCGAATTTTATTTGTCTAGTGCAATTGGTTCGTGAGATATCGTAATCTAAAGTTTTTCACCACCCCCCCCCCCCCCCTCCCCCAAAATTGATACTTTTATGCAAATGGGTACACTATCAAAGCTCTATATGAATTCCAAGTTTCAGCCTCCTAGCATAAGCGGATGCTGAGATCTAGAAACCAAAATTTTCCGTCTAAAACGCACCCCCTCACACCCCCACCCATTAGAGTTTGATCACTTCAAGGGACGTATCCAGTCTATACATAAAAAAAATTTAAATTAAATATCTCAAACCGTTTGGGAGCTACGAGCCTTCAAACGATTTTGCGTACGGCGGACAGACGGACTAAATTTTTTTTGCTTTTTTCGTGTCTACTAGTCACGAATCGTGAAAAAAAAATTTTCAGAGTAGACATTTTTTTTTTTTAAAATCGATCGAATACTGTGTTATTAGAAAATAAGAAAGTAGCAATGATAAAAATAAAATAGGAAATAAAGCAAGAAGTTTAGAGATGTCTAAAAACGACAGGTACCTACGTGCAGTAGGGTCAAGGAGTAACGGGATAGGTCCGCACGACTTATTTTTCGCGACAATTTGAGAGCACGTAAGACTAGAAAAGAGCCATGAATTCAAAGTTTAAATTTATCGCATACAATTAAACAATTTTTAGGGTGTTGGATTTAATGCATGTGTTTGTACTTACGGGTAGCGCCTTCTTGCAGGGATGGAAATCAAAAACTTTTGATTTTTGTGGGCGGAGTCAAAACGTATCGCGACATGCATGAATGACACGCATGCATGCCCGTCTATGGGGCCCTTTATTAGGTACGCGCTTCGCCATGGACTTGGGTGTATTCGCAAAGGCTAGAAAAGCTGCTGCAGTTTGTCAGGCTGGCGGGGTGGTTTACCTTAGATGTGGTCTTGGGCATGCGGGTTCTTCTTTCCGTACATGTGAGATCACAACGGACCCATTGGCGGTCTGTGTGTTTGATCGTATCGGCGGCCAACCACCTTACCTAACCTAACATATATTTAAAAATTGGACGTCCATATTGAAGGACCCTACATAAGCAAACATATTTGCTAAATAACGCGTCTAAACATGCTTGTACGTATTTCAGTATACAAACGAAAGTTTGCAGCACCGGCGGAAAACAAAAAAGTTTCTAAAGCAAGCAGTAAAGTAGGTTATGTTCAAATTTTAACTTCTCGTCCAAACCAACAAACCAAGGCCGACGCCATCTACCTGTGAGTAAACGACCTTCTGTCGTCCATGTTATATCAGATTGATTATTTTTTTTACCTGCTTCGTTCTACTAAAAAATTCAACATTTTTGAAAGCAAAGGATTTAAGCTGTTGAGTAAATAAGAGCGACATCAGTTGAGTTCTGAATTTTAAGCGATACGGTCTCTTATTTATTTTGAGTGCACCGATTTTATCACACAGGTAATTATTTCAACTAGAATTTAAAATGTTAGGTTTGTTCTTTTTGGCTACACTAGTATAGAAAGTTTCTGCTCTTTTTGATTCAGGTACCGCAGAGGTTGCTGTTCTTTTTGTCGAGATAGAAAAGTGTACACCTATTTACCATCGCTCGAGAGCAGGTGTATGTAAGTGCAATTTACCATCTGTCGAATTTGACACTACTATAGATTAGATTTTCCAGTTGGGATTGGTTTGGTTACCTCTCAGTCGCTGAAGCCTCAATTGGGCCTATTGTGACGTCTGAAGCCTAGTATTTTACGAAGAGGAATAGTCAGGAACTGCAAACTCTGCATATTTTACTGTTAGATAGACCAATCCTACGACGACACTTCCTCATGTGGCAATGTTCAGTTAGATTTTCCACAAGGGTTCAGGTCTGATGTCTATAACTTGACAATAAATTTATTTTATTTTTCATTAGAAATGGGACGCGGAAAACATTGTACTACTGAACAGCGGGAAATTATTAAAAAAATGAGAAGCGATGGCTTTACCTACAAAAAAATAGCAGAAATCATGGGATGTTCACAAAATATGGTTACCAATGCGTTGAAATATCAATACCGTGTTGAAAAGAGGGGAAATCGACGGAAAACTTCAACAGTTACAGACAGGAAAATCATCAACTTAATTAAAAAAAATCCGTATATGACGTCCTCCGAAATCAAGAAGGAGCTAAATCTTGAAATATGCACATCAACAGTGAGGAGACGGTTAAACGAAAATAATTTGACGGCAATTGTTGGCCGAACAGTGCCGTTACTAAGCTCGAAAAAGGTTAAGCAGTGGCTAGATTTCTGCAAGTCACATTCAACTTGTACTGAAATTGACGGAATAAAAAAACGGATATATATTCTTTGGACCGATAAGTCACAACAACTAATTTGATTCTAACAGCAGGAACCAACTTTTGCAACAAATTCGGTGGCCAAAAGATGTAACGCTATTATGAGTACAGAAGCGAAGTAAGCGATAAATAAACCTCCTAAGTCTTTGTGAACTTCTTACAGACCTAGGAGGTTCCTATTTCTCACCATCGATATGTCTTAGTATATTTCATTTTCAATTTTTGTACCCTTTTTATTTCTTTTTTTTAGCATAAAGTTTCGTAGTATTAATGACTTGTTTGACTTTTTTTTGCTAATAATGCAATCTTAAGTAATTAAGTAATAAATAAATGTTTAGCCGTTAGAACAAGTCTTTACCATACAGTAACCAATTTTAATATTACAGTTTTTTCTACACGCACCTTTTTCACCGAACACCACTGTAAATTTTTAAATTTATTCTCTGAAAGTATGTAGGTCTGATTTGGGCTTTGAAACCATGTGGGAAAGCCAGTAATGCATTACCAGAAGAATGTCTTACAGAAACGTATGTTAAGATATATAATACCTTTCATGTAATACACTAAGGAAAGCTAGGAGAGTTAAAAGTTTGATATGAACAAGAGTAGCGTATGGAATATTTTTCTTGTCATATACATTTTTATAAATCATCGAATTAAGAGCAAAAAAGGAGGCATACTTTCTTGAATCTGATGTGATATATCTTGATATTAAGAATGCCACATTTTTGTAGGACAGAAGTTCTTAGCCAAAAAAACACAAAAAATTTGAGAAAAAAAATCTTTATTTCGCAAGATAGTCTCCTTTTAGGAAGATATACTTTTCCCAGCGATATTGGATAGCTTTGATACTCTCTTTATAGTGGGAACTGTCTAGCTCCTGAAAATAACCGTCAACCGCAGACTCTATCTCTTCTCAGTTGGCAAATCTTTTACCTCCGACCCATTTTTTACTTTATTATTTTAATAATAATATAAGTATTGTTATCGGTTTTTATCGATAAGTATTGTTATCGATTTTTAAAAAAAAAATTTGCTACCCCAAACATTTTTTTTACACGCTTCATGACTAACTAATAAACACCAAAAAAAATTTTCAGTCCGTCTGTACGCCGTCTGCCGTGCGCAAAATCGTTTGAGGACTTATACTTTCCAAACCTTATGAGCTATTAAATTGCATTTTTTTTCTGAATAGACTGGGTAGGCCCTTTGAAGTGACCACTTTTTGAGAGGTGAGGGGGAGGAGGGGGTGCGTTTTAGACAGAAAATTTTGGTTTCTAGATCTCAGCAACCGCTTATGTTAGGAGGCTGAAACTTGGCATTTATATAGAGCTTCGATAGTGGACCCATTTGCAAAAAAATTGCTGATATAGGTAAAGGGGTGTGGAGTGGGGGGGAAAACAATGCGTCCGAAACGCAATAAAGCCGAGATCGACACATTCTAAAATCCATATCTCCTAAACGGTTAATGGCACGAAATAAAAACTTAACAAATATCTGTAGTTATACTAGGAGAAAAGTGGCGTACGGAAGTGGGGGGGGTTGAAAACTTTAGATTACGATATCTCACGAACCAATTGCTCTGGAAAAATTGAATTCGGTTTGAGTATAAAGGGTGACAAATAAAGATTGCTCAAAGTAATTTTTTAAAGGGGCGGAGGAGCATGAATGTGCAGGGGATAAGAATTTTTCTAAAAAGTCAAGAACAGTATAAGATAGATACATAAAAATTTTACCAGAAGTAGGCCTAATAGAAAAAAAAATGTTTTGTAGAGGGTGAAAAGGAAAAGATTCCAATTTTACTTTATTATTTTAATAATACAGTATTGTTTTCGATTTTTAAAAAAAAAAAATTTGCTACCCTGAAAAATTTTTTTTTCACGTTTCAAGACTAGTAGACACGAAAAAAGCAAAAAAAATTTTCAGTCCGTCTGTCCGCCGTATGCCGTACGTCGACCACTGTACGCAAAATCGTTTGAAGGCTCGTAGCTCCCAAACCCTTTAAGCTATAAAATTAAATTTTTTTTTATGAATAGACTGGGTAGGCCCCTTGAAGTGGCCAAGTTTGTAGGGGTCTGGGTGTGAGGGGGGAGGAGGGGGAAGTGTTTTAGACGGAAAATTTTGGTTTCTAGATCTCAGCAACCGCTTATGCTAGGAGGAATTAATATAGATCTTTAGTAGTGGACCCATTTGCAAAAAAATTGCCGATATAGGTGAAGGGGTTTGGGAGTGGGGGGAAAAATAATGCGTCCGAAACGCAAAAAAGGTGAGATCGACACTTTCTAAAATCCATATCTCCTAAACGGTTAATGTCACAAAATTGAAACTTAATGAATATCTGTAGGTATACTAGGAGAATGGATCGGAAACAAAAATTTGAGTGCGGGCAGTGGCGTACGGGAGTGGGGGGTAAAAAACTTTAGATTACGATATCTAACGAACCAATTGCACTAGACAAATAAAATTTGGTTTGTGTATAAAGGTTGACAAATGAAGTTTGCTGAAAGCAAAATTTTTCAAGGGGGCGGTGGAGCATGAAAGTGGAGGGGATAAGAATTTTTCTAAAAAATCACGTCTCATATCTCAAGAACAGTGTAAGATAAAAGCTTAAAATTTTTACCAGAAGTAGGCCTAATAGACCCCTAGCAGAAAACAAAATTTTGGAAGTATGGGTGTAGTGGGTGAGGGTGGGGGAGGGTGAAAAGGAAAAAGTTCCGATTTTAATATCTCAACAACCTATTATGATATGGAGCTGAAACTTGGTATTTAGATAGAACTATATTAGTAGCATTTTGGAAAAATATAATTTTTTATAGGGGTAGTATGGTACGGGGGTGGGGGGTGTTTTTCCTATCTATAAAACGGCTTATGCTACAAAGTTGAAACTCGGTACGTTTATGTAAATCAACTAGAAAACTAATTTAGATAAAAAAAAATTTTAAATATCCATTGGCGTTCGGAGGGGGGGGGCAAAAAAAATGATCAGTGAAAATGAAATGCATATATTTTCACGGTTTTCGTCATATCTATTTTTTCTTTCCAAATATTGAGTTCATTTTTATTCTACGGCTTCTTCATGTAAATACCTAGAAAGCGTTTTCAGGATTTTTTAAAATTCGACCACTAAGAGGGTGCAAAGGGGGTTGTAACCTTTTTCACGAATTCTACTATATCCCCACGTCTTATCAGATATCGAATATCTTTTTACTTTCACGTGCTTGCGTAATAATCGACTAAAACTTGTTTTTAAGTTTTTACTTTTTCAGCCCCTAAGAGGGTATAAACGGTTTGAACACGTTTTCACAAGTTACGTCATTTCTTTTAGAAGTAATAAGAAATTGAATTGGTTCCTACTTTCTCGTACTGTCTTCATATTTATTTATTAACTCCTTTCAGGATTTTTGGATATTCAACCCCCAAGTGGGTGTAAGGAGGTTGCATATCTGGTGATATATCGAATATCGAATGCATTTTTACTTCCTAAGGTTTCCTATATAAAAAAGCCAAAAAGTCAATTTCAGTATTTTAGATATTCAATCCTAATGGGTGTAAGGGGGTTGTATGCTTTTCAAAGTTTCGACATATTTCTTAGGTTCAATGAGATATTAGATCGCTTTTCATTTCCACAGACTTTTTATATAATCGCCTACAAACCCATTTCTCAATTTTTCGATATTCAACCCCCAAGGGTTTGTATATGTTTTCACAATTTTTGCCATCCCTTAGTTCTGATGAGATATAAAATTGATTATTACGGCCAACCAATTCACGATTTTTCGAATTTCCAGAACCAAGGAGGTGTGAAGGGTTTGCTTAAGTTTTCACAAATTTTTCAAAATCCGTCTTGTCTCATGAGATATCAAGTTACTTCTTATGAAATCGTCTAAAAACCAGTTTCACAATTTTTTCGAAATTCAAACCCCAATTGGAAGTAATGGGTTTGTATACGTTTTAACAATTCGTCATATCTCTTAATTCTGATAAGGCAGCAAATTCGTTTTTACTTCTATGGGCTTTTAGTGTACATAATATACCGAAATTCGAATAGTATACGCGGACTTTTTCAATGTTTAATCGGCTAAAAATCTCTATTTTAAATATTTTTATATTAAGAACAAAAATAATTTTCCAAGAAATCTAATAATCTCGAAGCAACTCATGATACACTCCGACTTTGACCGCTCCCGAACTTTGACCCGAAAAATAATAAAGTTTCGCCCAGACCATTGGCAGATTTTTATAACCTATAATGATATAAAGCTGAAACTTGGTATTTGGATAGAGCTATAGTAATAGCATTTTGGAAAAATATAATTTTTTATAGGGATTGTATGGTACGGGGGTGAGGGGTGCTTTTCCTATCTATAGAACGGCTTATGGTACAAAGTTGAATTAACTAGAAAAGTAATTCAGTTAAAAAAAATTTCAAATAGCCATTGGCGTTTGGAAGGGGGCGAAAAAAATGTTCAGTGAAAATTAAATGCACATAATTTTCACGATTTTCGTCATATCTATTAGGTCTTCCCAAAGGGTTTTCACGATTTTTTGATTTTACCCCTAAGGGGGTGTAAAGGGGTTGTATATTTTTTCACGAATTCTGCCATATCCCCCAGGTCTAATTAGATTTCGACTAACTTTTTACTTTTTTCCTTTTTCAGCATCTAAGAGGGTATAAAAGGGTTGAACACGTTTTCACGAATTCCGCCATTTCTTTTAGTGTGATAAGTGATAAGAAATTGAATTGGTTTTTACTTTCTCGTTCTGTCTTCACATTTATCTATTAACTCCTTTAAGGATTTTTGGATATTCAACCCCCAAGGGGGTGTAAGGAGGTTGCATATGTTTTCACAGATTCTTACATATTGCTTAGATCTAATGATATATCGAATTCATTTTTACTTCCCAAGGTTTCCTATATAAGCGCCAAAAAGTCAATTTCAGTGTTTTTATATATTTAATCCTAAGGGGTGTAAGGGGGTTGTATGCTTTTCAGAGCTTCGACATATTTCTTAGGTTTGGTGAGATATTAGATCGCACTTCCACAGACTTTTTATATAATCGCCTACTAACCCATTTCTCAATTTTTGGATATTCAACCCCCAAGGGTTTGCATATGTTTTCACAATTGTTGCCATCCCTTAGTTCTGATGAGAGATAAAATTGCATTTGATGTAATGACTTAAAAACCAATTTCACTATTTTTCGAATTTCAAGAACCAAGAGGGTTTGCTTACGTTTTCACAAATTTTTCAAAATCCTTCGTGTCTGTGCGTCGAACACACATTTTTCTGCCACGCTTTTCAGTATCGAGTTTACATTTACAACGCAATTTCTCTAAGGCACAGTGCTGTCAAATATAAACTGATAGGAAGTTTGTAATTGTTGAATGTTATAATTGTTTAATAGTCTGGAGGGCTTAGATAAGGTTAATAAAAATATTAAACAGTAATTTCAGGGACACTAATATTGCTAGTTATTTTCACACTAAGCAGGAAACAATGAACCGGAAACTAACTATACCCGAGTTTCATAAACCGCAATGGGTCTGAAGATGCTTAATCATTTTTTGGATACGTCGATGTGGAAGACAGTTGTTGTCAAATACATGTGGGACAATGGCGGCGTGCAGAGCGGGGGCTCTCCTAGATGTTGGCAGAATAAGTTCCAACAACTCAACAAATGCCGCGCTATCAGTAAGGAACAATTTTAAAACGTATTTCTCTACAGTTGAAGAACTACCTTGGCAGAATGATCGACTGTATGAGCATTAGGACAGACGGATGTTATCAGTATTGCCCTTTTTTAATTTTTTTCATTTCCGACATGATTTTGTAATTACTCTAAAATAATTTTTAATTTGTTAAATGTTCTATACATGACAAATAATATACTAGAACCAAATAAAATATCACATTTGTTGTTCATACAAATATATTCAACAGAAATGACAAAAAAGTCATTGCGATTTAATTTTGCGGCACGGAAAAGCTGAGGAATATGTGACTTGTGACGCAGATGCATCCTGTCCCTTAAACTACAATCTGATTGGTTAATTATTGCGTCCGACGCTCTGACGCAGAATGGCGACGACAATGGAAATCCTCCTTAAGTTTCGTTCGGCACATACTTGCGTGCCGGCAACCCGAGAGATTCACCCAAGCCTCCTCAGTCTGTAATAGGACATAGGATCGACTCATCAGCCAACTCTACGAGTATGTTACCTTTTCATTTCCAGGGAAGTCACTGTGACTAGGAATCCAACAGATCTTCAGGTGGGTTTCAGACCCACCATCTGCAATATTCTTTTACATTCGCCCACAAGTCTGGATGTAATATACATATATGTTTAAAAGGGTTTTGAGTGGGGGTGATGATTACCTTTGGTGCGCCTTTGAATGAAGTCAATTCACCATTTTTAGGGCAAGCAGGCAGGCTTCCACCTGCCTACTTCTTACAGCTGCGCTACTACACAGGTAATGGATTGAAGAAATAGAGAACTTTGATTATGCTAAAAAAACACGTTTTTACTGACGGTACTACGACTATGTTTACATACAAACAGTTCAATTACGAATATACAATGCTTGATTGGTACCTACCTTCCAAAAACTTTCGTTATTAGAATCGATCAATGTGAAACTGTTCAGTGTTTTCACTTTATACTCATCAATATTTTTTTTATAATTTTTTAATAAAAATACAACATGGGAACATCATACCAATTGGGGTACATGCTATAATAGAATTAATCACGAACTGCTAGCGATGCACACTTGACTGCCTCCCATCAGGTTATGTACCTCTAATAAGCACCTATAACACTATCAACACTATGCAATTGTTAACTTAACCATATCAATAATTGGTGGTTAATGTACGATTAAATTCACACATTAAACACAAAAGGGTTAACATTGACGCCTAAAAACTGAAAATCGTGCGCGAAACAGCGCGTATGGTACGAGTCCCATAACCAAACAAGAAGATAGTGTGATGTGTGATATGTTCGCAAAGCGTCTTCGTACATCGTCGAAGCTAGCGAAAGAAGAAGAATATTATTAACAAACTCATTAAAGAAAAATTTCTCCCAAGGAAAATACAAGCCATGAAGAAAATGTCGAACTAACTTTGGTCAGTGTTATTCAAACGCTACGTTCATTCGGTCGAAGACAATCACAGAAGTAGCCAAGAAACGGTCGTCATAAAGTCAACATCGAGTTAGTTACCTGAGTGGTGCATTTCATTCAAATAGTTCGTTACAAGAAGTTCATAAAAAAAAACTGTTACAAATCTTAATGGGCGATTAATTTGTGACGATATTTAGTGATTGATGGTGATATAGTAAAATTACAAGTGAATTAGGAATCTAACGGCCACGAGTTTTATGAATGCGACTTAAGTCTGAGAAATAAACCAGCTAACAATTGTTTTATTTGCGATATTAATATTGCCAAGATGTGTACCTAATTTGGATTGAAGGCATTCGAAAATTTACACTTTGAATGGATTAAAAGTCGATATTGAAACTCATCATGAATTTATGGATTATATACACTTTAGGTAAGTCAGCGATGAAAACGCGAGGCGTTACATATAAATCACACTATTATCAATCAATGTTCGCGCATTAATTTTACAAATCGTAACCTTTTTTTCATATATCTGTAACAAAAGTAGCGTATTAAGTATACAAATGAATTAATGTGATATGGATGTTTTATGACTACTCCATATACGCGAGTATCTTCATCTGAATTGGAAATTTTCGTATAAAATAGCAAATATGATGAGGAATTCAATCAAGCGTAGCCACTTTCCTTTTCATTTCGATCCGACATTCCTTTCAAATTTACTGTTTGATGCAAAAAAATCACTTTATTTTTTTTTCTTCTCATAAATAAATTATGTTTTCCCATTTTTTGGAAATTTTAATTTATCATTTGATTTTGTCCATATCCATGTATGGCTTTGTTTGTTTTGCACAATATTAAAAAAAAAAAATTTCGCACAAAATTAAAGAAATTGACAACATTTTCTTTTCTTTACTGCCCTACTATAATAGAACCGTACAAAAATTTTAAACACAAAATATTTAATGTTATTAGTAAAGATTATAATGAAATCCCTACAAGGCTTGGAATTTTAACTTAGCTTGAAAGTGTTCTATTCGAGACAATCAAAGAAAAAATATGGCTAATCGAATTCTTAAAGAATCTTACTATGGTTGAATTTATAGTTGCGTCAACTACGCTATAAGATGTAAGATAGTTCCGGTAACTGATATTATGGTTGTATCAACTTTACTACTTTCGGCTGAAATCGCAGTTGAGGTTGGTGTTCTGTTTTGTACTTTTGTATAGAAGTGTCAGTTTTCGTTCGACCTTGATCACCGAATAACAAAGATTTGCCACTTTGAACATTTTACAGACAATTGGAATGCTTCCAAAATAGTCGAAGAACTTCAGAAGGTTTTTTTTTGTCAAAGATGGTTTATATGGAAAAATTAAAATTGGATACTACAAGACATCGAAGTGGTCTATGTACTGCGTGGAAAGAAGCAAGAATTTTACCAGTTAGCTAAGTGGTAGCTCTGTAGTATCAATCACGGTTAATCTTTCATTTAAAACACTAGCAAAAGGTTTACCAGTTAAGTCCGTCAGAGCTCCGCCGTAGCATTAACCGGTAATCTTTCAGTTAAAACGTATACGCCTCGGGACCGAAATAACTTATATACCTCGTATCGGTGTACATGGATGTGATTCTCTACCTCTTTCTTTTAATATTGCTGCATTCTTTACTCCTGGTTAACGATAACCGGTAGTTGACTGGTAAAATGCAGAAACTGATACCGAAATTCTTGCTATGCAGAATAACAACTAGATGTTTTCGGAAGTTGGATGTCGTGTGCTGCTAGTCTTTATTACATATGTACATACTTACTTTTACCTTCCAACTGTACGCGGTTGCAGGTTGGCCTAATACGATAATGGAATAATCTTAAAAAAAAAATTATAATGATGCATATCCCAGGTTTGATGGCTCCAATTTGAATGTCGCAGGTCGCAGTCGTTGGTCTTTTTAAACGTATTTTGACAGATTTACGAATATATAAAGGAGAGTTACACCCAGAAGAAACTTCTAACACCAGAAAAACTTTTTCACAGTATTGAATTCTCTGTATGTATGCGTACTTTCGGGTAGTACTTTCTTGCAGGGACGTATTTATCTCCAGTCAAAATCCACTTTTATACTTCATATCGGTTTGATTCTCAACCTCTTTCCTTCAACATTGCCGCTTTTTTCGCTCCTCGTTAACAATATCCGATAGTTGGCTACTAAATTGCCTGAAATACCAGTGAATATACCCGTTATAACTACTAAAATCACCTCGCTGATACCTATAGAAAAATCTTATTACGTTTATTTATTTCTCCTTCTTTATATTGTGGCTCGTTTTTGTGGAGTATTCATTATCCTGAATTGTGAGCCTAGTTTGTTAGAGGAGCTTTCTAATGTTTTATTTATACTGTCCATGGTGAGGAAGTCGAGGATGTCGTAGTATAGTCAACGGAAGTTAGTCGTAACTTTTCTCAATTTAAATTTTTTGTTTTTATTTATTTTTTCCTGTGAATCTTAAATGTGTTTGTTTTATTTTCTCTTTTCATTAAAGTGTTCCATTACAAAAAAGTTTGATTTCTAAAAAAAACAGTAATAAAATTGTTTATTTATCTTCGCCTACTAGTATATACTATACAGTATATTAATTCGACTTCACATCAGACTTAAGAGATACGGCGAGATTCGTGAAAACCTTTAAAACCTCTTTACACCCTCTTAAGGGTTGAAAATTGGAAAATTTTGAAATCGATTTTTAGCACAAGAGATGGAAACCCCCATAATCGCTTCAATGTCATAGCATAGGTCTTTATAAATTTCAAGTTTCAACTTCCTGGGTAAGTTGTAAAGAAATCAAAATTTTACATCCACTCCTCGCACGCACGCCACCTTCCCCCCCCCCCCCTCACCCTTTCAATAAATAACCACGTAAATTTATACTTAATATCTCAAAGCTCATGAACAGCTACGAGTCGTAAAGCCTAGTACTAACTAGAAGCGAAAACGAAATTTTGTGCCAAATCACATACAAAATCCACTAACAATTTTCGCTGGAACGGAAAATTTGTATGGGAAATTTCGTTTCGCTTCTAGTTAGTACTAGACTTAAAAGTAAAATTAAATGATTCAAGGTGTTGAGAAAGGTGTTCCGAAACACAATTTTGTCGCCAAATTTTCTACACCGGTAATTGGGAGAAATATGGTGAATTGAATTGGTTGAATTTATATCCAACTACTTTTTATTGAAAAAGAATTTAATTATATTTAAAATGAAAACAGTCACGATCGGCTGCAAGCCAATCGTATGATACTCTAGATGAAAGACTGAACTCCGATTTATATTTTAGTTGGAGATGAAGTAGAATAAGGAGTTTGCATGTAGCTTGCTCTTTATTTAGGTATCCCATTCGGCTGCTACTTGAAACTATAATAATAGAAAATATCATCAGTATTCAGTTTCATGTCTGAAACTAGATAAATGAATAACTGAAAGTAAAATTTCCTTTTTCAAGGACTTTCACGTGAAGGTGCAGGAAGGACTTGTCCTTTTACCTGGAACCTAATAAAATTAATGTGTGCAAAATTTCAAATCCTACCTTGAAGCGTTCAAATGCTATCGGAAATTATTCTTGAACACGTGTCTTAAGGACTTTTTGTATAGAGCTACCAAAAGGAGCAGAAGGATTTCGCTGACTAGTAAATTTGAACTTTGTTTTCAAAAGAAATTTGTTCAAAATCCCGAATAGCTGAATGAACGATTACTTGAGTTATAGTGAGTTCCGTAAATTGAGTGAAGATATTTTTACAGGATGGCAGCTACATGAAGGACTAATAGAATTTTATTTAAAATCATATACCTAGCTTCAACTATTGAAAAATCAAGCCATACAAAAATTCAAAGTCGTATCTTAAACCGTTCTGAAGTTATCAGCGAATATTTTTGAACACGTGTTCTAAGGAGCTTTTGTGTGAGAGCTACCTGACAGAGTATAGAACTTTGCTCACTAATGAACTCGAACTTCATTTCCACTCAAAACTAATTTCAACTTCGTGGCTTTCTCGAGATACAGTGAGTTTCATATATGGTGAGCGGATATTTTTACAGGATTTCTGTATGGCAGCTACTCGAAGAACTCATGAGAATTTTTTCATATTAAAACCTTTAACTGCTACTATCGAAAAACCACCGTTTTCAAAATTTCAAAGTCATAGCGTAAGTGGTTCTGAAGGTATATAATAACCTTATCCTGGTGCACTGCTGCATAATGTTTTTTTTAACAGGGGATCAAAGAAACAAACCGATTTTGAATTGCGTTACATTTTAAACTGACTTTAAATGACCAAACAGTCGCTTCATAATAATTACGTTTCTGATCATAAATACTCCCGAATGCATTAACGCCTATAGATTCGTTAATAATATTTGCGGAAAGCTTTCAATTTCGGCTTTTTTACTAAGTAATTATTGCATGAAGTCCAGTGTTTCGATATGACTTAATTATCAAAGGTTACAGTCAGTTATTCAGGCAAAAATTTAAACAATGAACGTTGACGATTGGTCAATAAATTCGAATGTATCAAAATCGTTGCAGTTTGTCTAGGCCGTAATTTATTTGCCGATTTCACAGTCATCAAAGTTTTTCAATTAAAATCCACGGAAGAGAAAATAAACCCAAATAAAAGTACGACATGTACATAAAAAAAATCTATAGGTTTGTGAACGTGGTAATTTACAGAAATTGGAACAAAACAAGTTGACCGAATTTTAAATTGTCTAATTGAAATTGCATATTAAATTTCAATATTTAATAACAAATTTTTCAGTCTTTTATTAGAACGAATCACGGCATGAAAATGTATATTGCGTGATATTAGCCTCGTATTCACGTTTTTTTTTTGTACTCTAATTACAGATTTAAGTATAGACCAAAATCTTATTATAGATAAATTACTTTGGGTTGTAGTGAATAAGAAAAAAACCGAGTAACTGAAAAAGATTTAATAAAAATGTACAGTAAAGTCATGCACTAATTGTGATTAAATTAAGTTATTATGATTTATGATATAATCAAACTTTGAACTTGAAAATATGATGTTTCAAAATAATGGCATGACATGCAAACTTTTGCGATTGTGAAGTAATTTATTTCATTTCAGAAAGAAGATTAATCAAATTTTGTGAGTTGGGACAACTGCTTATTGCTTCGGGATAGACTTACGTATAAAATTCAATACGCTTCATTTCATTGACCTCCACCGGATTAATCTAGTTTAGAATTGGATAAATTTGGTTATATTCGGTAGAAAAGCCAGAATAATAAATTTACCAAAAGACTGGGCACAACTGTACCATTTTTCAGAATAAGTGCGCGGAACGGAAGTAAAAACCGAACCGATATCCTTTTGGAACTATAAACTTAAGCGACCTCTTTGTAGCTAGAATATCCCAAGAATACCGAAACAAGTGCCGGGTGCCTATATCAAATGTTCTCACAAGAAAACACTAGAATAAGGTCTAATCGGATCTAAGAGATATAGTAGAAAACTTATGAAAACTTATAAAACCATTTACAGCCGCTTAAAGGCTGGATATCGCAAAATCCTGAAACCGATTTTTAGGCGATTCTATAGAAAGCCCATTGAAGTATAACCCAATTCGATATATAGGCAGACCTACCAGATATGTCGGAATTCGTGAAATAATACACTACTACCTTACACCTACCCTTAGGCGTCGATCGAATAACGAAAAATCCTGATAATAATTACTAGGCGCTATATATAAAGAGCCGTAGAGGAAAAATTAATTTGATATCTCGGCAGATGACCTGACTAAGAAATATGACGAAATTCGTGAAAATGAATACACCCATTTCATACGTAATATAATTACCCCACTACACTGCAATGGAAATTTGAAATTATTATAGTTCTTCATTGAAATTATAACCAGAAGGTTGGATGTCACATTAAAAAAGTAAATTTCACACCAGGCACAATAACGGAAAATATTAAAGTTTTCTGCTCTTCTTTTTTGAGTGGTAACTCAGATCACAAAAATTATTTAAAATATGAAGTAGTTTTGTTTTCTTGTTTTAACTTTGAATGTAAAATTATAAGGTCGTAAGTACTTATTCGACCTTTTGCCGGTAAACGTGAAAGCGTCACCTGAATTTTTAGAAAATTTTATATTCTTAGAAGAACCAACGAATGGCTAAGAAGTTTTTATTTACAGGTGTAAGACTTGATGAATTTTGCGAAAATCTTCTGGTTATAGAGTACAAATATATACATGCCAAGTTTCAACTTTTCAGCATAAAAAATGATAATATAATACGAACACCCACCAGCTCCGTACATTACTACCTCATCAAAATTTATACTTGCCCCACATTGTTCCTATACAAACGCTTCTTATCCCTCTTCTCCAGATATAAAAATCTGAATTTGTTGCTTTCCACGCGCACCCTTACATCACCATCCCAAAAACTTTTTTTCTGCTAGAGGTCTATTGGGCCTGATTCCTGTATAAGTTCCAAAATTTTATCTGAAAAGATTCGCGAGATTTAACACTTGATTTTTCTGAAAACTTTGTATTATCCCCACTTAAATGCTCCACCGGCAGCTTCCTTTAGTACTTTTACATTCAGCACTTCTTGTACACTTGTACATATATAAAATCCAAACTTCATCTTTCTGACGTAAAAGATTCGGAACATCAGTAATCCAAAGTTTTTCACTCACCTTCACTCGAAATTTTGATTCTTATATGCGGCCTTAGTGTGCCAACAAACAATCAACAATGGATTTTAGAATAACTCGACCCATGTTTTTCGCACTACAGCACCCCTGCACCTAAGTCCCCAATTTTTGAAACTCAAAATAAGTTCCACTTTTCAAGTTTCTGGCATAAGCGGTTCCTGAGATATAGGAACCAAAATAGTTTGTCTAAAATGCTCACCCCCCAACTTGCTCAGCCGCCACCTTCCAAAAGAAACCATTTAAATCGACTCACTTAATCTACCCACCAAAAAATTTGAACTTGTGAGCTACGAGCCTTCAAAAGCGTTTAGGTATGGCGTTACAGAGGCCAGACGGACTTTTTTTGCAAACTAATTAGCGGTCGTGGATGACTTTAGAGAATGCAACGACATTTGTCTTCGATCCGCAGGGAAACTATGGAAAGCTCTGAGGAATTGCAATGGCAATTAACGAGAACTTTATTATTTATTTATTTATTTAAAGTGGTAGAGCCTAAAGAAGCCTCACTACTTCTGGAACTACGACCTAAGAGGTCTTTTGTTCCTGGCTCTTAACCACTCCCTAGGCCATATCGATTCCTTTGAGAAAGGAGATAACGAGAACTTACTATATGTTCAAACAAGCCAGCTAACCGCGGCGGACGTCAAAAGAGCCTTCGAAAAGACTCTTCCATACCGGGACACGGAAAGCCCACCGGAACGAACTACTTGTTCACCCCCCATTTAGGGATTTAGGTATCGGAAAGCACTTAGGTTAGGCATTAGCGATTTCATGTTTAAACTTACTCTGCCATCAAATTTACGTTGAAAAACCTTAAAGCACTTCCCTTGACGAATTTCTGAATTGGCGAACTTTTGCTTCCTACTGCAACTGAATGATCAATTCATAGATAGGCAAACTCAGAACCGCTCTGAGACAACGATTCTGCTTCACGTGTAATTCAGAAATATGGTGTTTTGTTGAATGACCCCATGCCGTTGAAGCAAAACATAGGGCCAGTCTAACGATCGCCTTGTGGAGTAGCAGTTCAAAAAGCTGGGGTAACAGAGTCGAGCCTAGACGCACACCGGCTTCAATGGCCTTTTGTGATGATTTTCATCACCCCGTGCCGTTGGCACCGCGGAGCGGACTCACTCTTGGAGATTTATTGCGGAGTACCTTGAATAAAGTCCACAGTTCATTATCCTCTTCGAAAATATGTTTAACCTAAGCCTACTGTTAGCATTCTAGTCTTATAACATGATGGTCCTGCGCCATACCTTACCTGAAGCCATTTAACAATATTCATTTCCAAAATTCTATCTTTTCATACACCTCTTGCTACACTCAAAGAAAAAATATGATTATGGCCACCGTATTTTGATAGAACCTTACTATGATTGATGTTATAGTTGCCACAACCATGTAACACAGTTGTACTAACTGAATGTATGTTTGTAATAACTATAGGTCTATAGCAAAAATTTTAGCATTTAGTTACTATAACTATGGTTATGTTATTAGGAAACATACAATGTTTGTCTCAAACAAAACTATGGTTGTAGAAACCTAGGTGAGTGATTCACGCAACCTTCTTTTTTAATAGAACGGTTACGCCAATCATAAAAATCGTGTGACATGGTTACTTGAAACATAGTTATGTTTTTAGAAAAGATGTTATGTTTGGCTCAAACAAAATTATGGTTGTAAAAACCTAGTTGTGTGATTAACGCAACCATGTTTTTTATTAGAACGATTACGCCAATCATAAAAATTCTGTAACATAGTTATTAGAAATATAGTTATCTTTTTAGGAAACATGTTATGTTTGGCTCAATCAAAATCATGGTTGTGGAAACCTAGGTGTGTAATTCACGCAACCTTCTTATTTAATAGAACGGTTACGCCAATCATAAACATCGTGTGACATGGTTCCTAGAAATATATAATGAAAGTGTAAAAATTACTAGAGGTATGAATTTTCAAAGAGGACTCGGACACCATTTTTGAGGAAACTTTAACATACTTTCACATACTATAAAGATAGAATAGATAGAAACAAAAAATTTAATTTCAATTATTTTTTTCACTAGTTCTTCAAGTACAAAATTGTTCAAAAGAACCGGAGATGGTAAGGTCACAACTTTGGCGATTCTTGATGGAATGACCCAAATATGAACTTAGATGATTGTACTCACCATATCTTAAAAAATTCTAATGTCGCACTGACCATATTCATGCTTATCACAATCACAGTATGGTTACGGCAATCATAATATGTCAAGTAACATGATTGTACTGACCATATCTAATCAAATGAGTATAGTTGCACTGATCATTCAAAGTTACTCGTATGTCAATTATAGTATGGTTGCGACAATCATATCTAATATCTTACCTTACATGATTGCACACACCATATCTGGTATAGTTGTGGGAATTATTTTATCAAATTTCATGGTTCCACTGATCATAGAATATTGCTGTCGTGATTATAATATACTTTTACATCATGTAACGAGAATGATTGGTACAACAATATTAAATTTCAGTACGGATATATGTTTAATGCAACCATACTATGTTTTGATGAATTACGAGTATATGCTATGATTAGGAGCATTATATCCATGATCATTGGAAACATATCTGTTTTACAATAGTTAGAAGAACTTTAATATAGTCAATGCAACCTTGGAATAAACATAGTTTTTCTTTCAGTGTAGAGATTGTACAATAGGCTCAGATCGTACGAAGACCTTAAACTATCAAATTCAATCGAGAAATATTATCTGAGATGGTGTTTAAAGGGTTCCAAGTTCAGGGATTGCAGGACTAGAGTTGTCTTTGATCTAGTCTGGAACGGGTTTCGGTATGTTCCTGTTGGCTCCGTAAGAGCGGCTATTACTGAACGAGTAAGTGAATCACATATGAAGACGATGGTGGCTTTGTTCTTGTTCACTTTGAATTGTTTTAGTGAGTGAGTGAATTTATTTCAGTATCCATGAGCGTAGCTCGTGCGGATAATATTAAAAACAATATATACATGGGTTGTTTATAATCAGAGATAATTCAACAAAAATTTATTATAAAAAGAAAAATTCGTTAAGAAAGAGAGTGACGGGAAATTGAGAGATAATAGAAAAGAAAAAAAAAGCTAACAAAATGTCAAACAACAAAGAAAAATAGTATTACTGTGAAAATAAGAAAATACAAAAATTATAATGATAAAGCAATGAAGAATAAAATAATGCAGACATACTCGTAGTGTTTTATTGAAGAAGAATTTTTTTTAAATTATGCTTAAAGTTGTTAGATTGAGATTGAAGATCTCTGGAAAGTTGGTTGTAGTTTTGAATCGCCTTGTTTAAAACTGAGCAGGATCCGTGTCTGGCAGTACGTATGGCAGGAACGTATATATCGGCAGCTCGCCTAGTGTTGTAGTTATGGTTGTCACAGTGATAGGAAAATTGGATGTCGCTGTTTGTAGTCTGCAGCTTAATTTTATGGATTTGGTCTGATGATTCCAGGTAATACAATTGTTCGACCGTGAGCAGATGATTTTTGGCATGAATAATTTTCGTGTGCTCTCGAGAGTTTATGTTATACAGATTTTTTATTGTTTTTTTTTTGATGCACTGTAATTTGGAACTAAAAGCCGATCTCCATATTATTATACCATACTGAATCTGACTGATAAATAGGGAAAACAATATAGTTCGCTTTAACTTTTCAGGTACGTCTTTCCTGATTTTACGGAATATTCCTGTAATAGAGGCCAGGTTCTGCCTTAGTATGTCAATGTGGAGGTCCCACGTTAGCTTTGAATCCAGCACTATACCTAGATACTTGAAGCTATCAACTTCATCAATTATTTCGCCGTTGAAAACAATTCGAATATCAGTTGATGAGAGCGATGAGACTTATTAAAAACGAAATATTTATTTTTTTTTGGATTCGCTGATAGCTTGTGAGCATCCAAACATTGATTTTATCGAGGTCGCGATTAATATCGTTCTGTAGTGCGTCAATGTCGAGTGAAGCGTAAATTAATGCTATACATCTGCATACAGGGAAATGTTTCCTTTTAGATTCAACTCTGTTATGGAATTCGTATAGACGTTATACAGGACAGGCCCAAGAACACTTCCTTGTGGGACACCACTGCTGACGGGAAGAAGAGAGCTGTTGATGTTGTCACTAGTAGTATACTAGAGTCTAGAAGTAAGGTAGCTCTTAAACCAGTCATACGACGTTCCTTGAATACCGATCACAGATAGTTTCCTTAATAGAATGTCGTGGTTTACCGTGTCAAACGCTTTTGATAAGTCAATAAAAACAACAACAGTAAATAGTTTTCTATCGCATGAAAACTGAAGTTTAGATACGACGTCAAAAAGTGCTGCTTTGGTGTCCAACTGCTTCTGTGATATAGCTACATGCATAGTTAGGTGATCTTGTAACTGCGTTGCACTTCCGAAGGAGAACGAAGAAGTTCGGATAGAGACTGAAGGTCTGGGTGGACGATGTGATCTGAGTGCTCAAAATACTCCACCTATCTTCCTTCATACCAACAACAATTGCAGTATATAAACCACTCTTTTTTATTTCAGGTATTTTTACAATATCAGTACACGGTAGTGGCTATGATGATTCAACTTCAAGAATACTGGATATTGCGGTGATTTAAATTGCAAATTTATTTTTTATTTTATATTTATGTCCACTTTTCACTCTAGGCTCACTGGAAACCAGTTCAAACGATCCACACTGCAATAGGTCCGCACTATCTTAGCATAGGCACTCTAAATACAGCGAATAAACTTCAACTAGCCCACATTGCTAATCACAACGCACACTTATTGCAACAAATCAATGGATACAATCCACCTGTAACGCAATATCGAAATCCTTTTCCGGTTTTCCAACCATCGCCATCACATCATCATCATCATTTTGTTGTGCCGAAAGACGTCGTTCCGCATTACCATACCAGTGCTTCGAATATTGCGCAAAGTGCAATGCCAAGTAATTTCCTCAAAACCCCGTATATTACTGGAAAACCAGCATTTAATTCGAAACCTGAATTCATCACGAAACCCGACTACTACAATGGAATTCATTCGACCCTCGGTAAAGCACCGCAGCAGCCGTACTTCAAACAACTACCAACTATGGTTAAGGCGGCTACTACCTCAATGCATCACGATTCATCCTCATACAGGTAAACGTATTCTTAGAAAATCTTTGTCGCTCCTTAAATTTCCAGTTTTTTTCTTTCAGAGATTTAATACTTACTCCGCCGCCGCAACCACTTCTTCATGGACACTCAACTCTGCCTGCCTACAAGCAACAGTTGCCTAACCATGAGAAGCCGGTCGGGACATTCTCATTTCCAGGAGACGGAATGAGTTCGTATTCATTTTTCGGGCCAGCTTCACATTTGATCCGAAACAAACCACCAAAGCCGCAACCGAGTATCTTCTTACCTGCAGAGGTTGGCAATAACTTTAAAAATGCGCCGCCAGTCATTCCAAGCTACAGGCCCTATGTATCGAAGCATAGTCAACCTATTCGCTTTGAAAGCAGTACTCCAAGTTTTTTCGGTAATTCAGCGAAACTATCGTTGCTTGATAGTTTTCAGCCCAACTTTAGCAAATCCCCATTCAAAGAGCTGTTTCCTTCGACAACGAGCAGTGTACTAACCACACAACCGGATTATTTTTCATCCAGTAACGATCACCATGTAAAAACTCAAATGTTACCACCGATCCCAGCTAGCGTATTAAGTCCATTCTTCCAGCAAGTTCGACCAAATAATCAAAATTTCAATGGAGCTAATGTTGAGCAGAAGAGCAAAGTTGTGAAAGATGATTTTTCCGAAAACTTGGTACCACCGCCATTCGTCCATCTGGAAAGTTCCACATTCAGGAGTTCAACAACTACCTCGACACCTACTAGGAAACCAATTTCACTTCTCGAACAGACCAAATCACTTCAGATTCTTAACAAATACAATATTCCAGTAATATCACCATTGCAA
Organism: Beris morrisii; assembly: GCA_951812415.1. NCBI lineage: Eukaryota > Metazoa > Arthropoda > Insecta > Diptera > Stratiomyidae > Beris > Beris morrisii. Next base: position 140,972,027 of record OX638311.1, read on the forward strand.
GACGCAAGCAACTACAATTACAACGGTAACTGGATGGATCAAGTAGTACCGCAAAACTATACAGTGTCTAGTACTGTGGCTTTCCCAACAAACCCTCAAGGAAATACCCAAATCTTTGCAACAAATCCTCCAAATAATCCTTCTGTTACAGTACAACCAGACAATAGTGACGTATTGAAAACTGTGAATACACTTACACACAATAGCTACAACAACGATCACATGTTGTTACGACCTAACAACATCGAAATGGTTAACGCCAATCAGGAACGGCCTCCAACCAGCCATTCCTTCCTCCCAACTCCATATAATGATATCCGTAACGGTGAGCACAACTTCTTCACTATTGAGGATGCCATAACTCGATCACCAATACGAGATCTTCCAGCTTCCCCTATAAGTTCTAATGAAATTCAAAATCACGTTGAAATTTACGACCAGCCCAATGTAGAGATCAATGAAATCCCCAAACCATCGACTACCAGTCTTCCGAAAACTGTAATTCAAACGTCAGAATACAGCACTCCAAGTCCATCTCCACCCCCACCGCAACCACCATCCGCACCACAAAACAGATTACGAGGTAAAAATAGACGAAGGAGGCCCAGACCAACAGCTCCAAGAACTACTCAGCAAACAATTGAGGAAGACAATCGAATCCCAACTAAGTGGCAAGACACTACGAACGAAGTTCAAGAACAACGGACAACAACGACAACTGCACGGACTATCCAAAGAGCTAGACCGTATCGAGTAAGGACCCATATTCGAGTGAAGAGCACACTTCCACCTGCTGATCCCACTTTACGGGTCATTCAGCGCAATTCGCAGAAACTAAACTACCTGACAAGCATGCAAAACAGACTACCTGCTCTTCTATCCAGCACAACACGAACAGAATTTCAGCGACCAGTAGTTAGGACAACCCAGCCTCCAACTGAAGAAACAGCTTCCTTAGACGAGGATTATCCAAGCTCAACTTTCACAACTCGTAACGAGAATAACGCGGAGCCAGAGAATGAGGAAGAGAACATTATTAATCCAAGTCCACCAATAACATCGATAATTCCTGAAATGCAGGATCAAGTCGAGGCAACGAAAATCTCAACAGATGCTGTAACAATACATGAACAAGTTTCGGAAGAGGTATCGCGAACAGAGCAATCCATCTCAAATCAAGTTCCACAACAGACAATTCCAGACTCAAGCAGTTCCAATGAACAAATCGAACAACATATCAGCCATAGACAACGATATCGTTATAAGAGTAGACCTACTGCTGCAGCTCCAAGTGCCCAAATTCCTACCAATGAACAGACAACAGATATAGAACCGTCACCATCACCTTCAAATCCACCGGCCACAACCAGTGAAGGTCCAAAACCTGTAACTCGCCTGCGACCTGCAAATAAATATCGACCCAAGGACAGACCACGATTTAGCGTCAAGGATTACCGCCAACGAGTTAAAACTCACTCAACAGCTACAGCAACAGAATCATCCCCTACATCTTCTACAACAGCAGGATACAGATCTAGACAGAGGTTCCCAACTCGAAAACGTCTTCTTCCTTCGTTACGATTGAAATCGTCCACAACAGAAAAATCCACCGACGCCGAGAACAATATCTCGGAAGTTGAAGAAAATCCTGACGCTGAAAAACCAATAGACCCAATTCCCGATACTTCCTCTACCACGTCAACGACTACCGCACGTTCGACGACTCCTCGACGTGGATTCAATACCAGGCGAAATAGTATAAACCGTTTCAGAGTTTCAACGTCCAGCACGGAGTCCTATTCCTCAGTGGAAGATAGTAAGGAGAAGAGGTCATCGACAAGACAAAGAACTCGTGAACGATTCACTCAAACATCAAGAGTCCCAAACACTTCCAAGGAAACTATCATCAGCACCCCCAGAATCCAAACCAGGGTCGAAGACCTAAATAACATCACCATCGAAGCAGAATCGCCACCAATAACTGAAGGTAGCAAAATGGAAAGTGCAATAATGAAGATCATCAAAACTGATCATGGCAATCGCCAATCGTCCGAGATCACATCCGCCGAAAGTAATTCCTCAAGCGACTTGAATCAATCGCCATCCGAACAATCGGAACGTGTGGCTCAACTGACTATTTCGGGGAGCTCCTATAAATTCAACAATCTTAACAAAAACAGCTTATCCCGACGTATTCCCGGATACTTTACACTGGCCACCGAAGATCCCATTCTTCCTATCGAAGCCTTCTTTCCAAATGTTAAAAATAAGTCGAATCGAAGCAGATAAGTATTAAGGCGACGGACGACCTGTAGAAAAACCAATACCAAAAGTTTTATAGAAGATGCGCGACGCGAATTAAAAAGTTCTTCTATAAGTAATTCTATTTATTTTTATATTGAAAATTAGGACGGTAAGATAAGTAAATCAAGAAAAAACTGTAATATTATTTTGTACATATTGCGAGGAAGCGAGGATGAATAAACATAATTAAAATTATAAGTTACGAGTTTGAAGCTATATGGAAGGGCGCACACTGTTATATCTTCAAGACTAATAATCGCAATTCAAGATATTCCAGCGATATGCGAGCGAATTGTGTTTACGTTGATAAATTTAGCTTAAGTCGCGTTAAGTTTCATGGCGGTAAGAACAACAAAAATCAATGATTAAATTCGTTTTTTGCGGACGTTAGCATTCAGAACAACAAAAATAGGGTAAGATAAGTACGTAACAACTCCAACGCACTGAAACACTGAAAAGTCATACTTCATGAGCGCTTTTCTTCAAATTTATTTCATCAATATGATGCAAAATACATTACCCGGATGTAACGTGCACCACTTCTCTGAAGTTTTGATAAAGCTGTTCGTCAAAATGACGAAATTACAATCATCAACCTGTTTGTGAAGAAATTTGTAAATGCTTTTATAATTGATGAGCAATTTCATCGTCTGATGCACGCGTTCATTGAACTAAAATTGCCGAATGTTTTCACAAGTTTAGCGAAAAATTCATTAATATGATGTATCAATTTGGTTCAGTGCGATTAGATACCATTTTACTTTATTTCTTTTAAATAATAAAGTATTGTGATTGACCTGAAATTTCAAAAAAATTTGTATTTACACGTTTTAGGAATTGTAAACCCTTAAAAAAAGATATGTCCGTCTGTCCGCCGTACGGGAAAGCGTTTGAAGTGGTACAAAAATTAAGGGATCAAAAACAGAAATCTAAGCGAAAAATAAATCTAAATACTAAATATTACAACTAAATATAAATAGAAAACTAAAACAAAAAATAATCAAACTTCAAAATATGTATAATAATAAATAAACGAGAAATTATATATGTTCTACAAAAATAATAATACAAAAAAAAAATTCTAGTACAGTAGATGCCGCTTATAGTAATCGCGGATAATGTTATAAGCCGCATTTTGTTATCAAAACAAGTTAGTTCCATTTTCCACAAACGAAATTCATCGCTTATTGGAATAAGAATTCGCTTTATGTTATCATTCGGGCCAGATTTCCATACAACATTACAAGTTTTGTGACAGTATTCTTAATCGCTCCTCTTTTTTCTTCATGTGAATGTGATCAAAAAGGCAAAATAAAAACAATATCAAAATTAAAGATGATTGCTCTTGGTTTTACATTTATGTAAACACAAGGCGATACATATCATAGATTACTATGAGAAATTTCAGTCTTTTCGTAGCTTCTGAAAACTATTGATGCTGATCTCGTTCAACAGAATGAGCTCAACTTCGAGTAAGTTTTCGAGACAGTTTAATAGAAGTGGCGCGCTGAGCTGACAGATATGACCGAAGCTGGATCTAAAACGCTGTACAAGGCTGAATTTGTTAAAAGGGGAGAGAATCAGCACCTCAGTAAGTGTCCTGACCAGACACTGTCTTATGATCGGGCATGCTAAAAGACGGCGATTCTTTTCAAACGACTTTCTGTAGAAGCTGCCTGGATGAGGAGGAAGAGGAAACAGTATTTCATATTCTCTGTAACTTTGTGAAACATTGAAGCTAGAGTTGTAAATAACACTTAATGAATAAAAAAAATAATATTAGATGCTTCGAGCAATCTATATTCAAGCGTAGGAAAATAAATGAGAAAAATTTTCCCCTTCGTCTATTGTTATCATCCGGTTAATGTTATTGTTTATGGCCGGTCCCAAAGTTACAATAAGCGGCATCCACTGTATCTACCTATATAATAAATTAAACTACCATAACCAAAAAGAAATAAACTAACTAAACCAACTAAATTTAAACTAACAAAATAACAACTAAATCTAAGAAAAATTAGACTAAGCCAACAAAATAAATAAATTCAACAACTAAATCTAAAAAAATACTATGCAAAATATATATACTAATTCCCAAATTCCAATAATAATAAATATATACGAGTATAATAAATAAATGAATAATTCTCTAATCCTACAAACTATGCGAAAGGGAATAAATAACTAAGGTACGAAAAATAATATATAGCCTAACATGCAAAATAATTAAATATTATAAATATCAAGCAAAAAAATAATTTTCGCTAAATAACCCTATACATTATTGAAAATAATAAAATAATTTAGGAATCGAACCTAATTACGCAACGAAATAAATTCGGCTAGAGCGAAAGCAGAAGAAAATTCCAAAAGCAAAGAAATTATAGCAGCAATGCAGAACAAAATAAATTAATGAAAAGCAAACCAAAAAAAATTGTAATTCACGAGCAATCCAATCAAAACAAATTATCTATTGCAAATCAAAAGCAAATTATAGCAAAAGCAAAAATTAAAAAAAAAAAAACAAGCGCAAAAAAAATCCATTTAAGCGAAAAATAAAAATCAAAACGTGATGGATCTTCTCGCTATCCACCTCCCAAACCTCATCCTCTCTCCTGCTAGGTCGAGTTAAAAGGCAAATCTCAGCCTCTTCAACTTCCTGGGAAATTTGGAATTGAGAAAAAATAATAAAAAAAATGGGATAAAACAAAAGCAAAAAAAACTAATATAAAAAAAATAAATTGAAAAATTGTCCTTTAAGTCTTAGATACAAAAAAAATATACTACATAATTAAATTTAATTTTACGTTATAGGAACTCTAAAAGGATGGAATAAGGAAATAAGGAACTCTTTTGAAGACTTTAGTATTGTCTTCTCTTCACCATTCTAAAACATATATTGCAGGCAGTCTGCCCAATCGTCTGACGACTTGCCCGCTAAGTCAAGGCAAGCCCAGCTTTCGAAAGGGTACCTACAATACATGGGTGTTGAAGACCCTACTTAACCCACAACAAGCCCAATTCGAACCCACAGATAGAAAAGGCTGCCCCCCCATATGGAATTCTGATGGCGCCTAAAGGTTGCCAACAGAAAACTGTCAATATGAAGGTTTCACAATTTCCAGCTGCAAATTCGAACCACACTAGAAGTAAGTGAAGTAACAAAAGAGCTTGTTCACTTGACTTGTAGGTGCTGTTTAAGCGTTATTTTAAGTCGCTACCAGACAAATTTTAAGTCCTTTTGATGTGACAACTTTTATGCGGCATTTTTCCGACTCTCGCATATTGTCCCATCACGCGTTGTGAACTACGCGCTGGTTTGGCTAGCCCCACGTTGGGCGCCATTTTGTTGTGATCGGAGGCCTTGGAGTGGTTATTTCGACTAAAAAAAGTCAAAATAACCGAAGGGAAGGTTAAAAACTTCATTTGTAGAATAAATTTGATTTTTCAAATTGAAAATGGAAAAGTTTTGTTTTTATTTTTTTTAAGCAATTGTAGAACATTTTTCATACAATCGTAAGTTCAAAAAGCATTTTAGACGTAAATTAATCTGATAATTTTTCTCAGTTTCTCCATTCCATGTCTTACGTAAATAATGAAAATATAAACCGTCAAAAGATGGATTTGAACAAAGTTCATGCTTTAAACCTACAGCGGCAACTGCACGTTTTATAAAAGAACGAATAAATGAAAATAGATACGAAATTTGTGCATCTCGTCCATTAATCTGCCTGACATCATTTAGATTTAACTTTCCAGCTTCTTCAGTGTCCATGCAAGCAAGTAGGATGCAATCGGCTTCATTTAGACTTATTTGCTTCAGCTGTAAATTTGCAATAAATAAATTAAAATGTGCAATTTAGATAAGTTTATACACACTTACTTCGGAAAGAAAATAAATAGCTAAGACGTCTATTAAATGTTTTCTTGGTATTTTTTGAATCTCATCAGAAGCTAGATTCGAGGAAATCGTCCAACACAGTAAATTAAATCGAATTTTGTCCAAGTCAAGATTTTCTCCAACTGGAGTTTTGAGGAGATCCAAAATATCGGGCATTGGACAAACTGCAATTTGTCGATTAAAAAAATAAAAAAAGATCACAGTATAAATAACAACTACAAATGCTATCCCAAAATAAGGGTTTGAAAAAAGATAAAGTAAGGTATAATATAATAAACTCATTTAAATTTTGAAAAATTTAAATGAGTAAGAGAAGCTAATCGATCTTTTCGAAGATATCCAGTTTCATTAAAATTTTACATACCAAACAAAATCAAATCAAAGAATATTTCCTTTTGTTATTTAAAATAAAACCTTATTTTGAAATAATGGTCTAATTAGAAGAATAGATTATTAATTATTCTTCTATGGAAGCAGTAGAATTTGTGTATTACAGTTAAATCAAACTTACGCTTTGGATATTCAGGCTTTAGTACTATGTCCTTGTATGGCTCACTGTGAGATGTCTTACAATAAAACGTCCTGGTTATTTCACCTTCACTCTTTCGATGATAGAACAAAATTCCCATTATTCGTTCTAACAAAGGCTCTATCATGACGAAAGGTGGCACAAAATCCATTTTTCTCATATCGAAATAATATAGCTCTATGACGACTGGCAAGTTCGCCAAAATCATGTAGTTAAATTTGAAATTTTGGATTTCGCGTAGAAATTCATTATCGAATGTTGTACGACACTTTGACTAGAAAATAAAAGTTTATTTTTTGTGATGCAGTAGACGTCCTAATTAGAACGTATAAAAAACTATATTTAATTGTTAGAAACGAATTGAGTTGACTTCGAAATTAACTAGCTACGTGAAAAGTAACTATAGCGCAGTAACGTAGCCAGAAGTTGTTGATGGTAGAAAGGGTTATTACATTATGGGGTCAAAACATATAATAGTAAATGAATTCGTAAAAAAAATTTGAATTTCCTGTCACAAATTTAGTACGATGTTAGCGCTGTAAAATTTTGAAAGTGTATTGAAATTTGGAGTGAACAGAACACTAAAAACTTTTAATTAAAAATTGTCTCTTCTATACAGACAGCGTTTTTCAAACACTCGGTGCCAAAAGGATTTCAGTGGTTGGAGTGTTTTTTGTGATTAAAAATTTTTCCAGACATATGTTGTGTCCTTTCATTACTTCGTTAAGGAGTTACCGGGATTTTAAGAATGAAGAATATTCATCGTACTCCGGGAGCACCTGAACTCCTTTTTTTTCATATTGTTGTCAAGTTTTACTTTATTATTATTTAATAATAAAGTTTTGTGATTGAACTGAAATTTTAAAAAAAATTTTCTACCCTGAAATTTTGTATTATCATGATTTGGGACTAGTAAACAACAACAAAAAGGCAAAAAAAAAATGTCAGTCGGTCCGCCGTTGATGCCTTACTCAAAACCGTTTGAAGGCGCGTAGCTCACAAACCCGTTAAGATATTAAGTTGAAATTTTTATGGTGGTTAGATACCACCCGTAGGCGTTCACCCAATCTCCCTATTAAATAACCCTATTAAAACACGCTAGGGTTATTCTATAGGGACATAACAATTTTGTATTTAAATAGAACACAGAATAATTGAGATAATTTCCAAACGTTGTTCGTTCGTGAACTTCACCATAATAAAAATGTAAGCCTTGACTTAAGTTTTGACATTGAAAGACCAGCAAAAAAGTTTAAGGATGCGATTGTATTAACATACAAAATTGTTATGTACCTATTGAATAACCCTTTACGTATATGTAAATGTATAATACTACTATAGTAATTAAACGAAAAAAATATACTTACATAGTCATAGGAGTCAAGACTAGCCTGTATTAATTCGGCGCCATTAGATAGTTCCAATGAAGAAAAAACTATTTTCGATAAATCTTGAATATTTTCGAATGTAATGACCCCGTTGCGTGTAAATTTCTTTATTGTTTTGCATATATGATGAAAACGTGAAGTGGTGTTCATTCCCCTGTAATAGCCCTGTAATACAATAATTGCGTACCATTAGATTTTATAAAATAAATTTCAACAAATCAAGGATTTCATTAGTCAGGACAATTTACTCAAGCGCAGACACCACATCTTATTAAGGGGAGCAAACCCTTTACAATTTTCAAAAAACAATTTTTTTTCACATCATTTCGAAAGTATTAAAGCGAAACGAACGTCGGCAAGCAATAGATTCAGTTTAGCTCGAAAGTATGTAGTGTGCCGTTGAATTTCCGAAACTGAAATGCAAAACTATCCTAGGTAATATAGCTCGAAAATATTCTAAAAAAGGATATTATCAAGGGAATAAATTCACAGATAGATGCGAGAAGAGTGCAAGTGACGGTATGAGTGAGGAATCGCTGATTGATCGGTAAGACACTAAAAGTTTTATCGTATTAAGACTTTAAACGCGATTATCTCAAAACTGCATTTTCAAAAACTGCTCGTGCTGTAGCTCAAAATTTTATTCATCGATTTGGCTGATTTTTTGGGAGCTTTCAGTCTATATCAATATCGGAAGGATGCACCTAAAGTTATGAGGATATCGCGTAAATAAACTACTTTTTTGGGGTAAAAATTGTCAAAAATTTAACATTTGATTAAAAAGCTTCCTATATTTTTACAAGACACAAGAATCGCAGTATAGTGCTGGAGTGCAATGTGTATTGCGAGTTCTCAATAGATCCGAGAAAACTATTGTCCGATTCTGGACTACATACGAAAATCGGCAATAAAATTAATGTTCCTGGCTTGAATTTGTAAATTAACTGTTAAAAAAAAATAATATTAACTACCATTTTTTCATCTTGATTTAAAAGTGTACTGAGAGAAATAATTTGTTGGCAAGAGATTGCTTCAATAAAATTTTCCTTGCAGCAATCGAAGTTCATTTACGCTAATAAGAATTAGTTTGGATCAGTAGATATTCGGTTGTACAAAAAATATTCGTTTAAGGGAATAAACACGCAATACGTGCGATAGAACCATTTTGTCAAGACAATCCACTTACGTTGTTTCCACGATTCTGTTGAAAGAACCGAACAGAAAAATGTCTAGTAACTCAATTTTGATTGCCGCAATATAATGTTGGTTGTTGCAATAGAATCATCACAAACGATTTTCGGCATCATTCTGCTGTGGTAACCGAATGTGTGTTCCGTTAACCGAATGTGTGTTCCGCCAACCGAATGTATGTTTCGGTAACTTAGTTAATCCACACTAAGTTAAGTTGCACATAGGGAAATGCAAATGAAAGATCTTTGGTGGCGCAGTGGTTACACGCGCCAATCCAAAAACTTTCAACACGGGTTCGAATCCAACCTACAGTCCATGGGTTTTATCAAGTCAGTAAGTAAGAAATAAAATTTGAAGTAGGAAAATAGCGTCTTGAGTTCTCTACCTCCTCCTAGGTAGGGTTACTGTATACGCACTCACACTAAAACAGCCTATAAGAGGGGTTTGATAGATGCGTACCAAGGTGAAAACCCGGTAAATTTAAATTTTTTCCATGTTTATGGGATTTTGCTTTATAAACATTCGAATTGATTAACTTTACGCTGCAAAATTGTACTCGTAAGTTTCCATAAAAGAAATGAAAGAAATACGGAAATTTTCAATTGAAAACCACAATTTCGCGCATACACACTTCCATACCAAAGAAAAACAAGTACTAGAATTGTGGAAGGAAACAGACAGCTTTTTTCTGATTCTTCACATATTCGCACTAACGCACTTCAAAAATGCAATTTGATAGCAATATTCAGTAGTACAAAAACAGGCGAACTAGTACATAAACAGGCCATTTTTGTGAGGTTAAATTTAAATTTCTAGTACAGAAATGACAGAATTAGACGTATCTGACAAACCCTAGTTAGAGAGTGTTGTGTATATAGTGACCCTACTAGGTAACAAAAAAGAATTTAGTGTAGGATTTAACACAAATAACTACATTTTTTTTTCTAGAGTTTACCAACAACCCGCGCATTTGTGGCAATCAAAATGTTAAGAGATTCTGGTTGACAAGAAAAATAATTCAGTTGTCCGAAAATATATTCGATACCAATAAACGAAAATTCGGTTCGGCCAACCCAGAATTTCGGTTCCAGCAATGGGATAGGAACTTTTCCTGCAATCGTTGTAATTCGTTTGGCATATATTTCTATTGCACCAATAAATCGGTTGTCTCAGTGTAAGAGCAAAAAGCATAATATGGACAACGTAGTCTCTAACAGATGGCACTGAAGAAAAAAGTGAATCGCGTTATTCGTCACAATTTCTTCAGGAATCGGGGCGGAGTTGTCTCGTTAGGTATATTTTACTTTATAATTTTTTAATAATAAAGTATTGTGATCGACCTGAAATTTCAAAAAAGTTTACTACCCTGAAATTTTGTATTTACACGTTTTAGGACTAGTAAACACCAAAAAAGGAAAAAAAATGTCTGTCTGTCCGCCGTAGACGCCGTACGTCGTACGCAAAATCGTTAGAAGGCGCATAGCTCCCAAACCCGTTGAGGTATTAAGGAAATAAAAAGGAGGCTATTTGGAACTTTATTTTTTAGGTTGTCAGTCGCATAGTACCCAACACCGCATCTCATCATTAAACACGTTTCGGACTTCTACCCATAAAATAATAAAGTTGCGCCCAGACTGTTGGCAGATTTTTTTTCATACGTCTCGGAGAATCTCGCAGCAGGGACGTCATTTCCGGGGGCAGGATGGGCAATTACCACTCCCCCCCTGAATTTGATGGAAACCTCAGGCATGTTTTAATTGATTATGACACCAGCAAAAAAATCTTAAGGGTATAAAATCGGAGCAAACTATTAATCCTATCGTCTTGGATTACAAGCGCAATATCTGCGAAATCGAATTCTTCCAATATCATTACTTTTCTGTTTGCTTATAGCTCAAGTTACTTGGAGCAGTTAATTCATTATCGCAAGAACTTCAATCGTCATCGATCGATTGTTTATCCGCTGAGCTATTGATAGAATGTATTATTCCAAAAAAGATATTGATGAAGTTATATGTGATTTTGGTCGTTTGAAATAAAGACGATATTCGTTATTTTAAAAAAAATTTGTTTTCGTGATTTTGCATTAATGAATGTTCTGTTTATCTTTTATTTTAAAACTTTTAAGAAATTATAATCGTCTATATAATATATATATGTTAAATTAATAAATTAGATAAGTATACACAAAATTTTATCAAAATTCATGTTTTACCACATTTTGCAAAAAAAAAACCCATGTACTCAAGTATACACAACACACACTATACATATATTTCTATAGCACAGCCATACTAATGGCTGTAGAATACATAGTACTGTACACTGTAGAATACGTAATTAAACGTAAATGATGAAGTTGGTTTTTGTCAATGTGATTTTTTTAAAATTTCAATTCTGTATTTCATCATTGTATTTACATATATCAAACATATTTGTACAATGAGTTCATTGAAACCTTTATTGTAGTTTCGAACTATTACTTACCCACGACTTTGGCTAACATTCGCCAACTTATTTTCAAAAATTATTTCACATTTCTAGTATGGCATTCGTCTTCTTGGTATTATATTGTCTGTGGCTATACCTAACTAAAGAAAATTACATACCTGATTTAAAATATCGAACTGCACGATATCATTTCCAGCTAGTGTAGCAAACAGCAGCATTTCAGCACTCGATAATCCAAGAGCTTCCCGCAACTTTAATTTGTTAAATTGGTTTGTTCTCATCATTTTAAAATTAATGTCCAAGGACCAAACATTCCAATTGCCCTCGAAAATTAAGAAGTCGCTATCGTTGGTAAGAACCGCGAATGCATCGTTTTTTGTAGCATAGTTTGCAATTTCTAAGTCGCATTCGTTCAACATTGTTATAAAAACTTCTCCGAACTTCCTCGCAGTCGACAAAAGAACGCTGAAAAACCCGGGCAATTGTCTTAGATAGCTTTTTTGAAAATAGGTTGATAAATCGTATCCAGAGTAGATAGAGTCCAATAGTTTAAGAGATTCGGCGTATTTCCGATTTTTTCGATTTAAATTCGATTTTAATTTGATCCATTGCACAGGTCCGTCGAAAAAGAATATTAATTTCGCACCGATTGATTCAAATTTTTTAAGAATTGAACTAATTCGTTCGACATAGAGATTGGCACGGCCACCAAGAACTATTTCATGATTATTTCTGTAGACATTTTGATTTATGGACGAAAGATCAATTACAATTGTCGGTGCTTTTCCATTATGCGTTCTATAAAATAAAAAAATAAGAACATTATAATATTACGAATATCTGGCGGTGTCGAAATGTTCGTAAGAATCAGCATCGGCTTCATGTAAGCCACTCATGTCCTAAACACTCCACAAACTCTACTAAATTTGGAATACCTACTAAGTTTCAACTTTCGTATGCATACTACGGTAAAAATCCTCTATCACGCACAAGCGTGATAGAGAATTTAATTTTAGCTGGATAAAAATCCATACCCAAAAGCACATCATATTCTTTTGTTATATTTACAGAAGCCCGGCATTGAATGCAGCAAATACCACCCTTGAATTGGATAAGTTGTCTGACTCTATTCAATCCATATATACTACTAATCCAGACGCTGAAATCGTTGTCGCGGGCGATTTCAATGTTCATAACACTGCCTGGCTTAAACATTCTACTCATACGGACCAGCAGGGTCGGGATACTGAGCTTTTTGCTTCCATTAACGGATTAGTACAGCTGGTAGACAATCCCACCCGTCTACCTCACATTGCAGGTCAATCATCCAATCTTCTCGATCTTTTCTTAACTAATCAGCCAGTCAAATACGACATCTCAATTTTGCCACCAATTGGAACGACCGACCATTTATTGGTTCGTGCACAATTCCCAATTTCGATATTAAAATCGCGAGCATCCAAGGCACCTCGAAGACAGGTTTGGCACTTCAAGAGAGATGATTGGGGAGCGCTTGAAGAGTTTTTTCATGCTTTCGACTGGGAGTTAAGCTTTGAATCCGGAAGTTGTGACTTGGCATGTCAACTAATAACCGAGACAATCCTTAAAGGAATGAATCTTTTTGTTCCTTCCAACAACAAAAGAATCAGGCCGTCGAAGAACTCTTGGTTCAATAAGGACTGTCTTGGTGCAATAAAAGCCAAAAAGAATACGTTCCAAATATTTAAAAACAACCCAACTGCTGAAAATATGATCGCACTAAAATTATCAAGAAATTCCTGCAATAGTATCTTGAAACGTGCTAAATTTGCATATGACCAAAATCTTCGACGAAAGATCGTCGACAACCCCAAGAGCTCCAGATCTTTTTGGTCATTTGTTAAATCGGTCAATAACAATTTTGTGAAGACTTCTACACCACCTCTTCTCGATGGTGACCGAACCGTTGTAGATCCCGTGGAAAAAGCCAACCTTTTGGCAGCAAGTTTCGCTAGAAATTCTAGACTTCCACCTTCGAATCAGTCCCCCCCAATCTCCCAGTATGTATTTCCTTGCTGCCTCCCATTCGTTTTCGAACTAGGGTTGTTTCCAAGATTCTGCAAGGGCTCAGTGTCTACAAGTCTACTGGACCGGATGGTATCCCCCCCATAGTCCTCAAGAAATGCTTTTCCTCTCTGGCTAAACCGTTTCGCAATCTCTTCTATCTTTCATACTCTTCAGGGTGCTTTCCTCAGATGTGGAAAGTTGCGAATGTTCAGCCGATTCCCAAGAAAGGAAACAAAGCGGATCCCGCTAATTACTGCCCAATAGCCATTACATCCGTGCTCGCTAAAGTAATGGAAACTGCTGTCAATCGCAACATAATCAAATACCTGATGGACAAAGATCTGATCCACGATCGCCAATATGTGCTCCGTTCCGGTCGTTCAACAGGTGACCTTTTAGTTTACCGGAACGCTGGAACTCGTGCATCCACAAATTTGGTGAAGGTCAAGTGCTTGCCCTTGACATCGCTAAAGCGTTTGACAGAGTTTGGCACCAATGTCTCTTAGTAAAACTTAAAGCCTTTGGCTTTAGTTCAACCTTTCTTAAATGGATTGAGAGTTTTCTCTACAAACGTTCTATACGAGTTGTATTAGACGGAATAACTTCATCCTCTTTTCCAATCGATTCCGGTGTATCCAAGGGCTCAGTTTTATCTCCAACCCTATTTCTCATCTTTATTAACGACCTTCTGTCGTCAACTCTCAATCCAATCCATAGTTTTGCAGATGATAGTACACTGGACAATGTCTTTAATTTCGACTCGGCTGCAGAGGCACATCCAACTTCGGTGGCCTCACACCGCACTGAGTTATTCGATTCATTGAACTCAGACCTCAATCTTATCTTGGACTGGGGCGAGAAAAATGCCTCCAAAACACAGTCCTGTCATCTATCCCTTAAACGAGATGTTCCGACGTCGGTCTCAAATATATCCTTTGGTGGCGTACAAATTCCCCCTTCTGCTGACTTCAAATTACTAGGCGTAAAATTTAACAACCACCTAAACTGGAGCCAACACATCTTTGATGTCGCAATTGATGCTTCCAAACGCTTGTCATAGTGGATTTTTTCCTATACTAATAGCAGCATTTTCTAGGACGCCTCTACAGTGGTTCTATGTAGTCGTTAATTCAACTTTCTATTCTTGAGGTTTCCGAGAAAATTCCGAATTTTTTCCTTTCCACCCTCTTCCACCACCTACATACCAACCGCCAAAATATATGAAATTTCAAGGTATTTCTTTTTTATATTTTCGGTCGGTCATAAATCTTTACTTTTAGAATAATAAAGTAAAAATATAATGATCAAGTTAACTACTTTTCCCCGTTTGACACTTCGCTCCTGATTTTATGAACTTTTCGATTTAAATGGATCTTATTACGTAATACTTATTCTAAATAAATTTCATTAGAAATTATTAATACTTACAGCTTGTATTGGTCCACCTCGCGCTTCATATCAACAGGAACACATCCATTTGGAACATCTCTCGATAAAAACGATTGCAAACCTCGAACACCCATCGTTTAATTGTTTAAACTCACTGCACTTATTTTACAAAATAATATTAAACCACAACATTCGGCAGACACTCTGCAAATGTGAAAATCAAACCAGATCCAGAACTAATAAAAGATAAGAATTAGGAAGAAACACAATACGCGAACACGAAGCTACTGGAAACAACAGTTGCTGTTTCCGTCCGTTTGTCGATTGTCATTCCCCGAATTGTACTCACCCACTCCTACATAATGAAACTACGAACCGCGTGAAATTCGGGGAATTCCCAAACACCCAAGCCAAGAAAACAAGATATATATATGAAATCTTCAAATGATCATTTCCAGTGTTGTCAGATTAGGTCAGGCGCGAACGCAGAAAATTTTTCAGAGGGGGTTTACAGAATGATTTAAAAAAAATCTGCCAATGGTCTGGGCGAAACTTTATTATTTTTCGGGAGCGGTCAAAGTCGAAGTATATCATCAGTTGTTTCGAAATTATGAAGTTTCTTGGATAGTTAGTTTTGTTCTTAAAAAAAAAATATTTAAAATAGAGATTTTTAGCCAATTAAACATTGTAAAAGACTGTGTATCGTAGACTATTCCAATTTCGGACTATTCCACATTCGGTTCTATGCGCTTTTAGTGTACATAATACTAAAAGCGCGTAGAAGTAAAATCGAATTTGTTGCCTTATCAGACTTAAGAGATATGACGAATTATTAAAACGTATATACAAACCCATTACTTCCACTTGGGGTTTGAATTTCGAAAAAATTGTGAAACAGGTTTTTAGACGATTTCATAAGAAGCAACTTGATATCTCATGAGACACGAGGGATTTTGAAAAATTTGTGAAAACGTAAGCTAACCCTTCACACCCCCTTGGTTCTTGAAATTCGATTTAGATCATTGCATCAAATGCCGTAATAACCAATTTTTTATCTCATCAGAACTAAGGGATGGCAAAAATTGTGAAAACATATTCAAACCCTTGGGAGTTGAATATCCAAAAATTGAGAAATGGGTTTGTAGGCGATTATATAAAAGGTCTGTGGAAGTGAAAAGCAATTTAATATCTCATCAAACCTAAGAAATATGTTGAAGCTTTGAAAAGCATACAACCCTCTTACACCGCTTTGGATTGAATATCTAAAAATACAGAAATTGACTTTTTAGCGCTTATCTAGGAAGAAGTAAAAATTAATTAGATACATCATCAGATATAGAACCTCCTTACACCCACACGGGGGTTGAATATCCAAAAATCCTGAAAGAAGTTAATAGATATATATAAAGACAACATGGGAAAGTAAAAACCAATTCAATTTCTTATCACTTCTAAAGATATGATGGAATTCGTGAAAACTTGTTCAACCCTTTTATACCCTCTT
This sequence comes from Beris morrisii, assembly GCA_951812415.1. NCBI lineage: Eukaryota > Metazoa > Arthropoda > Insecta > Diptera > Stratiomyidae > Beris > Beris morrisii. Next base: position 140,988,730 of record OX638311.1, read on the forward strand.
AGGGGCTGAAAAAGAAGAAAACTTAAAAACAAGTTTTAGGCAATTATTAGGCAAGCTTTTAAAAGTGAAAAGATATTCGATATCTGATCAGACCTGAGGGATATGGCAGAATTCGTGAAAAAGTATACAACCCCCTTTCCACCCCCTTAGGGGTCGAATTTCAAAAAATCCTAAAAACGCTTTCTAGGTATTTATATGAAGAATTTGTGGAATAAAAATGAATTTAATATTTGAAGAGACCTAATAGATATGACGAAAACCGTGAAAATATGTGCTTTCCATTTTCACTAATCATTTTTTTTGCACCCCTTTCGAACGCCAATGGATATTTGAAATTTTTTCTAATCTAAATTACTTTTCTAGTTGATTTACATATACGCACCAAGTTTCAACTTTGTAGCATAAGTCGTTCTATAGACAGGAAAAACACCCCCCACCCCCGTACAATACTACCACTATAAAAAATTATATTTTTCCAACATGCTACTACTATAGCTCTATCTAAATACCAAGTTTCAGCCTTATATCATTATAGGTTCTCGAGATATAAAAATCGGAACCTTTTCCTTTTCACCCTCATCCTCTACACCCTCACCACCAACATTTTTTTTTCTGCTAGGAGTCTATTAGTCCTACTTCTGGTAAAAATTTTAATCATCTTTCTTATACGGTTCTTGAGATATGTGACGTGATTTTTTAGAAAAATTCGTAACCCCTCCACTTCCATGCTCCACCGTTCCCTTAAAAAATTTTACTTTTAGCAAACTTTATTCGTCAACCTTTATACACAAATCGAATTTTATTTATCTAGTACAATTGGTTCGTGAGATATCGTAATCCAAAGTTTTTTACCCCCCACCCCACTACGCCACTGTCCCGAGTCAAAAATTTGTTTCCGATCTATTCTCCTAGTATACCTACAGATATTTCTTAAGTTTAAATTTTGTGACGTTAATCGTTTAGGAGATATGGATTTTAGAATGTGTCGATCTCGGCTTTTTTGCGTTTCGGAAGCATTATTTTTCCCCCACTCCCACACCCCTTCACCCATATTGTCAATTTTTATCAAAGCTCTATATAAATTCCAAGTTTCAGCCTCCTGGCATAAGCGGTTGCTGAGATCGAAAAACCAAAATTTTCCGTCTAAAACCCCCCTCCTCCCCCTTCATATCCCCACCCCTCATAATTTGGTCACTTCAAGGGGCCTACCCATTCTATTCATAAAAAAAATTCAATTTAATATCTCAAACCGTTTGGGAGCTACGAGCCTTCAAACGATTTTGCGTACGGCGGACGACGTACGGCGTACGGCGGACGACGTACGGCGTACGGCGGACAGACGGACTGAAATTTTTTTTTGCTTTTTTCATGTCTACTAGTCATGAAACGTAAAAAATCGATAACAATACTGTATTATTATAAAATAATAAAGTAAATGGTGTCTTGTCGTCTCCAAGAGTTCTATGGTTCTAAGCAATATAAAATCCTACTGCCGTAACGATTTGCTTGTATGTCGGATTTACGGCAACAACCCGTGTCATCACTACAATTAAATTAATTACCCAAATTTATTGTATCAAATGCAGGTACATTATATATTTATTTCAAGTAGATAGAGAAAAAAATGCATTTTCGTTCATTATTAACAAATGCGTTTCACATTTTTCCTTTGTTGTATTATTTGCATTCAGCATCATTTGAGGACCGATTACGTTTATTTATCCGATCATGCGCATACGTAAAATGACTTTTTACAACACGATCTATCGCGTCATCATCCGATTTCGGAAATTTTTCATAACATGCATCTGAAATAACTAAAAAAATATATATAATTTCTGATTTCTGATTAACCCTGGAACCGTGCTCTTCGAGAAATGGACTTATCGTGCTCTGGGGCACTCAGTGCCCCAGTATGCATTTCATACAAAATGTATGGGTGGTGTGTTGAAAATACGGCTATTTCTTTGCTAAATAGCGTTCTTGATTTACACAACCTGATATGAGTTTGGAAAAAAGAGAGAAAATAAAACATTGTCTGTATTTTCGAAAAATTAATTATGTGCATATTGAAACCAAAATAAAAATGTTCACAAAGTAATGAAAAGTAAAAACTAATTCAAAATAATAAATTAAATACCTATAATACCAAAAGTAAACAGTTGAATGGGTTCTGGATCGTTTTGAATGTGGCCGTCCAGATGAGGTAGATGGGGTTGTCGAATTATCCAGACATGATTCAGCTTCTGAGTCAGTATCACTTATGGGAGATGAGTTCGGAAAGTAGCATTTTTGACAAACCCGAATAAAATGTTTTGAACAGGGTTGTTGCACAAATCACAGACAGCAGTAGTTTTGGTGTCTCCTTTATTTTGTTTACCTTGCATGTTTCACATCTATTACGTTTGTTATTTGACCGAACTGCAGGGGCTGTTGGAGTTGTAGCTTCAAAACCTATTAATGAAAGGGCAGTTTTCACTGATTGTCGTAGTGAACCTTTTTCCATTCTATTTCGGATGTGCTTACTTGCCAATTCAACAGCCAAAGTTTTAAGAAAATGTTTTCTTACATTTTTTCTTGTACCGGATGTGGGATTAGTAATACCGAACATCCGATAAGCAGCAAGGGCTGCTACGTCGACTATATTGAAAAATAGTGTCATAGGCCAACGGTTAGTCTTGCGCCTATAAGTGTATGTTCTATTCATTTGGTCGAACGTGTCAACACCTCCTTTGGTCGCATTGTAGTCTATAATCATCTCAGGCTTTCTGGTTGATTCATCTATTTCCTCATCCGCGTGTGTAGTTGACAACAATACGTAACTCACAAGGCTCATGCAATCTGAGAAGCAAAAAATTGATGAATACACTTCTAAACTTCTCTACGTTAGACACCTTTTAGATCTGTGAACTGTTTCGGCAATTGCGGCGATAATAGTAGTGTTTCTTGCGCACAAATCTAATGCCAATGGAATACTTGTAAAAAAGTTATCCATAGTGATATTGTATCCGTTATCTAGATACCGATTGCAGAGCCGAAGCACTAGATCATATGAAATGTTTTCAGCACGATGTTGTCCTAGTTGCGTACCTAGGTATACCAAGCCTTGTAACGCATTCCCTTATTTGGTTCTATGGCTGGTAGTTCTTCCTCATTGACTTCTTGCAGTTCTTGTTGAGCAGCAATTTCATGTTCGGGAATTTCCTCCATGATTTGTAAAACGCGTACATCCTGTACTTCTTCATGCTCGCACTTTGGATCATCAACGTCCGAAACATCCTGATCAGAATCTTGTTCATCATCTGAATCGTTTGGAATTGCTATAGGATGATCTGCAGCAGGAAAATCTGCACCGCCAATAGGTACGTTTTCAGTTCCATTTTCATCATCGTTGTGAAGAAAACCTTCGAACTCGTTTTGAAGAAGGTCTTGCTCCTCAGCAGATAACTCTGGACGCGCTGCATTGTTCACTAATCTCAAAAAAGCATCCATTTCCACTCAACACAAAACAAAATTATCACCAAACTATAAAATTAAATCACAAAATACTCAAGTAATTATCTCTTGAAATTTCATCGGCAACTAAATGCATTCAACTGTTTTCTTTTCAAAGGATCTACATACGCATATTCACGAAATCGCCTTTTTTTGTTTACATATTTATTTTTGTTTATAGATTTATCAAATGCATGCATTTAAATGTTTTGTTTTCAAATGATCAATGTACGCATATTCTGGGGCACGCAGTGCCCCAGAACACGAAATTGCCATTTTTTCTGCGTTTACATATTTAGCAAATAAAACACAGAATAACCAGTTCGATTCTTTTGTTTACGCATTTGTGCATATCATATGTTTCAAAAAATTGTGCATTGGGATTATGTTATAGAACTAGAAAGTCTCTAATTTATTGTTTAAAAATAGCTTGGGGCACTCTGTGCCCCAAACACGGTTTCAGGGTTAATGAATACCAAATAGATTTTTACTTTTCAATATTCTTATTAGCATTAACACTCTAGCGATTCGTTTCTCTTTGGTGCCGTACCAACAATATTTTTACGCTACTTCGTCTGCCATAACTAAAAAGAACATGCTAGTTGATTTTAGTAATATACAGATGAAATTCAAAATTTATATACCTACCATTAGGGTCACTAGATACACAACACTCTCTACCTAGGGTTTGGCAGATACGTCTAATTCGGTCGTTTATGTACTAGAAATTGTAATTTAACCTCACAAAAATCGCCTGTTTATGTACTAGTTCGCCTGTTTTTGTACTACTGAACATTGCTCTCAAATTGCGTTTTTGGAGTGTGTTAGTGCGAATATGTGAAGAGTCGGAAAAAAGCTGTCGGTTCCCTTCCACAATTCTAGTACTTGGTTTTCTTTAGTATGGAAGTGTGTGTACGCGAAATTGAGGTTTTCAATTGAAAATTTCCGTATTTCTTTCATTTCTTTTATGGAAATTTACAATTTTGCAGCGAAAAGTTAATCATTTCGAATGTTTATAAAGCGAAATCCCATAATCATGAAAAATATTTAAATTTACTGATTTTCCACCTTGGTACGCATCTGCCAAACCCCTCTTAGAGGCTGTTTTGGTGTGAGTGCGTATACAGTAACCCCACCTACCATTTGGTCAGCCACATGTTTATTTTCTTGCAGTTTCTGTTCCAGTTCAAGAAAATCGTTTAGATGTGCAGTATTAGTTTGTAAATATTACTTATATGTTAAAAACTTAACTATTGTTTTACCTGGGTTGATGCGCAAAAAATCACGTTAGTTGAAGTTTTCTGTTGGTGGATCTTCATTTAATACAGGGCGTTTGGCACTCTGTCCGCCACCTTGTAAGGGGTTATTCTTTGATATATTTGGAGAAAAAAATTGTTCTACAGGGTGGATCAATTTTCAATAACAGTGGAGATACAGGGTGGTTAAGGAAAGTATTTTTGACCGGTACCCTAACTCACTTAAAACGTTATATCTTGAAAATGAATAATCACAAGGCAAAGTGTTATAACTCGTTTTTTAGGGAATCATTTGATTCATTTGATGTAACAGTCTAAATTGTAACTGCACCCAATCTTGAGATATTTACTCGAAAACACAGATTTTTGCTACGTCAACCCTAAAAATTCAGTGATCAATGTAATTTTTCTCAGAAAACCCCATTATAAAAATGTCATTTTAATTTTATTTTTTTATGAACCATATTATTACATACAAAAGCTGCATACATATGAATGAGTTACGATTAACATTTTGGAAGTAATAGGTAAAAATACATATCGCATAAAAATTAAATATTTAAAAAGTCAGTGCCACTTTTATACAAAAAGAAGAACATGTTGATGTACACTCCTTGCTTGAACTGAAAGAATTTAATAATGGTTTTAATGTTTTATTTCAAATTTTTTTTATTATAATAAATATTCAAAATGGCCATCATCATTTTGAATGCACGCTAAAGGTCGTTTGGCGAGTGTTCTCTTGGTATTCGTATTCATATTCATAAAAAAAAAATTTTGATAAAAAAAAATTTCCACTCGGATGTTCCCCCTTAATACCCAAGCCACAATGGCAACGCAATCCGTTGCAGACTAGCTGTCAAAAAGTTGAGCACAATGTATTTCCTTTGTGGTAGTTAGAACGAAAGTAGACGAAGGCTGCATAACGCAGCCATCAAGAAATGTTCGTCAACTCTGAACTTTTCCATAGCCCGTAGTTAACCTCAAAATCGACAAGTGACTTTGTTATCTTTAACACATCGAATCGTTACTTGATATGACCGGAATGAACTAAAATAAGCTTAAAAGACGTTTTTAGTTAGTTCGCTGCTTCGTATGCACGAATACGAACACTTTTGGGAAAAAATTCAAATTTATTTAAAGCTCAAACTGACGTAGACAGTGAATAGTTATCTGACTTGCTGTTTTATTGACGGCGTCAAGCCTCATTCTACTTTGTATCTGACTCCAGCATAAGGTGTTCCGAAGTTATTGGTTAATATTCTTGAACACGTATCTTAAGGACTTTTTGTATGGTAGCTACCCGAAGGGGTAGGACAATTTTGCCCGTTGACACACTTAGCTTTACAAATTCGACTAAACAAACTTTTTATTTTCGTAGCGTTCCGTTCTCACTAAACTGAAAAAATTTCATATTCATTAAAATAAATTTTATTTTTTCTGCCAGGCCTGGGTTAGATTTATCCCGGGGATTGGACTCTTCCCGGCAAGCAGAGTTTCGTATACTATACGTCGAAATTAGACCGAATAAAAGCAGTATAATCCACATAACATTTTAGGGTACGATGTTCGCTGTCGCCGTATATGCTTATACGTATAGTATGTCAGAGCATTACCATATACGTAGAATATTTACGGCGATTCTACGTATAATATTTTAGATTCTTATACGTAACATACGTACGTTCTTTGTACGTACAAAATTTTCTTCACTTCTACGAGTGGTGCAACGGATTTTCCTATTTCCGACTTTTATATACAGAAATGAAGGATTTAAAATTTGACTTAAGAAGCCCTGACACCGAATCAGCTGCCAAATTTTGAATCTATTTGTAAGACATAATTTAAACAAAATGTATATGAAAAATGTACCTGAAATGTGACTTCAAAAATTCGATACCAACACGAAACCTTTTGCCGCGTTTTTGGCTCGTACTCTGAAATCAAAAACCACATGAATGAAGTTCGTCAAGCCTTGCGATATCTTGAACCTTCCTAAAAAATATATATAGAATAAAATTCATGATCTGGTACTAATACGATTCGGTGATGGAAGTCCCATCGCCATGTAGGAATCGAACTGTTAAATTTATGTATCTGAGAATTCAAACACGGAATGCGTCGGAGTCAAAAACTGATTTGACTAGACTCTTTTACGCATATTCTGCGAAACTTTTCTTGCTGCTTGCATGTGTGGCTACTGGCTACGTACGGTGATTCCCCTTTCTTACATATTGCGATAGATGTATGTAGAAAATGTATTGAATTTTCTTTACATTTATACAGAGACTTTTTTAATAGCTGAATACATGCTATCTTTATTTTTATATTTATGGACTTAAGGATTCGTTGAAATGTGTAGAAATTTCATGACTATTCGATAGTTCCTGCTGGGCTCTTGATATGGTCAATTTTTTCCAGTTTGTTGAGTTGAGTAACCCGCAGTAGTTATATCTTTTTTTCGGGCTGAGAAAGTGTGCTATTGATATGGCATTAATTAAGACAATTAAGAAAAATATATCTTTAAATATGAGGTTGTTATGCCCAAACTTTAAATTCTCAAAAGAGCGCAATATATGTTGTACGCTTCTCTTCGTTCACCGTTTGATTTGAATAAAAGAAACAACACGAGTTGAATAAATGAATATATATTTATGAAATGTAATTAATTATTAAGATAATAATAGCACTAGTTAAAAAAATATACTTTTGATTGGATCGGAAGGTTATTTCTCGACCGACTTTAATAAAACTACTTTTTCTGTGCTTTAAGTCTTTCAATTCGTATAAAAAAGTGATATGGGATGAATTCAGCCATTCAAATATAAATTTAAAGATGGGACAAATCCTTGCATTTAAATTTTCAACTTAAATAAATAATAAAAAAAAATTCTTCATTCATAGAATACATTTGACTTTTAAAACTGAAAATGGAAATTTTTTTATGTTAAGCAATTGTAAAACATTTTTCATACAATCGTAAGTTTAAAAAACTATTTAGACGCAAATTAATCTGATCTTTCGTAGTTTCTTCATCCCATGTCTTACGTAAATAATGAAAATATAACCCGTCAAAAGTTGGAATCGAACAAATTTCATGCTTTAGGCCAACAGCGGAAACCGCACGTTTTATAAAAGAACGAATAAATGAAAATAGATACGAAATTTGTGCATCTCGTCCATTAATCTGCCTGACATCATTTAGGCTTAGCTCTCCAGCTTCTTCAATATCCATGCAAGCAAGTAGGATGCAATCGGCTTCATTTAGACTTATTTGCTTCAGCTGGAAATTTACAATAAATAAATTAAAATGTGCAATTTAGATAAGTTTATACACACTTACTTCGGAAAGAAAATAAATAGCTAAGACGTCTATTAAATGTTTTCTTGGTATTTTTTGTATCTCATCAGAAGTTAGATTCGAGGAAATCGTCCAACACAGTAAATTAAATCGAATACTGTCCAAGTCAAGATTTTCTCCAAATGGAGTTTTGAGGAGATCCAAAACGTCGGGCATTGGACCAACTGCTACTTGTCGATTTTATCAGAAAAATAAAAAAGGTCCCAGTATAAATAACTATAATACAACTGCTATCCCAAAATAAAGGTTTGAAAAAAGATAAGGAATAATAACTCGTTTGTATTAGGCAAACCTTTTTGAAGACATCCAGTTCCAATAAAATTTCACATATCAAACAAAAATCAAGTAGTTGGGATAATCGAAAAATAATTTTTTTTTAATTTAAAAGCAAACCTTATTTTAGAATGTTATTTTAATAGAATAATAAATTTTTATTTATTCTTTTACTGAAGCAGAAGAATTTGTGTATGACAATAAATCAAACTTACGATTTGGATATTCAGGCTTTAATATTATGGCCTTGTATGGTTCACTGTGAGATGTTTTACAATAAAACGTCTTCGTTATTTCACCTTCACTCTTTCGATGATAGAACAAAATTCCCGTTATTCGTTTTAACAAAGGCTCTATCATGGCAAAAGGTTGCAAGAAATCCGTTTTTCTCATATCGAAATAACATAACGCTATGACAAATGGCAAGTTCGCCAAAATCTTGTAGCAAAATCTGAAATTTTGAATTTCACGTAGAAGTTCATTGTCGAATGTTGTACAACACTTTGACTAGGAAAATAAAAGTTTATTAATTGTGATGCAGTAGAAGTGCTCATTAAAAAGCATAAAAAAATAATTATATTTAACTGTAAAGGGATTCAAGATTCAAAAAAATTTACTCAAGAAATTTTTTTCCCAAAAAGTACGTCAAGAAATTTTGGCGGTAATTTTTTGCTATTTTTGAATTGTCCAGGTCTTTTATGTAGCAAGACTATAGCCGAGGAATTTCTGTTCCTATCTAAAAACGATTTCTTCAGCGGTAAGAAAAATTGCAATTTAGCACTGAGCAGCAGATGTTACTGGTTTTCTTTAAATGTCAATGTTCTTGAATGAATAAGTTTCGACGAACTTATTTCTTCCAGAACACATTTTTTGGTGGCTGTAGTGACTCAGAAAGCGTTTTGAAGTATAATAAACAGAGACAATTCAAAAATAGCTAAATGTAACCGCCAAAAATGTCATATTTTCTTGTGAAGAAATTTCTTCCGCAAATTCCTTGATTCTAGCAGACCGGGCTTAAGAAACAAATCGAGTTGATCTCGAAATTTACTAGCTGAAAAGTAACTATAGTGATAGGAGAGTGTTATCACATTATGTGATCATAGCTTGGTAAAGATGCCAAATTTAGAATTTACGAACGATTAAATTGAATTTCTAAAAATGTTAAACAGTATTCGCTGAAAACTACTTACATAGTCATAAGAATCAAGACTGGCCTGTATTAATTCGGCGCCATTAGATAGATCCAACGGAAAAAACACTATTTTTGATAAATATTTAATATTTTCGGGTGTGATGATCCCATTGCGTGTTACTTCCTTTATTTTTTTGCATATACGATGAAAACGGGAACTGCTATTCGTTTCTCCCCTGTGATAGCACTGAAATACAATAACTGCGTTCAATCAGATTTTATTAATTAAATTTCGACAAATCAACGGTTTCATTAGTCAGGGCAATCTACTCTTTGGTCAAGCGCAGACAACGATTACGAGTGACTCGTCATGGTGCACCTCGGCTCATATTATTTTGTTTTTATTTGCTAAATTTTCATTTATCTTAAATGTGATGACACTTTGGATAATGTACTCATGACCTCTCAAACATCACTTATCGAAACACTAATCATGAACTCATTATTAAAATCATTGAAAAACTCATGAATTCATGATTAAAATCACCAAATCACTCATCGAAACATTCATTAGGAGGGAGAGTATGGTAAGGTATGAGTTTAAGCCACGCGTTCGTATAAGGCTCATTAGGTATGTTGCGATAAATATCATGATGATCTCATCAATGAGTTCATCGATGTTGGTCTACCAGGGACCCTTATATTTTGTGTATACAAACGTAAATGTAGTTGACTTTTCTCAAAGTGATTTTTTAAAAATTTCAATTCTGTATTTCATTGAAAGCGTGAAGGCTTTATTGTAATTTCAAACCATCACTTACCCAAGACTCGCTAGCTGGCTAACGTTCGTAAACTAATTTTCAAAAATGGACACACATGTCTAGTATAGCATCATCATCTGGGTATTATATTGCCTGTGCTGTGGCTATACTAAAGAAAATACAAACCTGCTTTAAAATATCGAACTGCACGATATCATTTCCAGCTAATGTAGCAAATAGCGGCATTTCAGCCCTCGATAATCCAAGAGCTTCCCGCAACTTTAATTTGTTGAATTGTTTCGTTGTCATCACTTCAAAGTTAATGTCCAAGGACCAAACATTCCAATTGCCATCGAAAATTAAAAAATCACTATCGTTTGTAAGAACAGCGAATGCGTCATGTTTTGTAGCAAAGTTTGCCATTTCTAGGTCGCATCCGTTCAACATTGTTATAAAAACTTCTCCGAACTTCTTCGCAGTCGACAAAAGAACGCTCAAAAAACCGCCCGAATGTCTTAGATAGCTGTATTGAAAATAAGTTGATAAGTCGGCTCCAGAGTAGATGGCGTCAAATAGCCCCATGGAATCGTAGTATTTCTGATTTTTCCGTTTTAAATTCGTTTTTAATTTGATCCATTGCAGAGGTCCGGCGAAAAAGAATACTAATTTCGCACCGATTGATTCGATTTTTTTAAGAATTGAAGTAATTCGTTCGACATAAAGCTGAGCACGGCCACCAAGAACAATTTCATGATTATTTCCGTAGACATTTTGATTTATGGGCGAAAGATCAATTACAATTGTTGGCGCTTCTCCATTGTGCTTTCTATAAAATAAAAAAATAAAAACATATTACTGCGGATATCTGGCGGTGTGTCGAAATGTTCGTAAGAATCAGCATCGACTTCATGTAAGCCACTCATGTCCCAAACTCTCCACAAACTCTATTAACATTAAACGTACCATGACCGGTCAAATAACACTATACCAGAAGACCTAAGAAATATGACGGAATTCGTGAAAATATATGCATTTCATTTTCACGCCAATGGATATTTGATATATTTTTTTTTATCTAAATTACTTTTCTAATAGATATACATATACTCATCAAGTTTCAACTTTCGAGGATAAGCCATTTATAAAAAATTATATTTGTCCAACTTGCTACTACTATAACTCCATCTAAATACAGTTAAAACCTGTATAAAACGGACCCTCTATAAAACGGAAACCTACCATAACTGAAAAATAAACTGGAAACGGAGAATTTTTCAGTGCAAAATACCCTGTATAAACCGGAAACCTGTCTAACGCGGAAGCTGAACATGGTTCGCGGAACGAAATTTTTCGCATAAAACGGACAACAGTTGAAATGAGTGCAAGTGAAAGACGGAAAAATTCTTTTAATTTCAGTCATTTTTAGCAATGGTGAAAATATCAAGTACAAAGAAAAAAAAATTCTCGAACAGGCTTTTTTAGGGACTCGTGCTGAAAGTGACTTTTCGATAAAATTGTGAAAATATCGAGTTTTTGAAAATGCAAAACTGTATAAAGCGGAAACCTGCTAAAGCGGAACGAAAAGTAGAGTACCACAGCATTCTGTTTTAGTGCTCTACACATTGCACACGACCGAACGAATTTTCCGATGCGATTTTTCGTTTTTCGACCTATTGTGAAATCTTTAGTTATTGAAAAATTAGTTATTGATCGCAAATTATAACATTTTCAAGAATATCATGAAAGAAAATCTCTAGGGTTTGTAGTTTTAATTGATAATAAATAGAAAATCCGTCGTACGACTAAAAATATTCGTACTGGCAGATGGACTTTTTTTTAATATTATCAATAAAAATCCAAATCCGAAGAAATTTTCTCTTATGATATTCTTGAAAATGTTATAATTAACTATTTCAACCAATTTTCTAATAACTGAAGATTTGACAATATGTAAGCAGAAAAACGAAAATTCGTATCGGAAAACTCGTTCGGTAGTGTGCAATGTGTACAGCGCCTTAGACAGGTTTTGCTGTATCAGGTGTCAGCAATCAATCATTAAGGGTTTTCGAGATATAAAAATCGAAACTTTTTCTTTTTAACCTCCACCCCCTCTTCAAACCCGCCACCAACACCCCAAAAATCCCTACTAGGGATCTCTTAAGTTGTTCTTGAGATACGAGATGTGATTTTTTTGGAAAAATTCTTATCCCCCCACTTCCATTCCCCACTGCCTCCTTTAAAAATTTTACTTTCACGAAACTTAATTTGATGACTTATATACACAAACCATTTGTAGCATAATTGGTTCGTGAGATATCGTAATCGAAAGTTTTTCAACTCCTCCTTCACCCCCGCACGACAGTAACTCCCTCAAAATTTTATTTCTGGTCTATTCTCCTATCACAGACAACCATTACGTTTCAATTTCGTGACATTAACCGTTTAGGAGTTAAGAATTTTAGAATTTCTTAATCTCGGCTTTCGAGCGTTTATTATTTTTCTCCAACTCCCACACCCCTTCACCCATATTAATCCACTATCATAGTTAGTTCTATTCTATAAGTTCCAACTTTCAGCCTCCTAGTATAAGCGGCTTCTGAGATGTAGAAACCAAAATTGTTCATCTAAAACGCTCCCCCGCCCTTCCAGCTCATACTCCAAAAGATACCACTCGTCTGTGAACCACTCCCATTCTACCCACCATAAAAATTTCAATTTAATATCTCGAGGGGTTTGTGAACTATGCACCTTCAAACGGTTTTGCGTACGGTGGACACACGGACATTCCTTTTTTTGGGATTTACTAGTCCTAAAACGTGAAAATACCAAATTTCATGGTAGCATATTTTTTGGAAATTTCAGGTCGATCATAATTCTTTATTATTAAAAAATAATAAAGTAAAATTCTAGAAAAGATTACTCAGCTTGGTTTTTAATGCTTTCATCTTTTCAAACACATCACTTACCGCACTGGACATACTTTGAAACTACAGTCCCTGGCCAAATTATTAGACGCACTTAAAAATTTTACCAAAAATTAGATTGAGATCCTTTAAAGCGCTTTATTTGATGTTCGGGATGCGAAACCCGCTCTACCTAGATTCGTATTTCTGGTATCTATTTGGTATCACTGAAAACGTTGCAGTCTCCCCAGGACTCGCTTGTCTATAAATTAAAACCAATGGGGCTACCTGGCTCAGTCTCCACGATGGTTTTGAACAAGAAGGGTGTATTTTGGTTTTTGCCTCAGTATTGCAGGATATTTGTATGTATGTTTATGAACTGTGTTGTACTTTAGAAGTGTTTCTTATTATTTTCAAAGACATTTAAGTTTTGTGTTAAGTTTAATTAAAATTTAAAAAATGGGTAGAGCCAGAGACGAAAGAGAAAATCCACGAAATTAAGGCCTTAATCGATGCCAAAATTTTTTCGAATCGAGAAATTTCCCGGAGATTGAATATTTCTGAGGTTTCTGTAAGTCGAATTAAAGGAAAAGTTCAAAATAATGAAGATTTGGGTCCTCAAAGGAACAATAACTCTGGCCGCAAATCAAAATTTTCACCACGGGGTGAACGACCCCTTAAGAAAATATGCGTGGAAAATCGTTTTGCTTCCACGAATGAGATCACAACTCAATTAAATGAGAGTAATGTACCAGCCAGTGAAAGAACTGTTCGCCGTAAGCTTCTCCAACTCGATATGAAAGCCTGTAGACCCGCTCGTAAGCCTAAACTGACTCCTGCGATGAAAGCAAAACGTTTGCTTTGGGTATGGAACCATCAGAACAAAGATTTGGACTTCTGGAAATCGGTAAATATATTTTATTTTTTTAGTTTTATATTTTATTAACTGCGTTTGGTCGTAATATAATTAAAATTACGTAAATTTTCATAATAATGAATATTATTTCAGGTGAGCTTTAGTGATGAAAGCATTTTCGAAATTCTTGCCAATAAAACACAATACGTCAGAAGGCGTCCAGGTGAGGGATTTCATCCAGACTGCGTGAAATCAATAGTGATGCACCCTACAAAGGTGATGATTTGGTCAGTCATCCCTGCAAAAGGAACTGGACGTCTGTACATTGTAAAGGGTACAATGAAACAGGACCAATACAAAAATGTCCTCCAGACAAAATTGCTTCCTCAGTTGAGGGAGTGGTTTCCAAGTGGAGAAAATTGTATCTTCATGCAGAATGGTGTTCCCTGCCACACGGCATGGTTTATTATTTCTGAACGAAGAAAATGTTCCTCTTTTGGATTGTCCAGGCATGAATCCGTCTGGGCACTAATCAAAAGAGAGGTAGCGAAGGAGATCATTACAACAAAAACCCGGCTGATAATAGATGAAGAAATAAAATAATAGATGTTTGGAGCCATAGTCCGGACCGGCCGAAGACGATACAGGCTTTAATTGCTGCTAAAGGAGGAAATACTAAATATTAAGCATACAAAAAATCTGCGAGTTTTTTCCCTTGCTTCATTTTATATTTTTAAAAAAAATACATGTCCCACAATAATTTATCGCAGTTATGAGTTTTATTTACCTAATAGCCTGCAAAATGGAAAAATATTTATTTTAGTAGAGTCCTACAGAAAATCTTAATTTTACTCCTTAAAGGTAAAATTTTAAAAAAATTCTAGGTGCGTCTAATATACCTTCATATTCATACGGTTGTGGTTTCAATTTTAACTGCACTTGGAATACAATGTACACAAATCTTTACTATTTCTCGAGATATCGCAAAAATTACATATCAGAAAACCGTGTACGGTGTACATATGGAAAAGGCATTTTTATTGTTTTCCCTGGTTAGTCGTAATACGCAAAACTATAAAATTTCAAGGAAGCATTTTTGTTAAATCAATGCCTTATTATTAAAATAATGTAACGCTCATGTTAAAGGACAATATCGTTCAGTTTTTCCCGTTTGATACGAAGTTCTTCTGAATGTTACGCACTTTTTGATTTAGATTGATCTTATTATGCAATACTTATTCTATATAAATTTCATCATAAAATATTAATACTTACAGCTTATATTGGTCCACCTCGCGCTTCATATCAACAATATTAAATCCATTCGGCACATCTCTCAATAAAAACGATTGCAGACCTCGAACACCCATTGTTTAATTCCGGCAGACACTCAAAAATCAAACCAGATCCACAAATAATAAAAGATAAGAAGAAACACAATACGCGAACACGAAGCTACTTCTGAACAACAAATGCAGTTCCATTTCTATTTGCCGTTCCTCGAATTGTAGACACTACGAGCCGCTTGTAACTCGGGAAATTCCCAAATATACAAGCCAAGAAAATAAGGGGATATTTTTATGGCATCATCAAATGAACCGTGATCAATTCCAGTGTTGGCAGGTTCGGTTTGGATTGGCCTAACTTTTTTTTAAATTTCACGGGCTATTTTCTTGATTAACGAAAATACATTCCTGATAGAACTAATGATTAAGGGAACATAGTACCACTCGCAGATTTCAGAATTGATGATTTCAAGTTTGCAGAGACTGTTAAATTCCCCATACTTTCAAATTCAGCGAAGCGAGCCCGACCCATCGAAACCGAAAAAATGCTCGATCTATACAATTCGGCACAGAAACAAAACAGAATTTTTTTTTTCAAAAATAACGGTCACATGGTTCTTTCCCAGTTAGAAACGAGTCTCTTTCCCAGTTAGGAACGAGTCTCTTTCCCAATTAGGAACGAGTCCCTTTCCCAACTCCTTTATGATTTGAGCTTTGTGCAAGCAAGGTCATGGCGTCATTTCTTTGGGACTCGCGTGCGATAATTTTCATTGGTTATCTTAAAAAAGGAAAAGCAATTACCGGCGAGTATTATGCGAACTTATTACAGCGTTTGAGTGATGAAATCAAGGAAAAACGGCCGCATTTGTCGAAAAAGAAAGTGTTGTTTCATCAAGACAACGCACCGGATCACACACCCGTTATCACCGTGGCCAAAATCAATAAGTTTAAGTTCGGATTGCTTCCTCACGAACCCTATTCGCCAGATTTAGTCCCAACGGATTATTTTCTCTTTTCATACTTAAAAAAATTGATCGGCGGTAAAAGATTTGCCAGCAGAGAAGAGATAAAATCTGCGATTGACGGTTGTTTTGAGAAGCTCGGCAGTTCTCACTGTAAATAGTGGTATCGAAGCTAGGAAAAGTGTATCTTCCTAAAGGGATTTTTTTTTAAAATTTTTTGTTTTCTTGGTTCGGCTTCTGGGACAGCCCTTGTATACGAGTAAATTTTACGAAGGAAGCGCGACACCCTAGAGGTGGTCTATCCTGGATGACAGTAGCTGTAGTAGCATTGAAGAAGAGTTACAAGGCGCCGCCTATAATTTTCGGCTTCTATTATTTTGAAAGCAATCGACCAACATTAAATTAACAACTTAGATGCACAAATTGGAGGACGCGAGCGCTGAACCGAGATGTAACCTACAGGCCCTCGCTCGATTTGTGCTGTCGCGCATTGATGATGATGAAATTAACAACGAACAACTTATTATGTCGGCCAGTAGGCAAACCACGCAAGCAATAGGAAAATGCGGTTAAAGAAGATAGCAAAGCCATCTTAAAAATTAGTCGATTGGAGGCGACGACTTCAGGATGCCAGGCCCCGATTTGGGCTGTCGCGCCATTAATGATGATGAATTTATTATGTCGAATTTCAGTATAAAAGTAAAAACTATTCCTCTATTATGAAATAGCAATTTCTAGCGATAAATTTCCACTAAAACAGTGCTAGAAAAAAACGAGGGCAAATGAAAAAAAAAATTTTTTTTCTCATAACTATAAAACAAAAAACACAAAAAAAAAATTCAAGACAAAAATGTTTCTTTATTTTATAGTAATAAGACGAGAATAAATAAAATTTCTTTCTGATCATCATCTCACCACTTAGTGAAAAGGATATTACATGATATTTTTTTTCGGATGATGTACATACTAAATTGCTTGATATCTTTATGTAAAAGGCTCTAGAAGTACTTTGCTACGTTACTTTTTTCTTGTAAAAGCATTAATGTAAAGTGAACTTAAGTAGTCAAAAACTAAACTTATTACATTACTAAAAATGAATACAATTTCATATGTGTGTGTGTATCGCGATATCAAACAAAAGTTTTAATGAATAATTGAATCGAAATCAAGATTATTATAAATCGTAAAAACCTGAAACACAATTATTCAATGTTCCAAGTGAAGATGAGTAGGTGTATGCATGTGAAGGCCAGGAAAAAAAATCATACTATGAATTTAGGTCGAAGAGAAGTATGATTACTTATTTCTTAAATTGTTAGGGAGCATTGTTTTTGTTGAGACCTACATTTTTATTATAATTGCCTTACACGTACTTTACAATTGCATTAAGAATAATATTTACAACTGATTTCGTAGCGATAGTGTTGTTATGTGTATGTTTTTGTTCTTTGTGTCTATATTCCATATGACAACGACGCAAACGTTTTTCGAAATCAAACTACTAGAGAATATCTACGCATTTAAAAATAAAAAAAAAATTCCAACATATTTTGTATTTTTCATGAATTGATTTTTTTTAAAGAAAGCAGATGAAATATTGGCAGTAAAATTCGACTGTAAAAAGAATTCCACACAGTCAAATGTATATTTTATGGGTGAATTACTTCACGGTTTTATTAATCGCTATGTTCTACGCACCGGCCCAGGAGGTATTCGACAATATAGAATTAATTCGATCGAATTACATAAATATTACCAATGTCTTAACTCGGTTATCTAATAAAGCTAATTCTAAAATATTGTTATATGCTTCAAATATATATAGACTTTTTTCTTTCTTGTTCTTTTTTTTATATATGTCATTTACATTTAATTATTTACATTTTACGTTAAATTATTTTGTTCAAACATTTAAGTATTATGTTTATTATTTGCTTGAATGCGATAATTGTTGTGTTACTGTCAAAAGATTTTTACTTTTTTACAATATTTCTACAGTATTGTTTTTTTTTAAATTATGTTTTTATGTTGAATTCTATTTAAGAGGCCTATTTTCTTAATATTTATTCTTTTTGTTCTCAATTCTTAAATAATTCATTCTTCTTCTGTAAATTTAATAGCTTTTATATATTTTTGTTTATTGATAGATTAACCGATGTTTTAATGTGGTTGTTCACAAAGTTTTTGTTTTTTTTCTAGATTTGTTATTTTATTTATTTTTCAAGGAAAAAAAACGACCGCACAACATTTAAAAATTTCTTAAATTTATCACTTCTTCAAATTTTTAATCTAGAGCTTTATATTTAATAAATAAAAATCTTTCATACAACAATATGTTTTTTGTTCATTTCAGTTCATTATGTTTCCCCGTTTCCGCTATCATCTCCATCAACATAATCCGAATCGTCAGATTGTTGATCGTCATCTTCTGTTTCGAGATCGTAGTCGTCATCGTAAAAGTCAGTCATGTCGAGCTGAAAATTTGAAAGAAAAATAACATAATACGAATTTCGCAAGTAGCTTTAGTTACGCCAACAAGCATCCTAACCTAGTACCTCTACACTTCGAAATACAGAAAGAAGCAAGGTTCACTACATACAAACTTTTGAGCTCGGCTGATAAGTCAGAGCGCAAAACAGCTTGCCCAACTCTTTCCGCGGAGCTCAACAAGGACCACATACTAGCGATACCTCTTTCTGATTCAATGGTACCGAAATTCAATTTTACAAGGCCATTCAAAATTGTCCTACCTACCTCCAAAACTGATCAAAGTGTAGGAGCAGGAGTTTATGGCCCAAATGTTCAAATTTCACGCATACACATAACATCAACTGTCTTCCAGGCGCAGACTCATGCTATTGAACTCTGCATTAGAGGAAATATCAGACGGGGATTCAAACACCAACACATATACATTATCTCGGACAGCAAAGCAGCTATATCGGTTCTGCAGCCAGTTCAAATCTACTCCAAACTTGTTTAGGATTACCAGTGCCTAATTGAACTCGGAAACTAGAACAGAGTTAACCTCATTCGGATTCCGGGATACAAAGATAATGAAATGGCAGACTCAATGGCTACAAAATATTCAGAAGCTAACTTCATGGAACCACATCTATTCTGTTAAGGGGTTAGGCCACTCTAGAGTTTTCAAAAAATCGATTTTTTATTTTAAATGGTCCCTTAGGACTTCAAAAATGATGTCCCAGAAGATTACGGCCGAAATAAGTCTCTAAGGACTCGGTTTTCGAGTTTTAGTACAAGGCCGCCTGCAAAATTATTCATGATTATCTCAAAACTACATTTTTCAAGCTGGCCGGAAACATAACTCAGACAATTTTCAACCGATTCACTTGAAATTTTGAATATATCTTTAAAACTATATTGTCCATCAGA
The DNA here is from genome assembly GCA_951812415.1 of Beris morrisii. NCBI lineage: Eukaryota > Metazoa > Arthropoda > Insecta > Diptera > Stratiomyidae > Beris > Beris morrisii. The sequence goes on from OX638311.1 coordinate 141,008,411, forward strand.
ATACGCAGGATTTTCTTTTATATTGCATAGTTCATTTGTTATTAACAATTTTCTGACGATTTTTTAGACAAATTTTACACTTTTCACTTTAGAAGTGCGCCATTTGGCAAAAAATCAATATATCGAAAAAATCCTACGCACTCTTGTAGCTGTTGTTATATATAATCGAAAAAAATTCATTGGCTTATCATAATTCAAAAATTACAGGCGCTGTGTGTCCGGCCGTAGATCCTGGAAAAACGGAGACGTAATCGCAGAAACGCTGCACAGCCGCCATTTTGAATTTAATCACTTCAAAAAAATTATTGAATACAGTCATTGATATGTATGATAAACACCCGTTTTAGTAATCTCGATTTATTTTGTAGTTTTTCTGAAAAAAAAATCCCTAAAAAAAGCCAATTTTTACAGCCTCTAGAGTGGTCCAACTCCTTAAGCATAAAATGAACATCCGAATGTGGTAAAAATCGCAAAGTTCCATTCACTGGGGCTTGACACCGGGCTCAAAGCTATTTATGCCGAAGCATTCGGACAACAGAAAGTCTGATTATTTGAAATTATGCAGACATCAGTCTCGAACCCTAGTGGGAGCACTGACTGGACACTGTTACATGATGGAGCAATACCATAGGATTGGTTTCTCTGAGAGCAAAATATGCACGATTTGCGATGACGAAGACAAAACACCAAAACACATCCTCTGGAATGTGAGGGACTTGCTCACAAAAGACTGTCACTCGGTTGGTCAGGGCTTCATGGAACCATCAGAAACCTCTTCGAAAAATACTAAGCAGGGATCAAAGTGTAATCACAGATTATTAGGCAGACGACACAATAGGCCCAATTGAGGCTTCAGTGACAGAGGTGACCAAACCAATCCAACATGCAACAGTTAGATCATTTCATACCAACAGTCATACCGGACATTCATACATTTGCTTACACTTGTGTCCCGTGGAATAGACGAACTGTTTTTTTTTGATTATTTCTGAAGTATCCTCGGCGATATGTTTTTCATCCGATTTTGGGTGACCGGCAAGAAATTTTGCGTAAAAAATGTGTACTTGTGCCTCGTGATACTGTACAAAGTCATGATGTGAAATTTCGAAGCCCAGGGAAGCAACCACTGCTGTCCGAAAAACACGTATTAAAAAGATTTGCTTCAGCAAAAGGAAATTTGGGTCTTGATTGGGACAACGATATATTATTTTCGGACGAACTTTTTCTTGAATCGTTCTTCCTTTAGACATATTCGATTTTTTAATTTCCGGACCTTAAAATTTTTATCTTAGCGACGAGTCCGACTTGTCCCGTGAAGAGGAGCGTGGTCGGCTTGAAAATCATTATTTTCGCATTCCTTTCTAGGTCGATCAACAGCACACAAGAATCGTTCAATAAAAAGATATTAACAGGATGCGTCTGCGTCACAAGTCGCATATTCTTCAGTTTTTTTTCCGTGCCACAAAATTAAATTGCTATGACTTGTTAGTCATTTCTAGTTGCAGGTTCTATCAATGCTTATCGGTTTTTGTAGTTTTATGCGTTGTGTTGTAACATGCTCTTAATTTTTCCTTGCAGAATATAAGATCACCGGATGCTACTCGTAAATATCTAAATGTACATATTTTAAAATATTTGAAACTGTCACTATATCGCCAGTTGTACAACAATCAGTTTATATTTGACAGCACTGTGCGTTAGAGAAATTCCGTTGCAAATGTAAACTCGAAACTGAAAAGCGTGGCAAAAAAATTTACGTTCGATGCACAGATGCATAAATGCGAAGACAATGGAAATCCACCATAACGCACGCAGTGAAATTAGATAATAATTTAAAGAGTAAAAAGAAAGGAAAAAAAATAATATAAACCAAAATCAAAATGTAAACTTAGCTAGCCTAAGAGCACTGTGTCGTTGAAGTAGAGTCCCTCGCTGGTTGTTGATACAATTTTCGAAACCGTTTTGGAGGCTACTTTTCGGAGCCCAAAAGCCAGTTAACTAACTGAGTTCACTTACAATTTTAGAATAGAAGAATTGAATAAGACAACTCCACCAACTTTTATCTTGTAAAAAAAATCGAAAATGTTAATTTTCTCCCCACAAAAATTTAAAGTAGTTTACCTCCAATCGTTTGACTTGGTTCGTCTTGAACGCGGCCAAATTTATTTCCTTCATCTTAAGGTTTTGGAGCGACTCTTTCTTGTAGATTTTACGGAGTACTATTTCCCCAATTGGAAGAAAGAATTAATGTCTTGCAAACTGTCTTATTGGCATGGGTATGTTGCAATATGACAACGGAGGACCATCAAAACCAATAGGGAATGAACGTCACTTTGGTTTGTTTATGTTTACAAACTTTGTGACTCGGAGTTTGAAGTTAAACGGGCTGTTAAACACCCGGAGAAAGTCCACTTTTGAAGTTGTTTTTCAAAATAAGAACTTGACAGATACACTGTCAAAATGGTAAAAATATACGAGAACGCTTTATTACCATCTGCCCAAAGGTGGTTTACAAAAAAAAATAGAAGGGGCACTACGAGAGGACAACGACACAAAACATCGAAGTCGTCTTTGTATTGAGTGAAAACAAAGACGGCAATATACTAGATTGGCCGTCACAGTCGTTAGATTCAAATTCCATAGAACATATTAGGACATTGGTGAAGTTCAAGCTCCATGAAAATAAAATCTAGAATGTCAGAATTGCTTAGACTCATATGGAGCTCTTTGTCTCCATATTTTGCTAAGAAATTATTCGAAAGTATGCCACTGAGCAGCTGACTGTCGGAAGTCGTTCAGGCTACATGCATGCAAGTGTTTTCCAATCGCAGATTTTGTCTGCAGGTGATGCTGTCGAGAAGTGCTGAAGGTACTTTGTAGTCAGAACAGGGTACTGATCTGCTGGGTACCGGGACATAGCAATATACTAGGGAACAAAATGGCGAATGAACTGGCGAGAGCAATAGGAGAGGAGAGGAGGAAGTCAGTCGATCGATATGCGACATCAGAGAGCTAATTGGGAAACGTTCTACAGAGGCGGCCAACTCGAGGTGGGCAGGGTTGATTAGCTGCAGAATTTCCAGAGCTTTGTGGCCAAAGCTGTATTGTCACAGGACTAAGAATATATCAACTTGGAATAGAGTTAAATTGCGGTTGCTAGTCGGAAAACTGACGGGTCACTGTATGCTGAGGAATCATGCCATGTGTTTAGGATTAGCTGAGACGGACGTGCGCTGTAGAGGACATCACTCACATCTTGAGTGAATGCACAGGGGTGGCAAGAAGGCGAATGAAATGGCTGAGTTGTCATTTCTTCGACAACATCGAGGATTTGAGGTCGACTAGGCATGACGAACTGGTCAGGTTTTGCAGGGAAAGAAATTGTTTTGAGGGGGATTAGTGGCCCATGAAGTTTTGAAGGCTTCGCTATGGGCTAGTATGGTGACTAGTAAATGTGGCGGATCTTAGGGCTGCGTCCCTTCCTAAACTAAACTTAACATGACCCAGAGATGCCAGGTAATTATTAAAAAGTGGAGGCGACTGGACAACTTATCGGGGTTGTATGCCCCTTTTAAGTAGACGATTTTAAATTGTTTGGCGCTTTACTTAAGTACAATAAGTCATACGTTTACTGACCAGTATCATAACTCTCGAATGGAAGGAACAGAAAAAAATATTGACTTTCTACGAAAAAAGAGACAGTTTTTTGTGAACAAAATAATTAATTCATTTTCAACGAAACAGGAAAAATCATTTAGCTTGGTTGGTTGATTAGAGTGGCAGCCCCGCCATGCAGTACAGGGCTCATTCAGCTTACTCGATTGTTTTTTGTGCATACTTCTGTCCATTTAGTTCGTCATCTGCCTCAGAATCCGGCTAATTTCACACAGTTAGTGTAACTTTCTTGTGTATTTTTTTCTTGGTTTTCGGCAGAATATTCATTCTTTTCACTCGTAAATACACGGTCGTTTAGATCTATCTTTTTTGTTGTCCAAAATAATTGCGGGCACACATAATCGGAGACTGAAGAATTGATCTTAAAGTATTTTGGCCTTAGTCAAAGGCAATCACTATAATTCTGCGCATTCTAATTCCTTCGAATGATAATTTAAAATTTGGTTGTTTTGTATCACTTATTGTAACGCTGTTTCTAACATTCTGCAGTTTTTCATTGAATTCTCAACAGAAGCATTAAGATTCTTCAAGTTTTTAGTTACCTCGAACCAAATCCTGTAAAGCGCACTTTCTTTTGACGAAAATTCTTAACTACTCTCCTTCTATGAGTGTTACGTCTGCTCCTGTATCTAACAATGCCGTGAATTTACATTAATTTTCACTTGGTGATTCATTATTTCTTTTGCTGTCTCCAACTTTTAGAATCTGAATTTTTATGACTGTAGCTGCATACAAAGCAATTTATTCATTTCATAATTCGCGACTGCATAGTAGGGTATTGCTCAGGACCGCGAAAAAAGAAAAAAATCGATTTGATAAGATTTCAGGCAGGTTATCAAAACGTAAGAACCTGTCACGACATCGAAAAACTTTTAATAGACCCTCGTTGGTGGTTGCAGTGATTTGCCAACCAGATCTTGATGCCGAAACTCATGAATACAGTCAATAAAGTCCTCAAAGGCGAAAATGAGTGAGGTGAGATGATCCGTAGTCGGTGATTTATGATTATAGTCCTAGTTTGACCAAACCATTATTACATTAAACCCAACTCAACTCTGTGATTAGTTGGGCTTCGAATTGCACACCTTGATAAGCCGCGACTGTAAGTGGAATTTTGCAGTTCAAGGAGCATTATCAGTAGAAGGTTGCCACGTCTTTGATAAGTTTTAACCTTTCTGGAGTATTAATACCATTCAAAACAAAAAAACAAAATACATTCACTTGTCACAATATTACATATCCTTGTTTACCTGTGGCTCCTGATTTGTCGACTTTAGACTTGGTTTAATACAATAATCTTCTAATGTTGTGGGCACAACAATTCCTTCTTTCTCCGCTTCGACTTTTGCAGCTAATGCCTGTTTTCTGTTTAATAGAAACGAAATAAAAAAAAAACTAAAGTTCAATCGGAACATTTTATTTGACGATTAAAAATCAACTTTACCTAATAATATTTGGATATTCGTTATCCTTGCCATGAGAATCGCGCCATCTTCTGTACATTACCGAAGCGTCAACATTAGCTGGCGAAAATGTGTTCGGTTCATTCAGCAACGATATGACAGATAGTAAAATTGTTCGAACATTTTGTGTGGGATTCCAACGTTCGCATGGAAGTTCACCACTTTGTGGATCATCTACGGGGGGATGAAGAATTGAAATGCAAAGATCTCCGTTCTGTTTTAAAAAAAAACATCATTTAGGTTAATACATTTAACACGAAGATTTATTTTATGTTAATTTTACCTCATACACGTTTGGGTGCCAGACCTTAGTCAAAAAACGAATTGAGGGCGGCGAGTATGGATAATCTAATGGAAATTTCATGTGAGCCTGAAACAATTAAAAATTAAATCATTGAATCGTATAATAAATAGATCTTGAGGTCATGCAAAAATAATATTAATTACGATTGTGGAAAGACAACCCAAATACCTTGAAAAGGGTTTTAAAAAAAATTCCTACTGCCAAAAATTTCACTTATTCAGAACCAGTGGCAGACCCCAAAACAAAGATAAGGCAAAATGTTTGTCCTGATGGTTTGTCCGTCTATTCGCTTAACGCAAACGACTTTGAGCTATAGCATACAAATTTGTTTAATGATGGCGTATGAGGGGTAGTTTTAGATAAAAAAAAATGAATAAGATAATCTATTTATTCCGGTCATTTCAGCGACGCTCGAAGGAGTCTGTAGAAGCTAAAATGACTTTACCTCCAATTAGTCGGAGCGCATGTTTTTGGATACGATCGAGCATAATGAGGTTTAGGGCCTTGGTATACGAGTTATAAATTTGCCTTGCATATTATAGCCAAATCGGACGCCGAAAAGTTTACGCACACTTCAATAGGATACGAAAACGTTTAGAAGTCTCAATTGCTACATCCTAGATGTGCCGGATCTACTTTCATCAAAAGATATATTTGCGACCGACGCAAGAACATCTCGATTTAATGTGGAGGCATTAAACTCTACTCTGTTCCTCTTGCCCCATTCCAAGATCAGATTGAGGTCTGAGTTCATTGAAACTTCAGTGAACTTACTGCGGTGATGGGAAGTCGGACGTGGCTCTGCAGCAGAGTCGAATTCAAAGACATTTTCCAGTGTACTTTCGTCTCCAAAACTTTGGATTGGATTGAGAGTTGACGACAGAAGGTATTTACTGAAGCGAAGAAATGGAGTAGTAAATAGAACTAATCCCAGGAGTACGTCAGAATCGATTGGAAAAGTGGAAGAAGTAGTTCAGTCTAATACAACTCGTCTATAACTTTGCAGGCAGAGAAAACTCTCAATAGATTTAAGAAAGAGTAAATTAAAGCCAAAAGCTTTACCGGTGTCAAGCGCAAGGAATTGAACTTCGCTGAATTATTGAATGCACGAGTTCTAACGTTCCGTTGCGTAAAAAGAAAAGGTCACCTGTAGAACGATTAAAACGTGATCCATTATGGCGATCATAGACCAAATCAAGTATTTTGTTCAGTGCGCGGAACAATTCCGATTCGAACTGACGACCTTGATCGGTGGAAGTTTTGAAGGGACGCCAGAACGCGATATCCAACCAGATAGCAGGACGCATGCTACGATGTCTGCGATTATATTTGTGAGAGGAATTGCCTCAGGCAAACGTGAGAATCGGTCGAGAATTGTTAGTATGTTGGAGCGAATATCCCTCCGAGAAGGGCAATGGGGTGGGACAACCAAGTCGACGTTTATGTGACTGAATCGGTCTGAGATTTCGGCATAACTTTGAATAGGCGATCTGGTGAGGTGGTGTATGTTTGCTCTTTGGCACGGAATACAGTTTGTTGCGAAATTGTTGCAGTCTCGTCGTAGGTTTTTTCAAACGAACCATACCTTCATAATGCGTGTAGTTCCACGTGCGCCTAGATGTGACAGATTACGGATTGGAATAGCTATGCGTTTTGATTGAAGAGTTGTTGGTTTGGAGCACATTATGTCGTTTAACTCTTCATCGGTTTCCTGATGTTTTGCAATCAATTCAACCTTTATATCCTCAGAATTGATTGCTTAAATTTTTGATAGTAGGTCAGGAATAATATTTTTCTGCTCGCGATGTAACAAATGTTGATCGTAAACTGACCGATGTAGTCTAATTGTCGAGGTGACGCTTTATCAAGTTTTTAGTGATACGCGTAGACTAGCGGTTTATGGTCGGCGTATATTCCGAATTCCCTACCTTCCAGCATGCGTTGAAAATGTCTTATAGCCCCGTATATTGCTAATAGTTCGCAGTCGTAGGTACTATTTTTCTTTTCTACAGTGCTCAATTTTCTTAAGAAAAATGCTAGAGGTTTGCATTTATTATTTTCAATTTGGTGAAGAACGGCACCAATTACCAGGTCTGTTTCCAATGCTAAAGCTGCTTATTTCGATGGATGTACCAGTAGTACTGCGTAACTAGCATTTCTTTGTACCCTTCGAAAGCCTTGGCTGCATCTTCCGTCCAATCTATTGTAAAATTGTAATTTTTCATATGTCCCTTCATTAGGCATTGCAACCTTTTTTGTGTGGTTATGGAGTATAGTAAAAAACGTCTGTAGAAATTTATCTTTGCTATGAATCTGCGAAACTGTTTCGCAATTAGTGCCAGTTCTGATTTGCCAGCATCGTTTTTTATCTCTACGTGAAACGGGTCCCTTGCCGTCATAGCTTCCATTGCCATAGTGAGACAAGATGGAAGTACGCTAGTAATGCTTAGAACAACATGTCTCTAGATACTTGCAGGGTCAGATGCGCTGTTTTTATTCAACCTTGGGCCAGCAGACTTGCATAACGTGGTTTGATATTCCATTTTTGGTCTAAGACACCAAAAGGAACCACAGAGCGTTCAACACACCACAAAAAAAACAATGCCGCAAACGTGTTTGTGAAAATCTTTTTAAGATGAATGCCCAAATCAGACACTTGTCCAAAGAAATTCCGAAGTATTTGACATCAGACAAGAGTTCAATCGAAGTGCTTCTTACCTTCAGTCTTCTAGTAAATCCGCCTACAACAGTTCTTTTTGGAATCCATTCTTGATCCTTGTTGACTGCAACAGTGATCTACTATCGCTAGGAACTCTTGCATGCGGTGAGAGATGCCACAGTCAAGCTTATATCTTGCGGTGATCACCAGATCATCGGCAAATGCTTGAATATCAAATCTCTTGATTACCACATCCTCAAGAAAATCATCTGCAACAATGCACTGCAGCAGTGTGCAGAGTACCAGCTGTGTGAATATGAAATTTCCGTTTTTTTTATTGAAAATAGAACGTTTATTTAAAAAGAATGGTACATAATATTTTATTCAAAGTATTGTTCATCGCTAGCTACACATTTTGTCCACCTTCCGGGTAATTTGTGGATACCACGCCAAAAAAATTGTTCTTCTTTTGATGAAAACCATTCAGAGACCCATTTCGAGTTCTTCAGATGTTTTGAAGTGCTGCTCTATAAGTGCGTGTCCCATCGAAGCAAACAAATGGTAATCAGAAGGAGCCAAGTCTGGTGAATGAGGCGGGTGAGGTAACAATTCCCAGCCGAGTGATTTTAACGTATCCTCAACTGGTTTTGCTTTGTGTGCCGGTGCGTTGTCATGAAACAAAACAACTTTACCATATTTTCTTGCTCATTTTGGTCTTTTTTCGATCAATGCATGATTCAAATTGATCATTTGTTGTTGGTAGCGGTCAGTATTGACAGTTTCACCTGGTTTTAACAGTTCAAAATACAGGGTTCGGCAGTGAAACCTGACGGTTTTTGAAACGGAATAATTCAAAGAATATTCAAGATATTTTGTTAAAATTTTTTTTATTTAAAAAAGAAAGAATGGAAGTTTAAGATGTATACAAAAAAAATTCGAAAAAGCATTATGAAGCAAAAACAACATCACTCAAATGATTACCTCCATTTTCTCTGCACTGCTCAAGTCTGTTAGCAAAGTTAGTCATCACTCTTTCCAAGGTTTGGCGGGGGATCGCGCGCATTTCCTGCTGAATATTCGCTCACAGTTCTGCCAAATTTTTAGGCTTATCAAGGCACCCTTTTTCCTTGAGGTAACCCCACATCATCATCAATCATTCCAGGGTCTTCATTCATCATCCCCAACATTGTTTCTGCAAAAGCTAACCTTCTTGGGAAATCTTAAAGCTGTAATTCTTGAACTACAGCAGTTTTGTACGGATGAAAATTCAAGTCTTCATGAAGTATTCGCCGAACAGTCCTATCGCACTTCTCTAAAGCCTGAGCATGACGAATAGCTGATCGCCGGGGACTCCGTTGAAAAGCAACTCGTACAGCCTCGATGTTTGCAGTTGACCTTCCCGTTCTGTGGGACCCCCCTCTTCCCAATGTTGTTCCGAAAGCTGCGAAAGTTCCGAACTCACAAAAGAATAGTGTTCCGAGATGGAATCGGCCCACGAGGAGGAACATTAAAACGTAAAATTGCCGCTGTATTAGAGTCACAGAATCGTTATTTCTGAAGAACGTCTTTACGACAAAGGCACGGTGTTCACTGGTCCAACGCTCCATTGTACCTAAACTTCCACATCAGGACAAGGGAACGAGACCGACCCCCACCACCTAAGATCACCCCACCACTCACTACCCACGTTCAACAACCGTCAGGTTTCACTGCCGGACCCTGTATATCAAACCCCTCTATGATCAAACCATAGAGCTACTGGAGACGACAAGCCACCGGTCTTGTATAAAGCGCTTTGAAGCCAAAAACACGATGAGAAGTGAGACAAAACAGGGTCGTTGTTGTTGTTTTAGCGTGAGAGTGAGTGAGACAGAACAGGTTCGTTATGTCAATTGTTGTTGTTTTTGCGTGCAAGTGAATGCGACGACGTCCGCCTTCAACTCAATCGCTGCTTGTCATCTCCAGTATATATATCTCTATGGATCAAACCTTTCTGATCCCACCAAGCACAGAGCATTCTCTTCTGTCCAAATCGATTTGGTTTTGCAGTCGATGTTGATGGTTGGCCTGGTGTAACCCATGATTTTTTGCGTTTAGGATTCTTAAAATAAAAGCACTTTTCCTCACCAGTCACAATTCGATGCAAAAATAGACTTTCTTCCGTGTCGTTGAAGCAACATTTCACTGATCGTTTTTCGATTTTTCATGTGCCTTTCAGTCAATTCAATTGGCACCCATTTTCCACACTTTTGGATCTTTTCTATAGCATTTAAACGTATGGAAATTGATCGATCATTTAATGCATCCGCCATTTGTTTTTAACTTAATGTACCTATCATCTTCATCCAATATTGCTTTCAATTCAGAGTCTTCAAACTTTTTCGGTAGTCTTCCTCGTTCTTGATTTCTCACATCAAAATCATTACTTTTCAATCGTTGAAACCAATTTCGACACTGTCTTTCACTTAAAGCATGTTCACCATAAGCTTCTACAAGCATGCGCTTCAGCCACACTTTTCCTTAGAAAAAAACGAAAACGTAATAAAAGCCGAAAATCACAACTTTCCGCTACAAAATTTTCCATTTTTAATGAGCTAAAACACTATGTTGTTGAATAAAACTTGAAATGTGCTCTACTGAATATTCTTGATAGATGATAAGCCAATGACTCATTCACAATAAACGTTAACTGTAGAGCCATCTATGCGTGAACGGCAATTTCATATTCACATACCTGGTAGACCTCCCGTAAAGACATCCCCGCACAACTCGCATCCGATCTAAGCTGAAAATCTCCGAATCTCAAGTATCGCCACTATTCGTCGCTTCTACTTCTATTTTTCGAGTGAGTAATTCAATGGATTTGTAGGAACAGATGTTAACGGCAAGGAAAGACATTTCCTGAACCGTCAGCGTCTTCTCAAGTTATCGTAGAGTACTGACGGTCGATTTATTAGTTTGAATAGGCTTCTACAGACTCGAACCTATTCATTTGCGGAGCCATAGATGGTTAACCAACTCCATTTGAGGTTGTTGTTTTGTGTGGGGGAAGACACGAAGCAAAGCAGCGCGTCTTGAGCACTCAGGCCAACATGGTCCATTGTACTCGAATCCCCCAGTCTCTACCCAAACTTTTTCGTTCTTCTTACGAATTGTAAGAACTCAAGTAGGGAGCGAGAGCAGAGTTTCTCCATCCTCATTACATCAACGCCGTATACATGCATTCTCGCAAACGAGTAAGCTGGACACTCTAGAAGGAAATCGTAATCTCGTCGTAAGCAGTGCACATGGGATCGTCAATGATTCTCATTCTGATTGAGTGTAGGCCACAAGAGTGCGGTTCGTCCATTTGGTCACTCAACAAGGTTTCTGGTCTGCCGCATTCCCGGAAGAAGACGCCATCTGTCAATGTGTGATTTACTCACCCACTCAGCAATGGCAGCACTAACGGAGGTAACAGGCACACCGAAAACTGGTTCCATTTGAGGTACTTTTTGTGTTTTGGAGAAAATTCACAGGAGAAGTGCGTAGAGTCGGCTTAGGAGAATGACGAACTGTAACGCAACTGTCATATCATTTCGGGACGACTAAACAGGACAATAAACTCAATTTGGGAGCATTTGATGTTGCCATTTACAAACAATTCTTTGCGCTAGTGTGGCAAACTGAATACGAAGAGGAAAATGGTCAGACAAACGATACCGAAAACTGCGACAGAATAAGCGAACTTGCTTGAAAATTTGCTGGGTAAATAGCAGCAAAACAGTTCAAAGTTATCCAGTCGCTAAGTGCATCACTCTGAAATGTTTGCTGAAGCTTAAAAAACGTTCAGTCCATAGCAATGGCACCCAATTCGTTTTGTCAACAAAGAAAAAAGTTTCGCTAGTGATACCCCGCGGTTATCGACTCACCAGGCTATTTCTTATTGCACTGTTTGCCCGCTTATTCAAAATTTAAATTTTCTTAAAGAATTTACTTAAAAGTTGCTGTTACTAGATGAAAAGTTGGCGTTTTTGTGATAATCTCGACAGCGCAACAAATGCAAATTTCATAAGACGTGAATGGGGTGAGGGCAACCCTTTGCAGTCGTTATTCCATTCACGACTATTGTAGTCATTCGCCAGACATGTGTAACGCCCGCTGTGCGATGGATACGTAAAAACGCGTTTACCTTGAACCATGGCCTTTCAACGGTAGCCACAAGAAAGTGAAATTTCGTGAAATTGTTTACGTGGAGCGTAATAAAAGTCGTTCGATTGGTCTTTCGAATCGAAGAGGAGCACATTGAAAAGAAAAGTTACGAGAAGTAGAGGAAGCCCTGACGATGCGTGCCAAGCAGCAAACTGTCGACTCAACCCGAATTTCGTACCTGTGGCAGCAGGGCCCCCTCGGATAGGCGATCGTTACAAGAGAAAACACATCACGGACCTCTTATGAAACGACGGTCGTGGGAGAAATTATGCAAACCGCCAAATCTGTGCAAATCTTAACGCGTAAATCAAACGAGAAATTGTGCAATGTGATAACGAAATCGGAGCTAACAAGGAAAACTACGCGACCGGATTGCCACAAAGAAGACAAAGGAAGCACTGGCTGTCCTTTGGCGACGGTCGCATCTGATCAGAACGCATAATTGCCACTTGTCACCTAATTGGAACGAAACAAAAAAAAAAAAAACAAACTCACCTTGAAGTATCCGCCCTGGTAAAGTGTGTCCGGTGGCCCGAAAATTGCAACTTCCCACTCGAACAAGTTGTCCTCGTTGACGAGTTTGACGCGGAATCCCTCGACAGGTTCCTCCTGGAGACTTTTGTACTCAAGGGCCAAAGCCCTCACGGCTGAACTGCACGGCATTGCCATTTTCCCTCCTTCTTCGCGAAACACGAGCACAAATTCAAAGCGCACGTACGTGAAATTTTCTACACTCTAAAAAAAAAACAACAGAAAAACAAAAATAAATTGCACCTGAAATTCACAACGGTTCGAAAATTAGCAACGAATGATTTTTCGATTTTAAATTTTTTTTTCCTCACACAAACTGTCCTCGTCTCACACGATCGAACGGCGGCTGGTGGGAACAAAAAAGAAGTTTTTTTCGTTTTTCTCGCGGGCGGACGTCGACGTTACGAACTGCGGACTCACCACAATGGCAGAAAAATGGCGGCGTGTTCTTCTACGACGAAGAAAGACGGAACGGTCATTACCAGCGAAAATCGGAAGCTAAATTCAAGTAAATTGAGCGCGTGAACGTTTTGTATACACTTTTCGACACAAATTCGCGATTTAATCAATTTCGGAACTGGAAGTTTTTACGGAGCAATTTTTCTCGGGGAAATTGTTGACAAATCGCAGTCTTGTCGCGGAACAGCTGTTTCACTTTTCTTTGTATTTTTTAAGTTGCACTAGCGACGTGGTTGCCAGATGCCAAAAAGAAACGTTAGAAACATCGAATTGTCGGACGGGGTGCCCGATAAACGTTAAATTACCTGCCGTTTTTCTTCGTCAGGCCTCGTTCGGTTTGCGATGTTTTTCTTTGGCGGAAGTGACGGATTTAAATTGCTGACAAAAATTAGCAAATTTCAAGAGCATTTTCCAGAGAATATCGGCAACGAAATTAATTTTTTCGATCACTTTGTGGTTTAGAAGCATTGTGAAATTGATGTTCTTGCCTCGGAAATTCGGAAAAGAGTTTAAACATGCAAAACAAGTGTAAATTTTGCGTACCGAACGCTTCCTAATTTATATAAAAATTGACAAATATGTATACCGTGTGCTCTGGTGGCAAATTTTCGTACCTTTCAAGATAGACAGAAACTGACAGTTGAACGTTAACTTCCTGTTTAAAAAATTGTATCCAATGGCAATAAATTGCATCCAAATCTAATTCAACAATTGAGCCGTTTATATTGAAAGTGGGGCAAGTCCATTTTTCAAAAAAATTAAGATAATGATAACTATAGATAAAACTTAATATAATCTTTTTATCTGTAAACAATTTTTAGTCAAAAAATTCAAATTCCGTAATATTTGGGAGATGGAAGTTTTAGCTATTAACGGTATTGTAAATATGTTTATTTTGAAAGTGATGCAAGTCCATCTTTGGCTGAAATTATTTTTAAACGAATATGTTATGGCATAATTTAGATCCGGTTGTTGTTGTGAAACCAATGTGTTGGTTCTACATTATATCTAAAAAATATGTTTCTATCTATCTATTCCTGACATTGGTACAATACTTCAAAAATAATAACAAGTACAAATTTCATTGTTTCGATAAAAATATGTTTACTTCCAACACCGGCAAATTTTAGTAATATTGGCAAGGCTGCAAAATACTGTAAATTGTATAGTATTCAACTTCTATTATCAGCCTGCAAGCAAGTTCTAGTTCAGTTTCTAATAAATTCTGAACAAAGTCGACATTGTGTTGTTTTGGGCTCGGTCCACAAAACCCCATAACAGTTCTCGTATTTGAAAATTAATTATTACCATCTCCGATTCTTTTGAAAATTTTTGTACTTGAAGAACTAGTGCAAAAAAATAATTGAAATCCAATTTTGGTTTCTATCTTAATTTTTTTTGTTAGTTATAGTATGAGAAAGTATGCTAAAGTTAGCTCAAAAAAGGTGTCCGAGTCCTCTTTGAAAATTTATATCTCCGGTAATTTTTATTCTAAAACAATAAAATAGGGTTCATTTTAAAGGGGAAGATTGTCGCAATAAAACACATTACGAATAAAAATTATCCTTGAAATTTTTTTCAAGGATAACTATTTTGTCTTTTATCCTTTAATATCTCAAAATGCGTTTTTTTATTTTTTTATTTTTTGTATTTTGTAGGTTATAATGTTTTTCAAAACATATCAAAAAATTAACTTGGGATCTCAAAGGAAAAAAATTGAATAAGATCAGTGGTTCTTAATAATTTAAAGCTAGTTTAGTTCTCTAATAATTTAAATTGATTTTTCTTACCCTGATCCCCTTTTTTAATTTTTTGATATGTTTTGGAAAACATTATAACCTATAAAATATAAAAAAATAAAAAAGAAACGCATTTTGAGATATTTAACGATAAAGGACAAAATAAATATCCGTGAAAAAAAAATTTCAAGGCTAATTTTTTTTTGTATTTTTTCTATATTCTATATTTATCTATATTTTATCTATATTTTATTTATATTTCCCTCTTAAAATAAGCCTTATTTTATTGTTCTAAGATAAAAATTACCGGAGATATGTATTTTCAAAGAGAACTCGGACACCTTTTTTGAGCAAACTTACTACTTTCTACTACTACTACTACTACGTACTTTCACATACTATAACTGACAAAAAAAATTAGATAGAAAAAAAAATTGAATTTCAATTATTCTTTTCACTAGTTTTACAAGTACAAAAATTTTCAAAAGAATCGGAGACGATAAAGTCACAACTTTGGCGATTCTTCATAATATGATCCTTTAAAATTAACGATTACAATAATTCATAAATTCTGAAAGTGAGGCAAGTCCATTAAGGTATAATTAAACCATTATTTTTTTTAGCTAGCACTATATACACTATTGGATAATAAACTTACATTATCTAATACCACAAAAAGCAAAAAATATGTCTATTACTGCTTACCAATATTTTTAAATTTATTGAAATGCAAACCTTTAAATATCTCGCAATAACAAAAAATGGACTTGCCCCACTAAACGGCTCAATTGCTTGGCAAACAGTTATATCCCGGCATCTTGGAAAACGGCAAAATTAGTTCCATTAAAAAAAAAAAAATCTCCCCAATACCATGGATAATTTTAGATCCATCTCTCTCCTTTTCAATCTGGGTAAATTATTCGAGGAAATAATTGCGGAAAGATTGGATGAATTGTATTACGAAAATAAGTTGATCCCCGATGAACAATTTGGGTTCAGACAAAAAATTTCGACTGAACATGCTCTGCTTAAAATGCACAATGACATTAATTGTGAACTAAGGAAAAAAAAAAAGTAACAGTACTTCGCGAACCTTGATATTAAAAAGGCCTTCGACTCCCTGTGGATCAAGGGACTGCTTTTTAAACTAGACACTCTTAATGTTCCCATGGAGTTGAGGAAACTGCTCCACAGCTTTCTCTAAAAAAGAAAATTTTTCGTAGAAATAGACGGAATCAGGTCTTTACCTTTAGATGTAAACAGAGGCGTCTCCCAGGGTTCGATCCTGGGTCCGAAGCTTTATAATATCAATCTTTGTGATTTCCCGCACTACGAAATAGACCCCTTGCCTACGAAATAGACCTCGCCAAAGTTGTGACCTTTTACATTCGCCGATTTTTTTGAAAATTTTTGTACTTGAAGAACTAGTGAAAAAAAAAATATTATTTCATTTTTTCGTTTCTATCTCATTTTTTTTGTTAGTTATACGGCCCTATTCTGGGATTGTGACCTGTCACAGGTCACAACCTGCTGTGACTAAAATTTTGTGTCTGGGCTTGTAATCGAAAATTGTTTTCGTATTTTGACGCCGCAGTCACAACGAAGGTAACAAAAATTTCTCCACATCGTTGGGGAAATATGAAAATTATGATGTACTGTCAGAACGTAAATACATATCAAATAAATAAATTTTTTTTTCAAGTTTTTATACTGTTTATTATATTTTTATTTGGACCAGATCAATTTACAAATTTATTTTAGTATTCACATAATGCATTTCATTCTAAAATTTCAATATACCTATGCATTTGTAATGCGTCTGCCTACCGAAAAATAATGGTTTTTTCACCTTCGTTTGTTTCATGAGAAAAGTCTTCAGTAACGATTTATCCATCGAAAGTAATACCACCATTAATGAACATATTATGTAGAATCACGCAGGTATAAGCTATTTATTTGGCCTTTGCAGGTGTGAAGGCAAAGTTCTGTGCCTTAGTAAACATCGGAAACGTGATTTCAATACCCCGAAAGCCCTTTCCATTGTATTTCTTGCTTTTATATGCAGTTCATTATATTTTCGTTCCTTTCTTGACCTCTGGCGTTAGTAGCCACGGTTCCAAAGGATATTCTGCATCTCCAAGAAGCTAGTTAAAATGATTGGAGTTATGCTTCTGCATTAAATTAATTCGAACTGAATCTGTTATCCAGATGCCTGAATCATGACAAGAACCCGAAAACTTTGCATTCACTTACAAAAATACCATTTCAGAATCGCAAATCTAGAGGATTGTTGTGCCTAGCACTGTAGCATCATCCCTATTCCCTTATCTAATCCAAATTCTTGATTTCCCCTCATATCTCCATTGCCGGTAGGTCAGTTTCGTAATAATTAACGTAAATAACACTGTTTGTTTACTGACCGACTGGAAATGCCGGTAGTGTTAAGTATCTTTAAGTAATATTGCTAACTTGCGGATTCGGACTTAAGCGCCGGTTCATATTGCCCGGTCGAGGTCGAAGCTACAAACAGAATACAATTGTTTGGAGATTTCAGATTTCGTCACGCAATGTGCGACCGAGACCAAGACCCGGAACCTAATGTCAGCAATGTTTTGCCGAATGACATGTAACTGAGTATTTTCCCAAAGCGGAACACAACACTCAGTTCCGTGACAGTCGGTACTTTTTTAATATATAAGTTTAGTGATAGCTAGTAGTTAGTAGCTCAGTCATTTTTTATACATCAAGAAACCAAGCAGCAATAAAAGTATTTTTAAAACTTAAAAACGAAAAGTCATTTATTATTTAGGTAAGAAACTAAAAACTCATCTATATTTTCAGATCAACACAAAAGGACACAAAACGGATCAATTGCGTTCCTCAACTTTCGGAGTGTGGCTCTTCTTAGCGCACTTAAATTACACAAAACTTACATTAAATTACTTTTGTTCAGCTTCGTCCAGTAAGTACACCAGAAAATATAAAAAATATTAAATTTTTTTAATATTCACTATTGAAAGTTCACGAAACGTTAAATTTGTTTGCCTGGCTCGCCGTTGTGATCACCTAATTCGCTAGTCACAATTTTGTGATTTTTTTTTTGAGACGGCAAAGTTGTGACTTAATACGAAAAGTCACAGATTTTCTAAAATTGTGACTCTTCGCAAAAATTGTGACTTGTGACTGTTCACAGAATAGGCCTGATAGATTAATTTTTCACTTCAACGGGCTGGTTTTATAATCCTCTAAAACCCGTTTTCAGGCAATAAATTGCTTATTATTGCTATGGGCTTTTATTGTAATCGCCTAAAAATTGATTTCAGGATTTTTCCCTTTTCAACCCCTAAGGGTACAAGGATTGAACACGTTTTCACGAATTCCATCATATTTCTTAGGAGTGATAAGACAATCGAATTGGTTTTTACTTCATCGGGCTTTCTTTATATGTATTTATCTAAAATCTACTTCCAGGATTTTTGGATATTAAACCCCAAAGCGGGTGTAAGGGAATTGTACACGTTTTCACAATTTTTGCCATATCTCTTAGGTTTGATTATACTCGTATATCAAAAATGCGTAAACTTTTGTGGAGTTTTTATAGAATAGCCTTCAAATCAATTTTAGGATTTTATGATATTCAACCCGCAAGGGGCGTAAAGGGGTTGCATACCTTTTCGTAAATTCCTACATATTTCTTAGATCTGATGAGATATCGAATTGATTCCTTCCTAAGGTTTCCAATATTATCGACAAAAAATTGATTTCAGGATTTTTAGATTTTCAATCCTTGGGAGGTGTAAGAGGGTAGCATACTTTTTCACAGTTTTCGACATATTTCATAGGTTTAAAGAGATATCAGATTGGTTTTTACTTCCACAAACTTTCAATATAATCGCTATCAAAGCCTACAAAACACATTTCACGATTTGATATTCAACTCCCAAGCGGGTGTGGAGGGGTGGCATATGTCTTTACGAATTCCAACACACCTCTTAGATCTGATGAGATGATATCGAATTGTTTTTTACTTCTCGGGCTTTCTACATAATCGCTTAAGAATTAAAACCTATTTCATACTTTTTCAAAATTCAACCTCCAAATGGACGTAATGGATTCGTATACGTCTCTTATGTCTTAAGTCTGATTCCGAATTGATTCCGGATTCTATGGGTTTATAGTGTAAATAATATACCGAAATTCGAGTCGTCTTCACGTGCTTTTTATAAGTTTAATCGGCTAAAAACCTGGATTTTAGATATTTTAACTTCTATTCTAAGAACAAAATTAACTTTCCAAAAACCTTGTAACCTCGAAACAACTGATGTTATTCTCCGACTTTGACTGCGTCACGGAATATGACCCAATTACGTTATTCATGTGTTAAAAGTGGCAGGGGTGTGAGCATTCTATCGCAACCCCATTTCAACCCCTTCCCGCACTTTGACCCGAAAGAAAAAGTTTCGCCCAGACTTTTTTTTGCCATAAAATTGAAGCAGACTCGTAACTTCGTAATATTTACAGTTATCTAGTTATTCGCAAAATTCATAATTAAAAAATTAAAAATAGTTACCAATTTTGGACACTAGAAACTAGCGCTCAAAAAGACATCTATTTTTAGAGCCGTGATTTACTACATTAATAATTTAATATCTAATATCTGACGCCAAAAACTACCTACATTGCTTTGCTCCCCGTTAAATGAATAATTCCTTGTTAAGCCTGTATTACACTGTATGCCACTATGTCAAATATTTGACTATTCTCGCTGACAAATGCAGTCAGATAGTGCAATCGTCAAATTTTGGGCTATTTTAACGGAAAAAATTTTACTGACCTTCTCGTAAAATTTTTATTAAGAAAATATTTGGCATACAGTGAAATGCAAGCTTTATGAACTATGAATAAAATTATCACAGCTCTTAGCACATTTTCAGGAAGTCTAAATCTCAAAACTTTTCGTTCTCTCGCATACAAACTTGTATTTGTATTCCAGATTGTGCTATTACACTTTGGTTACGCAATAATCATATTAAAAACTTTACCTATTACCAGGTAGATGCCAACTATATTATTATAATATGTTTACTTATTTTATACAAGAATGGGTTGTACGTGTATATGTCTGACATGCATATCATACATAAGACTGAATTTGGCTTAGTGGTTTGTTTATTATCAAGTTTTGTAAATAGATCATAAATCCAGAAATTCAAGTGCAATTTGAATAGCTCGCTCAAAACAGGTCCGATTTAATGTAGGTAAGTGTTAGAAATTTGGTTTTCAGGTGGCTGACCCTGTTCATATTCTCGTAGCAGATTAAATTATAAAGATTTAAAATTTGTTGAGGCAACGAGATTATGTGCCCACATAATCATTAACAAGACAATACATACATAAATTCTATATAGTTTTTACTATGGAAATTCATAAACTTTATATTTATTGAGAATGAAATTTGTTCATGGTGAAGCTACCATAAAAGCTAATCTTAAAAAATTTTTGTTGTTTTCCGCCGTCAGAGGAGTTTCTGGTGCGAAACCCCAACACGAAAATCCCGACTGGTTCTTAATTGCTATCCTGGCTACTTCCATTAAGGACATGACAGTTGCAAAACCTTCACTGGAGAATTTATTATGCAAAATAAGAAATAAATTAAACGTATGTATCAGCTTTCGTAACTTTCACTAAATGAAACATTAAAATAAAGCAATTAATAATAAAAAATGCAATGCCTTAAGGTAAAAACTCGAAACTTAGTGGGTATGGGGTGTAAATGTACTAGAAAAGTAATTTAAGAAGTACGGAAGTGGAGCAAAAAAAATGATCAGTGAAAATGGGATGCATATTTACGAATTTCGTTATATTTCTTAGGTCTTCTTCAGTTTTTTACGGGTTCTCCAGAATTTGGAGAAATTCGACTGCTAAGGAGGTGTTAAGTGATCGTGTACACTTTCACGAATTCTGATTAGATATCGAAAAGCTTTACACTTCCACATGCTTGTTTAAAATCGTTTTCAAGTTTTTTTCCATTTTCAACCCCTAAAAGGGTTGAACACGTTTTCACGAATTTCGTCATATCTCTTAGGAGTGATAAGACATCGAATTGGTTTTTACTTCCTCGGTCTTTCTTTATATTTATTTAAAAACTTCTTTCAGGATTTTTGGATATTCAACCCCCAAGTGGGTGTAAGAGGATTGCATATGTTTTCACAACTTTCGCCATATCTCTTAGGTTTGATGAGATATCAAAATGCCTTTAACTTTTACAGAGTTTTTATATAATAGCCTACAGACCAATTTTAGGATTTTATGATATTCAACCCCCAAGGGGCGTAAAGGGGTTTAATACGTTTTTACGAATTCCAACATATTTCTAAGATCTGATGAGATATCAAATTGATTTTTACTACCAAAGGCAGCGACAGTCATGCCGCTCTACAATCCCTAGATAATCCAATCGTCTTTTCGAAGATGGTACGTGAGTGTAAAGAACTGTTGAATTCTGTTGGCAGATTCAATGACTTAAAGCTCATATGGGTTCCAGGCCACCAGGGTGTAAATGGCAATGTAATAGCCGATGCATTAGCAAAGGCTGAATCGGAGTCAGCCATGGTCGGACCAGAACCAGATTTCTGTGTGCCGGTTGTCTCCGTTAGGGCTGCAATTGCTGAGTGGGTGAGTAAATCACAGATTGAGAGATGGCGGCTTCTTCCGGGAATGCGGCAGACCAGAAACCTTGTTGAGGGACGAAGTGGACGAACCGCTGCTTTTCTTCTCAAATTGAGCAGAAAAGAATGTGGTGGTATGGTTGGTGTCCTCACAGGGCATAACTCGTGTGGCCTACACCTGGTCAGATTGAGAATCATTGACGACCCCATGTACACTGTTTGCGACGAGACAACGGAACATTTTCTTCTCGAGTGTTGTCGTTGATGCTATGAGGATGGAAGAACTCCGTTCTCGCTCCCTACCTGAGCTCTTGAAATTCGTGAGGTGGACGAAAAACTTCGGATAGAGACTGGAGAATTCGACTATAATGGGTCATGTTGGCCTGAATGCTCAAGATGCGCTGCTTTGCTGCGTGTTTTCCCTACACCAAACAACAACAACCAAGGGCTTCCCAAATAATCGCCGAAAAACTAATTTCACGATTTTCGGATATCCAACCCCAAGGGTGTGTAAGGAGGTTGCATCCGTTTTCTTGATTTTCGACATATTTCTTAGGTTTGATGCGACATAAAATTGATTATTACTTCTACGAGTAATAGCTTAAACATCAATTTCACAATTTTTCGAAATTCAACCCCAAGGTGTTGTAACGGGTGCTATTAGTTTTCACAAATTTCGTCATATCTTTTAGGTCTAATGAGTCAGCAAATTGGTTATACCTGCTTTGGGCGTTTATTGTAATCGCCTAAAAATTGATTTCAGGATTTTTTCATATTCAACCCTGAAGGGAGCTTAATGAAGTTACAAACGTTTTACGTCTACAAGGGCTTTTTAAACGTATAATCGGCGAAAAATCAATAGGTAGACAGATTGGAGCAGCATACGATTTGAATTAATATCCCAGTGAACAACCAAACTGGTTTTGATATAAGGTGAACGTCAGTGTGTGTAACCGAATCATAAAGTAAACAACAACTCACTATGGCAAAGTTTCCATTGCTAAAATTCGTGGATATGAATTTCAGTTCAAGTACGTACATATGAAAAAATAATTGGCAATACCACCAGCTGTAAAGGTGGTTTTGGATAGTTGCATAATACACTTTCTAAGGGAGGTGAGGGTTTTTCAACTGTCAAATCTTCAATGGTAATAGCCAGATCAGCGATCAATTCCAGTCAGGATATTTTGTGTGGTGATCTTCAAAAGAGATTCGTCTAATGCCGAAAAACAACCCAGAAAATGTAGTCACTATATTTTGAGTATACAATAGGGATTGGGTGTTTTGGGTGAATTAGGGTCACTAGATACACACACAACACTCTCTACCTAGGGTTTGGCAGATACGTCTAATTCGGTCGTTTCTGTACTAGAAATTGTAATTTAACCTCACAAAAATCGCCTGTTTATGTACTAGTTCGCCTGTTTTTGTACTAATGAACATTGCTATCAAATTGCGTTTTTGAAGTGTGTTAGTGCGAATATGTGAAGAGTCGGAAAAAAAGCTGTCGGTTCCCTTCCACAATTCTAGTACTTCTTTTTCTTTGGTATGGAAGTGTGTGTGCGCGAAATTGTGGTTTTCGATTGAAAATTTCCGTATTTCTTTCATTTCTTTTATGGAAATTTACAATTTTGCAGCAAGTCAATCATTTCGAATGTTTAGAAAGCAAAATCCCATAAACATGAAAAAAAATTAAATTTACTGGTTTTTCACCTTGGTACGCATCTGCCAAACCCCTCTTAGAGGCTGTTTTGGTGTGAGTGCGTATACAGTAACCCTAGGGTGAATGAGGTCAGACATGTTAATGCACAAGTGGGTGTTAATTCACTATTTAGTGTTACCAACGCAACCAGAACGGTAATGTTGTGTGAAACAAGTCATCTACTGACTCATAGATAGCGACAAAAAGCATATATACACAAATAATTCGTACATCGATTGGGAATTGAACCAGAGCGCTGACCTCGACTAAAAAGAATAATATGTAAAAAAATCAAATCATCAAAGATATACGTATGTCCTAAGAAGCTGCGCAATTTCAGCAAAAAACAAATTGCGTAAGCAATTGCTTCCATCGGTAAAACAACTCTAAACTGAACTGAAAAATGTTAAGGACAAAACACAGGTAGACCATTCAACTTTACAGTATTTAGCTTTTATTTAAATAAATTAATGTAACAAAATTAAGAACAAAGTGTAAAAAACTGTATTCGTGCTATTGCTTTCTAAATATGGGACTGTTACTCTAGTACGGTAATAAAACTAAAACTAGATAAACCACTTCACTATTTCCCAATGTTAATTTTAAATTTCTAGTTTAAGAGTTTATGCCGCGTCGTAGTCAAGATTTGTTTTTTTTTTATTTTTATTGCGAGTTAGTTAACATAAATAATTCTTTTTCGGAAATTCAAATATGGTTCGATATTCCCGATTTAGCGGCACCATATTCTCCAAACTAGTCTTTTCGGACGGTAAAGCGTTTAGCTTCTGCATAGTCCCGAACATCGGATTGATTACGTTCCGGTTTGATTCGAATATCGTTCGGATCAAGTTGAAAATGTCCGTCCCATTCGACCGGAAGGACTACCGTTTCGTTGTTATAGCCGTGATATTGTTCGGCATTCGAACGATTCCTTTCGGGTACCATGCGTATATCGTTCGGATCCTGGACGAACTTTCCGGACCATTCGGTCGGAAGGATTTCCGGTTCGGTCGTGTAGCCGTAGAAGTTATTATCGTTCGATTGATTCCGATCCTGGGTCCGAAGATAGGATCCTGCCGGAGCTTGACCGTTGGAATGGCCAGTTACGAATTTTCCGTCCCATGTTGGTGGCAAACGAATCGGTTCGGTATTGAAACCGTAAAAATCGTTGGTATTACTCGCCTGTTGATTCCTTGGATGGGCCTTGGTGGCGAGCGTTGGCTTCTTATCGTACACAAACTTTCCATTCCAACCTTCGATTTTGATCGGAATGTATTCGTCGTCGCGACTGCGTCTGGGCATTTTTAAAAAAAAACTTTTTTTTTCAATTTATCGGAAGCACAAAAGAAATATTAATTTTTAATCTCGACTAGTCAGAAGTTTGAGAAGAACTAAAACGAAAATCTTATAGGGTCCAACCTCTTTGTGGCATAGACGGTAGAAATATATTGATATACAATTTTGAGTAGGAGTTGCGATCGTGAAAACAACACCTACATTACATCGATAGCTTTGCCTGAAAAGTACATGATCTTGGCTTACCTTGCCGGATGACTAATCTCCAGTTTGTCGCCATAAGTGTAAACGGGGCGGAACAAGAGTGTTTCTTTCTTTCTTCAAATTTTGTCCCGAAATGGTTTTAAACTGTAGAGCAGTTTTATTCGAAAAGAAATTCGGTTTCTTTCTTTAATGTTCCACGGACTTTTTCGAATTCGGAAGAAATACAGAAAAAATGTTCGGACAACTTTGTATGCGCGATCGCGTAGCTGAGATTATTGTCCGTGCGGAATAAGTTTGTCGTGACCTCAATGGAGACGTTAGCCGTATTAGGAAATGTCTGAGAAAACTCGATCTGAATGGATTTTGGTTGAAGCAACGAACAGCATCAGTTTGCCGGAAAAATGAAAATTTTTTTAAAACTTACGAATTCAGTTGGCCTCACTTAGTAACGTTGTTTTTTCGTAGCTTCTTATTTGTAAAAGTTAAATACAAAGTTTATTTTCTTGATTCCAGGGAGACAATTAATATGTATGAGGTGATTGCGTGATACGCAAGACGTTGGGTATTTACGATTTATTATAAGTATGGCATGAAAAACAAAGTGCATATTTGGCATCTACTCTAGATTGTTCGAATTGTTTCGTAATTTGTTGTAGACTTCATGTAGGCTGATATTCTAAATGTGTACAAATCACAAAATACCTATGACGCAAATAACGAACAATTACTAGACTTTAGAGGTATCAAAATGGACTGCGTTGGAACCTCGGTACTTACACTAAAAGTGACAAGCTCGAATGACTCCCCACATCTTGTCATAGGGTTATCATGATACCGTGATCTAAGAAAACACACTGCATCATGATATGGCAGCAATCGTATGGTACTCTGGATGAAATTTCTATTTAAGTATACTAAAAGGAATTTGTATAGTAGCTATTCGTTGGAGTACTTTGATCGCCAACATTTAAATAGTGAGAAATTGTAGCGGCTAAAATTTTAAATTATTAGTTTTGCTGGTTCTGGAATAATTTTGCAATAAGTGTATGGGCACCATACAACCTGGGTTGATCCCATGGGTGTTTCCTAGCACCCATGGTAGTACAGCCATATTTATAGGTATTTCTAGAAGTACCCATGATAGTACACCTATATTAATGGGTGTTTCGAGAAACACCCATGGTTGTCGTAAGAACACCCATGTGTGTTGCATGAAACAGCCACGGGTAAAAACGCCGCACTCGTGGGTGTTAGAAATGAATAATATTATATTATTTTTTAACATCCATGGAACTACACCCATATTTACAGGTGTTTCAAGAAGCACCCACATTTATGGATGTTTTGAGAAACAACCATGGTTGTCGTAAGAACGGAGAACGGAGAACGGAGAAAAGAACATCTGATTATCTGAAATTAAGCAGACATCAGACCCGAACCCTAGTGGGAGCTCTGACTGGACGTTGTTACATGACGAAGCATCTCAATAGACAAAAATTTGCAGAGTTTGCGATGACGAAGACGAGTCACCCCAAACGCACACTAAAGGAAAAAGTTAATGGACAAAGACCAGTTGGAAAACTACGAAAGCGCTGGGAGGACTCTATTGACGCAGACAGCAAATCACTGCTAATATTCACAAACTGGAGTACGCGGTTACTGAACCGAGAAGGCTGGAGGCAGCACATTCAGGCGGTCAAGGTCCGATTTGGATTGTAGCGCCATCGTAAGTAAGTAAGTAAGTAAGTAAGACGAAACACCAGAGCACATCCTCTGTGAATGTGAAGGACTTACTCACAAAGGAATTCGTTACTTCGGTTAAGGTTTCATGGAACCATCGGAATTCCTGACCATTCGTCTTCGAAAAATACTAAGCTTCATTGAAAGCGCATGGTTTGAAGAGGAATCATAGATAATCCAGGGACACATCACTATAGGTGCAACTGATTCTTCAGTGGTAGAGGTTAACCAGACCAACCTCATTTCCTAATCTATCTATCTATCGTAAGAACACCCATGGTTGTCGTAGAAACACCAATGGTTGTCATAGGAACACCCGTGTGTATTGCGTGGAACACCCATGAGTAAAAACGTGGGTGTTGTATTTCCTAATACCCATATTTATAGGTGAGATCTTCATTAAAATTAACAATTTATTTGATTTTTTCATCAAGGGAAATAAATGTTGTTGCTTATCCAAATCAAACACCCATGGTAGTTAAGGAACCATGGGTGTATATTTTACACCCATGGGATTCTCTTAAAAACTGCCATGGAAAATGTACACGCTTTAACCACATCTATGGAACTTGTTGGACCATAACGACAGAATCAAGTAAATCCAAAGGTTTCTGAATTTCGCTCTTAACCGTTCATCTTGGCCAGACCCTTTATGTTACAACGAGCGTCTTCAACTTCTCACATTGCTCAGTGCTGGTAAGCTAATATTTAACGAAATAGACTCTTTTTGGCAGCCCTCGTCATTAATATTCCTTGGCGATCCTTGAGAGATTTTGAGCCTCTCAATATTTCACAACATAGCACTAACTATGGACGCCCGAACCGATTAGTGTGATCTCTCGTATCAAAAACTCTCTTTACGGATCAATTGGTTTCCATATGATCCCTTAAGGGGGTCGGCCTATGTGCCGGGTCAGAAAAAAATTTTTTTTTTTTTACTAAATTACTTTCAAATTATTCCTAGAATATGTATGTAAAGGATTTCTCCGAATTCTAAGTCGTTGTAAAGTAATAGTCGTATAATGGAGCAGCTGTTCGGAGCTCGCACCGGCCATCACCGATCTTTAATTGCGTTTTTCTCAAAAATGCATGTTTCAAATTGGCTGCCACGATTCAGAAAAAACTACTGAACCGATTGCGCTGAAATTTTAATAACATGTTCAGCGGATCCCTAGTTACAACTGGTACCAAAATCTTAACGATATCTGTCATAGTTTTTTTTGCTGAAGCTAAATCGAAAAAAACGCGAAAATTTAAAAAACAATTTCAAAGTTAGGCGAATTTTTTAATTTTCAAAATTTTGACTTAATTCAGTTATAGCCACAGGCCTATAAATGAAGTATCAATTTAATTTTTTGATTTCAGATGAATGGGACAGCCGGAATCATGGCATCCATTTGGAAACTTTTTTTTACATCGGTTACGCCTTAAAAAAAATTTCTAACGTTTGTTGAAATATGAATAAATATGTGGTAAAAAAAATGGTCAAAATTGGTTCTATCATAATCTGCAAAAAAAAAATCCCGAAAAAAGCGGAAAAAACTGACCGTCACATAAGACGACCCACTTAAGTTCGGGCAGAACAAATTCATCAATTCAATCAAAATTAGCACCTCTCTTCAAATTCAGCAGAGTTTCTTTTTAAGACATCTAGTTCGGATCCAAATAAAATTTAAAAAAAAATCAAAAAGAGCACCAAGATCTAGGACTTCTTCCGATCTATTCAACCTCACATAACTTAGGAAATAATTATTCGAAAGAGGATATACAGCGGTAGAACGATAAGGCTTTGCATTTATTACTACATATTTATATCATAAGTTATAGTGGCTTACAAAAGATGAAAGCACAATTTTTTCAAGGAACTTTGTATGGCAGCAGCACGATATATCTTCAACCATTCAAATATTAAATCAGGCCACATTTCAAATTTCTAGCTTGAAGCTATCATAACTTCAAAACTAAAATTGATGAAGATGTGTTTTAAAGAACTTTTGTATGGGATGTATACCCGAAGGAGTGGACGAATTTCGCTCACTGACCATTGACCAATGAACTCAACATCATATTTATCTCTAAACTAATTCGTATAAAATTTCGACTTCTTAATTCGACTTATAGTTAGTTCCAGAAATTAAGTGAAAACAATTTTACAAGATTATTATATGACGTTTTTTCTTCATATTCTTCTTATATCTGCAACTATTAGAAAATTGACTTATGCAAATTTTTTTTATTCCTGAACACATATTTTAAGGACTTCTGTACGGCAACTATCCAGATGAGTACGACTTGCAAATCCTAGTTAGCGAATGGAGACCAAATTTTCTTAGGTCAACAAGTTTTTTAGTGCATACAGCGGAGTACAGCAAGTGAATATATTACCCTTCTCGTAAAACCGGCCAGGTGCCCAACTCAAAACTATTATATAGAGCAAGTATATAGTGTATAATAGCTTTGAGTTAAAAAAAAACATTTTACTGCAAATACATCGCATCCCTCCTCCTTCTTGCGAATGTGCACACCACATGTTCGAAATGCGTTCCCCTCCCTACATTATTAACCGCTGGATACGCCACTGTAACTCCCTTTTTTTCTTCTGCAACCGCCAGGTACAACTCTATGCGTTAAGCTAGTTTTACTCTGTATGCCATGCTGTCAAAAATTTGACTAAAAACATTTGACGAAAAGTTCTGTCAAATTTTTTCCGTCAAAATAGACTTCGTGTAGAGCGAAGAAAATAATGTGGCAAACAACAATTACATTTTCTAACAGTATTTGCCAGGGCAAATAGTCAAATATTTGACGTAGAGTCATACAGTGTAATAGCTACCAGTTAACAATAATTTGGAGCTGGATTAAATTTACAATACTCTATTGATTTCATCTAGAATATAACAATAACAACGGCGCGCATACAGATAAGACCATAACCTGGGGGTCAGATTCGGACGACCGGCCCTTGGATTTGTAGACTTGTGTACTATCAATGGGCTACTGAAACACTTCAATCGCAATAAAAGTGAACAATTATTTTCATCCCACATTAGATAATACTTGATGTAATTTATTTATCATTACGAAGAGTCTTAATCCGAATTTATAATCAGTTATCAGATTACTACCGAATGAAAGACTATAAAAGAACTTTTGGTCTGCATGCCATGCATACAGTCAGTAGGTAGGTATTTACTATCTTACAATTGAACTGATAACAAGTCGCAATTTCTACTTCACATTTATTTATAGGTTTGCTCTTATCGCCGCATAATATGATAGATATGTTCATATTGTATGCGTTCATAGCGAAAAGCTTCTTTTTACAATCACAAATCTTAGTGTCTAAGGCAAACACAATATTACGAAAAAATTACATTTATGCAATTAAATCGAACATTTATGTATTTTTTTATACTCATTATATGCATTTTAGTATTATCCATTGTTCATAAATATTTTTATCAGCAACGAAATATTAACATCAACACAATATAGTTCAGCTAAAGGTCGTTCATATTATACAGGTGCCGTAATACACAAATATAAATTATTAACCAAATCAAATGTATGTACAAGTACAATGAATACTGGAAAACGATATCTTAGCAATTTGCACCTTATATCTTTGTGTGAATTGAAAACAACCATTTCAAATCAGCGTACAAAAATAGAAATGAATAACAAATTATTATTGGTGCAGTAGGTATTTTTATGACTGGCAACAAATGCGCCAAACATACAAGCATTTCATGTGTGTTCACATAATCGATTAAAAGTATCTTGCATGGACTTTGCAATTAGGATGTGCAACAGTCACACCATTGGGAAAACTGTACAAAGAATAGACAGATTAGGTAAAATGGTGTCAATTAATGTAAAATTTGTTGGCGGAGTCAATACTAATACAGTGAAATCCGCTTATAATGACTTCGCTTATAATGACAAACCGTTTTGCATGACAAAACTCGCTAAGAAGTTTGGCTTTCACTAAATGCTTTCTTTCACATTCAACCAGACCCAAGGTTCCAAAATCTGGAAAGCCTTAAAAGATCCGAGGCGCGGTCACAGTCGAAATGTAACATGAGCTGTTTGGAGATAAAATTAACTGGTAGGTTATTAGTTTTTTATCTCAAGAACAGCTTCTTACAAGGAACAACTATCAACATACGAGTACCTTCTAATAAAAATTGAAGTTAAGAAATAATAAAAATAAACAAACCGTAGAAGTGAAAACCAATCATAACTAAGAGATATGGCGAAATTCGTGAAAACGTTTACAGCTCCTTTACATTTCCTTCGGGATTGATTTATCGAAAAATCATAAAATCAATTTTAGGCGACAAAAAGCCTCTGGAATTAAAACCCAATTTAATTTTTCATCAGGCTTAAGAGATATGGCAAGGTTTGTAAAAGTACTTCATCAGGCCTAAGAGATATGAATATAAAGATATAAAAATCCTGAAACAATTTTCAGCTGTATATGTATACAAAAATCTGTGGAAATAAAACCCAATTCGAAATCTCATCAGATCAGAGATATATGGTGGAATTCGTTAAAAAAAATATACAACCGTTTTACACTCCCTTGATGATTGAATACCAAAAATTTTAAGATCATGTTTTTAAACGCACATCCTTTTCACCGCTTTTTTTCTACCCCTCCTACGCCAATGAAATTTAAAATATTTTTTTATTTTTAGTTTTCTCGTACATGCATCTAAGCTTTGAGAAATTAAAAACTACTGCCGGTAAAGTTAAAAGTTTATATTTAAAACAAAATCTTAGGGTTTATTCAGAGTGATCATTAGCCGCTTAGAGCCGCTAAAATCGATAAATTCTAAAAATAATCAAAACGAAGATGTAGAATAGTGCTACATTTAGCCAAAGCATTCGGAAAAAAAGAACATCTGATCCTCTAAAATTAAGCAGATATCAGACCCGAACCCCAGTGGGAGCTCTGACTGGACATTGTCACATGAGGAAGCATCTCAATAGGATTGGTCTCTCTGAGACTAAAATTTGCAAAATATGCAATGACGAAGACGAAACACCAGAGCATATCTTCTGTGAATGTGAGGGTTTAGCTCACATGGACCCATCGGAATTCCTGACCATTCCTCTTCGCAAAATACTAAGCTTCATTGAAAGCGCAGGGATTGAAGAGGAATCATAGTCGATCCGGGGGGACATCACAATAAGCCCAACTGTGGCTGCAGTGATAAAGGTTAACCATACCAACCCCTATTTCCAATCTATCTATTTACTATTGTCCGCGGTTTTAAACAGTTAAAATTCAAAAAATATTACAATACATAATTCATGAGATATCTTTATACAAGCCTTAAGGCCAGTTTGTCGGTTCATAAATTAAAACAATTGCTAGGAGTTTTAAATTCCAAATATCCATTTTAATCGGTTCATGGCTCGTGAGATATACTTCTAGGCAAATAAAGAGTTCAACTCTCCACAAACCCTCAAAATTGTGTTCCTTTATTTACAGTCAGTTTATAGCTCCTTGAAAATTTCAACGTTCTTCTGATGGTTCAGAATGTGCTACTTTGCCCTTTTTAATCTCAATCAAATACGTATACCTCTTATCAAGGGATATGGCGGAATTCGTGAAGAGTTAAAGTTAGGACCTCTTTTCACCACCACAGGTCTTGGTATGGTATGGTATGGTGTGTGGGGTGGTGATGTCATCATCCTCCACCACAGCTCTCGAATGTCAAACAAAATTTTAAGAAGTTCGTGAAAAAGTAAAAACTAATTAAATAAAAAATATACGACCTTTCACCACGATTGTACATATAGTCTTTGTACGTCAATTCAAATTTTTTTTTCGAAAATGACTTTTCTAGAATAGAACTAGACCTCAATCTCCATACCCATCAACAATTTTAGAACTTGACACTCCAGCTTGAAAGTTCGTGTGGTGGTCTTCAAAAAATCCTAGGTGTTATGTGCCATTGTATACAAGAAGATTGTGGTAATATTTTGGAAAACTTCGTAATATTTACAATTCAAGTTGTATTTCAATATACGAACTATTTCAAGGTTTGATCACCAATAAAACCATTGCATTTTATATACAATGCGCTAGACTTAAGGCTAGCGGTTTTCATTAAAAAATGTAGGTTCATGGTTATTCATAATTTTTATTAAAATAAAGTCATATGTAATCCTTACATAACATACATTTAAACTACACAGGATTATTAATTTGATACACTGAAATAATATTAAAACTTCCATATCCAGTAGAAACGGGCAAAACCGTGTAAAACTGAACTGAACTTCCGGATGATGATTCTGTATTTAACGAGGAGTTACTGGAAACAACTGATGATCTTAGGTCCTGGTTTCGTGTTACTTCTGATAGTCCATCTTCATCATCTAGAAGATCGTCGTCCTGTTCCATGCTTAAAATCTGATTCGACAATTCCATCTCGGCCCTTTCGATGTTCTGCTTCAAGATATATTCCTCGCATGCTGTAATCCTTTCATCCACTTCCGAGATAAAAGATCGCACCTCTTTAGCTGTGTAGATATTCACAGGTTGATTCAGAAAATGATCATCGTAAACGTAGTATCCTGGGAAACAGCTCGTCCTCAAATTACAAACTCTTGATTTGAGCTTCTTCAAATTCTCAATTTCTTTAGCTGCCATTTCAATACGATCGAAGAAGGATGCAGTACTCGATTCCATATTTTACAATTATTCGTCTTTGAAGAATTTTTTGCGATTTTTACAATTGGATTGCAAGTTTGGTTCTGGTTTTCGGATCGAAAGTGATCCTTATTTATAAGATAAATCATTTTAACTGCTCAAAGAAATTACATCTCATTAACTAAGCAATTAAATTTTATATCCTTGTTAACTAATTAAATAATTACTTTTTAATTGATATCCTTGTTAACTAATTGAATAAATCTCTTTTTAATTAACGGCAGGGTCAATTACAAACCCTAACTTAATTTATTTAAGTACCTATTTAGGTAGTTTCTTTTTTAATGAGAAAAAATAAATCATTTCTAGAGTACACTCTAAAAACAGTTTGTAAAAATACTCTGTATTTAAAGCAAAAATAAATGGAAAAATGCGCAATCTATGTAATTGTACGTATTATTGACGTAAAATCGTTTTTAGAGCACACACAAATAGGTATTATTACACAATAAGGTACACAATTACATCTATTTTGCTATATAAAAGGAGTAAATTTGGTCGTCATGATTATATTACACCATTAATAAAGTAAATTCAGGCTTAGTGTAATTTTACATTAAATACTGTGTATTATTACGCCAGAATATGCAAGTTCGCGAAAATTCATTTCATTCTACTAATTGTCACACTAATTACACAAGCATGTAATTTTTACCATTACTATCGATGGAAAACAGTTGCCAACTGTAATAATGGCAAATTTACTCCAATATTTCTTAGAGTGTAACTTTTGCATTTATAGTCTGGAATACTGTTCTATACCATGAATCTAAATTTCTAAGCATCAAGTCTGATCTTAAATTCATGTGCGGACATGGGGCAGCAACTGTTCTAATTAAAATTCTAATTAAAAACATAATGCAGTTACTTTGTGAATATCGTAAAAATATCTTGAAACTCAAAAAATCTTACAATTTCTCTTGACTCTATCGAAAGCCGTCTTAAAATCCACAAACATGGGATGTAATACTGATTGCAACAGGCGGGGACTGCTACTAGATTATTATCTGGAATCGATATACCAGGACCATCTCCAGATGGCAAAATTTCAGATGAAGATTTGAGAATTAGGTCAATATCCATAGGACATAGGAGAGGCATTCGAAAATTCGAGAAATGAATAAGTCCTGGCGAGAGGTGAAGACTATCGCCCAGTGTGCATACTACAATAGTGTTGCCCTATGCTCCCATGGTGGGTCACACAGGAGGACAGTAACAAGGCTGCTCATGTGAGTCTATTTCTGCTTCATATATATATTTTTTTTAGCCGACAGGTGATACGACTAGGATTCGAACCCACAACCTTGGAGTTTGTGGACTAACGCGCTTTGCCACTTCGTTACAGAGATCTCGGAGAAAAACGCCGTTTAATACCTGCATATTAAATATTAAGTCGTATAAATATAAAAAAAATCTGCCAACAGTCTGGGCGCAACTTTATTATTTTATGGATAGAAGTCCGAAACGTGTTTAATGCTAAAATGCGGTGTATGTTACTATGCGACTGACAACCTAAAAAATAACGTTCCAAATAGCCTCCTGGTTATATTAAGAGGCCGCAGAAGTTAAATTGATTTTATAGCTCGAGATGTCTAAAAGATTTAACGATATTCGTGAAAATGTGGGAAAAACCCTTTTCACGAACATTTGTTTACTCCATCTTTGTACACAAATGAAAATCTAATTTTTTTTTGTAATTTTAATTATTCTAGTATCACATCTACATATAGGTACTCAATCTCAGCTTTCTAGCGTAAGCCATTTCTGAGATATGAAAAACCAGCCCCCCCCCCCCACTCCCGTACCTTGCTACTCCTATCAAAAATCTTATTTTTCTGGGATGTCTCTATAGTGGCTATATACAGTTGTCAATTATTAGCTTTCTATATTTTGCAGCTTTTGAGAAATTAAAATCAGAGTTTTTTCATTTCTACCCCTCCCATCATCACTCTCTACACCCACACCCTCAAAATTCTCCTGTAAAATTTTCAAGATTTGATTTTTGATTTGAGAGTTGTCCCCCACTTCCGCGCTTCACCTCCACCCACAAAAATTTTACATTCAGTAGACTCTACTGGTAATTAGTTCTATATACAGAAACCAAATTTTATCTTCCTGGCATAATTGAGTCAGAAGATATTGTAATTCAAAGCTTTTCACCCCCCCTCCCCCATACCTCACCGCCCCCTTAAAAGTTTTAACTCTTTTCTAATCTCCTAGCATCTCTTAATAGTGCCTATCAACAATTTTTTTGCAAATGGGTCCACTATCATAGTTCTACATAAGCTCCAACTTTCAGCCTCCAAGCATAAGCGGTTCCTGAGATCTAGAAACCAAAATTTTTCTATCTAAAACGCTCCCCCTCTTCCACCCTCACATCCCCACCTCTCCAAAAGACACCGGAGGGGTTCGTTCGTTCGTGCAGAAAAATTTCAACTTAACATCTCAAGGGGTTTGAAAACTACGCACCTTCAAACGGTTTTGTGTACGGCGTCTATGGCGGACATTTTTTTTTGTTTATTTGGGGTTTACTATAGTCTTAAAACGTGAAAATACAAAAAAAAATTTTAAATTTCAGGTCAATCACAATACTTTATTATTAAAAAATAATAAAGTAAAATTGAGGTCTGTTTTCGAGCAACAATCACATTGCAGCAATTAGCTTTATTTTTACTGCCTTCTATAATAATTCACCAGTCGATAAGAATTTACAGAATTATTCAAGCTGTAAAACAAATCTTTGCAGATTACATCCATTTAGTGTGTGTGATGATTACACTCATACGTTGTCATTCAAAAAATTGAACTTTGGGATCTTCCATTGATTCAATTTTAATGTGGCATAATTATTATCGGTAAATCTCTTCCCTAAAAAACGTCTTGAATTAATAATCCGTTTTAATTGTTAAACATTTCGACGTGCTTGCAATTGTTATTAAATTTTCCTTATAGTTTGTCCACACCATAGTGAAACATGTCCAACATACGACTGCATCTGTGTTACATTGCCATTTAATTCGCATCTTGAATATTAATTTATTTAATGGTATAACTTTTTTTATTCTACATTATGAACTATAAATAAAATAAGATTAAAGAAATAAACAATCACGTAGTGCAATGAGAAATGTTGATTTATTTTCATTTCATATAGCTTTGCCTTAACTCCTACACAACAACCCGCGACAAACTTCATAAAAGAAAATTATAAGACGTTAACCAGACCATAGAGTGGGTTATTAGTGGTTTAAAAAGAGTAAAAAAAAGAAATGAAGTGCGCCAGATGATTTTATTGAAGCGAAGATCAAGAAATTTTTATATCGATTTATTCGATTCTTTGTAATTTGTCGAGCTCAATATTCATAAGAACGACCGTATATGTTCCTATTCACTGTGAATTGCCGGCTACGACGTCTTTGAATTCAAGGTGTGAACAAGATTCACCTCCGTTTTTATTCATAGGCGCAATTTTATGTAGGTATTATTTATTTAGCTATTAGTCATTACATTTTGAGGTCATCAAACTGTTTTATTTTATTAGAATAATGAAGTATTGTGATCGACTTGAAATTGCAAAAAAATTATATTTTCCTTTTTTTTTATTTTCACGTTTAAACCAGACCGCTTTATACAAAAGGCTTGGACTCGATTACTCAGTACTATTTTGATACATGAAGTTTAAATTTTAATCCTTCCACGATCCAGTAAATTTGAGGCAAGAGAGTTTATGCTGGGAAGTTGAGATGCGGTGTAGGTTACTATGCGACTGAAAACCTAAAGAATAACCATGATGCTATTTAGAACTGTATTCTTTAGGTTGTCAGTAGTAACCTTCACCGCATCTAAGAGATATGGCGAAAATTGTGAAAACGTATGCCACCCCCTTATACCAACTTGGGGTTGAATATCCAAAAAATCCAAAATAAGATTTTAGATAAATATAAAAAAAGGTCGAGGAAGTAAAACCCAATTCGATATCTAATCACTTCTAAGAGATATGCCGGAATTCGTGAACGTGTTCCACCATTTTTTTCATTAAAGTAATTGAAGGTAGAAATCAGGTGGACTGCATTTACACTCATTTCAGCAAGGCGTTCGACAAAATGAATCATGCCATCCTGGCTTATAAGCTCAAATTACTGGGTTTTCCAGTCATGTTTATTAGTTGGATCAGTTCGTATCTACTTAATCGCACTCAAAAGATGTTTTTTCGTGGAGCCCTTTCATCCGACATATATAATACTTCTGGATTACCTCAGGGGAGCCATTTGAGTTTACTTTTATTTATTCTGTTCACTAATGACATTAGTTCGGTTCTCTCCCACTTTAAAATTTTAATATATGCAGACGATGCAAAGATTTTTCGAAATGTAACCAATACGACTGATTGTTCTCTTCTTCAGAGTGACTTACAACGGTTCTATGACTGGTGTACTGTGTACACTAAATTGTGTAAATTGTAACTGTATCATTCTCTAGAAAGAAAACTCCAGTTAAATTTGATTATAGTCTAGAAGGAAACCCATTATATACAACTGACAAAGTGAACAATTTAGGTGTATATATATATTAATACCAAAGTTACTTTTAATGACCATTTAGACTATATTGTCGGTAAGGCTAACTCCGTCTGGGGCTTTGTGCGAAGATGGTGTAAGGATTTCAATGATCCGCATATTACAACAATGTTGTACTGCACTTTTGTCCGTTCTATTTTGGAATATGCCTGGCCGGTATGGGCTCCATACTATGAGGTTCATAAAAATAGAATTGAGTCGGTTCAGAGAAGGTTCTTGCAATTCGCACTTAAAGGTCTTCCTTGGCAAGATCCACTGCATCTGCCTCCTTAACATGAGCGTCTTAAGCTCCAATCGATGGAGTCACTAGATGATAGACGAGATGTCCTTAGAGCTGTCTTTGCTTTCAGGGTAATTTCCGGTGATATTAACTCCCCGTCATTGCTGGAAGCCGTACTTTCAATGTTCCATTTTGATCCTTGAGAGACTATGTGTTGGTGGATATTCCTCACCATCAGATAAATTACGGCCAACATGAACCAATCACATCTTGATAAAGGACTCAGTCGAGTCCGAAACTTCACGCAAAAATAAACAAGAACTGTATTGAATCCGGAAAACTTGTATTTTCACAATCACATCTCTTTCACGCATTTTTAATTATAATTACAGTCAAATTGACTTTAATATTTCTATTCAGCAGCGGCTTTATTAAATAAATAATGTATTATCATTTTTATGCATTTATGAGTGTATGTATATAATGATGTATTTTTTTTTTATTAATTTTCTATTGATTATTATTTTATATTTTGTATTTTTGTTATGAGTAATCAGTATTTGATGAATTTGAATAATTTAAGGAAAAAAACCGCGATTTACGTTGACATACGGGACTAGTGCAAAAAAAATTCTCTACGAGAGGGTTTTTTATACATTTTGTCGAGGTATGATAATAATTTTACTTCCACGGGCCCTTATATAAACGCCTAGAGACGGGTATTAACATTTTTTGATACTCATCCCCTAAGGGGCGTAAAGTGGTTGTATATGTTTTTACGAATTCCGACATTTTTCTTAGGTCTAATGAAATATCGAATTCGCTTTGACTTCTAAAGATTTTAAATATAATCGCTAAAAAAACAGTTTCAGGATTTTGCTATGCCCAACCCTCAAGGGGGTGAAAGGCGATTATGCAAGTTTTCAAAAATTTCAACAAATATGTTAGGTCTAATGATACATCGAATTCGCCTTTACCTCTATGGACTTTGTTTCTATAATAATAACCTAAAAATTAATTTCAGGATTGTGCGATATTCAACCCTTAAGGGGGTGGGTGTAAGATGAGTGCGTGCGATTTCGCAAATTCCGACATATTTCTTAGGTCAAATGAATTATTTTTTTACTTTAACAGGCTTTCTATATAATCATTTAAAAATCAGTTTCGAAATATTTTCATATTCAACCCCTAGCGGGCTATGTCGATATTTATTCCCTAAATTGAAAAAAAACAACAAATAAGTATATAAAAAAAATATAAAATGTTGAGCTTCGATGTATTATGCGACTGGCAATCTAAAGTATAGCCAGGAGACTATTTGGAACGTTGTTTGTTTGTTTGTTTATTATATCCTAACTAATTTATTTCAAACTTAAACTTCCTAACTAAAAAGGGATGTGCAAAGAATAGAAACCATCACTGAAAAAATAAAAATGTTTACAATTTTTATTTTGCGATTAAGGCTTCGTTCCATTCGTTACAATAATCTAATAGGTTAAATTGAGGCTTCAGTGACTGAGGAAACCAAACCAATCAAAAACCAAAAATCATCCGGCATAATCTAACTATTTTCTATCGATTTATTTTTGCTTGCACAAAAAAGGGAAAGCCGAGTTATTTTAAAACTGCATTTCGTCCAAGAATTAGCCCCTATATGAACTTTTCTTAAAAAGGGGCACTCCCCTTCCGGATTTAAAATATTATAATTAGCAGACTATACGAATAACTTTCGACCCAGAAACTTGTACAAAAAAGTACTCGACGAGATCTCGGTCACAATATGTACGTAATTATTAAAATACGTAAATTACAATAAATTTCTTTTTGAATGCAGATTTTCATCCTCTGCACTTACCATAAATGTTTCGATTGGATACGGCCTTGTCGCATGCGAATAAGATGAACGATCTGTGATTAAATCCACTGAATGGTTTATCGATTTAAAGTATTAAGGTCGAGGTCTTGCGCATCTGCCCCATTTGGACTTTGTCCAATTTGAACTAGTAAAACTATTACAGAGCAAAAGCCCAAAGAGTTCGTCAACTGGGGCAGGAATTCCCTAAAGCGAAGACATATTCAGGCTCAGTAAATGGGAAATCGTAAAGGTGTTGTTGAATTCTTTGGAAAATAAAATAGGAGCGTTCGCACGTATAGTAGTCGTCTTAAAAATAGCTTTGGTAATGATTTCATATTGAAATTGAAAGATTTTTTCGGACAGATACTGTTTGGTTTCGATTGAATACTTTATGAAATTTCATGTTAGTCCTCATTATTCAAAAACAATATAAATGCTGGAATTTGTAATAATAGTTGCCTAAATGCTGGAATTTGTAATAATAGTTGCCTAAATGCTGGAATTTGTAATAATAGTTGCCAAAAAAAGCTTTATGTTGGCTTTTCTGAACGCACAAAAACTGAAAAGCTGAAGAGCGCATGAACCTATATAGTAGGTTTAAATTTGATTCTCCCTAGTTAAATAAAATTTCGTGTAACTCCCATTCAAAATCCTTAAAAAAAGATTTAAGACTAATGGCCAATAACTTCCGAACGCATCAAGAGGAATATGTCTCCACACAACAATCTTTAAAAAAATTGTTCAACCATTTCCGGAATTAACTACAGCCCAAGAAATCGTTTAGTCGGGAAGAAGAAATTTTACACGATATCTGGGCATATCAGAGCACTTTTTTGAGTAGCTACCACACAAAATTCATTAAAATATTTACACTTATATAATAACATCAGGACCTAAACCTCAAAACAGTGTAGCTACGTGTTTCTAAAGAACAGTGAGGAACACACACTTCAATGTATCAATCTTTCTTCAGTTTAGTCTTTTTGACATAAGTTTCGGACGCATTGTTATCTTAAGACAAACCGGCTTCGCGTCTAAAACTAGTAAGAGTATAAAGCTAGTATTACACTGTTTGACCAAGTGGTCAAATTGCAGTAATAAACAATGCGAAATAGCGAATTTGACCGAGCGGATATTGCGAGAATAATTGAAATTCGCTATTTCGCATTGCTTATTACTGCAATTTGACCACATGGTCAAACAGTGTAATACTAGCTTTATACTCTTACTAGTTTTAGACGCGAAGCCGGTTTGTCTGACAAGTTCATACTTTGGATAGCCATTAAGAGGGCTTACCAACCAAATTTGGTAGTGAAAGTCGAAACCCATCAGGGATTACCACGGTATCGGTGACATCATACAGCTTTAAGTGGACTCGTGAAGAGCCTTGTTGTCTTGCTTAGCCAACGGCTCTGAGTTCCATTTGCAGGCAAGTTTGAAGGATAATATCGTATCGAAGCGTGGTTGGGTCATCATCATCAGATACCTGATCCACTGGACCAGACATTTTTACCATACCCGTCTAACTTTCTACGCCTTCTTTAGAATGTAGGCGTATTCATCCTTAAAATTCTTTAAAATCTTATGCAAATTTTGAATAAAAATCTGGGGTTACTGAAAAAACTGACTTACCATAGGGACCGCCCGATCCAGGAGACGAAAAATCCGACTATGCACAGTCTTATACGCGGACCTGTATAGTCTACACGATTGTCCAGCACTTTGAGAATCCCGAATAAACGCACTAAAACACTCGCACTCAAACTAGTCACGAAATTGATATCCATCAGTATTTCAAGCCAGAATGTTCCTGACAGATTTGATGAACCGATCATTAAAAACAACATTGGTCTTCACTATACTGCGCAAAATTGCTGCACTCTTGTTACCTGCCCAATTACGGCCACGGGCATTTTTCTTCGCATCTCGACGGAATATGTCGCCGTAAGTATCTGTAAAATGTAACCATGTATTTAAAGTACTTTGTGTGGAAGCTATATGAAAAAAAATGGGTTATAATAACTTAGGAATCGCTTACCTTGGAACTTGATTCACAGGTTCTAAATTTGACGAAATTACGAGTACGAGGTCATCAAATTGCAACTTGGTCCATGGATACCAGAACATATCAATTTTACTTTATTATTTTTTTATAATAAAGTATTTCGCCCGACTCTGAAATTAAAAAAAAAATTGATTTGTTGAAATGATATATTTTTACATTTTAGGACTAGA
The DNA here is from genome assembly GCA_951812415.1 of Beris morrisii. Taxonomy (NCBI): domain Eukaryota; kingdom Metazoa; phylum Arthropoda; class Insecta; order Diptera; family Stratiomyidae; genus Beris; species Beris morrisii. Next base: position 141,050,656 of record OX638311.1, read on the forward strand.
ACGCAAAAAAAACAAAAAAAATGTCCGTCTATCCGCCGTAAACGACTTACGCCAAAGTTAAAATTTTTTTGATGGCTAAATTCGGTGAAACCCTTTAAGTGGTGCCTTTTGGGGGCGTGGGATGTGAAGGGGAAGAGGTGAAAGGGGGAGGTGGGGAGCATTTTAGAGGAACAATTTTGATTTCTAGATCTCAGGAGCCGATTATGCAGGAGGCTGAGATTTGGAACTTATATAGGGGCATGCTAGTGATAGCTATTGAAAAACCGGAGTAAAAACCCCAAGATTTTCTGGTGAGAGAATAGAGCTCTCCAGTGAGGTTAAATATCTGGGGGTAGCCTTGGATGCTAGAATGAAAAACCAGGATCTCTCTCTATTTTTAGAAGTCTTGTTGGTAAGACTTGGGTGATTAAAAGCAAATATTACTACCTGGATGTATACGGCAATAGTCAGACCAGTGATCACAGATACGTCATCTGTATGGTGGTGCAAGACTTTACAGACCCAACTAAGCAAGCTGCAGAGGCTGGCCTGTATATATATATATCACTAGGGCAGTGCGAACCACACCTTCTGCAGAACTTGAGGTGATCCTAAATTTTTCACCTTTGCACCTGTATTCACAAAAAGAAAGCTCACGACATAACGACTTCTAACTTCTGAGGATATGGAAGAAAAAAAATAGCCTTCTTAGACCTTGTGAGAGAGCTTTAGTGCGACCCTCTCCTCGGTTTTCAATTTTTGGATAATATTATACGAAGGTAGAACTTCAAAGAAGTGTTCCCACCTCGCAAGGACTGGGAAACACACAGGCCAGAATTTGAAAACGTAGTACTTTTCTGCCACAGATGGTTCCAGAATTATTTGGACACATACCAAGGATCGATATACATGCTAGCCTCGACAAGGCAAATACGATCTTTCAAGGAGAAATGTATGCAACTGAACACGAGTAGTGCATGAGGGAAACATTAGAAGAGGATACAAGAATCACAAGATCTACATTCTCATTTTGCTTCAGATCCCACTTAGCGTGGGATTGCTTACAAGAACTCAAAAAGCTAGCGAACTGAAACAAAGTTATACAGGTATGGTGCCTGGTGATATTGTAGGTAATGAGTTTGCAGATCAGTTAGCGAAAAAAGGAGCAGACTTAAAATTCGCAGAACCAGCATCTTTCTGTGGAATGCCAACATCTATAGCAAAAGAAACGAGTCTCCTAGCTAAATTTAATTAACATTCAAACTAACCTTCGCTAGACAGATACAATGGGGTTCAGATAGACCAAACTGTTATTGGAAGGTCACTCCTTATTAGATCAAAATTAACCGGAATCAGGTTCGATGCATGACCGCACTAATTACAGCACACTGTAAGCTTAAAAAGCATCTGCATATGATTGGACTGATTTCAGACGAAATTTACGGAACATGTGAAAAAGAAGAACATGTAGAGCAAGTTCTATGCCATTGTGAGGAACTCGCACACATAAGACGCAGTGTTCTGAGATATTACTTCCTAGCACCATCCGATCATGTCTAACACACCCAAGAGCATATTAAGAGGTATTGATACGAGTAGGTATAACAGTCCTGAGTAACGTTACCGTTTTACTACATATGTAGCAGATTTACTACCTTTTTTTAATTTGAAAATTTACTGCACTACTATTTCAAGTCATGAAACACTACGTTTTTGCGATAATTCGCGAAAGTTAAATTGAAAACATAAAAATGCAAGGCAGAAGAATGTAATCCATTATTACTTTTTTATTGTATTATTATTAAAATTCGGTTTCTACTACTTCTTTTTTAAAAAAGGTAGCAAATTTTGCTACTCCAAAAAACCGCCTCGCGGAAACACTGGTCCTGAGTGAGCTGTAATAAGGGAGGATAATCACAATAATCTCACTGAGGCCGCAGTGAATCGGGATTCAAACCGTCCTCCACTATCTACATCCCGGGTGCCATTCCAGGGTTAGGTTAGGTTTAGAGGAGTGAACTGTAGCACTGTGCCACAGCACATTACGAAAGATCACTAAGGATCCATTGTGTTCCCCTCGTATAAAAACCGGACCCTTAACTATTGATTCCAAATACTGCTCTTCTTTATGAAGAGAGTAGTTCTCTATAAAGGCCATTGCAAATTCTGATAAATCGGTCAAGAAAAATTTCCTCAATTACCGATATCTGGTATGAACCAGACTTTCACAACCACACACTATATGTTCCAGTGTTGGTTCTACATTCTCATCACCACAGCGACACAGATCAGCCATGGGTATTCCCAGTCTTTCTCTATGTCTCTCTATGTCACATGCGTTCCTGCTCGCAGATAATATGAATGAAACTAGAGTTCCTTTTACCAAGTTTCGGTAAGTACATTCTAGCCTGCAGGCAGCCCGAAACCCAAGCCATTCAGTTTGTATGAGACCTCCTATAATATGTCAATCATTCCCTTTACACGTTCGATCTCCGACTCCCTCGACGTCGTCTGCCTTTTCATTTCCAAGGAAGTCACTGTGACCAGGGATCCAACAGATTTTCAGGGTATTGCATTCCAGGGTGATCTCCCCACAGTTCTCGTACTATTTTTGCAAGCTTAGAGAGACCCTAAGGTAGTTTTTGTCCGCTTATCGACATTCTTATTCCACATTAGTTTCCGATCTAGGACTATACACAAGTATTTAGCATCATCTTTAAGCTGGAGGCCGCCTGAAGGTCTATCCATCTTCAAGATATTTTCCTCGATGAAGCCGTTAGATACTTCCCAGAACGTGGTAATCATCATCAAGAAGGCTTCACGCTTTCCGCTCCTTTTCTGAAAAAAAACAATAGTTGTCACAAGTGGATTAGAATTTTGATTCGAAAACAAGATAATGATGCGAAAAATTCATTCATTACCAAAATTGTTATTTATAATATTTAATTGTATCGCCCTTCAAGCTTCGTGAAACGCTACAGTAGATAACTTCACGCCCCTGTGGTCATGTCTATAAAGCCTATGCAATTTTCCCTCATTTCTGTTTTTTTTTGTATTAAACGAGGTCAAAATAACTTTTTTTTTATTTGATATTTTACTTTGATGTGGAAGTAAGTAAGTTAAGTCGATAAATACGAAAAAAATGATTTGTCTACAAAGCAAATCAACGAAATATATAAGTAAATAACCTTATGAATATTGTATTCATCACAAGAGATTGCTGTTTCGACCACAGCAAAAATCTGCAGTCCAAACCACAAGATGATGTCATCTCAATTTAAAAAGATTAATGTCGTTTTATTTCTCTCTCTCACATGTTGTATTTTTTTTAATATTCAATTCGAAGACAGAGCTAAGAGCCAAGTTACATTTTTTTTCCTTCAGGAGAGAAGGTTACAGTACAGCGACAGACAGACAGATACAATACTAGCGGCATCTATAATTTTTATGCCCGGCTTTAATATCAACATTACTGTATTGTAAGGTGTGTGATTGTTTCTTCTATTTGCCAAGAGTATTAGGCCAAGCAACAACATTAGTTTGTAGTGTGTCGTCTAACGTCTTCGATTGGAACTTAGACTTAGAGAAGCTATTAGATATTGGTGCGGGCGAACTACTTGTTGCTTCAGGCTAAGACGACCGATTCTAAAGGTAGAATTGCGGCGAAAAAGCTCTCTAGTTAGATTTTAGATACACAAAATACAAACATAGATTCAGTTTTGCTAGAGGTGCTCCTCTAGCTCTATTAGCGAAGTATTAGAAACGAGGAATTTTGTAACGTGTGGCAAAAGCGATAGTACAAGTGTACAAGGCCTACTCTAAAGCCTCTATGATGTATGGACACTATATGCATGCAGTATGTTGTAGATAGCCCCAATACTTGGCTGCTGATACCTGTTTTTTCATATAATTTTTGCTTACGTGTTTTTTTTTAAATTCAGAAGAATTGGCCGTAGGTAGATCGACCAGTATGTGAGGAGTTAGTTAGGTTCTCTTGTTCTTCTCTTCGTGTATACGTGTAGGTGGTGTGTGGCTCCAAATTAAAGCTCCCCACTTGTTTTACAGAATGACTTCAGTTCGACTTTGTCGCAACTGTTCAGTTCGATCCGCGAAACCGCGAAAAGCGGTATCAAATTAAAACAAAGAATTAAATTAATAATAATTTGTGCTGCTACTGAGTTAGTGATATAGTCAGTGTTAAATATCTTGTTGTGCATTCCACTAGTTTATAATTAAGAGACCCTGCATGCAGGCTGTTCTATTCCAATAATAAATAAATAATTTTCTAAATTCATCGACAATAATAAATTTTCTGTTTTTCGTTTCATGCTCTCGATAAACAAAAAACAAAAAATAATAATAATAAAAATATTTGTGATATAATAAAACATTCCGACGTTTAGTTATTTTTTTCGAAAGTAAATTGTGATAGAGAACAAAATATCAATTTGTATACGATTAAGTGATGTTACGATAGTTTAAGGAACAAGGCAATAATTAAAAAGTTCAAGCAATAAAAAGTTATTAAAAATGGTTGTGAAAAAATCGAAAAATTCATTGACTTCCACGTCGAATGCTACAGCAACGTCGTCAACGACAAAGTCGTCGACTTCGTCGTCAACTTCGACGACAAAAGTGTCGTCGACTGAAGCTAAAGAAAGTTCAGTTCAGATTAGTGACGTAACCGGTTTAAGTAAAAGTACTTCAGGTAGGTCGATTCAGAGTCAGCCCACGGATTATATCGTGACCACGCCAGATGTCCATAATGTTACGAAAGGCAAGACAACCTACATATTTGGCGGAACACAAATCAGCGAAGTCGGTTCGGTAACGCATCGAGGCGACTCGAAGAAACATTCACAGAATTTTATCGATACCGAACGTTCGACATCGGCCGTTTCGGTCGATCCGAATCTGATTCAAACGACCGAAATCGTATCGACAGTACCGGAAACTACAATCATATCGGAATCGTCGTCCTCGTCGCATCATGCCTCGTCGTCCAGTACACAAAAAGGTACGTCGTCGTCGTACACGTACGAAATTGTCGACGGTAAGGAACGACTCGTCGATTCGAACAATCGCGAATGGGGTTCGAGTCAGAATCAGCAATCCGATCAGAACTTTTCCGCCAAGTCCGGAACCGGTATTACACCGGAAATAAAATACTCGGAGAATCTCAGCGATAAGGCGGTCGTCTACGATAGCGGCAAACCAGGTGGTGCTCCCGTTTTCGAAAAGAAGTCGATTGCTAGCGCACGAAAACTGGAACAAATCGGCAATTCGGCACCTATAGAATTTTCAAAAGACGAATATGAACATTCCAAATACGATAAGACCAAGAAGAAGATACTTACCGATAGTAACGTTGTCGAGAATCAACGAATGCTCGATACCGGCGATGTTTTGAAGTCGATTTCGGGAGTTTCGTACGAAGGACTGGCAATCGATGGCAGCAATTTATCGCAGATGCGTCCAGCCGGTGGCGGTCCGAGCGGTGACATCAGAAATTCCACCGTACGACATCATCGCAATTCGGACAATATTAACCTAGCGCACGATGACCAATCGATTACAACGGCCAGTAATACTCATCACGAAACTATGAAAAGCTCGACATCGTCGATGAAATCTGAAAATAAGACCAAGAACTTATCAGCTGCCACCACAACAACATACACCTCGAAAGTTTTCGACGATAAGACAAACACCTGGAAGGTAATCGACGAGTCGACAGTTAATGAAAAAGACGGTCTTATGACCAGTACATTTGATTCGTCGCCGAACAGCAAAATAACTACTACAACAACAACCGGGTACAATACTCAGCCGTCGACATCGTATCCGGGCGGACCGGTAGATAAAAATGGCAGACCGATTGGTGGCGCTACAACTACATCACGTAACGACGCCACTGATATCTCGACTATCGACGATAGCACGGAAACCATGACCAGACGAACATCGAGAACCGGTATCGTATCGAACATTGACGATAGCAAACAAACAACAACAAATCGACGATCGTCGACAACGTCGAATACCGACGATACGAAAACGTCGACAGTAGTCAATAAGACGACTAAAAAGTCGGAAAACATATCGTTAGATTCGTCGGCCGTATCGAAACAAGTCTACGATGCCAAGACCAAGTCGTGGAAAGAAGTCGATGAGAAAACGATCAAAACGATTCGTCCGTCGCTTGTACGATACGTTAGCCAGGAATCGGACGGAACCTTTACGACAATCTACAAACGTAAGGTTCTCGATCAGAAGACCGGCCGCTGGAAGGTTGTCGACGAGAAGATCATCAAAAATAAGAACAGTGCGGAAACTATACCCGAAATGGATGACGTAACGAACATTACAACAACCACATATACAACAAAAATTTACGATACAAAAACGGGCACCTGGAAGGTACTCGAAGAGAAATCGTTTGTCGACTCGGAGACATTTGTACCGACCGATATCGTTCACGAGATCGAAAAAGATCACGCAGACGTTGCCAATATTACAACTACAACGGAAATAACTAAGGTAAAATTCGATGCTTACAACAAACATTTAAATTTGAAAAAAAAAATTCTCACTACACTAACACGACCAACGATCACTGAAATACGGTGGTGAGTTTATGCGAACGACGCTTTTCGGTGTCGACGGAAAAAAGTTGCACCCTCGACATCCCCACTTTTTGGTCATACAAAATTGGAGTCGATCGCGTAAACCCACCACGACTAGACGTGACTCTATATCATCGGCCTTTTTTTTACATATCTTATGAAAATATATTCATCCCAGCTTTGCTCAGATATTCGAAGTGCATATTATTAGCAAGTACAGCCTACGTTGCTCGACCTGAAAGTCTCAAACACAATGTGTTTCTAGTTATTCTTTAAGCCCACGATTTCGATGTTGGCTATTGTTCATGAAATTCGAACGTTGTTTTTATTTAATGGCCCAACCTCAACATTTCTAATTTTTATTAAATGGATCTTTGCCTGATGGTTGATTTTGAATTTTTTGACGACGAGGCACTTGTCTTTCCAATTTGGTTGATTTGACTCATTTCCTATGACCTTAAGTTCAAACTCGTTTTGGAAATGAAGTTATATTAAGACTGGAGCGCCGTACAAGGTCTAGCTAACAAAAAATTGACGTTAAACTTTTTTTTTTTGGTTGCACAATTTTAATTATTGTTATTATTAGCTTATATATGCGTTGGTTTTTAGTGGGAAATTAGCAACATCCTCCAAAAGCTTCCTGGCTTTTTTTTATTATGTCTGGGCCGTATGCTCATTGGATGGATACATCGCAAAGTTGAACTATCAAAATTGTTTAATTAAACACTTTTCCATGGTTGATGGTTGGTGAAGTGAAAATTTTTTGGAAAATTAGGAATGATATAAAGCTCTTCGCAAACTACCCCTTGTTCTTTAATCGAGTTTTATCGGGTCCTTTTTAATAGACAAACCAATCACTTGCTTGTCCCAGTTACATGAAGGTCTAGTAAAATTAAATAGTTCGCACAATTATGGACCAAAAAGTAGGAAAATATGGGACTGATGGCTAAAAAATTCCCAGTGATATTTGGAAGAAAATGTCGTCTTTCCTGATTTTGCATGAATACAGTACTCCTCGGGTTTCTAGACTAAACTTATTTCTAACAAATGCCTCGCTTAATTTTCCTTAAATTCGTTCTCCACTCAGGAACTATTCGTCCTGAACTTATAGAGAAACATTCAAAAACAAATGTTTGAATGACTTTTGTACGGTAGTTACCCGATTGATTAGAAAGTATTTGACGACTTATGTGACAAGTAGAAATCTTGTTTAGTAAGGTCGGAAAAAAACCAAAAAATATCTACACCTTTTTTTTCGTCCAAGACTTCTTTCTTTCCAAGCGTTATTTTTGAGATCTATAGATTTCAACTATAGTATAAAGCAGGCACTTGTTAAAAAAATACTAAACTAATAAATAATATTATTCTTCTGTCAAAATTTGACCCCTCCTGGGCATAGAGCAGTATCGCTTTTGAGTTCTGTCGGCTGCTTCAAAAACAATTTCTTCCTTATACTATGTGCGCCACGCCACGGAAGCCAGAATAAATATTTGAATTCGTAATATTCGATTTTAAATTACCAGCTAATTGGGAGATATAATGCTTTAAATACATTTGGGTGGGGCCTACTCAAAGTACCAAAGAAATTTTACTCAGAACCAGCTTTAACCATTTTTTTTATCAAATTATCTTATCTTAGCAAGCAACCAATAATATCAATTATATTTCAACAATTGTGGTCAATTTATGCTCAATTTTTATAATGACATTTGTGTGGTAAATACGTAAATAACGTTGAATGTTTAAATTTATACAAAAAGTGGAAAATTTTTAATGTTTAAATTTATACAAAAAGTGAAAAAATTTCGATTAAAAACGGAGTTGGCCGTAATTTTTTGTAAAATTAAATTGTAATCAATTTTAGTTTTTAGTCGCGTTGTTGAATTATGATGGATTTACAGTGAGAGCGATGGACGCAATGACCCAATCGCATCGCGCGCCACACCAGTTGTAGTGAGCGCGCTGAATTACTTCCCGCAACTGCCAAATAATATTATCAAGTACTAAAATATTTTGTTCGCAGGCTGCAAACGTCTTGACTGTTTTTTTATTATACGAGGCATGTCCAGAAAGTAAGTGTACTAGATTTTTTTTTTAGGAAAAGTGTACCATATTTGGAAAAAAATTATAGGATATTGTGGACACACTGGTTGACTATTTTTCCACATAAACGGCATAATCTTTGGGCACTCCTTGAAGAAGTCTCCAGCCAGCTCCTTCCGCCACTTCAGAACCTCTTTCTACACCTGCTTGTCGGTTGAAAATTTAATTCCACCCATGTGTGCCTTTAGCCATGATTTTTTTGCCCGAAATTGTGGTTTTGAATTTTTTGGCAGATGGAGAATTGATGTGATACCAGGCGTGTGATGAGCCACCCACGTTTTATCTTCAGTCACAATAGAGCTCAGAAAATCTTCACCTTCCAATTCAAGTCGCTCAAGAAAAACGCGGGCGCTATTGACCCGATTTTTCTTGTGCTGCTCTGTCAGCTGTTTTGGGACCCATCTTGCGCACAATTTCCGGTATCCCAGCATTTCTGTGGGAGTCTCGTATAAGAGAGTTCTGGGGAGTTGTGGAAACATCGCAGAAATTTCATCTTCACTACAACGTGAGTTTACGTACTACCGTGTTCTTGCGATGCTCGCTCTGTCAGGAGATCTCACTCTACCCCTCAGTGATGCAAAACCTCAAAAAACAAAAAACCACAGTCCGTTATGGTCACAGTACACTTCCCTTGCGTCTACACCGTCAATTTATCTGGCAATGGCAATGGCAACGGCATTATTGCCATACACAAATTGACTGTGTAGACGCACCAAACGCATATGGCAATATTGCTCTCAGCATTGCCATGGCAATTTTGAGGATAATATTGCCAGAAAATGAATCGTTTGACAGAACTTAGCGTCGCTTGTCAACACGTAGACTTACGTTTTTTTGGTTTGATCGCAAAATGAGTGAAAAGAAGTGGATTAAAGAAAAAACTATTGAATTAATCAATAGTTTTCGAAGTTCTGATTACTTTGCTTCACAACTTGACACTTCGAACTCACTCGTTCAAATGAAAATTGCCTGGCAATCAAATGCCCACTCATTGCGATTTGACATTTAACTCAATGGCAATATTGCCATTGTTATTGCCAGATAAATTTTCTGTATAAACGCAGGTTTACTTTCTGAACGTGCCTCGTATATGCATTCATGTTCCCGTATCTATTAGGCGTTAAACAACCGACAAAAGTATCAAAATCGCTTTACACGCGCAACGAAATTAGAAAATATTCTATCAAAACAACGCCATTAGAGCGATGCAATATCAGTATAACTGGTGGCACTCACTAACATGCAATCTAATCAGCTGTTATCGCATCGCATTGCTTAATGAGCGCGCGTCGCGTTTACTATAATTCCACCTCTAAAGTGTGTTTGTGTTTTTCAAGTACTTTTGCATGGTAGCTATTCTAATAGCTTTCAATTTCCTTATTTTTAATCATGCACAATATAATGTGAACACATTTTTTTAATTTGTTTGCGAGCTATTTGAAGGAGTGAGTCGGCATTAACCTAGTCTTAAAAAATATCATAACTTCTAGACACCAAACTTCAATTTTTTAGATGCGTTCGAATATCAACCGAATTTTTGACCAAAACTTCTTGGACAAAAAAAAATAGAATGACTTTTTTCGTTTGACGATTTCTTGTATAAATTTTTTTTGGGACTACCTTAAAATTAGAATTCTACCGATTTTACCCACTGTGTTTAAAACCCAAAAAGCTTCAATTTAGTAAACATAAAAAGTAGGTACTACTGATGACTACTGATATTTATTCTGGCTTATAAAACGTGAGCGATAAAAATTGAACAGGTTTAATATTTTCTTTGCAGCTTATGCACATATTTTGATAAATTTGAGAAAATAGTCGAAACTGCTGGAGACTGAACCAGTTTTAATACAGGTTTTAAAATTTGAAGTTTTTTTTTCTGGATCAAATGTTCACTTAATACTTAGATGCTTGGAGCATTCTAGACCCAGTTCAATACTTTCCCGTCGCCATTTATGTAATCAAACTGCTCATTAGTCGCTGCCGTTTTAACGACTTGATTTGACTCATTTCCTATGTATGACCTTAAAAAACTACAAACTAGTCTTGGATGTTAATTTCACATTAAAATAAATTGCAGTGCCTAATATGGTTCTGGACGCGAACTCGACTTAAAATGTACAAAAATAATAAATTAGGTTGTTTTGCAACTTTAAGACAAACTTTATGACATAAATCTTGCTTCTGGCAAATTTTCGCACACGACTTGTCTGTGCTCATGTGCAATTTTTTAATACGAGGAACGATATACTGCCCGGGGTTTTAAAAGTAACAAAAATTTACGTAGATATTGTGAAATTTTTTATGAACAAAACAATGTGATGTCTACTTAAAAAACTATTTTTGGTATTCTGATGGCCTACAAGTTCACAGTATTGTTGAGCAGTTTCGGGCGAAAATTCGTGAATCATAAGAGTCTTAAGACATCTTTCGATTCTGTGGTATAGTAGTTAGTATTTTCTTGGGGAATTATTTTTTTATTGTTAAGATTGGGACCACATTGCTCGAAAAAAAAACCATGCAATGTGATGCATAAAATACATCCAACGAGATACATACATATTCAACCAGCATAGCTATTTGCATCTGATGGTACTCATAGATACACGAGTTTTCTGTGCACTAGATATCATTCCCTCAGTAAAGTGGAGAGGTAATATACTTCCTGTAATTAGTTGCAAATTGTAGGCGCAATGATTATGCGGCAGAAAAGGTCGGTATTTAAATTTCAATGCATTATAAATCAAAAGTATCGTAATGAAAGGTATAAATTAACTTTCAAAAAAGCCTGCCTTCTGTTTATTTTTTAAATTAGCAACTTGTGTTGCTTTTCGACCTTTACGGCTCTCGAACTATAGTTCAAAAAGAACGACGTTGCGCCTAGACTGCTGGCAGAGTTTCGCTTTTTCCGATTTTCACTCAAATTTGGCTTCCAAATTCTTTGCCAAATAAAATTTATTATGCCCTAAAGGTGCTCATACACGAGCTATTAAAATTGCTCAATCTGCAGCAATATTCGTCAATTTTAACGTCACGAAAATATGAAGCAACATACAGCAACAACAGCAACAAGCGATGTGTATCAACTTTCCATCAACTCGTTTTAAATCGTTTTAAATTTAAAATAAGACTTGGAAAGCCATTATAACGCGAAACTTGGCAAATAAATACGAAATTCAAAACAAGATTTGACAATTGAATCACCGAACGAGGACGATTGCTCGGAATTTTCGAAGTCGGTGGAAACACAGCAACTATAGGGCGAGCAATACCAGCAATCTCTGAAAACATATCCACATTGCCGTAACTAGCATGATATTGCCATGTATTGCTCTATTAATCGCTCCACTAGTTTTGGCAATAATCGTCGGCAGTCAATTGCTTGAAAAATTACTCGTGTAAAAGCACCTTAAGGCGACCAATACCAACAATCTATAAAAACATTGCCACAATGCCGAAATATTGCCCTGTATTGCATGATATTGCCCTGTATTGCTCCATGAATCGCTCCACTAGTTTTGGCAATAATCGTCGGCAGTCAATGGCTTGAAAAATTGCTCGTGTAAGAGCACCTGAAGGCTAATAATTATTAGTCTCATTTTTTTTAGGTTGTTGAATACAGGCTAAACATTTAGGTACTTATTTACCAATTGTGAAAGGGAGTTCTGACCCACCAAACCGCATATAGTTACCACAATTTAAGAACTTTTGTACGGGAGCTAGTCGAAAAGGTCGAGCGATTTCGGTCAATACCGAATTCTTCTCAAGATGTCCGTTGAAGCTTGTTGAAATCTTTTAAAAAATTTTCCATGAAAATTGAGTCTTTTCGGCAATAAAAAAAACTGCGTCCACTTGCCCTTGTTGCACAAAGGTCTCCAAGTCTTATAAATTAATTTATTATAAAATGAAAATAGATTAACTGATTTTATTATCAAAAAACAAATAGCCTGTGTGTTAAAACACAATTAGATACTGGAAAAGTAGATTGATAAGTTAGTACATAATTTTGTTTACTCCCTTATCAAACATCGTATTTTCGTTTTTATTTTATCATTTTATATAGCATTTTATCAATATGTGACTTTATTGCCGTAGCATAAATGCGTGTGTCGCTTAGACCGTTGAGTTCTTAGACAAAAAAAATAATTTACACTATTAAGTAATGGAAGCCTTGATACTCAAGGGTTTTGAGTAGAATGTCTACCTTAATTTATGTGGTCACACAAAAAATCTTACAATTCAGGGTTCTGGATAAGATGACACAAGTTCTACCAAAGCTACCTTGACGCACAACTCTAAGTCAGTAAATACACTATTGTTCGATGATATTTTTCCAATCGTTTCAAGACATCCTCGTCCTTCCATCTCATTCGAGCTTTCATTAGAATTTAACGCCTCCAGATCGTACTCCTAGATTATTCTGCATGTTCTACTGAAAGTTTATCATTACCATGCTCCAGTTTGGTTTGCGTCTCAACTGAAGGTGTGTTATTTTTGGAATAAAGTGTTATTTTTTTTAAAGGATACCGAACTGGGCTTAGAAGGTTAGCCTTTAATACACAATAGTGTACTGTCCAGCAGTTAGCTTAGGAATGGGGAGGTCAGAAATCGGGCAAAAGGGACAAAAGATAACTGGGTTTAAATAAAATCGCGGGGCAATATCTACATATGTCCATTTGATGGTAATTTTTACTTGATTATCTTCTTGGGATTAACTTAGGTTGCACCTACGCAATTGACGGTGAAGGTTTCGGTGTTTTGGGTTTAGTCTTGAGTTTCCAATTTTCAGCAGTTCCCTTAGGACCAATGATAGGTTCCCCATTATTTCGCGCCCTGATCTGATAGAAATGATAGCTTGAAGACTTTGGTGAAATTCTGCAGTTCTTCCTGTTCCTTCAATTTTCGATCTACTTTCGCATCTTTAATTTTTTTGTTTTCAAAGTGCACAATTCCACGCTTTGATTACGAAATGTTCTTTATCGCGATATTTTAAGCATAAAATGAACAACAGCCCATATACCAAAAAAAAACGCGTAGAAGCACTATCGTGCGTAGGTATCTTATAGTGCAGGAATAGCCATCATTAGCTTTACATCTAAATTTGGTCATGTTCTGGAGATTTAAATAATTTTAAATTACTTTTCTCAACAAACAGCCATAAAATGCATTTAGCAACTATCACACACACTTTTCTGGTGGGTGAGATGACATCATACTAGGAAATTTCAGTAACTCGAGTTTAATGCTGATTTAACTGACATTGAATCAATTATTCTTAGTTGTATAGTCATGAAATAATTCTCAATTCTCATAATAGCTGTGTGTTAGCTACGGACAAGATACGTTAAAATAATAAATGGTTCCGTTGAATTAAATTTATTTAATGATTGAAGCCTTTTTGATTCTTTTAAAAAATTAAAGAATTTTAAATGATTTATTGTCAAAAGAAAACCATGCAATTCGTTTTTATTTAGATTCATTATCTACGTTCGAGGACAAAGTATTTAGTTATTGATTTTGGGAAAAAATGTTCAAACGTAAGATATACAGTAAAGAGAAAATGAAATTAAAAATGCTACCCTAAGAAAATAAATAATAAATAAGTGTGTTCTTTTGAGGCCTTATCCAGAGCAGAGCAGGTTAATGACATGGTAAAACAACAGGTATTGGGCGATGCACGCGGATATGCCAAAATTCATTATTTAACAAATAGAATGCGCTGCAGAACAATTTTCTATGAGAAAAAACATCAAAAATCAGTTAATTGGTACGTTACAGAAAAAAAAAGAATTTATTGGAGTCCTCCTTTCTGGACCCAGTACCATTAAAATCTTATACACCTCAAAGTCCACCCTTTTAATAATGAAATTTCGAATGAATAGGGGAAGCTGGGATGAAATGTGCGGGTATGCAACTTCTAATGTGTAAAAACCGTACCACGCCATCTAGATGTAAAAATCAAAACTGGCCACGCTGCTCTGCATCGGTTTTCTGTAATCACTTTTGCTCTCTCTCAGTTTGCTCTGCACCCGGGCGTAAAATAACACGCCTAGTCGTAATAACTTTTTTGCTAAGAGAAAAAAATTCTTACTCTTTTACCAAAAAATAAATTCTTTCCAGTGCAGTGCATAATTTAATTTTAATTTTTGTTTTAAATGTAGTAATCTATTTCGGTGTGGCCAGACTAAACATAACTGGTTAAAATATCGAAATGTCAAAATGTCAAAAAAAAAAAATTTCAAAAATGAAGCGGAAAATAAAAAAAGTTTCAAAATCAAAATATCGAAAAACAAACGAAAAATTTAGAAATATTATAAACTAAAGTATAAAAATTTTGGCATGATTCCTTTTAAAGTGCATCGAACCTAGAGATACTGATGCCAAAAGGTGTACATAATAGATAAGTCTCGACATAGACACTAAGTTCTTCCTTTTTAAGATCATAGTGATTCTTGATGGGTCGAATTGACATGAAAAGGTACACCATATTTGGCACTAACAAATAGTAGGAGACGGAATATTAGTGACGATCATATGAAAGACTATGGATGATTCTTACGAACTTTGCCCTCTGCTTACAAGGAAACAATCGCTAATCTGTAGAGATACAATAACAATCTAAATCGAATTTATAGATGGATTAGTAACGTCAATACCAAAAAAGCTGCGTTTCATAGAAGCTGCAAGAGCAGACTGAATGGGGTTCCCCGCCATATAAGACTGGTACTACCCACCTCTTATTGGTAAATCTTAGCATCATTCGATATAGCCAACTATTTGAGGGGCCTGCTTATTTATGTGGGAGGATGATTCACCGACAAACTTTCTTTGATGAATTTCTTAATTGTGTCATGATTGGCTAAATATGTTCCTCATTATTAAGATTCATTAGCACTATGAAGCACAGCCTTATTTTATGAATGCGCTACGACTATGCCACATAAGGTTGAGAATATCTACATATGTGTATAGTGGCTGCTTTTTAATTAAGCAAGATGAGAGCGCCTTGCTATTAAAATTATCTTCGATATAAGATTTTCTCAAGGCGGACTGAATACCAGCTCCAATGAATGCAACACTGCATCGAGCAAGTAGATTCAATCAAGAAAACAATGTTGTATGCAGCCATTAAATTTTGCTCGGTAAACAAATTTTTTATTTCTCGAGGTATTTGAGAAAAATCACAAAAGCTTGTTCTTGTGTATGAAAGTGTTATTAAATGGTGAAGTTTCGACTTTTTCGGAGCAAAATGAGTCTATTCTTTAGAACCCATTAACAAAACTTTTCGAGTAACTTGCAATTTGTTAAAATTAATTTCCGGGTCCCATACAAAATTTATCTAATTTTAATGCCCTATTAGATAAAATCTGGATGTGAATTTTAATCTTAAAATAAGCTACTCATATCTACGATTTTTTACGTAATTTTCGACAAATTTTATGAATAACGTTCATGTATACAAGGGGTAAAAATTGGCTCAGAAATAGTAGTAGCCGTAAGTACATTCACCATGCGCGATTGGTTATCAATTACCCAAATATAATCTGATAAAAACGTACGACACCAGAGAAACCTTATTACGATAACATAAATTATGTAAGCTGAGCTTTGAAATATTGTATTTTTTTTGTTTCAATGCTAGTAGTGTTGATTGATTTCCTTAAGCCAAAATTTCGAAAAACAAAAAATGGGTGCTGTAATTATGATAATTAATCCATGCATGTCTTTTTTTTTGGAAAAAAAATTGAACATTTTTTGATCCGTCGAGCCGAATTTGAATCAACGACCTATGGAAGCCAATAAATTTATAGTGAACTTGAAACTGTTGAGCCACATTTACTTGGAAATTTTTCGAATTTATGGGAGCAAGTGCCTTTTCTTGACGTCTCTAAGGGCGTCCTTGTATTCAGGAAAAAAAAACCTCGGTTGTTTTTAGAATTTTGACGTGTTTTATTTTCTTATGGAGTAACTATAGCTAGAACTAGGTTCTATATCTTGTAATGCTTTGAGATAGCTTTCATCCCAATATTTACAGTATGTATAAGTATATTTACAATAAGTCGAAATATAAACCTTTGTCGGGGTTGGAATTTGAGATGCAACAATTACAAATACAGATTTTTCTGGACCGTGTTTTAAAAGTAAAATTTTCAAAATTAAATGCATTGAATGTAGCCATATGAAAAAAAACGAAAAGAGCAGATGTGAGAATGCCACCCCAAGGAACACCGATCTTAACAGATTTTTATAAATTTATTTGTTAAAATCAGAAAGATGGTTCACTTTTACTATTGCTGGAAATATGAGTAATCAGTCGCATTGCCATTAAAAGTGATTTATTAAATGTATCTTAACACTCAGGCACATTCCCCTTAAATTCTGAAATGTAAATGTTTGTCTTTAGCCATATGTGCGAAATGCGTACAATATTATTAACATAACTCATTCAGAATAATGCTTTTGCATGTATCATTCGACATTTTGTTTATGTAAACGTTCATTTTGCACTCATAGGCTTCAATCTTAAATATTTTCTTAAACTTGAGCACAAATGAATCATAAAAACTGCACTGAATGTATAAGACTTTAGAAAATGTTATTATATGTAAAATATTGTGTTTGTGGCCGTTTTTACTTTGAATTTTGATGTACTGCTCGTACTAACAATACATTCTTAATTGCTTTACATCTCAAGTACATTGTGTATTTACTGCAGATTGATCACCACTTACCCGCTCATTCGTCTTCTATTTTTAGCCGCGTTAACGATGCACAGGCTGGTTTCTAAACTAATGCTTTACAAAAATAAAATAATCACATACATTTTTATATTATTATTACCTCTACTTATCAACATTATTTCTGGATCAATGGATTCAAACTATCTGACTGTATTGCATCATCTTCATCTTGGTATTTAAAAAAAAAAATTATGTGAGTAAATTTAATTTATATTAGCAAAAACATCAGAAACTTTATGTGCTGAACATTATTCAAAAATCTGCTTTATTTTTACCGTTAGAAATAAGATCAAATTTGAACTAGTTTAAGTTAGAACTTTATACCATTGAAACATTCCACTACTTATTTACGAATCTGAAACTTGTATTACACTGTATGCCACTATGTCAAATATTTGACTAGTCTGGCTGGCAAACGCAGTCAGATAGTGGTTTTTATTTTGACAGAAAAAATTTGACTGAACTTTTCGTAAAATTTTTTTTAGTCAAATATTTGACAGCATGTAATACTAGTTTGAGTTAAGCTAGTATTACACTGTATGCTGTGCTGTCAAATATTTGACTAAGAAAATTTGACGAAAAGTTCTGTCAAATTTTTTCCGTCAAAATAGATTTTGCGTAGAGCAAATAAAATAATTTAGCAAACGAAAATTTGACAATTACACTATCTGACAGCATTCGTCAGGGGAAAAGGTCAAATATTTGACAGCGTGGCATACAGTGTAATACTAGCTTTAGAAACTTTATTAGCATTATCGTTTCAGTTCTTCTGTAAGTACCTCTTCAAAAAACCCCACACTTATTATAGGCAATTAGCGGAACCGCGGAGGAACTAAGATAGCGAATTCTTCAGAACAGTTTCAATAAAAGTATATGTAAAGATAGAAGCAAACTAACAATACGTCGATGTTCTATAGAGTTAATAATAGCAAACTCTATCTATTTGCTCTTTAAATGGCCTTGTCTTTTTTCCAGAGTTAACTTTGTGTTTTTGATGCATTGAATTCAACTCAGTTCTAACTGTCGCATTTCTAAATCTTGGCGATATCATTGTTTGCGTGTGGGAGAATGTATTGTTTCTGTTTTTAGAATAATTGGCCATTAGTGATTGAAATACAAACCTTAGCCTTATTCACTTCAGACTTGAACTAAGTCTAGGTCTGTTCGCTTAATGAATCATAGCAAGGATAGGTCTCAACTGTTTGAGGATACGAGATGGATACTTCACGTAATCTGCTAATAGCGACACCTTCAATCGTTCTTGAAGTTGACAGAAATAACCATTTTAGTGTATTTTATACATACTGCAAAAGATCATGTCACATGTCGGTAAGGATGTTGCTTATTTCGTAGGCACCAGTACGCAATTGTGAAATGAGAGTAAGATGAGTTTTATCTCAAAGGTCTGCCTCGTTTTGAAAACACTAACTCTCATTTTTTGATCCGTTCTGTATATGAGAGGCTTATCTACATCAAAGGAAACTAAGTGCATCGAAACATCATTACCCGAGTTCGTTTCCAAAGGTGTCCAAAAGCTTACGTGCCTGAATAGCATTAGTGTCTTGCTTTCATCGAGCATAAGATATTATTGTTCTTGGTTCAATTGATCAAAATTTGTGAGGTGTCAATACTTCACGTGAACATTCCCAAAACACACCTTGCTTCGCACCACATAATCCCTCGAATTATGACTACAAAATTTTTCTTGCGATCATGCCCAATCGGATTAATCAATTCTGACTCAGATTTTATACCGACGATATCAGTTCCTGTTGTAGATATTAGGTTTACTAATTTGATGATGAGCTTTTGTCGTACTTTTTCGAAACACCGTCATAACTTTGTAAATTGAAAAGAATTGGTTCGAACCTATCTGGCATTTAATTTGACAATTTTGAATCCAATTCTGTTTTTCAAAAAGACTACCTAGGCCCACAATCTCATCACTTTTGAATTAAAGAAATTAACGAACAGTAAACGGCAAGTAATATTACATTTTTAACAGTCGTACAGTAAGAGACTCACCCACAAAAATGCCGATGATATCAGTGTGTACTAATATTTTTGTTAGGCTCATTATTATCAGTCATTTCATTCATAATGCCTTTAATTATTTATTTTTAACTTTCTGAATTTCCCAGTAAAGAATTAATGTTTGATTCAACATACCTTCGGAACTGCATGATTTACTGACAAAGTAGGCAATATTGAAAAAAGGATCATTATTATCCTTTCAATCAAGTTCAAAATCATACAATAAGCAGGTTGAAAGTTACACGCTAAAAATTAATGAAAAGTATAGTCAAATCCTTAAAGACAGTAAAACTCATTTTTTTGGGAATATACTAGAAGTTTTTTTAAACAATGCAAGAGTGTAACAACTCAACATCCATAGTTTTGAGAAAACGGCAATAAAAATGAAGCTAGAATAAACGCGTCGCAAGCGCCTACAACGATGCGACGCGATCACAACTGATTAGAATACATGTTTGTGAGTGTAACCAATTACAGTGATAACGCTCGCTCCAATCGCGTCGCGTCTACAGACTATTTTCTAATTTCGTCGCGAGCTGAACGCCATTTTAGCCCTTGCGTAGGTTAAATTTTAGAACTTGTTACGACAATAGCCGTCAAACATTTATTAAATATCGGAAAATGAATGCAATATACAATAAAAAAAAACGGTCAATACGTTTGCAGAT
Source organism: Beris morrisii (assembly GCA_951812415.1). Lineage (NCBI taxonomy): Eukaryota > Metazoa > Arthropoda > Insecta > Diptera > Stratiomyidae > Beris > Beris morrisii. The sequence continues at coordinate 141,070,807 of OX638311.1, forward strand.
TGCGAACAAAATATTTTAGTATTGAGAATATTAATTGGCAGTTGTCTGAAACGATTCAGCGCGCTCATTAACTGGTGTCGCGATATGGGGTGCGCGATGCGTTTGGGTCATCACGCGCGTCGCTTGCATTGCTCTCATTGTTATTCCTTAAGTTCCAGTCTTCATACAATTCAGCAATAGTAATCAATCTAATACGCGATTGCTGAGATATAAAAACCAAAATAGTTCGAGTAAAATCCTTCCTCACACCATTCCCAATATACTCACCATACATATTTTAATTTAATATATATCAAAGATTTCACGGGCTACGGGTCATCAAATGTGTTTGTGTACGGCGGTCAGACTCCTTTCCTTTCCTCTTTGTAGATTGTGTGCAATTGGTCGACTCAATTTCGAATGTTATTATAACACTAAACAGTTACCAAGTTGATATTTCAATTTTATTGGAATTATTTTTATGGGCAAATATCCCAGGGCATTTCCCATATTTCATCTGCATTATTAAGAATGTTTGTACAATTTCTTAATATCATGTTAAATACGGACTTTCTTGCCTAATAAAAGAAATATTATTCTGGGTGCACTTGTGTAAACATATTTCAGAATTGATAGTCTTGGCAGGTAACATAAGTGTACTCGTACCTTTGATATTTTGATGAGGTAATATTGACCCAACTCGGCATACAAAGAAATGTTTCCCATAAAATTTTAATCGGTATGCATAAAATAGGAAAAAAATTAGTGATATTATTTTTATTCGAATCTCTCCTAATTAACATAGTTCGCGAAATGATAAGAGACTGTGATCTTCAAGAAATTGACTACATTAACATTTAACATTTTATGCATTCATCGACCTTGTTTAGGAAATAAAAGTGGAAAATTTACAATGCAATTTAATTAATTTCTTTCGTATTTCTTTTCATTTTTCCCAGATATTCGATGCCAGCACTAATACGTGGAAAGTTGTTGACGAACGAACGCATACCGATGTACTCGAGAAAATCATTGAAGTTCCTAAACATACAATTTACATTGACGATGTAACCGACATTGAAAAAATCACAAATATTAAAGACATCACCGAAAATCAAACAGACATTTCGGATATAACAAGGCGGAAAAATTTAACATCGATAACAACAGAAGACACGACCGATGTAATTATCGATAAAAATACTACCAATATCACGAATATCGACGAGGAATACACAACGAAACGAAGCAATTTAGAAAAAATCACCGACGATCGTGTTTTCACGGATGACATAAATATCACACGAAAAACCACTCATGATCGAACTGATATTACCAACTTGGTGAGTTTAATTAGTTTATTGAGTTCAATAAGACGTCCAAAAGTACTTTAATCAACTAATCAGTTCCAATTTGATTCCAACTTTGGCAACGCTACTCTCAGGCTCAGTTAGAGTTTCTAAAATCGCGTCTCTTAGACTAAAAACATTCGATCTAAATGACACTTTAGATCAAATACCAAAGTTCTATTGTCACAAGTTACTCGCTCAAAACTCAATTTTTTTAGGGACAATTGTATGGTAGCTACTCGGAAGAGTATGTACTTTGACGAGGGACACGTTCTATTTTCAGTGTATTCATTCTTTTACCAGATATTCTTGGAAACTTTCACGTTCCTAGCTCGAAGCGTTCTGAAGCTATCGGCCAACACATGGTCTTTGATAACTTTCGTATGGGACCTAGCCAAAGGAGTAGGACACTTGCATCTGTTAACGAACTTAGTATTTCTTAGAAATATTATAGATATTTCAAGCGAATTTTAGCTTTAACATTGACCAGATCCATAACAGTGGCCTACTGTGAGCGTGTTCGTCTATCATCTCCGAGATCATGGGTTCGAAATACACGCATGACGTGGTTTCGCGCATTCCAACAATATCCATTGCAACCTTTCCTAGCCATTCTCCTTCCGGCACCTTCGTCAAGCGCTGGACTATAGGCTAACAATCTAAAGGGTGTTACAATAACTTGTTCCGAAGTTAAATCACAATTAAAAACAAGTGGATTATGGAGTTAATGAAATCTTTATTAAAAAATGTTATTTGGTCCATGGCAATTAAGTATGGTAAAGAATATCACTCAAATGCTCGCCACGGCTCCTACGGCATACCTCGACCAGTTTGTCCAAATTTTTGATGACATCACGGCATAATTGCTCCTCAATTAGACCAATATGGTTTGTTATCTCGCCCTTCAGTTGTTAAATGATTGTGGGTTTATTGGCGTAAACCTTGCTTTTGAGATAACCCCAAAGAAAGAAGTCCAACAGAGTCAAATCGCACGATCTCGGTGGCCAATTGATTTCGCTGTTTCTGAAGTATTCTCACGCGGAACTTCTGGTGCAATAATGCCATTGTTGCGTTGGTTGCGTTGGCTGCGTGGCGCTACAAATGGTCAAAATGGCAAAAGACTGAACTACCAAAATGTCAAAACAGGTGCCAAAAATTATTTGACGTTTAAGCGTTGTTCACAATAAACTACGGAACGAGTTATTGTAACACCCTTTATATCCGGAACAAAATAAGTTAAGAGCTCAGACGATCCACAACAAATGTGGTCTCTCAATTGATTCGAAAATGAAGCTCCTAATGTTAAATTAAATTTAATGGGTTGAGTAATGAATCGTCTTAAAGAGCTACCATCAGATCGTGATCAAAGAGATACTTTCTGATCAATGATCTATGACCAAATTTTCGATTCAAACTAATTTTATATAAAATAATTCCTGAGTAATGTTTTCATATCGTTTGCAGAAAGATGTTCAAACATCAATAACAAACGTTGATGAAGTTGATCGCATCGTCAGTAGAGTTGATGACGTAACTAGAAGTAAACCTTTGAAAGATGGACCATCCAAGCCAAAACCCGATGACGTTGCCAAAAAACCGAAGCCCCACACGGAGCAGTGTATCTGTGAGATGTGCACATGCGGGTAAGTGATCTCAATATTACGAGTATGGGCGATATAAACATTATTCGCATTTCTAGACGACATCGTTGTCCACACGATGAACCCACAGATCACATTACCGATGAGACTACAACTACGATCATGGATCAAACCAGTGTCTACAAAAACACCTACAACGAAAAGATCATAAACTATTCGGATCTCAAGGCGACTATTAAACGACCCCAGGACAACTTAAAGCCCGAAGGAGAGTTTTATACACCTGAAAAGGTTCAATATAAGCCAAGTGATCGTGTAGTTCCGTTCAGGCCGGTGGATAATTTGAAACCGGAAGGTGACTTTACCGTCAAAAAACCTGTGATTGAAGACTTCTCAACGTTTAAATCGGAGCGCCAGACAATTGTACGTCACGAAGATAATCTAACGGTGTCAGGTGAATTTACAGGTAAGATCGGAATAATTTAGCAATTTGAAACAGTCGTCTTACAATTTCCGTCCATCTTAGATATCACTACATCTAAGAGTGACTTTACTGGATCAACTACTGAGAAACCTACACCGATTCGACGCAATACTTGGACAAAGGTTGAAGGTGGTGATTTTACAACCGATACAACAAATAAATTGGATTTCGTAGATTATACGAACAAAGTCGACAAGACAACGATCACAAAACATACTAACAATCTGATTTGCGAAGGTGATATAACATTTGAGACGACCAATCAGAAAGACTTCCAGGACACTGAAGTCGTTTACACAAGACCCAGAAAGCGTACCTGGACAAAGGATGATGTAAACAAGTACTACGAAACAATCGAGGAAGTGCAAACAACAGAGACACATGATATCTACAAAACACGCGATGACATAACTCAGGAGCGTTTAGTTGCGTTTAGACCAACCGATAACTTAAAACCGGAAGGAAAGTTCTACACACCCGATAAAAAGGAATTCAAACCGGCTGAAAGACCCAAACAGATCAAGCCAGACGATAATCTCAAGCCGGAAGGTGAATTTTACACAGAAGATAAACCGAAGTACACGCCTGCTGAACGTCCAAAACAAGTTCGTCCAGAAGATAATCTCAAACCTGAAGGAGATTTTTACAAACCTGAGAAACCACAATACAGACCTGGAGAACGTCCTCAGCAAGTTAGACCTGAAGATAATCTTAAACCTGAAGGCGACTTTTATACTCCCGATAAGCAAGGTTTCCGACCAGCAGAAAGACGCACGCAAGTCAAACCCGAGGATAATTTGAAACCTGAAGGAGAATTCTATACACCTGATAAGCCTGGTTATAGACCAGCTGAACGTCCGAAACAAGTAAGACCAGAAGATAACCTTCGACCTGAAGGAGAATTCTCTCGGCCAGAAAAAATTCAATACCGACCGGGAGATCGTCCACAACAAGTTAGACCCGAAGATAATCTCAGACCCGAAGGTGATTTCTACAGTCCCGAAAAACCAGGATATAGACCAGCAGAACGTCCTCAACAAGTTCGGCCAGAAGACAATCTTAAGCCCGAAGGTGAGTTCTACACACCCGATAAACCAGGTTATCGCCCAGCGGAACGACGCACACAAGTCAAGCCGGAAGATAATCTCAAACCAGAAGGAGAATTCTATCAACCAGAGAAACCTGGCTTTAGACCAGCTGATAGGCCACAACAAGTTAGGCCAGAAGATAATCTTAGACCAGAAGGAAAGTTTTATACACCTGATAAACCAGGATTTACACCAGCAGAACGCCGAGAACAAGTTAGACCTGGCGATAATTTAAAACCAGAAGGTGAATTCTATGCTCCGGATAAACCATCATATAAACCGGCTGAACGACGAACTCAAGTCAAGCCAGAAGATAATCTCAAACCAGAGGGTGACTTTTATCAACCTGATAAACCGGGATACCGACCGGCAGAAAGACCGGAGCAAATCAGACCAGAAGACAATCTAAAACCTGAAGGAAAATTCTATACTCCCGAAAAAACTGGATTTAAACCCGCAGAACGTAGAGAACAAGTCAGGCCAGAAGACAATCTGAAACCAGAGGGAAAGTTCTATCAACCTGATAAACCGGGATATCGACCTGCAGAACGACCTGAGCAAGTCCGCCCTGAAGATAATCTTAAACCTGAAGGGAAATTCTATACTCCCGAGAAAACTGGTTTCAAACCAGCTGAACGACGGGAGCAGGTCAGACCAGAAGATAATCTTAAGCCCGAAGGTAAATTTTACACTCCTGAAAAGACAGGTTTTAAACCAGCCGAACGCCGAGAACAAGTCAGACCCGAGGACAATTTGAAACCAGAAGGTGAATTTTATTCACCAGAAAAACCGGGATACCGACCAGCAGAACGACCTGAGCAAATTAGACCCGAAGACAATCTTAAGCCCGAAGGAAAGTTCTACACTCCTGAGAAAACTGGGTTTAAACCAGCTGAGCGTCGCGAACAAGTCAGACCGGAAGATAATCTTAAGCCCGAAGGCAAGTTTTACCAACCAGAAAAACCTGGCTATAGACCGGCTGAGCGACCAGAACAAATCCGACCCGAAGATAATCTTAAGCCTGAAGGCAAGTTCTATACTCCTGAGAAAACTGGTTATAAACCAGCTGAGCGTCGCGAGCAAGTTAGACCAGAAGACAATCTCAAACCAGAGGGCAAATTCTATCAACCGGAAAAACCTGGATACAGACCGGCTGAGCGACCAGAACAAATCCGACCCGAAGATAATCTTAAGCCAGAAGGAAAGTTCTATACACCAGATAAAACAGGTTTCAAACCTGCTGAGCGAAGAGAACAAGTCAGACCAGAAGACAATCTTAAACCCGAAGGCAAGTTTTATACTCCTGAGAAAACAGGATTTAAACCAGCTGAACGTCGAGAACAAGTTAGACCCGAAGACAATCTCAAACCAGAAGGTGAATTTTATCAGCCAGAGAAACCAGGTTACCGTCCTGCAGAACGCCCTGAGCAAATTAGACCAGAAGACAATCTTAAGCCAGAGGGAAAGTTCTACACTCCTGAAAAAACTGGTTTTAAGCCAGCTGAACGCCGTGAACAAGTCAGACCGGAAGACAATCTCAAACCAGAAGGTAAATTCTATCAACCAGAGAAACCTGGATACCGACCGGCTGAGCGACCAGAACAAATCCGACCCGAAGATAATCTCAAACCCGAAGGAAAGTTCTATACTCCCGAGAAAACCGGTTTCAAACCAGCTGAACGACGCGAGCAAGTCAGACCAGAAGACAATCTCAAACCAGAGGGTAAATTCTATCAACCAGAGAAACCTGGATACCGACCTGCAGAACGTCCAGAACAAATTAGACCAGAAGACAATCTCAAACCGGAAGGAAAGTTCTATACACCAGATAAAACAGGGTTCAAACCAGCTGAACGACGAGAACAAGTTAGACCTGAAGATAATCTTAAACCTGAAGGCAAGTTTTATACTCCTGAGAAGACAGGATTCAAACCAGCTGAGCGCCGAGAACAAGTTAGACCCGAAGACAATCTTAAACCAGAAGGTGAATTTTATCAACCAGAGAAACCGGGATACCGACCTGCTGAACGACCGGATCAAATTAGACCAGAAGATAATCTTAAGCCAGAAGGAAAGTTCTATACTCCTGAAAAAATTGGTTTCAAGCCAGCTGAACGCCGCGAACAAGTTAGACCGGAAGACAATCTCAAACCAGAGGGTAAATTCTATCAACCAGAGAAACCTGGATACCGACCTGCAGAACGTCCAGAACAAATTAGACCAGAAGACAATCTCAAACCGGAAGGAAAGTTCTATACACCAGATAAAACAGGGTTCAAACCAGCTGAACGGCGAGAACAAGTTAGACCTGAAGATAATCTTAAACCTGAAGGCAAGTTTTATACTCCTGAGAAGACAGGATTCAAACCAGCTGAGCGCCGAGAACAAGTCAGACCCGAAGACAATCTTAAACCAGAAGGTGAATTTTATCAACCAGAGAAACCGGGATACCGACCTGCTGAACGACCGGATCAAATTAGACCAGAAGATAATCTTAAGCCAGAAGGAAAGTTCTATACTCCTGAAAAAACTGGTTTCAAGCCAGCTGAACGCCGCGAACAAGTTAGACCGGAAGACAATCTCAAACCAGAGGGTAAATTCTATCAACCAGAGAAACCTGGATACCGACCTGCAGAACGTCCAGAACAAATTAGACCAGAAGACAATCTCAAACCGGAAGGAAAGTTCTATACACCAGATAAAACAGGGTTCACACCAGCTGAACGGCGAGAACAAGTTAGACCTGAAGATAATCTTAAACCTGAAGGCAAGTTTTATACTCCTGAGAAGACAGGATTCAAACCAGCTGAGCGCCGAGAACAAGTCAGACCAGAAGACAATCTTAAACCAGAAGGCAAGTTTTATCAACCAGATAAACCCGGATACAGACCGGCTGAGCGACCAGAACAAATCCGACCCGAAGATAATCTTAAACCCGAAGGAAAATTCTACACACCAGATAAAGCAGGTTTCAAACCAGCTGAGCGACGAGAACAAGTCAGACCAGAAGACAATCTTAAACCCGAAGGCAAGTTTTATACTCCTGAGAAAACAGGATTTAAGCCAGCTGAACGCCGAGAACAAGTTAGACCCGAGGACAATCTCAAACCAGAAGGTGAATTTTATCAACCAGAGAAACCAGGTTACCGTCCTGCAGAACGTCCTGAGCAAATTAGACCAGAAGACAATCTTAAGCCAGAAGGAAAGTTCTATACTCCTGAAAAAACTGGTTTCAAGCCAGCTGAACGTCGCGAACAAGTCAGACCAGAAGACAATCTTAAACCAGAAGGCAAGTTTTATCAACCAGATAAACCCGGATACAGACCGGCTGAGCGACCAGAACAAATCCGACCCGAAGATAATCTTAAACCCGAAGGAAAATTCTACACACCAGATAAAACAGGTTTCAAACCAGCTGAGCGACGAGAACAAGTCAGACCAGAAGACAATCTTAAACCCGAAGGCAAGTTTTATACTCCTGAGAAAACAGGATTTAAGCCAGCTGAACGCCGAGAACAAGTTAGACCCGAGGACAATCTCAAACCAGAAGGTGAATTTTATCAACCAGAGAAACCAGGTTACCGTCCTGCAGAACGCCCTGAGCAAATTAGACCAGAAGACAATCTTAAGCCAGAAGGAAAGTTCTATACTCCCGAAAAAACTGGTTTCAAGCCAGCTGAACGCCGCGAACAAGTCAGACCAGAAGACAATCTTAAACCTGAAGGCAAGTTTTATCAACCAGATAAACCCGGATACAGACCGGCTGAGCGACCAGAACAAATCCGACCCGAAGATAATCTCAAACCCGAAGGAAAGTTCTACACTCCCGAGAAAACAGGTTTCAAACCAGCTGAACGACGAGAGCAAGTCAGACCAGAAGACAATCTCAAACCAGAGGGTAAATTCTATCAACCAGAGAAACCTGGATACCGACCTGCAGAACGTCCAGAACAAATTAGACCAGAAGACAATCTCAAACCGGAAGGAAAGTTCTACACACCTGATAAAACAGGGTTCAAACCAGCTGAGCGACGAGAACAAGTCAGACCAGAAGACAATCTTAAACCCGAAGGCAAGTTTTATACTCCAGAGAAAACAGGATTCAAACCAGCTGAGCGCCGAGAACAAGTCAGACCCGAAGACAATCTTAAACCAGAAGGTGAATTTTATCAACCAGAGAAACAGGGATACCGACCTGCTGAACGACCGGATCAAATTAGACCAGAAGACAATCTTAAGCCAGAAGGAAAGTTCTATACTCCTGAAAAAACTGGTTTCAAGCCAGCTGAACGTCGCGAACAAGTCAGACCAGAAGACAATCTTAAACCAGAAGGCAAGTTTTATCAACCAGATAAACCCGGATACAGACCGGCTGAGCGACCAGAACAAATCCGACCCGAAGATAATCTCAAACCCGAAGGAAAGTTCTACACTCCCGAGAAAACAGGTTTCAAACCAGCTGAACGACGAGAGCAAGTCAGACCAGAAGACAATCTCAAACCAGAGGGTAAATTCTATCAACCAGAGAAACCTGGATACAGACAGGCTGAAAGACCGGAGCAAATTAAACCGGAAGATAATCTTAAGCCTGAAGGCAAGTTCTACACTCCTGAAAAGACAGGTTTCAAACCAGCTGAACGGCGGGAACAAGTCAGACCTGAAGATAATTTAAAACCAGAGGGTGACTTCTATCAGCCAGATAAACCGGGATACCGACCTGCAGAACGACCTGAGCAGATAAGACCAGAAGATAATCTGAAACCTGAAGGAAAATTCTATACTCCTGAGAAAACAGGGTTCAAACCAGCAGAGCGCAGGGAGCAAGTCAGACCGGAAGATAATCTCAAACCAGAAGGTAAATTCTACCAGCCAGAGAAGCCCGGCTACAGACCAGCAGAACGACCTGAGCAAATCAAACCAGAAGACAATCTTAAGCCTGAAGGCAAGTTCTACACCCCAGAAAAAACTGGTTTCAAACCAGCCGAGCGACGCGAACAGGTTAAACCGGAGGATAATCTGAAACCAGAGGGTTCCTTCTACCAACCAGATAAACCAGGATATCGTCCTGCAGAACGACCCGAGCAAATCAAACCAGAAGACAACCTTAAACCTGAAGGCAAATTTTACACTCCTGAGAAGACAGGTTTCAAACCAGCTGAACGTCGAGTACAGGTTAAGCCAGAAGACAATCTTAAACCAGAGGGCGATTTTTATAAGCCAGACAAGCCCCAATACAGTCCTGGAGAGCGACCAAAACAAGTCAAGCCTGAAGACAATCTTAAACCAGAAGGCGACTTTTACCAGCCAGAAAAAACTGGATTTAAACCAGCTGAACGTCCGAAACAAGTGCGACATGAAGATAATCTTAAACCGGAAGGAGAATTTTACACACCTGATAAGACTCCGTTCCAACCCGCTGAACGTCCCAAGCAAGTTAAGCCTGAAGATAATCTCCGCCCAGAAGGCAAATTCTATACACCGGAAAAGACCGGATTCAAGCCTGCCGAAAGGCCGAAACAAGTCAAACCTGAAGACAATCTTAAGCCTGAAGGTGATTTCTATACGCCAGACAAGCCCGGTTTTCGTCCAGCGGAGCGTCCAAAACAAGTCAAACCGGAGGACAATCTTAAGCCCGAAGGAGAATTTTATAAACCTGAAAAGACAACAATTTATAAAACGATTGAAAGAACTAAGGAGATCCGTCAAAAAGATAATCTTAAGGTTGAAGGAGATATGTACATAACCGACATAAAGACGACTCACCAAAAGATCGAACGTCCGAAGCAAATTAAGCCGAAGGACAATTTGAAACCGGAAGGAAAATTCTATGGGTCTACGACCGAGGAAATAACACGAAAAGATGTCGACAAGAAGGCTATACGCGTCGAAAGAGTTGAAATCATCAAGCGTGAGGATAATCTAAGATTGGAAGGGAACTTCGAAGACCACCAACGACGAGATGACTACACTGTGGTTCGAGGAGAGCGACATGAAATCGTTAAACATCCGGATAACTTGAGACCTGAAGGTCCTTTTACTACCCCCGAGAAACACCCCGCACCGATTGCAGAGAAGCGTACACCATTCAAGCCACAGGACAACTTGAAACCGGAAGGTGACTTTAACACTCCCAAGGATACTAAATATACTCCAGGTGAGCGACGGACACCAATCAGACACTCAGATAATCTGCATCCTGAGGGTGATCATGACTATCCAACGAAAACTGGATTTAAGCCCGCAGAGAGACCGAAAGTCACCAAACCAAAAGACAATTTGGTCATTACCGGCGAATTCGAAACAACAATATCGCAACAGAAAACCGAATTCACCACCAAGAAAGCTGAACGAGCCACGATTACTAAACATGCCGACAATCTAAAGATTACCGATGGTAAAATCGAAACAACAACCACTAGCTCGACAGCCTTCAAACAAATGCCGAAGGATAAGGGACCGCAACAAGCTCCAATTCCTCGACGTCGTCATATGGACTCATCCATCAGCTTGGGAACCGATACCGCTATCATGAAGACAACGAATCAAATCAACTACAATACTGCAGTTAGCAGAGTCAATAAGCAGAATATCACTTCCGAAACAACCACCAAGGAAGACACCGATACTAAACGGTTACAAGATGGTACCATTGTGGTTACAACGAAACGGGTTACCACTGTTCTCGGAACAGATAAGCCGAGAGAGCCAGAGACTGAATACGTTCGACGATCAGGCGGTGTTAACGTTACCGAGAAGGTTGTTAAGTCCTCGGCACAACGAAATGTTGTCAACAAACAGAGCACTGTAGAAGAGATGAATGTTATAAAGCAGGATCACAAGTCGGTAAGGAATATCATCGAACAAACCACAGATACTAATAAGGCCATCCGAAATGTCCGAACTGGAAAAATTGAGAATGTCACAGATGTTACAGATAGATCTACCACAGATAGATCGATTATAGATAGATCTGCTATAGATAGATCTACTATAGATAGATCCGTCACGGACAGATCCATAATAGATAGAACCAGTACAGAGAGATCTGGTATAGACAGAAACGTTACGAACGGTACACGGTCCACTATTGTGGAGAATATATACCGAGGTGGACCGACATCATCCACTACTGTTTCTAAGACTGGAGAAACCATCATCACAACAGGTGTGCAACGCGAACCAACTTCCAGAACAAGCTCCAGCAATATCCAGTCCATCATAACGAATGATACTTCGAGAACTGGACATGTGCACAACGAGTCATCTACTCACTCATCCACTACCGTATCGAAGAGTGGTCAGACGATTAGATCGTCCGATAACGTAAGAAATGTCAGGACAGGAAGTACCCATGTCGAGCCGGCCGGACAATCTTCCAGAATGGTTTCGGATAACATCCATTCCGTGGTTACAACACGGAATGGTGGAACTGCAGGAAATATCATTCAAGGCTCATCGACGCAATCTTCAACAACAACTTCCACTAACGCAAGCAATATTAGAACAGGAAGTACACACCACACTACTTATATTGAGCCGGCTGGACAATCAACCAGAACTGTTCCGAATAATACACATTCGGTCGTTAATCTCCGGAATGGCGGAACTTTAGGAAACATAATCCAAGGTTCATCAACGCAGCTGTCTACAACTGGTCACACTACTCAAAGGTCGTCGTCATCCTCAACAATCATCCAGGGCAGCAGCGATGTTCAACAAAGTCAAAAGTCGACGAAAACAGTTCATCAAACACATCATACATCGCAAAATATCAACGACTCCTCCAACCTATCGCAGTCCGATAAAAGTCATCATCGAAAGAACGTCCTTTCGACGTCGGCCGATGTTGCGAATGCCGTATTCCATCGAAAGGGTAACGTTTCTACCGCGTCCAACGATAACCTACATTCCACCAGCAGCTTGAGCTCGACAGGACTCATGCAACGGAAGAGCATCTCGAATCTCCATGACCAAAGCATGTATGCGGCAGGATCAACTTCGGCAGATCGTCGCAGCTACAGTTCGATTCATCGCCACAACAAGGACATGGATTCGCGCAATAACATCATGTCGATTCATACACACGTTGTCGAACAGCCAAGGCGTGTCATTCGCAAGGACAATCTGACGATCGGTGGCGAATTCTACGGCAATTCCGAATCGAAGAGCTACGGCAGCTTTACGGGCGGCAATCGAACGGAACGGATTGTAACGACCAGACGATCATCGAATCAGTCCAGCATACAGCTGGGTAACGATAATGCCGCAGGATCATCGAGCATGTATCGTCGTGAATATGTTCGCGGCCACGATGGACCGTGTCCTGCGACTCAACTAGACAAGGGAACGTTCAAGCATACGCGAGACACAAAGGAGCACAAATTTTACAAGCCAACAATCAACTAAGCGTTCATCTTTCCAGAAAATTAATCGCCATTTTTATTCGCAAACCATATTATTATTACATTATACTTTATTACATATGCCTTATGATATAACTAGTGGTGCTAACACTGTTAATTTTTGATACACGAATATATTTTATATAAAAAAACGAACTAACATTAAGTTTAAAAAATCCAACTCAAGTGCCTTTTTAATAAAAAAAAATATTATACAACATACCCGCTATTTTATTTTTCACATCCTGTATGAATTCTTATAGGATCAGCAGCAACAACATCAAAGATGTTACCCAGAGTGCTGCCATCAGCAAAACCACAGAAGGTTAATGAAGAATAAAAATAAAGCTTTGATAGGCCTGAGCCTTGTGTGATGCAGGAATCAATTGGAAAGAAGAAAGCTCCTCGCCGATTTAAGAAAGGGAGAACTAGGGCCAATGGTCTTAACTTTTCTCAATAATTTTTTTTCAATTAAATTGATGAAATTTTTCCACGATATTTCCATATTGATAAAGTACACATCGGTGCTAGAATAGCAAAAGGTTAAAGCCAAAAATGCCAACTTTAGAGAAGAGCAAATTGAATTTGACCAATGCATTCAACGTTCTTGGGAATAGTCTGGCCAGACCTTATATCCAATGACGATCTTTGAAAGAAGACTGAACAATCCTGAATTGGGATTCAGCGCTGATTGGAATTCACAAGGAAGGCATGTTCCGCAGGAAAAAATGGCTGATTTAGCAGCCAATATCGGTACTCCACCTGTACTAAAATTTAGTACTGGTTCTCAACAAATTTTACTATCTGATTTTTTTTTACAAAAGTTGGATAATTCGTTTTTTCACAATTATGATTTTTTTTAGCTGAAGACAAAAACTTACACTCAAGGTAAGATCTCTTTAGTGCGCAAAGACTCGCAAGACTACAGATGATTCTTCTTTGAAAATGGGTTGAATTTCGGAAAATTGTGAAATCAGGTTTTAGGCGATTACATAAAAAGCTATAAAATCAATTTGATATTTCAGAAGACCTAAGATATATGACGAAATTCGTGAAAATATTATATATACCATACATCCGAACAACATATATTATATATATATAAATTAGTCAAAGTTGATTTCCTTTTTTGGAACCCATGCTGGTTGGGTGAGATGAAATTCTTAAACAAAGGTGTTAATGCGTCAGTAATCAGTTTCTCAAACAGTTTGGGAATGACCGACAAGAAACAGATTGGCCGATAATTCTCGATATTGCTTTTATCACCAGCCTTATGAATTGGTACAAGAAAGCCAATTTTCCAAATTGGAGCCAGGCGTCCCGTTTCCAGAGATTTGTTAAACAGTAGTGGGAGCGGAAGCGCGAGATACTCACTACATATTTTTAAAAATAGAGTAGGGACGTTGTCGGGACCAGCGCTCTTACTCACATCAAGATCATTCAACATTTTAAGGACGTTATCGAAATTGACATTAATAGAAGACACAACAACATGAGAACTGGAAATTAAATTGTAATTAACTTGTACTTTACTAACATAGACGTCGGAAAAGTAACGAGCAAACAGATCCGCAATACCATTTAAGTCGGAAGCACTCTCCGACCCAAAAAACATTTCAGGGGTAAAATGTTGTCAGACCTAAGGGAATTGATGTAGTTCCAAAACTGTTTTAAATTAGATGGGATTGCATTCTCGATCTGTGAAATATATAGAGAATAACCCCGAACAAAATGCGCCCGTTCCGTTCAGCTGTCAAAGACAGCCTTATGGGCTGGCCATGTTAATGCACACAACGATCGTAACGGATCGGAACAGAACGGACGAGTTGACCAAAATTCAACTTTTACGGATCACATAACCTCACTTGTTGGAAAATGACATTCGAAAAACGTAATCTGTTAGTTAAGCCCCGAACACAATGCTCCCGTTCCGTTCAGCTGTCAAAGTAGACCTTATGGGTTGACCATGTAAATGCACACAATGGTCGTAACGGAACGGATCGGAAAAGTTGACCAAAATTCAACTTTTACGGATCACATAACCTCACTTGTCGTGACGGAACGGAACGGAACGGGAGCATTGTGTTTCGGGCTTTAGTTTGTATAGTAGTATATGCGAAGGCTAAAGAGAGAGTGTGGCAGGAATTAAACGGAACGGAGCATTATGGCCAACACTGATATTTGATGTAACGGATTGGATCGTGACGGAACGAACGGGAGCATTGTGTTCGGGGCTTAAGCGTAGAGAAACACTCGTAATCGAACGCTGTGCCAGATGACTTAAATTTAGCATGACCAGCTTTCTTGTCGGAAATTAGTTTTTCCAGGTCAGCGATATGCCATACCACCTTGGAAAAGAAGAATTAAATACTAGTGAGTTTGGCACATAGTTATCAATTATATCATAAAACTTGTTAACGGCATCATCCAAATCAAGCGTCACGATAAACCAATCTAGACTAAACTAATCTAAACGAATCAAATAAAGCGCGGTGTTGTGTTGTTTTAGTATACTAGTCGGCGGATTTAAAATTATAATCAACATACGAAACAGGACGGTTTACATTAGAAAAGTAAGATAATGAAACATTCAGCGCCGGGTGATACATCGTGTCCAGTGGCAGAAGCTCAGGCGATTATTGTGACCATAGAGCTACTGGAGACGACAAGCCACCGGTTTTGTATAAAGCTCTTTGAAGCCAGAGAAGTGAGAAAAAACAGGGTCGTTGTTGTTGTTTTAGCGTGTGAGTAAGTGAGACAACACAGAGTCGTTATGCCAATTTGTTGTTGTTTTGCGTGCAAGTGAATGCGTCGACGTCCGCCTTCAACTCAATCGCTGCTTGTCATCTCCAGTATATATCTCTATGATTGCGAAACAGTAGCAGATGACGATGTAAGGCATGAGAACACCAGGTCAAGTAAACTGCCGTGCATATTGCGGATAAAGTTGATTTGAAAAAGGTCCACGTCGCAGAAATCGTTTATGACTTGACGACAAGATAAGCAATTTGTTGATACATTCCAGCAGTTTCTATCCCATCGCACGGCTAGTAAGTTATAGTCGCCAGCAATGAGAAAATCGGCCATCGGAAGGTTGTTAATATGATAATATTTTTGACATCACTGCAATGATAAGCGAAAACCTCCGGCGGAGATGAAGGAGGAATATACACAGCTTCTGGTACCAGTTGAAAGCTGCCCATAGTAAGCAAGACGTATATTTGCTCTACACAACTGTTATCGGTCGATAGGAGTCTTGAAGATAGTTTATCAGAAACTGCAATCAAACAGCCTCCACCTCTTTTAGAAGAACCATTGAGCTGGCAACGATCGAACCGATAAACTATAAAACGATGCAAGCCTAATTTGTTATGCTGTTATGACACTGGTTATTTTTCGCGCTTAAAAAAAGGAATAACCAATCGTGCGACAAGGCGAAAAACATTAAAAGAAAGAGATACCGCTCTTTCCGACGCTAGCGGCATCTAGTAAACGAAATTAACAACTGGTTTGTTAAGAAAAATACCGGTTCTAGCGCGTTTCATAACATAACATATGGCACTTGCCATAACTCATACGCACCGAACTGTCAAAAAAAAGCGTGTAGCGGCTGCAAATGAAGCTCCCAGTGGTTGTTTCTTGGCTTGAACTGCTAGAATGTTGCGAAATTAATCGAATGCGCTATGTTGCGGTTTTTTTTGACAGATTGTTGCCGCTTTTTTTAACAGTCACTGATATTTTAGCTGTTCGGACTGTCTCTCTCACACCAATGTCTAAATTGTATGTTAAATTTTCTATCTCTCTCCATTTGGTTATACTAGCCGCTTTAAAGCGCCAAAAATAACCAGTGCCATAACAGCATTAGTCATCAACATCGGGTGAAGGCAATAGCATTTCAATTTGCCATTCTTCAAAATCGAGACGTAGAATTTCAACGAGCCCACCTGTAGTAATGCTCCTTTTTTGAAGACCTCTCCAGAGGGCTCTTTTCATAATTATGTTATTTGATCTAAGTGCTTCTACTTGCTATGTGCATTTGTCCCATCACCCTCTTACTTAAAAGGATTCATAAAAAATTTTGTTTAATTCTGTAATAATAATTCTGAGTTCTACATATAGAAGCTTTTCATCATCATCAATGGCGCGACAGCCCAAATTGGGCCAGGGCCTGCAGGATACATTGTCTGAAGTCATCTCGGATCAGCGCCCCCGTCCTCCAATTTGTGCACCTAAGAATCGATCTGCAATCTACGTCAACTGAATCCTCGTATCTTTTCCGCGGTTTTCCCACCGGTCATTTGCCATGAGCTCTACCTTTCAGTATGCATTTGGGAATTCTTCCGTCGTTAATTCGCTCCACATGGCCTGCCCATTGTAGCTTACGAAATTTTATAAGAGTCGATGCGGCTGCGTCGTCATAGATGTTATACAAGTTATAGAAGCTTTTGGTTTTAGTATATTCTTAAACACATACACCAGCTTAAAAACATTTCAGGCAGAGGTCTTTAAAAAAGGACCAAAATTCGCCAGGACAAACTTAAATAAACATATATCGAACGCCACTAACGTGAATTCCTTACATTCCAGGCTATACTTTATAGATCACACTACCTCATGCAGGGCACCATCTACGGATTTCTCTCATTAGACAGCAACGTTTTCCCACATTAGCTTCCAATGTATTACGTTTCCACAAGCCTCTCTAGTACTTTAAGAATCATGGGCGAAAAGCCGTTGTCGTGTGACTGGGTCTACCTGTTTTCGGAATAAAATCTACATGCAGTTAAATTGCCATTCCAGGTTTCCAGGTTGGGTTAACTTTCCTTGGAAATGGACAGGAGTTCTCAAAACCAGTTGCCAATAGTATCGAAAGGCCACACACTTGCCTCCATTTCATTTCCACGCGGGATTGTTGATTGATTTTGATATACGTGATAAATAAATTGAATTCTTGGTCTTTCACGACTAAATCTAAAAGTAATCTCAATGTTAATGTTTCCGTAGTAAGTTATTTAAGTAAAGTATTATCATGGACCTGGATTTTCGAAAAAAAATTTACCTCCACATTTCTGTGGCTAAAAGCAAAAAAAAACTCCGTTTGCCTGCCATACTTAAAATTCTGCGGAGTCAGCTAAGTCGAAATCCCTTGAAGACGAATTTATTTATTAACATTTCAAAAATGAAAAGCAAATCCGCGGTGTATAAAGGCTTTAAGAAGAAATTTATTTTAATTTAGGTATTAGTCCCGTCTTAACGAGTTTTCGGTATTTAACAGGTATCTTATCCCAATTTATTAAGGCATCATAAAAAGATAAATCGTAAATAGGGGCTAGTCTAGGACTTAGGTAGAAATCTCTTAGGTATAAATACGATGGCATTTCCCAAAATAGTTCACATTGTATGAAACAGCTGAAGGATCTAGGACTGAGATACTATCTTACAACTGAAGAAAACTTTAGCAGTGCGTATAATATGAATATTCTTAGACATAATTTTATCTTTTAGGAAATACATGTTACAATTAATCAATCCTTTCTCTTTATTTTCAGATCTTTGTACGTGTTTTTAATTTTGTGCCTTTTGAAGACTATCTCAGATTTTATCAACATGGTTTTTTCTATTGACATGCATATTATAACTACATTCTTGCTATATTTCTTCTACTACTTCGCATGCAAATCATTAAAATTTTATTTGTTTACTGTTTTTATAATACCCGGACCATTCATGTGGTGCACTATCAATTTCTATGTATCGATTTTTTCTGAAATTATTGCTAAAACTTATTTTTTTGTTGAAGCTAACATTCGTGGGTATTTCCCGCTAAGAATCTTCCCAGCATTGTAAAATATTTTTTTTATTAAAATTATGAATAAATAAAATGCATGGTTCATACATGCATTTATGAAAACGAATCCTTGATTTTTATTTCCTTTTTGATACAAAAAAATATAATTGAAATGTGTTGTAGATGTAAACGTATAACCTATTTACTTCCGGAGTGGGGGGGCCACGAATTAATCCAATCAATTCTAAACAGTTTAGCAAGAACGCCCAATGTACTTTATAGCGGATTAAATTGCCCGGTCCGTCTGTACGCCGTCGGTAAAATCGTGTGACGGCGTAGCGTTGGTCCCTTACTAAAATTGTAGTAGATCTGCTACTTTTTCCAAGTAAAAAATTGTTGCTAAGAAAAGGTCCAATTCTACTACCTTTTCTTGCTATGTACTGACTCGCGAAATAATAATATAGAACACATTCAACCTTTTGTAATACCTTTATAAAAAAAACAGTCTAGGCGAAACCTTATAACTTTTCGGGTCAAAGTCTACGAAGTGGTTAGAGAGTTGAATATTATCCAAAAATTCTTGAAATCGATTTTTAGGTGATTGTACGTATAAACATACTGCAGTCACGATCGGCTGCAAGCAAATCGTATAATACTCTAGATGAATACTGAACTCCGATTTATATTGTAGTTGGGGATAAAGTAGAATTACGTGTGTGCATGTTGTATGTCCTTTATTAAGGACTACCTTTAGATTGCTACTCAAACCTAAAAGACAATATTCAGTGTTTAATTTCTTATCTTGAACTGGTTAAGTCATCGAAAAAAAAGTCCTTTTTGAAGGACTTTCACATGGGAGGTGCAGGAAGGACTCACTCGATTTCTTACATATTTATCCTTTTCCTTGGAACCATTTAAAAATGAACGTGTACAAAATTTCAAATTCGTAGCTTGAAGCGTTCAAAAGTTATCGAAAAATATTGTTGAACATGTGTCTTAAGGACATTTTGTATGGCAGCTACCAGAAGGAGTGCAAGGATTTCGCTGATTAGTAAACTCGAACTTCCTTTTTACTCAAAACTAATTTGTACAAAATTTCCAATTCATAGCTAAAAGATTACTTAAGTTATATTAAGTTCCGTAAATTAAGTGAAGACGTTTTGACAGGATATTTGTATGGCAGCTACACGAAGGACTAATAGGATTTTCTTCATAATCATATATTTAGCTCCAACTATTGGAAAAATAACACATACAAAATTTCAAGATCGTAGCTTAAACCCTTCTGAAGTTATCGGCCAATATTCATAAACACGTGTTTTAAGGACATTTTGTATGGCAGCTACCAGAAGGAGTAAAAGGATTTCGCTGACTAGTAAAGTCGAACTTTCTTTTCACTCAAAACCAATTTGTACAAAATTCCGAATTCGTAGCTAAAAGATTACTTGAGTTATAGTGAGTTTCGTAAATTAAGTGAATACATTTTGACAGGATATTTGTATGGCAGCTACACGAAGGACTAACAGGATTTTCTTCATAATCATATATTTAACTACAACTATTGAAAAAATAATACATACAAAATTTCAAAGTCGTAGCTTAAACCCTTCTGAAGTTATCGACCAATATTCTTGAACACGTGTTTTAAAGACATTTTGTATGGCAGCTACCCGAAGGAGTAGGACGATTTTGCCCGTTAACGAACTTAGCCTTACAAATTCAACCAAACATCCAAATTCAAAATTTCATGATCCTAGGTGAAGGCGTTCTTGAGTTATCGTGCTAACGGACAGACGGACGGACGTCAGGCGGATTTGAGGTTTTTGACCACAAATAAACAAAAAATAATATATAACTTTTTTTCGTCCGAGGCTTCGTTCTATGCGTTACAAACTTTTGGGCTGGATTAAACTTATAATACTCTATATGATTTCATCTAGAGTATAAAAATTAAATTAAAAATAACATTTCTGCTTTGAACGTATAGCGGAGTAATACTCAATTATGTAATTCATATGTTAAATGTGGCAGTGTCGTAAGCATTCAATTGTACCCGCACTTTAACTACTTTCCAAACTTTGATCCGATAATAATAAATTTCCGCCCAGACTGTTGGCAGATTTTTACTTTATTATTTTTTAATAATAAAGTATTGTGATCGACCTGAAATTTCAAAAAAATTTGCTACCCTGAAATTTTGCATTTTCACGTTTTGGGACTAGTAAGCCCCAAAAATTACACCAGTAAGATAAAATTTAGTTTCTGTATATGGGATCACAAGAGGAGTCTACTGAAAGTAAATTTTTTGATGCGGGAGGTGGGTCACGAAAGTGGGGGGACAGCAATTTCTCAAAAAACTGTAATTTTTATATCTCAGAAAACGTATCAGATATGATCTCGAAAATTTTACAGGAGTTGGGGTCGGTAAACCTCTAGTTGGGAAAACAATTTTTGGGGTGTGGGTGTTGGGGGTGATGGTGAAAGAGGGTAGAAAGGAAAACATTCTGATTTTTATTTCTCGAAAACTATAATGAATAGAAAGCTAAAAATTTAGGATTATATAGAGCCACTATAGAGACATCCTAGAAAAACAAAATAGTTCATAGGAGTAGCAAGGTACGGGGGTGAAGGGTGGTTTTTTATATCTCAGAAGCGGCTTATGCTAGAAAGTTGAAACTTAGTACGTATATGTAGATGTGCTATTAGAGTAATTGCAGCAAAAAAAAGTTCAGATTTTTATTGGCGTTCAGAGGTTGAGTAAAAAAAATATCCGTGAATCCACATTTTCACGAATTTTGTTAAAACTTTTAGACATGTTGAGCTATCAAAGCAATTTTACTTCTGCGGGCTATGTATATAAGCGCCTAGTAACGTTGTTCAAAATTTTTCGATGTCCAACCCCTAATGGGGTGTAAAGTGGTTGTGTGCATATTCACGAATTCTGATATATTTCTAAGGTATATTGAGATTTTGAATTCACTTTTACTTCTATAAGCTTTGAACGCAGTCGGGGAAAAAACCGATTTAAGTGTTTTTCTCTATTAAACGCCATGGGGGTATTGTTCAAGATTTCACTGATTCCGAAAATCTCTTAGGTTTAATGTGATCGAATTCGCTTTTACTACTATGAATAATTATTCTATTGATAAACAAAATACGTAAGTAAATAAAAAAAATCTGCCAACAGTCTGGGCGCAACTTTATTATTTTATAGGTAGAAGTCCGAAACGTGTTTAATGATGAGATGCGGTGTAGGTTACTATTCGACTGACAGACAACCTAAGAAATAACCAGGAGGCTATTTGGAACGTTATTTTTTATCACCGACTTCAAATCCGTAAACGAAACATAGTGTGCGATTCGCATAAAGCCTCCATAATACCGCCAATGACAACGGACAACGTCGAGAGAAAACTCAGTTGTAAGCTAACATTCATAAAAGAACATTGTCATCTTCTGATGGCCGCACTTTCAACCAAATTGACCAAGTTCTGATCGAGAGAAGGGCTGCGACCAGCATTCTAGACGTACAATCTTTTCGTGGAGAAAACTGCGAGTCCGACCACTACCTCGTCAAAGTAAAATATCGATGTCGAGTGGCAAACTGTGGGTATTCAAAATAGGGCAGGACAAACTGACTGTCGCATCAGTTTATAAGTCAGCACTGCAAACACCCTTCGAAACGTTACTAACTCACGAAGGGACAACTATCAAGAGTGGACACAACTGGGAGTATCAGAGCGACAGAAGAAGATATTATAGGATTTAAATCCGAACGTAACATCATGACTGGACGTATCAGTATCTTCGAACGACGTATTCAGTATCTTCGAATTTATTTGAATTTTCACGTGTTGTTGTTAAAAAGCTCTTTACGATTAATATGCCTCGTAGTGGTTAAAATTGACTGATAGTTAGGTCTTAGGTACCTTGTAGCCAACTTCGCTCGGGGAATCAATATAGGGAAGTTGTTCATCATCCAACGATGATACAATGCGTTCCGTCAAATTTTTGAAATATAGCTAAACACGTTAATAACGCCCATGAAAACGATAATACAGAGCGACAACACCGAACAGGTACTGAACTTGAACTTGACCGCGGGGGAGTCAGTTCCGGCAAGAGGACCGTTAAGTTTTCGGGGAAAAAGAA
This sequence comes from Beris morrisii, assembly GCA_951812415.1. NCBI lineage: Eukaryota > Metazoa > Arthropoda > Insecta > Diptera > Stratiomyidae > Beris > Beris morrisii. The sequence goes on from OX638311.1 coordinate 141,093,650, forward strand.
GTGAGAAGGTGGGACCATGAGGTCTTTTGTTCGAGCAAACGGAGAAGGACAAATGCTACTTTCACTGATATGATAACACCCCACTTGAAAATGTAAATTTTCATTTTCAAGTGGGGGGTTATCAGTGAAAGTTTTTCCCCAACAAGAAATAGACATCGAAAATATTAGCAACGGCAGAAGTATATACAGCAGAGTTCTTCGGGGCCATAGGCTAAGCATATTCATTATTTTTTTTTATACCTATATATTTTTCTATAATGTCTTGTTTATCTATATACCTATATGATTTCATCTTTTCTATTTTTCCCGAATAATAATTATGCGCTCATTATAAAATGTCTTGTATATAATTTGTATGCACTTGTCTTCTTTTCGACAGCTCCTCGTTAGTGGTGTTTTTTTTCCTTTTCGCGTCGTGTTCCTCGCAATGCCCAGTTTCGGCCGAGGAACAAAGTTAGAGTAGACCTAACGTAGAAACTGGGTGGCGCCCAAGAACCCTCTCTGGGTCTACGCCGGCCAGGGCTACTCGCCTCCGTACGGAAATCGCGTTCCGACGGGGCTTTATGGCGAAACATTAACACAGCCTCCAGTTCTGACGTAGGAGGAACTGGCCAACTTAATCTTATGACCTTGACTTTTTCAAATAAAAAAAACACCTCTTGGCCTCTTTTCACTACATCATTGGTATCAACCCCGATCTTAAATGTAATCTTTTTTGGTTTAAAAAGCAATTTTCTTAATTAGATACTAAAATAGCTAGGTACTTACAGAGTATTAATAACACACAAACCAAAAACACATCTCCGAAACATTTGACAGAATATCGTCAGCATTTTCACGATCCCTTCATGCCAAACAAATGAAATATTAGGGCGGGAACGCAACATCCAATCAAAACATTGCAAAATTCTCACGTTTGTAAACAAAACGAAATAAAATAGTACTGCCCAACGCGATATCGCGCCACTTCGAATTCGAACACACCTCGCCGCATATTTCGTGCGCAATCGGGCAACACACTCCGTGATTGGAGTCATGACCGCCATATTGTGTAATAGGTTGTCATTTATTCTTATCAGTAAAATAATTTTTGTCATAATAAAACGGGAAAGGCCAAAAATGAAAACAGAATTTCACGCCTGAAATGCATTGACCGCGTACTACGTGTTCCGTTCGTTAAGCCGCCCGCCCTCAAAATAATGTAGCGCATCGAATTGTGCGGGCAAAACAGCAGAAAAAAACGCAAAATAAAAAATAAACCGAGAAACGAGCAACCATAAAAAAAATAGAAGTGCAAGTGTCGCGATCGAGCGGAAAAAAAAAATAATTTCGTCGTGTGTTTTGTTATTGTCGCGAATTTGCGTTCCGCGAAAAAAACATCGAGAAGTGATAGAAAAACAAACGAAAAATAAAAACGCAGCCCAGCCAAGCAATAGAGCGAAGAAAACAAGCGAAAAGGAAGTGTGACGGGCGCTAAACGACGACAACGAGACGTCCAGACTCGACAAAGATGGCGAATCCGCGGAAGTTTAGCGAGAAAATCGCCTTGCAGAAGCAAAAACAGGCCGAAGGAACGGCCGAGTTCGAGAAAATCATGCGGGAGGTGTCGGACGCAACTTCTAAGGTACTTTCCCAAATAGTTTTCTTTTCGAATTTTCACGCGAACGCGATGAAAATTGCGCTAGAATTGCTACCGTCGGTTTTGAGCGCGGGGTGCGGTACGTGGAAATTATTTTTTTCTTGTTTACTTCGCAACAGTGGCCCCACCATGGGGAAAAAAGTCGAGTCGCCCGGGCATTGAAAACGTAAACAAGTGACATCCGATGTGACCGTTGCGTCCAATTGGATCCTTTGGCGAGCACTCGCTTGCCTTTCAAATTGGGAGTGCGAACTTTTGTTGTCGGAAATGCTGGAAAAATTGGACACCAGCCGTAGCATAAATTGCGTTTCGCCATGATTAATCATCGCCTGAGCTCGTTATGGTCAGCCAACCAATGGCAAGCTGGTCCCCCCGTTCTAGAAGTTTGCTCTGATTTGCGGGACAAATCACGTTTTTATTGTCCCGCCAAAAATCTGCCCACAGCTGTTTCTCGTTTTTCGATGGCGAAACAACTTTCCCAGCTTCTTGACCGTACGATCGGTTAACCTTATCGCGTTTCAGTTAAATGGCGCGTAGCTCGCCAATCGTAAATACTGCGCAGCCGTGACGATCAATTCGCATTTACAACTTTTGTAAAATTATTCGAAAAGTTGTTTACATTTACATGAAGGGAACATAGGCCACAGATCGGCTGTTATCAATTCGGAATCGATCATCGGTTTTGATTGTAGTCGTCGTCACTCGGCCACTACCAAGCCAAGAACAGAGCGCGCAATAAAAATACAGTTCTATCGTATCGAATTTAGTGTTTCGGGGTCACGATAAAATGAATTCTAATTCCCTTCTTCCTTATCAGGTTTTCGGAGTTATGTGCGCCGTATGCGCGTGCATCATATCAAGCCGTTCCGCGAATTGCTCGGCATGAAGCGACTGGTTGCAAAGTAGAAGGGTACCCAATTGCAATGAAAGTGAGTCGTTTTATGACTATCGACTCTGGCGTGGAACTGTTACTAATGCCACGAGCCTACACATCTGTGTGGAATTCAATAAGGCTGTCATCCGGATATGATTTGGCTTTGATGCGTTTGCCTGTCGCAATCTCAAAACACAGTTCTAGTCGCAGAACCATTTGGAGCCTTTGATGAAGCGTTATCCTCCTTATCGGAGAGATTGAAATAGTTCAAAGCTTGAGCTCCTAGAAGAACTTCCACTCATTGGAGCTGCAAAGGTACAAAGAAAAGGATAACTATATTTTTCTCTTCGTCCATTCAGCTACCATCGAAATTGGTTCCTTTGTCCTGTCTGTGCATGCATCTAGCACTGTCCAATGCAGTTGCGTCGCAGTGGTCCCTCCTCCCTGATTACCTCACCTCGTAACTTCACATAGGTCGCGTTTACGTGCAGACCAGACCAGTCCACATAGACCGGTTTGGTATTTTTCGGTCTTGCATTTATATGCGCATTTTCACAGTACGAAACTGGTTTGGTTTCATTTGGTCCGTACCAAAATCAAGACCAAAATCAGTCCAAATGGACTGGTTTGGTTTACGTTTATGCGTACGACCAAACTGGTTTTTTTGGTCTATTCAGACTGGTCTGGTCTGCACGTAAACGCGACCATTGAGGACGTTTCTCTTCTGTAAGGCCCGGACTACATGGACCGTTTTTTTTCGACTCCGGAGAAAATAGGCTCCGCCTTCCGGAAACAATGGAAACCATGTCCCATAGAAATGTATGAGATTTTTGCTTGTCGACTACATGACTCCGGAAAACCGCGCGTCCGGAAAAAAACCTGAGCATGCACAGGTTTCTCCGGACGGTTGATCAGGAATTTTTCGATCTATCCGGAATTAAATTTCAAGAACATACAGAGTTGTATGAGCTCGACTACAAGTGCGTGTTCGGAATTTTTTCTCACTCGAGTAGCTGTGCTTAATCGACATGGTCGATTCAGAGGAATGTTTTGGACTAAAAATTTTGGTTTCTAGATCTCAGAAACCACTTATGCTAGGGGGCTGACATTTGGAACTTATGGAGAACTATGATAATGGACCAATTTGCAAAAAAATAGTCGATAGTAGTTGAGGGGTGTGGGAGTGGGGTGAAAAACAATACGTCCAAAACGCTTGAAACCTGAGATAGAAACATTCTAAAATCCATATCTTCTGAATGATTCATGTCAGAAGGTTGAAACTTTGTGGTTGGCTTAAGAGATACTAGGATATTAGAAAAGGGTTAAAGTTGTTCAAAGAGGTGGTGGGGTGTAGGGGTGGAGGGTGGTTTTTCCTATCTCAGAAACGGCTTATGCTAGAAAGAAGAAGAAGTTCGAAACGCGTTTAATGCTGCGATGCGGTGTAGGTTACTATGCGATTGGCAACCTAAGGAATACCCAAGAGGCTATTTGGAACGTTATTTTTTAGGTTATCAGTCGCATAGTAACCTACTCCGCATCTCAACATTAAACGCGTTTCGGACTTCTAAATATAAAATAATAAAGTTGCCCCCAGACTGTTGGCAGATTTTTATTGTTCTTTACAACGATCGCCAAACAAATCAGTTCTTCGTAGCACTGACTACAACGCATTCATCACACCACGCTTGCTCGCAGTAGAATGAAAGCTTTTTATTCCGGACGACGTATAGTCGAAGCTGTCCGGAATCGGTTTTTTTCCGGAGTGGAAAAAAAACGGACCATGTAGTCCGGGCCTAAGACGAAGAATTAGAAAACATTAGAAGGCTATTCAAATTTCGAATGGTTTCTAGAAAAGCATCGCAGATTTTCAGGTGATCGCTTAACGTTTAAGAGGGAATGTTCTTGCCTTCGTACCTGTTGTAACGACAGCCGGGGTAAGCTCAACGGTTGCCGGAATCCGTTACAAAATATTTATTTGTTTCTTGACTTCACTTTATTAATCCTAGTTGACATATACAGTCAGACAAAAAAGTTTCCGAACACCCGCTATTTTATGCAAAAAAAATTATGTATCTTCATTAGTAAACAGGAGTTTCTATATCGCCGTGTCGGAAGAACAGTGACGCAACTGCAAAAAATTCGAATTTTTTTCGGAGAAACAAAATCATTTTTGACAATTGCCCACAAGCCATACGAGCTTATTAATAGTTACTATAGACAGCTTAGATCAAGAGCACGTTCGTTTAAAACAACGGGGAACGATTTTATGCAAGAATAGCAAAACCACAAAATATTGAAATGTGAAAACAAAAAATTTTCAAAATTGCAGTTGCGTCACTGTTCTTCCGACACGGCGATATGAGTTTTACCATAACTATTGTTGTTTTACCAAAACTATTTTCCACACTTGTTATACAATCCGTATAAGAAAAATATAAAATTATTCAATTAATATTTCTAGAAAAAACAATTAACAATCAAACGAATAGTTAAAAAAAACGACAAAAAAGTCTCCGTACAGCTTGCAGTCCCGTTATAACAGCTCGCCTTTTCTCTAGTCTAGTGTAAGTAAATGGTCAATACAAGTCAAATCAGTGTCTAGGAAGGAAGGTTTTCGAATTATAGTGTATTTCATTTTTATTTTTCACGAAAATGAGTTCCAATAGTGTGAGATTTCAACTGATATTAAAAAAGTGGTTGTTAAGCTACATAAAGAAGGAAAATCGCTACGGGAAATAGGAAAGTTCATTCAAAGTGCAATACATATAAAACAAATTCAAAATTGAAGGTTCGATCGCAAATAAACGTCGTTCAGGGTGACCAACAGTAATTAATGAACGTGTAGAACGACGAATCTTGCAGGAGGTTCGTCAAAATCCAAGATTGTCCTCACAAAATTGGAAATGATTTAAGAAATGAGTTTTGCATTTCAATTAGTGACGAAACCATAAAAAACATCTGAGAAAAAATTGCTATTGACAGGAAAAAACCTTTGATTTATCAACAAAACCGCCTGAAAAGATTGAAGTTCGTTAAAGAGCATTTAAATAAACCTTAAAGTTTCTGGAATAGTGTAATTTTTACTGAAGAAAGTAAATTCGAGGTTTTTGGATCAAAAGTTGGAAAAGTATGGCGTAAACCAAACACAGCAATAAATGTTGAGAATCTCGCGCCCACAGTAAAATATGAAGGTGGCAACGTCATGGGGGGGGGGGGGGGGGGGGGTGTATCGATCTCTGGTACCGGAAATATGAGCTTTATTGAATCAACAATGGATCGTTTTATGTACCTAAACATTTTAAAAGCCAATTTGAATGAAAGTGCCAGAAACTTGCGTCTTGGCGCTTCATTTATCTTTTAGCAAGACAATGACCCAACACATAAATCCCATATTGTGCGTGAATGGTTGCTGTACAATGTCAGGAATCAACTCCATACACCACCACAATCGTCAGACCTGAACCCCATAGAGCTCCTATGGGAAGAATTAGGACGAAGGATCAGAAAATATTCCTATAAAAACAAAACCCAATTGAAAGAAAAACTTCGGGAGGAATGGAATAAAATAAGTTACAGTTAAGCTACAGTAAATAAAAATCTTGTTGATTCTATGCAACGCCGGCTGCAAGCAGTTATTAAAGCCAAGGGATATCCTACTAAGGTCGTTTACGAATACCTTGCTTCGTCTAAGTCGTTGACGTTACAGCATAGCATTTCTATTGACGAATGGTAAAGTTGGAAATCTCCACCTGGTGGCAAAAAAAACAACCCTTTAAGATAGACAAATTTTTGTCAGCTGACTGTTATATGGCGGTTCGTATGTAATTTTGTTATTTGGAGCTCGGAAAGTTTTCGATTCTTTCTTAATTTCATTATGAAAGACATAATAAAAATTGATGACGATCACTCCGGTTGATAGTAAGGTATTCATTTCCGGTTCTACATACCGAAAATGTTAAACTCAGGCCCGCACAACGAAGTCAGAAAATGAACAATTTTTCTTTATGAACGGGCGGTATAAACATCGAAATAACTTCACAAATGTTTAATATTCCGGAAAAAAGAAATATGAAATAATTTTTAAATTATTTAAAAGGAACATAAACCGTTTTTTCGTTACATTTTTCTTTCATTTTGGTGCTTGAAATTGGTTTATGAAAAAAATAAATTTTGTTTTTGATATGTTATGATCCTCTTGTCCTGCTTATTTAATTATGAGGTTAATTTAAATTCACTTCAAGCGATATTTTGGTGTAAAACACTTTTATTTGAGCTCAATCTCAATTTTGTATGAAAATCACATGCAACTGCCAGTTTCTGTCTATCTTAGAAGGTTCCGAAATTTGCCATCAGAGCACATGGTATATTATGCCATAGACCACCTCCACATATGCTCAATTTTAACTGAATTTGTGTTTTTTATGTAAACAAACAGCAAACCCACTCTGTCAAAAGCAGTTTCGTTTCTGCTTCATTTCTCTCGGCCAAATTCATTTCCTTATATTCTTATTCGTAGGTTTCTTCCAGAAATATGAATTAAAACACGTTTTTTGTAGTGTGTGTGCATTAAATATTAACTGGACAATTCTTTTGTTAAATTTCAGGAATATATGTTTCTTATTTCCAATGCTATATACTTTTATTAACGAAGGTTATAGGTGTACGGAGGCTTTTTTGTCTGACTGTATTTAAATTGATTTCCTTCGGGTTTTCTCCTTGCCGTCTGATCGTCGCCTCTGCTCAACGTGATTCGATTCATGATTCTGTGGATACGACTCCGCTCGCCTTGCCTTGACCCTCTCTGCTCTATTCTCTCCCTGTTTTCGTCTCTCTGTGTGGCCTTTGCTCTCTCTATCTTCGTCATTCCCTGTCTTCGTCTCCGCGTGTGGCCTCTGCTTTGTTCGTCTTGGCTCTGCTATGTTTGCTTGTCGTGGCTTGTCGTAACTCGACTCCAGGGTCCAGGCATGACTCTGCTTGCCTTGACTTGTCCCTGTTAGTGATCGTTATCTCGTCTCTGTTCGTGGCACGCTGTGCTCGTTGCTGCTCGCTCTGTTCGTCTTGGTTCGCTCTGCTCCTCTTGGTTCGCTCTGCTCGTTGTGGCTTGCTCTGCTCGTTGCGGCTCGATTCTGCTCTGCTGGGCTATCCTCTGCTCTGCTAAGCTCGTCTCTGCTCTGCTTGGCTCTGCTGGGCTCGTCCCAGCTATGCTTGGATCTGCTGGGCTCGTCTCTGCTCTGCTTGACTCCGCTGGGCTCGTATCTGCTGGACTCGAAAATTACCAGACGTTTCTGGTAAAAGACTGGCATCTTCATTACTAGAGACGCGAATATTAATTTGAAGTTCTTACGAGCTCAAGGCTATGATGGAGCAGCTGTACGTGTTCTCTTCCTATTATTAGGAACATTCTCGGATCCATTAAACAAATTATTTAATTTTTTTGTCCTTTGGCAAAACGAGAGAACATATTAGAAGACATTATCCGCGATTGGTATGTGAAACACAAAAGCAGCGTCTAACCAGGGCTCTGTTCATGATTTCTGCTATAGCTGCTTTTAGCTGCTTTTGTATGCTTTTGTGTGTCCAAAGCAACCAAAAAGCGGGTTTCTCGTGCTTGCTATTTGACACTAGCTGTTTTTTGTTGCTCATGCTCCGGACTGTAGCAAGAAAGCAGCTATTGCAGTATTCATATGTGTGTGTAGCTGTTAGTTTCGTCTCAACGTCATTTTGAATGTTTAAAATGGAAAATGATGTTTTATTAACAATGGAAATAAGTGAAAAATTTAAGGACACTACTAGTAGTTCTCATTTTCATTTTATTTTTTATAATTTATATCATATGTTACGCCAACTTGCATATGTATGTATGTGTCGAACAGCTGTTGTAAGCTATAGAAGCTGCTTTTGGCTGTCCAAAACCCGAAGAAGCTATTTCTTGCTATGGCTGAATTTGGCAGTTGCTACAGTCTTGCTATGCTATGCTTTCAAAACAGCTATAGCTGGTATCTTGAACACACCCCTGGTTGTCTGAAACAAGATCGGACCGAACGGTTTGAAGCTGTTATTTGCTTTAACGAATTTTTTGTACCCATATTTTTCGCATTTGAAAAGATCCAAGAGTGCGGTACAGTGGGATTTCAATGAATGTGTTTTCCAATCAACTTGCACTTAAAAGTTAGAAGACGGGTCGGGAGCTGGATTGTACTTGCAGACTGATTATCTCAAGTACTCTTTCGCCCTAGGAAAACATACTTCAGACTTTCAAGCTGAAGTATATGCGAGCCTTAAGGCGGCAGAATGGATTATAGAGGGAAGATGGAGAGGCAGGCGAATCTGCATTTGCAGCGACAGTCAGGCCGCTTTACAGTCCCCAGATAATCCAATCGTCTTTTCGAAGACTCAATGACTTAAAGATCATATGGTTTCCAGCCCACCAGAGTATAAATGGCAATGAAATAGCTGATGCGTTAGCAAAGGCTGGATCGGAGTCTGCTTTGGTTGAATCAGAACCGGTTTTCGGTCTGCCTGTTGCCTCTGTTAGGGCTGCTCATAGAGATATAAATACTGGAGACGAGAAGACGCGGTTTTTGTATGAAGCATTTAGAAGCCAGATTGAACTTTTTTGTAGGGAGCGTTTGATGCCAGGTGGGAGTGAAATGCAAATAGTAGCCTAGTATTCAAATTTCATGTCCAAGACCGGGGTATAATATAAATGTGAGTAAGATAAGATGCTAATAATTAATTGTCCAGTTAATTGCCGGTCCTTTGCGAGGAATCGTCCAGCTTTAAAACAGTCGCTGCTCGTCATCTCCAGTAAATATATCTCTTTATCACACATTTAGAGATGGTGGCATCTTCCGGGAAGGCGGCAGACTAGAAACCTTATTGAGGGACAGCTGCTTTTCTTCTCAAACTGACCAGAAGAGATTGTGGTAGTCTAGTTGGTGTACTCACAGGGCATAACTCTTGTGGCCTATATTTGGTCAGAATGAGAATAATTGACGATCCCATGTGCACTGCTTGCGACAAGAGCAACGACACAATGGAACATTTTCTTCTAGAGTGTCCAGCTTACTCTTTTGCGATAATGCACCCATACGGCGCGGATGTTATGAGGATGGAGGAACTTCGTTCTTGCTCCCTACCAGAGCTCTTGCAATTCATGAGGACGACGAAAAAGTTCGGGTAGAGACTTGGGGGACTCGAGTACAATGGGCCATCTTTGCCTGATTGCTCTAGATGCTCTGCTATGCTGCGTGTCTTCCCCCGCATCAAAGAACAAGTACTTAAATGCAGTTTTATCATAGCCTTGGTCGTCATTCAAGAAGTCTTTTCTTTCACTCACTTACAAGGAGTAAGTGTTGATTTAGCATCTGCGATGGAAATGACTGTTTAGCGAACAGCTGCCTTGAAGGAAGAAAACTCGCGAAAGAAATAGCAGAGGAATTAAAGACAGCAAGAGTTATAAACTGTCAACGACATAGAGACAATTATGCTACCAATTCACGAGAAGATTATTACCGACAATCTGTGTTTATACCATTCGTTGATCATTTCATATCTGATTTAGAGCAAAAATTCCTGAAACACAAAAAAGAAAAACCTTTTCCAAACGGCACTCCTAAAAAATAATAGATTTGACTGAGGGCAAAATCAACGAGACCATAGCAAAAGGTATTGAATCAGTGGCCGAACGAGACTACTTCATTCATACGAAATCATTATTCAGAAAGAGGTTCTATTGTGGAAGCGAAGATGGATTACTGCAAATGAAAATCCAAACGGAGCACTGTCCCTTTGGGAGGCATGGAGAAAGGCCGGGAATACCCATGGCTGATCTGTATCGCTGTGGTGATGAGAATGTTGAGCCAACACTGGAGCATCTAGTGTGTGAATGTGATTTTCAAATTCTTCCTCATTTTTGCGTTATCTTTCGTTTCTCGATTTTTTTAGTTTCCGACTCTGATCGTCCAATGGCACCCGCTCCGAAGCTATGACAATTTTTTTTCGAATTTTAAAATCAAAACAATACAAAAAACAACTAAAAACCAAACGAAAAAAAAATTTTATTTAACATCAAAATTGCACGAAAAAAATTTAAATAATTCACTAGAATGTAAACGCACAGAAGCGTCACTAGCCACCAATCCACATCTGATCAAATAAAGGAAGCGCACTAGCACGTATATGACACTTATCTATAATGGAGCACCGCTAAAAAAATGGTTGACCTCGATTCTTTATTCTGCCGTCAACAGACGTAATCAAATTCTGTAGAATTACAGAGAACGGAACAAGCGCGGAGAGTTAGTCCTAATGAGCGCTGAGGCAAAGATGTCAACAGAACCTGATCAAAAATTTTCCAAAATCTTAAATACAAAACGAGTTACAAAGCTCGTTTCCAAGAATGGTAACAATCTGCCGACAGTCTGGGAGCAACTTCGTAATTTTTTTGGTAATAGTCCGGAACGCGTTTACAATGCTGACATGCAGTGATTCAACGTTGACTTCAAACGTTCCTGTATCGGAATTTTGTGAAAGACAAGTCGACTCGTTTCTCATGATTTTTCACCATTCCGTTTTTGCTCTTGTTTGAATATTCTTAATTTTAGCAATTTATATTTAAAAAAAAAACCAGTTTGAGCTTCTCCAATGGAAGTTAAGGCCCAACAGTAATGTATTCAAATCGACAATTATTGATATCTTCTCGCCCGTACGTCTGCCGATATTAAAATCGGTTTGTTTTAATTCCAGCCTTCGATCTCCTTAGAAGCATCCGCTCTTCCGTGTATGTTTTCCTATGTCAACCATATTGTAAATGGAAAAGACTAGTTTTTCGAGTAAGATACTGTTTTGTTTTATTTTTTGTGACGTTCCGGACACGACTGAGTCCTTTATCAAGCCAGTTTTGATAAAGGAACGATTGTTTGGAGTAAATCTTCAAGTGAAAGATCATTTGAACTCACTTTCTGGACTTAGACAGTCAAAAAAATGCCTGACTTTCTCCAATACAAGAGCGTCAGAATTCCATTCTATAAACAGGTATAACGCAAGGGTTATAATGGGATATTTTTCAGGGCAATATTTCCTCAATGACCACCTTAAAATCATTGGCACAGTATCACTAGATGCATGTCGATTCTGTGAAACCACATCTGAAACCACTGCACACATTCTTTGTGATTGTGATGCAGTCGCCAGATCAAGAAGACAGATTCTCGGTGGATTTATTCTCACCTATGAAGACCTGTCGAAGAATCCCCTAAGTAAAATCATCGCCAATAGATATGGTCTAGGTAGTGGTTAAGAGCCAGAAACAGAAGACCACTCAGGTCGTGGTGCGAGAAGCAGTACGGCTTTTACAGGCTTAAACCAACAAATAATAATCACAAGTAAAGGTTTTTAAGTTTAATACGGATCAATAGGGGCGTAAAAATGTTCTCAACTTAACCTCTCTCTTTGTTCAAAACTAAATCATAAAATTTGAGGTTTAAAACGTTCTCGATTTACCGTGATTTTGGTCATTCGTTTCGAAGGTCCGTTGAAGTAAAAACGAAATCCATTTTTAATCAAACCTAAAAGTTTTATCGGAATTCGAAAACATACACAACTACTTAACAGCCGCGTAGAAGTTGAATAGCGAAACATCCAGACAACGATTTCTAGATGCTTGTTTAGAGCCTACAGAAGTTAAGTTAATTCGAAATCTTCCCAGATCTAGGGAACATAATGAAATTCGTGAAAATGTATAGACCTTACTTAAACTGACACTTTTTACCCTCCTACACATGCCAATGCAAATCTGAATTTGCTTAAATTACTTTTCTAGTACATCTATATAAATAACTTAACAAGTTTCAACTTTTTAGTATAAGCCGTTCTGAGATAGAAAAAAACATTGGCGTACTTTGCTAACGCTATCAAAAATTATGTTAATAGTGGCCCTACGCGGATCCCACTAGTTTTCCTAGTAGTATCCTTAGTAGTTCTCGAAACTTAAAAATCTGAAGTTTTCGCTTTCAACCCTTCCTCATCACCAAAGGTTTTTACTAGAGGTCTTCGAGGTCTGTTAGTAAAGTAATGAGACTAGTGGTGCTGGAAGAACAAAGAAACTCTAAGTCTCTCCACTCACCAGGCTTCCACAGGGATGCGTGAAAATGCGACTGCAACCTTTGAAAAAATGAAGTGGTTATACGGGCAGAATGATCTGTCAAGGCCACAGCTATTCAGATGTAAGAAGACGTTTTGAGAAGGGCGGCAATTAATCAAAGATTGATGCTCAGGACGACCTTCAACATTGAGAACCAACGAAAACTTCGAGAGAATGCAATCTGACCGCTGTGTGATCATTTCAATTGTAAGAACTGAGTTGAATTTGAATGTTGTTTCTATTCATCAAATGTTAACTGAGGAGTTGGTAGTGAGAAAGGTTTGCACCAAACTGGTTTCCAAAAGCCTCACTGCAAATCTAAAAGAAAATCACAAAACATTTGCGCGTATCGTCTTGTGCGCATTGAAACAGAAGGTTTCTTGCAAAATGTCATCACTGGGGACGAAAGTTCGATTTTTGAATACGACCCAGAGACAAAACCCCACAGCAAGGAATGGCACACCAGTTCCTCTCCCCGTCATAAAAAAGCACGAATGAGCCAGTCAAAAATTCAAACGGTGCTCATTTCACAAGCTGTGAACCAACAACTTTACAGAGTGTCGTGGCTGAGGTAGGATGGGCAGAAGTCGCGTAAACCATTGCTTATCAGTCTCTCATGACCTGTTCAGAAAGATATCCCAAATTTTAATTCCCAGGGTAAGTCGACGCGACTAATTTTTGTTGTGCAGACACTGATTCAGAACAGGATTCTTCATCATGATAATGCCCCCTGCCGCGTTGCCATTACTTAATTGTCGGCCCAAAAAATAATTTGAGTCGCCTCCAGCCACCATATTCGCCTGACTTTGATCGTTTCGTATGCCATGTTCCGTCCTTTGCAAGTGTCTCCCCTGTTATACAATAGCTTTATATGAATTCCAGGTTTTAACTTACAATGATGAGCGGTTCCTGAGATTGAGAAACCAAAACTTTTGTCATCTCTCCCTCACACATTTACCGCCCGAAAGGTTACTACGTAAGGAGGTCGACTCTAATGTATTCACGTAAAATAATTTGACTTATTATCTTAACGGGTTTGTGTAAGGCGCCGGAGTATACGGCGGACAGACTGACTATTTGCTTTTTTGGGTGTACTAGTTCCGAAGCGTACAAACACATTACTTTATTGTTAATTAGCTACATAACTTTTCCTGACTATTTAAATAAGTTAATTTTTATATAAAAATAAAATTGTTTCGGCTTGTTATTTTTTATTATTGTTTTGCAGCAAGATGAGCAACAACCAACTTATAACCAACGTTTTATGGAAAGCGGTGTACCGAATAATGGAAGTAATAATATAGCACACAACGTTAATGTTAACAGGGAATCGAGAGGTATGTAAAACATTTTCACATATTCCCTAAGATTCGAATATAATTGAAATGTTTTTAGGTCGAAGTGTAGGGCTGGGCCCGATGCGACGGCCTTCTGATCGAAAAACCGATAGATCTCCGTATAGTGGTGGCAATACGGCATATTTAAGTCCACCAAACGATTCTTATTGGCGGCGAGCGAGTTCTGATTCGGCTATTCATCAGAGTCTCATTCAAACGCCTGTAAGCAGCAGACTTTTATAATAAGTTCAATAAGGTCTTAAAAAAATGGATATTTTTTTTTAGGAAAAACATCATGGGTCTCATTCTCCAATCAGCCTTAGTCCTACTGCTCAACGAAGATCAGTTATGAATACAAATACAGATAATAGGCATTTTATTAATAATTCAGGAAATCGAAATTTATCAAATGTGGATGTACGGCAAACATCACCCGTTGGTTTGTCTAGAATACCTGGTGTAAAGTGAGTTAAAAAAAACCTATCGCAATTTGTTCGTTGTTGATAATGCCGAGAAATCAATTTACAGCCCTTATCCTTCGTCCCACGATGGTTCCTTATCAACGCCTATAGGAAATAATACTGGATCGTTACCAGATTTAACATCGGTTCATTTTGCTCCTCCACTTAATACTCCTTTAGATAAAGAGCAAGAACATTCTAGCAGTCCCTATAGTTCGGTATGTTTTCGAAGATCGAAGCCTGACAATTACAATTTAAAACAACAATTTTCTCGTAACACAGAGTCCAATAACAACGTCTCCAACAACATTGTCGCCAACATCAATGCCAAACAGGTATCAATATTCACCTGCCCATTCTCCTAGTGACAGCAATACTTATAGTCCAACACATTTCTCATCAAATGCTCGTCAGGTAAAATACAATCTCACTTAGCACCTAGAAACTAGTTCATCTTGAATAATAATTTGATTATTGTTGGGTAAAAATTCCTGTTGCACAAATTCTTTAAGCATTTCTTTACTTATTGTTTTCTTTTAATGAACTTAATGTAAAAATGCTTCTGTAAATAACCGATTGAAAAAAAACCAGGTAGGTTAAATGTGAGATTGATAGTTCTTTTTTTTTAATTCTAGCCACAATGATTTTTAATTTTTAACTTGGCACATTTTAACGCCAATGCTATTTTTTGCATTTATGATTTTTTGTTGTATTTTTGTTTTTTGATATTTTTATTGCAGAATTATTTAAC
This sequence comes from Beris morrisii, assembly GCA_951812415.1. NCBI lineage: Eukaryota > Metazoa > Arthropoda > Insecta > Diptera > Stratiomyidae > Beris > Beris morrisii. The sequence goes on from OX638311.1 coordinate 141,108,856, forward strand.
AGTCCCTGGTAACCATAATAGCAATCATCAGTTTAGTACTAAGGTATTATTATTTCGTAAAAATTTACTTTTATTTAATCGAATTTCCGTTAATGTTGTAAAATTTATGTCTACTAGTACTCACAATTTCCAATCTCTTTCGATCCGTTTGCGATGAAGTTTTAATAAAACCGCTTTATTTACTGTATTTTAGGAAGGACAATTCGATAATAATCAATATAATCCTGCCGACATTGGACAGACAACGCATTTGTCGTTTACAAACTTACCGGGATTAATACATGTAAGAAATTCAAACATATCAAACAATAACGTTTTACATAGTTCCCATGGAAACCTATCGTCTATTGGAATGGTAAATTTTGATTACATTCGTTTGAAAATATCCGTTTGTAAATTTTTGATTTTATTCAGGCCGCAGGTAATATTACGGAATATAGAAATCCTCAATGTCGACCTAGTCCTGGTTCAAGTCCTGGCCTGATACCTTCGATACCAGCAAGTGATTCAAATCCAAGTGCGCCTTGTAGTCCGGTTCCACAAAATCCAAGCAGTAGTAGTAGGTATGTATGAAAGAATTTTCGGAAAAAGGGTGGCAGAAACCATTTTTTTTTTATTCGTTTATGAAGTGATGGAGGCACGTTTTATGGGTGTAGTTACATGCAGTAGTTGCATATTGCACTGGTATATTGCGACACCCTTTCGGATAATTAATTATTTTATTTGAAATTGTCTAGAAAAGGTCCTTAGATTGAATTTTTATAAACAGGAAACATTTGAACACAGAAAAGTTATCAATTTTTCTCTCGTCGTTAATAAACTGGTGTAATACACTCTGTTACATCCTAACTTTGTTGCTACATCCAGATTTCGTTATAAAAAAATAGTGAAGTTCAGACATTCTACAGATTTGTTTGTTTTAATTTTCTAACATAAACCGTTCCTGAGATATAAAAAAAATAATTAAGTTCGAAGTACTGAATTTAATGCATTTAAAATTAGGGTTACTATATACGCACTCACACCAAAACAGCCTCTAAGAGGGGTTTGGCAGATGCATACCAAGGTGAAAAAACAGTAAATTTAAATTGTTTTCATGTTTATGGGATTTCACTTTATAAACATTCGAAATGATTGACTTTTCGCTGCAAAATTGTAAATTTCCATAAAAGAAATGAAAGAAATACGGAAATTTTCCATTGAAAACCACAATTTCGCGCGCACACAAGAAAGGAAGAAAAGGAAGTACTAGAATTGTGGAAAGGAACCGACTGTTTTTTTTCCGACTCTTCACATATTCGCACTAACGCAATTTGATAGCAATGTTCTTCAGTAGTACAAAAACAGGCGATTTTTGTGAGGTTAAATTACAATTTCTAGTACAGAAACGACCGAATTAGACGTATCTGCCAAACCCTAGGTAGAGAGTGTTGTGTATCTAGTGACCCTAGTTAAAATTAAACACGAGAAAGTTCTTTGCTGGAACATAAAATAATTTAGTTTCTTCTATCAGAAAAGCAGTTCTTTCTTGATTTAGGATCCTGCAGGAGCCCAATACCTACAAATGTGATGGACAGAATTGTATTCCAATCACAGCTCTAAAAAAGTACTGTGTTTGTCTCTCTTTGTAACCTTTCTTTCTTCTCAAGGTGCCACTAGTCTCGAATCCTCAGCAAAGTGACTCCGCTTCGGAAATCATCCCTGAAGCCATTACGTTCGTGCTCGCTAAGGTAATGAAAATTACTGATACAGTGAAATCCGCTTATAATAACAAACCGTTTTGTATGACACAACTCGCTAAGAAGTTTGGTTTTCACTAAATGCTTTCTTTCACATTCAACGTCTGCTTTATATGACGTCCGGTTAGTATGACCTTCCCTTCAACGTCATTATAAACGGACTCTACTGTACTTACAAAGCTGTTAACTATCTGGTTGCATACCAAAGGTAAAATTTATTTCGCATCAATTCGTTGCATAGTGTGTAGGAGCAATGTTACTGCTCTATACCCCCATGCGGTCGCCCACCGAATTACATATCTATGCAACAATGTATGAACAGGGTCCAAAAAATACAATCATTGCAATCGAATGCTTGCACTTCTGTTACAGTGAACGTGATGAAACATAATTTCAGAGTTGTCCAGTTCGTTTATGAGTAGATTTCGAACTAGATTCTCACAAAATATAATCAGAAAAGATGATTTAAAATTCTTACACCTTCTTTCTCGGGATTTCTTTGCGATAGAGTAAATATTTTCCAAGGTGATAGTTTGTCATGTAATTTACTCTTGACGTGTTTGAAAATGTTTCCGTCATTCATTCGCACGACATGGCCAGCACATTGCAACTTTTGAAGTTTATTAGGGTCTCCAGCTAAACGAAAAATAGCATTTTAAAAAAGTGGTTATTGTATGAGAGTAGTTGGCGTCCCTATAACCTAACGTTGGCTGCACACTTTTGCGGAAACATTCAGCCGATAGATCTTTATCTTCTACACGTCACTCGCAACTGGCAATATTTGTGTCTCGCGAATTTGTACCGCACAATTTTGGCATACGCAGTACTCAGTCGTCACTATGGAAAATAAATAAAAAAAAGAAGTAATTAAGTCACAATAACAAGAGTCTAGCCTCCATAATGAAGATACGGGCGCTGGCAAATCGAGGTACGGCGTGGAGTTGCGAGACTTCTGGGCCGCGCTCGCCTAGTCTCGGCGAAAGTATAGAACTGGCAGAATGTTACGTAGTGGGATCATTTCAAGTCCTATAATGAAACTAGCCAAGATTTTTTATTGACCGTGTGAATCTCCTGGAAGCCTTGCATATCGTCGGTTTGAAAACAGAACACACTAAGTTAAAAAAGTTGATTTCGAAATAATGCGATTGAAGTTTTTGATTGTTAATAACTTCCCTTGAGTTAAAGATTTCGCTTTTAAAATTTATGCATTGGACGCAGTGAAAGGACTAAATGGATTTTACTTTTAGATAGAATGAAGAAAACTGTCAAATAGTGTAAACAAGTCGAAACTCCAAAAATCTGTCTTAGTGTGTTTTGCCTTTTAGCCGACGTATACATTCGCCGAAAGTATGGGGTTTGGTTTTAGCATTACATTTGATGGAGTTGCAATGATGTTTTTTAGTTAAACTTTCCCAAATGGATTGAAAACTAAAATTCAACACGTACAGTGTTAGATAAAACTGATTCTTCCTCCTCCTGTTGATTATGTCGTCCGGCGTTCCCTGTCCAGATCTATCATTTTTCCCTAGTCTTATGCTGTTATGACACTGGTTATTTTTGGCGCTTTAAAACGGCTAGAAAAACTAAATGGAGAGAGATAGAAAATTGAACATACAATTTAGACATTGGTGTAAGGGAGACAGTCCGAACAACTAAAATATCAGTGACTGTCAATAAAAAGCTGCAACATAGCGCCGCTATCGCAATATTGTAGCAGTTCAAGTCAAGAAACAACCACTAGGATCTTCATTTCCAGCCGCTACACGCTTTTTTTGGCAGTTCGGTACGTATAAATTATGGAAAGTGAGTGTCATGTTATGTTATGAAACGCGCTAGAACCGGTATTTTTCTTAACAAACCAGTTGTTAATTTCGTTCACTAGATGCCGCTAGCGCCGGAAAGAGCGGTATCTCTTTCTTTTAATGTTGTTCACCATGTCGCACGTTTGGTTTTTCCTGCCTTTTTTTTATGCTGTTATGACACTATTTTTGCGGCTTTAAAGAGGCTAGAAAATCCAAATGGAGAGGATAGAGACTTTAACATACAATTTAGACATTGGTGTGAGAGAGACAGTCCGAACAGCAAAACTATGAGTAACTGTCAAAAAACAATACATAACTGTCAAAAAAAAGCTGCAACAAAGCGCATTCGAGCAGTGTTTCGCAACATTCTAGCAGTTAATCCAAGAAAAATCCACTGGCGGCTAGATTTTCCAGCCGCTACAGACTTGTTTTTGACAGTTCGGTACGTATAAATTATGGAAAGTGCCATGTTATGTTATGAAACGCGCCAGAACCGGTATTTTTCTTAACAAACCAGTTGTTAATTTCGTTTACTAGATGCCGCTAGCGTCGGAAAGAGCGGTATCTCTTTCTTTTAATGTTGTTCACCTTGTCGCACGATTGGCTATTATTGTATTTTTTTCTGGCGAGGAAAATAGCCAGTGTCATAACAGCATTAAGCTTGAAAAATAACCAGTGTCATAACAGCATTAATAAACGAACTTATATCGTCAACTCTTCTCCGTTTTATTCGAACTATTTGGTACTTAAACAATAAGATAAATTGGTGTCAGCACATCCAAAGGAGTCTATAAACTGAAAAAATCATTTCAGTGCCAGATTTAGCTACAAAAAGGCGGACGCGTATTCTCAGAGGGTACACTTATATATTTTAAGAAAAATATTTATGTTCGTCGAATTATCTAATTTTTACTTTTAATTAATTCAATTAATCGATATCCTAATATGATGAAAGGTAGAGCAGCTCATCGCCAGTTTTACCGGTGCGTATGAAAAGCACGGTCAGTGAGTGTAATATTATACAAGGAGCACAATTTAAACTGTATCGAAATGTAGCTACCAATTGCCTGCAAGAAGCACTCTGAAGTATTAGGTCCAGAGCGTTATCTAAAATTTCAACGCAGGCCTCGACAATGAAACCGTTCCGTACACTATTAACTTGACAACAAAAAAATGATCAATTTATCTTCTTTGAATTTATCTTTTTGTCACAAATTTTCGTAACTGACGCTCTATTTGTGACGCTGTAAACTCCATAAAAGTAGAAAAAAAGTATCCCTGGTCTACAAAGAAACTGTAATGCGTTTTTTCTATGAAATGAAAAATAAAAGTTTTTAAAGATTTTTGAAACCAAAATCCTTGTTTTTACAGACTTGTTACTTTTTAAATATTTCAATTCAATTCTCGGTAAAAAAAGGAGTTTTTATAAAGTTTCTGTGAGGCTCACTGTTACAGAGATGTAGCCGAAAAAATTGATGCAACTTTCTATTCAAAATTACTGCTGGATAAAAAGGGTTGGCATCCCGTAAACTAGGTTTTATACTCACCACCCTACACAAAGCTGAAAAAAATTGTTGCCTAAACCACCGGTGTACGATAATTTGACTGGGCTAAATATTGATGCGATCGCGTGCATCTTTCCTGCCTGTGCCGCACACTAAAACAAGTTCGATTTGAAAACATTGACAGAATCCAATCGGATTCAGACAGAAGCACCCGATCAGATCAATTTTATTTTACAGTGTACAGTGTGTGTCTGCGGCCCGTTTTTTTGCATTGCGTATTTGCGTTTGAAGAATTTTTTTCCCTATCGTCCAGCCCGAAAATTGGCTTTATTTGTATCTGATTGATTGATCTACACACAGTCAATGTTTGACCAATTGCAGCACTGCAGACTGTATAGTGAGTTCCACAAGGTCCGGCAAAAAATATAATTGATTGGCATGTTCTTAATGTTCAAGGTGCCCCCATAATTGAAGTGTCAATGTCATTTGATATTTGTTTTCTACCAATAAAAGGTATCCAAAATTCTTATCTGGGAGTGATATAGTGTATGACCTTCCCCAGTATTTAATCGTTAGTGTTAAAAATATCCTTATCCTAAATCATCATTATTAAATTAAATAAAATAAAGTTATGCATAAAAAAACCAAAAGTATAATGAATTAACGTACGTCAGTCTAGATCAAACGTAGTACCTTAAAACACAAATTAAAAATAATATCGCTACTTTCTCCATTTTGCAATAACTAACAGTAGTTCCTTTTAGATCTGATAAAACATTGGTAAAATTTACAACAATTGTATTATGATAATTTTTCCAACACGTAGAAATAACAAGAAAAAATATGCAAGAACATTTTTATTATTAACAAATCTAGTTTCTGAAAATCGAACTAAAAACAAAACCCGGCTAAATTTGACAATAATTTAATTGACAATAATTTCTCAAGTACATTCTGTACACATAAAATTCGATAGGAATCTTCTTAAGCTCAATCACGAGAAATTTATCGTTTAATCCCACTCTTGATCTAAAAATACAAAAAATTTTACTTTCTATTTGTTATTTTTATAGCCAAACTTATGATAATTTCCAAAGCCAAAATAACGATGGATATAATCTGAATCAATCATTTCAAAATCATATTTCTTTGGTAAGTGTTGCAACGTTCTTACATAAATTTTCACATTTCATTGCAAAAATTACGAACAAAAATTCATTGCTTCTGAATGCTTAAAAATTGGCATTTACATTCAGAAAATGTTCTTATTGATTTCTCTTGCTATTTTTTTATTATTATTATAATCAGTTCGATTCTTTTTGTCTTATCAAAACCGAAAATGTGTAGTTTTTGTCTATGTTGTGTTTAATTATCTACAAGTTATTTTCGTTGTGTGTATGGCATTGTACATTTTTTTTAACTAGACGTTTCCCTTCGCTACTCTCATCTAATCCCATCATCTTAATCACCACACAAATCTTATTGCATTACAACTTTTCATCATGTTCTCACATTTTATCCATACTGTAAAAAAAAATCTCATTGTTTTTGTAAATATTGTTCTATAGTTGGTATAACAAGGCATGACTTTTATTACCCTTCTTTTGTACATCTTTGAAACCAACAATTTTACTCGAATGTATTTTAACAACTAAAAAAACACAGAAAAATCAATCAAAAATTTGTTGGAAAATTTTGTCTGCGCTTTTTCGTAATTTTCATATTTTTTCTATTCTTTTTTGATAAATCAAAATCGTTTTTTTTCTACATCGCATTAGTTAAATTTTTTTTTTTTAAAGAAAATTCAACTCAAAACAAAACCTCAACTTTTTAAATAGGAACAACCCTCACTAACAATAATAATGTATGAATTTTGTGCTGCCAATTAATTCTTCAAAATAAAAGGATTGGGCAACGTTATTTCAAAGTTTGGTTGAGTCAGGCTGCACATGGACAGCACAAGTGCAGGTGGAAAAAAATAATAACAATGCAAATAATATTATCACGTGCTCTGCTTAGTTTATAAAAAATTAATAAAATTAAAAACAATAAAATCATGTTTTTCTTTTGTATATTTTCTTTTTTTGGTTTTAATTTTTATCAAAATTATTATAATTTTTGTTTTACTTGTAATTCGCTCATATTTCATTTTCCATTAAAAACAAGAATACGAATTTTATGTGGCAAACGAAAATCCGCTTACATTGTTAGAAATCGATGAAATTAATAAATAAGATTTTATTTTTTAGGTCGATAATTCAACGCAAGAATATATGCCAAATTTACAATCGTCTCAAAATAGCTTTGGTTCTTTACAAGTGAGTATAATTTATTTTTTATAATCATAAAATCTCAACCAGAAACATTCTTTCCCAAATAAGGGAGATCCTAAATTTCAAAATATTAATAATCAAGAAAGCATTCATAAACCATTCACAAATGTGGGAATTTCTCAAGGATCGTATACCACGCGCACTGAAAGTGGCAGAGTATTAATGCTGTAATCTGCAGCAAACCAGACAGATGAAGATAGAAAACCGGTCGTGTGAGATTTTTAATTTGGTCCGTGTGCGCATCTAAATAAGCCGCCGTGCATATAGAGGCCAATGTGAGAGTTTAGTCGCACATCGATCGAAAGGGATCTGCCTTGCATATTCAACTGTTTAGTCGCGACGAAATTAAACGATCGGTGTGCGCTCTTCCATATAGCTTCATATCAATTAGCCATTCAACTAAACTATCGCGCGATCTTAAATCTTTAGTCTGCGGGTACTCTAAGCGCCATTATTACGATCGTCAGTTCAACTCTAACCGGAACTTTAACTGCAAGTTTTATATGAAAATCTGTCAGTTAAAGTTTCAGTTAGAACATCGTAGGAACGGGCATTAGTGTTGTTTTAATTAAATGGGTTGAAGAATTTGTTATTTCACCTACTCCGCAATCAACAAAAGCAACATTCGAAACATCCAGCGAAAGGAAAAAAATCTTCGAGCTTTGTATGTATCTTCAATCAAACTGGCACATGATTGAAAATATCGCGAATTAGTTCGGATCGCAAACAGCCGTTTGTAAATTGCCGATACGATCAACCCGAAAGATCGGGTTGCTGTAATTTCGTTATCAGAATAATAGGCTCCAATAGGTCCGACAACACTTTTCGCAGGCTATCTCAAGACTTTGGGGGTGCGAAAGGAAAATACTATCCAGCGAAGAAATCTCCTTGCCTGAAAGGAGAAAACAAACTGAGAATAGGTGCCGGAAAATTGTTGGGACTTTCCCGATAGAATGTTTGCGCTAAGAAGAAAAAAAATCTGCCAACAGTCTAGGCCGTAACTCTGTTATTTTTTGGGTAAAAGACCGAAACGAGTTTAATGCTATGATGCGGTTCAGGATAGTATACGACTGACTGGTTCAGGATAGTATACGACTGACAACCTAAAACGAAATACGACCCGGGTAGGCTCCTGGTTATTCTTTTGGTTGTCATTTGGATAGTACCCTGCAACGCATTTCGGCATTAAACAAGTTCCGGAGTTCTAGCCACAAAATATCAAGTTGCGTCAAGCATTTTTTAATCGGTAAATCCTTTTTTTTTCAATTTCAATAAAACACAGGGGGTGAAATACGTATCAACATAACCCCTTAGGGATTAAAAACCAAAAAATTGTTAAACCGATTTTTTGACTTTTAGAAAAAGCCCATAGAAGCATTGTTATGATCGGGGTCAAGAAGTGATTATTTACACTTGAAAAAGTCAAAATAAACTGTTCATCAGAAAATTATTTTGCGCCTATTTACCCTGGGATTAAGGACTCTTTGAGCTGAATATTAAGGAGTCTTGAGCCTGAGCAGGAAAGATGCTAGCACACTAATCGGAGTGCTCACAGGACACTGCCTGATGGGAAGATACGCTAGGCGACTGGGTGCCGAGGCAAGTGATCTTTGTCATAGCTGCGGTGATCCAGAAGTGGAAGAGTCAATCTTCCAAGTCCTATGCGAGTGCCCGGCACTATCTATCAGCAACGAGAAGACGGAACTTCGGTGTATATTTCCTCGATGTCCTTGGGGATATCGATAAGGTAATCTATGTAAGATAACAAACTTTATAAAATCCGCAAACTAGTTTTAGGTTTAGTAATCATACTCAAATGGGAAGCACTACGAATGAACACTAACGTCTAAGTAAAGGAGGATGCATCACCATCCCACACACAATACCATACCCAGGAGTTAGAAATTTGGGATATATTTCCCAACTGATCTTGAGGGATCGACAAACGTTACTTTTACGCGGCTTCGCGACTTGTCAGCGCGCTTTAATGCTTAGCGCCCTATATGCCCTTCCTACCTAAGCCAAAACATTCCGCAAGAAAAATCCATCGTGGCCCAACTACAGGTTTAGGTTCGGAAACCTGTCCGCGAGGGCTCTTCTATCCGATTGTAATCATTTGAAATACCAACTAAATTTTAAATAGCAAATATAAAAACAGATTTAACCGTTTTTTTGAGAGTTGCTTTCACCATTATTTTTGTTGGTTTACGTGGCAGAAATACCGCTTATTAATAAGGTCCAGGGTATCAGTTTCGTGAACAAAATGAAAGACAAAAGCAGCTTTCTTAGGAGCTATTTCTTGCGCTGCTAAGTGCCTTGATATTTACCATGGAAGTGGACAAAGGTATACGTTTCGAAAATTGTACTGCAATTGTAACCGTTGTAACCGGATGCGACTGGGTCTGGCCGCAAGTTATACTGTGTCAATCGATGACCGGACCAACGCTCGCAATATATTTGTTATTTTATTTTGCATTACATTTAATGAAAGCAACCATTGCTCCGTTCCCTGAACCACAATAATATCGTCGTGTAACAGAAAATGAACTAAAAACGCAATTTGTTTCAAGTTTGATGACGCTGCATTTGCTCAGCTTGGCTCTCTTTCGAATACAACAAATCATCAACAGCACCAACAACAACAGCATCAACAACAACAGCACCAACAACAACAACAACAGCATCAACAACATCAGCAACATCAACAGCAGCAACAATTACAACAAGTCAATCGGAATAATTATAGCACACAACAGCAGGAAATAAATAATAAGAACGATGCTAACTGTACGACACTTTCAAATTCCCGATACGGTACAAATTCCAATTTAATTCCTCAAAATTCCCATAATTTGACAGGCGAAACGCAAAATACGCATCTGCATAACAATTATCAAGCACCGAATACGCCGTCTAGTATACCTGAAATTGTATTTTCCGGTAAGTATTCGAAACAAAATCTAGCACCAAATCCGTAGACTGTAACAAGTGATTTTTTTTTCAGATTTCTCAACAGGAAATGGTGACTTTTCTCGAGGTACTTACCAATTTTTTTCCAACTACATAAATTCATTCAAAAGTTTTACGCTCAAAAATTAAATTAACCGTCAAAGATTATTCGTATTTTTCAGAAATTTTCAGTTCGCTCGATTTGGAATTAGGCGCAATCGATGTAGCCGGCATGCAAATGTTAACCGATCCGAATTCAACTATGATAGCAGATCCAACAATCGAAGACAGCTTTCGAAGAGATCTTAATTAGATTCTGAATGAAGAAGTAAAATAATTAAAAATTAAAAAAAAAATTTACATTTAAAGAAAGCAATTTAAAAAAAATATATTTAAATTTTAATAAGTAAGTTAATTGTAATTTTTTTTTATTTTTCAAAAATATACATTATAGGTCTATATAAGTACTTTTCTTGAGTATTTATTTACATGATAGTAAAGCCGATAAATGTATGTAATACGATCAGAAAGTCGGTTTGTACAGGGAACAAAAAGCACACAAAAAGACGAACGCTTGGCTGCAGTGGTGCACAATTTATCCCTTAATTCAACCAAACTATGCGGCCAATAATATTTATTAATGAAGAGCTTCTTGTCGCCTTCATAAATATTTTTTCCGATATAATCTACATCAACGTCTTCGAGATACGCTCAGCGAGGAATGGTCTGGACGTAAAACTTCCGTGCCATACAAACTACGATACATAGAGCCGTGTTTTCTTTCTGGTCGCATTCGAAAAAATATTCAGCCAGCCATAAATCGATCCTGAGCGATAATTACGAAAGTTATACGAAAAGTGGTATAAAGAGCGATCTTACAACAAGGTATAGGTGTACTTTAATTTCGTCCTTGAGAAGTTGAGAATCGTGTTCGGGTTCCATTTTTTTGAAACTAAACAATGAACTGCCGAGTAACACAGATACAATTCAATAGGTTTCCATTGTTTCGTGCAATGTAATAATTTCGTTTTTATAATTTTTGTGATGCGGCTTGAGTCAATGAACTGAACAAACATCTAAAATTTACACGAATTAATTAAAATTTATCAGGCTTACTTTAAGTGGAGCTTGTAGGGAGTGCCAAAATGACCATTTTTGAGACCCATTTTCTCTTAAGCCGCCAATCGTATCACTCTAAATTTTTTTTTATTTGTAAAACTCTGTTAGTACTACTACTTGATCGAAGCATTTTTAAAAAATCGCTTGACTTTTTTTTGTAACAGCTGTTTAAAGATTGCTACTTTTTGAACATTCCTTTATGGCCTACAAGTCGATACTGCGTTATTTAAATTTGATTATCTTCGATCAACTAATTCTTTTATCCAAAACAATAAAAATGAATGAATTCTAATAAGCGGTTCGCGAGAACACGCTTCAAAAACCATGATTTTTTACGAAAACATTTTGTTTGTGTGTCAGCTGCATGTCGGCTGTGCGTCATTTCTTTGATAATCTTATGTTAATAAATTTTCGTAATTTTTCTAGTCTTTCTTATATATTGTAAAATAATTGTGGCAACACTGATGTTTATCATTTGACAATAAAATCATCAGATGATACGAGTACTATAGATTTGATTAACTTTAAAAAAAAATTTGAAATTTTTCCATTCTAATTTCACAATTTATTTTTAGGCACTTTTCGGCCTCCAAATGTCGCGATTTTGGTCTCGTTTTATCAGGAAAAATATAAGTTTTAATAATCAGTCGAAAACCAAAAATTGATTCTTTTCTTTTTTTACCCTACAAGCTCCCCTTAAGTTGTAGGGAAAATCTGTGTTACACATGAAATTTGGACAATCTCTAATTCAAACTCAAAGTCATGTATGAGTTATAAACCTTTTACATGACAAAAAACCTAAAGAAAAGGCCCCTATTGGCCGCAAAAAAATAGTCGCCCCAAATTTAACTACTAAGGCCCGTTCCTACGATGTTCAGTTACGTTCTAACCGGCACTTCAACCGACAGGTTTTCATAGAAAACTTTCAGTTAGAGTTTAAGTGAAGATCGTAATAATGGACCTAAGTGGTTTTACATACGATCTTATGATACGCGATGATTCAGAGTCCTTAGAACCAAATTATAAACACAATACAGAAAACGCTACCGTTTATAATAGTTTTCTGACTACAACGCTCTCTTTCTTCGATCCCGTTCCTAGCGAGTATTTTTCCAATGAAGGCTTATAAAGAAAAAAGTAATTTGTTAAATATTATTTAAACCAAAACCTTTTTGCCGCGTCGAAGTGTATCACCGTTGCGTACGATTATAAAAAAACGGGGTGAATTTGTTTCGACCCATGAAGGAACCAGCTGTAAAAATTTCGAAGAGCTAGGAAAAATTGTTCATCTAGGCCGGGAGCTCTAAACATCGCGGTCAGTGTCCCGATTTTGCAATAAAAGGCTCTGCAAGTGGCAAACTCCGTGGGACTTAACCGTTACAACTGGTTGACTTGATGTGTTCAAAGCCAGAAACTCCGTCATTTACAGACAAATTTGTGGCGAGCCCAATTCAGTGAATCCTGTTTTAATATCCGATTGGAAAAATCAAATTTCGACCTATAAAATTGCAGACGCTATACACTTTTTGCACACTGCGTGGATGGACATAAGAAAGAAACCAACTTTTAATTGTTTCAAGAAAGCAGTTGGGAATTTAACCATAAAGCTACGTAAACTGCAGTAGGCTGGCCATGTAGAGCGAATGGAAGATAGAAGAATCTCCAAACATGCTCTTAAAGGCAAAGCAAGTGGTAACAGGCCAGTATACAAACCACGCAAGCGATGGGAAGACTCGGTTGATGAAGACTGCAAAGCCATCTTAAAAATTAGTAGCTAGAGGACGCGGTCTTTGGATCGAGACGATTGGAGGCGACGACTTCAGGAGGCCAGGGCCCGATTTGGGATGATGAGTTGGGAATTTAACAGGAGAGCAAGAAACAGAAGTTTTTACGTAAGTTTTTTTTTTTATTTTTACTTTGCTGTAAAATTACATCGATAGACGATTTCGGCAGTTGTCTTCTTCATTGAACAGCTTTGAACCGAAAAGATGTGCGTGATGAGTTAGCAAGTTCGGGATTTGTTTTAAAGTCGGCGGGGAAGTGTCGGCAGAAGCCCCAACAGCTGACTGCTCCGCGGCGATATCGAATAACGAACAGCTCCGTCGGCCGCATCGGTAGATGATTTCGGCATTTGTCTTTCGTTATCTTCTTCATTTCGCGTCGAAAAGAGGTGCATGATGAAGGTGTCGATACCACGGCTGATACCTGGAGGAGCAGGTATCGACGTCTTCTGCTCCTCTGCTGGTTCCACGGACCGGCTTATAGCATCGCGACTCGAGAGTCATTTTGTTTAAGTTTAAATTTGACCAAACGGGTTTTAGAGAAAAAAAAGAATTGCAAGACGTTTAAACGTTCTGAAACGCTCCCTCTCGATTCCAGTTGAGTGCACCGGGGATGCATCTTCGCAGTTTTACACTGTAGGAGAAAAGAAATTATGCGTGCCGAATTCCACTTCGCCCTTCCTCCAGGCTTGTTCCGAATGACGCGACAGCGGTATTAAAGCCCGTCCACCGCAAGCAAACGGTGAGCAGATCCTTTCCCGCCGCGCCTAAAACTACTCCAAAATCTCGCCATCATATAACAAGCACCTGCTTTTCAGTTCGATCGCTCAACTTCATTAAAAAATAATAAAGTAAAAATGCACCATTTCAAATATTAGCGCCAAATGATTTTTTCTTTGCGATTGTGAATTTTTTGAGTTGAAAAAATTTCACTCACTCATATGGTGACGTCAAAAACGAAAAATCCTATACGAAAAACATCACCTGAGACCTGACGTTTGCGCTGTCAAAACTCGAATCTCCAAGTGTCGCGAACGGAACTCTTCCTGGCCGAAATAATGCTCGAGACTTGCCCGAAGAAGCGCATGGTTTTTGGAATAACCTGCTTAGCTGTGTAAGACGAACTAAGGTGTAAGAATCGGTCGTTGTACTAAAGTCCTTTGTCCTTTGCAGGGTCACCATTTTTGTGCTAATCGTCGAGTCACGCTGGACCATCGAGGAAAGGAAAGCGAGGCAATTTATCATCGAAAATAACTCGACCTGTTGGCTCCGGGAGGACTACGTTGTGATCAAGGATTGCCATCCGTGCACTGGTTAGTTGTGTGTTTAGATCAATACAAGCAGTAGGGGGAACTTGGGGTTAAGCCCAATGTGGAAAGTTTTACATTTTACAGGAGGCGCGAAGAACTGTTTGTCGTTTGGTTGAAACCACGCACGTAGCCTTTTTATTTTATTGGGTCTACGTTTTTTTAAGGCTTATCTGTCTATTGGGGAAATTACAGAGATGTGCAAACCACCTCTTCGACGTCAAAAGCAGCTAAATCTGTACAAACCACCGACGATATGGTGAAAGTTAGCCCATTGAGTGCATCTTATTTCGTGTACATTCGCTAGCTTAGGTTCAGACTGTAAACTGTCATATCAGTGAGTGGGATGCACTGGAAGTTGAAGTCAACATAGACTTACTGCCCCGACTGCTAGGATGTCGAAAGGTTTGCTTCCTGATAGCCCTTGGAAGTGGACTGTGTAGTCTGCTGGTCCAGTAGCTTTTTCATCCACACCGAGCAGCGCGGAGCAGAAGAAGGAGCATTCTAAAATAACGCCACTCATTGAAATCACGGTTTTTTTAGATTCATTGTCCTTGATAAAATTATTGTTAGGATTAACGGAAATTATTATAATAATGTTGGTGTTGTCTTACTCGTTCCGAGAATGTTCTTGGCACTGGGTTTCGCGGCGTACTTTTCTCTGCCCACGAGACTACCATACAAAAATGCCCCTTTCGGGTTTTGGAAGTCGGAACCCCATGACGAAAATAAGGAAATAGAAGACAATTCAGCCACGATTGAATTGTTCGGAAAGTACGGCCGCAGCCTAAAAACACCGCCTGACACGTCACCTCGGATGTACCAGCCGGACGTTAATCACATTCATTCACACATAACACATCAGGTTGGATGGGTGCGGATAAGCACTAACTCACGCCGGACATAGTCTACAGAAGGGCTGATAAAATCATAGGGAAGTAAACGCCGGTGGTGAATCTGAAGATTGTTGAGGGTATAAAAGCAAATTGGATAAAAATTTCTTCAACGAATGTTGATTTTTGAACTATGTTACACGCCTTTTTGCGCGATCGGCCAGCTGTCGGAGAAGGTGTGAGCAGACGAAAAGACGGCAACCGAGACGAGATGCCAGGTATATTTTCTCTGGGAAAATAGCAATTTTGTGGGGTGCCGGTGTTAAGTGGAGAAACGCAAACGAAAATGAAAATATTGACAGAAATTGACCATAGGTTCGGAAAGTGGTTTTTCTTCTGGTTAGAAAACACTCGACGAGTAGCAAATTGAAATGATGTCATAGGTCAAAAATTGGCAATCTGCAAGGTACTTTTTGACAGAGAGATGTTATCGTTTATACTCTTTGTGAACGAGGTTGAAGGATTGGGTTGCTTATCGTTTGAACCCGCCCTATACCGCACTGGATATTTGTTTAAAAGCTATCACAAAGAGTAGAATGATTTGTTTAGCTTTATAGCAACGCGCTCTCGAGTTATCGCGGGCATTGGCAAGTGTTCGTATGTTAGCTCGAAGGTGTTAGTTTAGTCGAAGGTGTACCCTAATCTTGTTTTTCGTCCTTGTTCCAGTAGTTTCAAATGTTGAAAAAAATAGTGCAGCTACAAATTTTTACATTTCTAGCTTCACGTGTTCTCCATTAATCGAACAATAAGTGTAAGGTGGTTTGAGGACTTAGGTGTGGAATCTATACAAAGAAGTGGACAATGTCGCTCACTAAAGAACTCAGACGTAATTTAAATTCAAAACTAGTTTCGATTTACTCTTGATTTCCTCTAGTTTTGATACCCACTGCGTCGACTTCCCGTCTGTTCGCGACGAGACTCTTCATTCAATATTGCGTTGTAGTCGCGAAAGATAATTGTGAGCGAGTGGTCTGACTGGATCGTATGCTGCAGTGTCCGCAGGAAATGCGTGGTTTGGAACATTCCGGAATAGGAACGATTTGGGTGCGAAATCCACCGCATATTAAGGTAGAGCGTGTGAAGCAAATAAGTCCATGGTCACACAGCCGTAGTCGTTCTTTTCTTTAAGCTAAGGCTACACGATTGAGAAAAAACAGTAGATCTCTACTGAAAGTAAAATCTACTCTACGTGTTTACACGGGGCGACGTCTCTACAATAATTTCTCTTAACGCAGAGTGCCTGTAGTGAAAATTTGAGTAGTGCACTACGTATTCCACTACATGCCGTATACACGCTCTACACTCTGTTGACTCGTCGAGATATTGAGAGTAGAGTGCGATTTGATATTTGAATTTAGTTTGTCTAGTTGAGTTGAGTTTAATTAATTAATTAATTCAAAATAAATATATGTACGCGAGAAATAAAAGCTGAAGCTGCTGCTGTTGTGCTATTATTGTCTAAAGACTAGGATTTAGACTTGGTGCTGCGTCAACCAATGTGTCCTAGCAGGTCAGACTCCATATTTGCCCCTCCTTTGGCGCGTACAAATGTATATTTCTTTTCACCGATTATTCGTTTACAAAGAAATCATGATGACCTCAAGATTGGTCCTCTGAACACATCGTATCCTCTTTTCAAATCAAAGCTAATTATTATTTTTCTTAAACTAAATTCTAATTATATAGGTATATTACTTCTAATCTTTTGCTATTACTTTTTTTTTCTTTCTTTACTTCTCCTTCATTTATAATATTTTTCTTTTTAATTTTTTTTCTGTACTTTCTGTTGTGTAATTGGATAAGTTTATCTGTACAATAGACGTTCATTAAATAAATAAATAACCAGAAATATACTGCAGTCACAATCGGCTGCAAGTCGTAATATGATACTCCAGATGAAATACTGAACTCCGATTTATTTTGTATTTGGGAATAAAGGAGAATTAGGAGTGCGCATGTAGTTTGTCCTTTATTAAGGATTCCCATTTGGTTGCTACTCGAAACTAAAAGACAATATCATCAATGTTCAATTCCATATCTGAAACTAGCTAAGTCACTGAAAGTTAAATTGTTCTTTTTCAAGGACTTTCACATGCGAGTTTCGAAAAATGAGTAAAGACATTTTTACTATTTTATTTTAAGGACTTGTGCGAACTTTTTCATAATCTTATCTTGAACTGGGTACGGGACTGGATCCAGAGAATAGAGAAGGTTGGTTTTTATCAACAGCTTTTGGAAGAACTCAAAACAGAGGATGAAGCAGTATTCAAAAATTTCTTTCTATATAGCTATAAATTTTTAGCTTTGTATCCTTTGCGGTTTCTGAGAAATAAAAATCAGAATTTTTTCCTTTCACCCCCTCCCATTATCACCACGTACACCCGCACCGCCAATATTTTTTCTCAGATAAAGGTCTTCTGGCCCTAACTCCCGTAAAATTTTCAAGAAAATACCTGGCACGGTTATGAAATAAATTCCATGATTCCTTCGTGTAGCTGCCATACAAAAATCACGTGAAAATGTCCTAAATTAATTTACGGAACTCACTCTAACTCAGGAAATCGATTAACTACGAAGTCAAAATTTTGTACAAAGTAGTTTCGAGTGAAAACAAAGTTTGAGCTTACCTGTCAGCGAAATTCTTCTATTCCATCGACCAGCTCTCATACAAATATTCAATAATATATACAGTGCGACAAATAAGCTCCGAGACTCGAACCATATCTGAGTAACTAGTAGAACCATCTATGTTTACAGACCGGCGTTTGAAAGCTGTGACACTCCTCTTCCCGGTAATACCAATTTTGTTTAAATCGGTTGATAGATAGCAAAGTTATGACAGTTCTCCCAAAACAACTTTTGTGTCGATGTTGAAATATTAAAATGTTGCTCAAA
The DNA here is from genome assembly GCA_951812415.1 of Beris morrisii. Taxonomy (NCBI): domain Eukaryota; kingdom Metazoa; phylum Arthropoda; class Insecta; order Diptera; family Stratiomyidae; genus Beris; species Beris morrisii. Next base: position 141,127,179 of record OX638311.1, read on the forward strand.
CAATGCTCATTACATTCTTTGATAGCAAAGGAATTGTTCACAGGGAATTCGTTCCAACTGGCCAAACAATTACTGGGGCATTTTATCTCAAAGTTTTGAAGCGTGTGATAGCCAGAATCCGTCGTATTCGACCCGAATATCGTGATCCAGAAAACTGGATAATGCATCGAGTCACACCTCACACATTGTTCGTCAATTTTTGACTCAGAATCAAGTCTGTGTGTTGAATCATCCACCATATTCACCTGATTTGGCCACATGCGATTTCTCTCTATTCTCGAAATTGAAATTGATGTTGAAAGGATGTTTTTTTATGACATTTCGACCATCAAAATAGCTTCAACACGACCACTAGAGGCAATTCGACATAATGAGCTAGAACACCCATTTAAATTACTGTTGAATCGCTGTAACAAGTGTATTGAAACTGGAGGAGAATATTTTGAATAAAAAAAATTAAAAATATCCAGATTTTTTCTTTTAATGATGTTTTCCATGACCAGTCTCGAAACTTATTTGTCGCACTGTGTACTCCGGTAATTTTTGAACGAAATTTTGTACTCACTAATTTTTAAATGGTTCCAGGTAAAAAGATAAACATGCTAGAAATCAAGAGAGTCCTTTCTGCTCCTATCATGTGAATGTCATTGAAAAAAGAATTTAACAAGTTCCAGAAATGAAATTCAACACTGAAGGTATTATCTTGTACTTTCGAGTAGCACCCAAATGAAAGTCCTTAATAAAGAAAAATCTACATGCGTACTCTTTGACCCCAACTACAATGTAAATCGGAGTTCAATATTGCATCTCCACCTTCTCCCCTCAAAAATCTTACAATCAATAGACTCCACTAGTAATTCTATATACACAAACTAAATTTTATCTTCCTGGTACAATTAGTTCGAAAGATATTGTAATCCAATGTTTTTTTTCAATATTTTGTATCATAGTACTAAATAAATTCCAAGTTTCAGCCTCCTGAGATCTAGAAATCAAAATTGTTTCTCTAAAACACTACTTTTACCTCCATCATCATACCACCCCTCAAAAGGGGGAACTGAATATTTTACTCTTACTTTCAAAAATAACAGGAATAATGTGTAGAGACTACCTGATTATTAAACGCGTTAAATAGAGTGTAGAGACGATGTAGCGCGCTAGCGTAAATTAGAAAGTGTCGTCTACACGACAGAAAAATTTTGGTAGAGAAATTTCGTATAGAGAGAGTGTAGTGCTCTCCAGATGAGCACTACGTGGTGTGTACACGTATTTCGCGAGATTTTTCTCTAACTCTATTGTTTTTTCCCTATCGTGTAACCTGGCTTTAGAAATTTCAAAATATTGTAATATTTCGCGTATTCATTGCTTAATGTTCAAAGTGAATCATTCTATTCTCTTACCATTTCCCTCTTCCTTACTCTCCGAGTGTCCGCACTAAAGACGACTTCTGTCCTGTCGGCCCAATCGTAACGAGAATCAAGTGCAATTTTCGATTTTTTTGCGACGACATTTATACTTGCGCAGAGACCGCAGAATTTATATAGGGAGTAGACACCAGCCGTCAAGGACGAAATAGCGCAGAAAAGGGGAGTGCGGGCTCAGAATCAGCAAAGTCATGTGAACACCCGGGTTGGCAGTCGCGGCAGCGACGGTCCTATATACAGACACCGCAACCTTGATATCCCAATGCGATATTGGGGATTGAGGTTCAATAGAGACAGCAAGTTGTTGCGAGCGGAAGAGTTAGTCTTCAGGGTCTAGGCTCTTGCGGCTGGGAATCTGGGCGGGCATATGAACTTGCTGGCCAAAAAGATCAACCTGTTGTCGGACAGTTAGCAAATTTCCCAAGGAAATAAATAAATCAGCAAATCAGATATCTTACCACTGTAAACACTTCTTTATTTCGTGTAAATTGAATAAATTCGGAAGTAAATTAATTTTTTCTTTCCAGAGTTCGAAATAGCGAGTAAAAGTCTTGGAGTATGCATACATACTCACAACAAGGAAGTCTTACGTTGCAAAAGTGGAGAAACTGTTTCAAGGAGGTAAAGAATCACAAATTTAATTAATTCTCGCAATAAAACAAAATTTATTTAATTTTTTTCAATTTTGCAGTTGTGATAGAGTAGCTTGGATCGATCAGCGTCGATTTTGGATATTTGAGTGTTCGCTTTTTGCCGTTGGTGTAATTTCCGTAGGCGCATCATTCATCCGACAGAAGGCCTTAACACGAAGAACGATATTAAAAATTCAAAGACAACTAAACCAAAACAGCTAATAAAATGACTAGTAAACTCTACATTGAAATCAACGTAAATTCCGACAGAGAAATTTTTGTAACAACCGAATCATTTGTAACGCTCTACGTCTATCTGTTTTCGGATAGTCCCGAAAGTATTGATCTATGTTTTATCGAACAGGAGAACTCTACAAGCGATTTTAATCTAAAACTGAACGCTAAACAGTTCAAATATCGAAAAGTGAAATTAATCGAAGACAATCATGAGGTAAGTGATTTAAAGTTGCCCGTGTTTGTAAAAGATTGCACTTCGGTAGCCGGGCTATGCGCTGTTTGTCGGGAAATTATCATGGAGTATCGAGGAACGAAAGGTAAACGCGAGCTGCTCGGCTTCAAGGATGCTTGCTTGCTTTCGCCAGCCGAATGTTCGGTTTGGACGAAATTTTGCGAAATTGATATAATCGACGGTATTGACTTTGTGAATCGGCTTAATTTTGACGATATCACTAAAAGTTGTAAGTCCGTTATCGTTCCATTTGCCTTTTCAAGATTCGAATCACATATGTCACAGCCCGTTCGAGTTCATAATATTTATAAGCTTGCTCGCGAGAAAGCCAACGAAACAATAGAAAGTGTCGAAGAAGAGAAATTCCTAATGAGTCCTGGCGCAAAATCGAAACCGAAGAAGACGAAAAATCGAGTTTTTATTGGAAGCAATATTCCAATTGAGGAGCTTAATCTCGATCATCAATACGCTGAAGGTTGCTCTATAACTCTGGCCGATGTTATTTTGTATTCGTGCTATTCGTTGTGTTTTGCTAAAATGCCAAACAATGAAGGACTTAAGAAACTCTTGCCTCTAACGTTCAGGTGGTTTGATAGTGTTACCACGAATGATGTCGGTTATGAAGCCACTTTTGATTCCATTCTTCTGCGCAATGATAAAAACGATGTAAATCTTAACATGACGACAATATCGTATGAGAAAGAAGATGCCGAAAATTGTAGTCTCTACAAAAGCGATCCGAAACGTTACAAACCAAGAGATCGAATTTACACTCGACAGGATTGTGTCGAAGAAAGTTTGGAACAGTTTTCATTGTTGAACATTTCGGCAACAAGCGAAACTTCGAAACATTTCAACGAAACACCATTGGATTGCGATCCAGTACTCTTCCGTTCCTATCCAAACGTTGGAGATTTACCGGAAAAACGTTTAATTCGAAAGAAGCAACAGTTGGAGAACTTGGCAAACGCTGTTATATCAATAGCGAACGATAACGATCGGATAGTTGACTTTTGTTGCGGATCCGGCCATTTAGGCATCATTTTAGCCACAATGTTGCCAAAGTGCCATATAATTTTTCTCGAAAACAAAGCCATTTCGCTTAAACGAGCACGAGATCGTGCCGAAAATCTAAACCTATCGAATTGTTCGTTCTATCAAAGCAATTTGGATTATTTTACCGGAACATTTGACATTGGAACGTCGTTGCATGCATGCGGTACAGCAACGGATATTGTAATTTGGCAATGCATTCGGAAAAATGCGAAATTTGTCTGCTGTCCGTGTTGTTACGGTTCGGTTACTCCAATGCCGCATATTTCATATCCGCGAAGCAGAAAATTCAATACGATCATGGACCAGAAAAATTACTTGTATATTGCACATGCAGCTGATCAGGCGCATAATGCCGCCAAAACCGAATGTAATGTTGAGAAGAGTGTTCAGGGACAACTTTGCATGGATATTATCGATACCGATCGGAAACTGATGGCCGAGGAAGCTGGATATCAGGTTGTTCTGACCAGACTAAAACCGGAAGATTGTACACCGAAGAACAGACTGCTATTGGGTGTAATTTAAGGAAAAAAAACGATCGAAATATTACTAGGAAATTTTTTTAAGAAATAAATAGTTTTGTTATAATATGATCAGGGAGTAGTTAATGTTTGGATCCCAATGTTTTTCAGCTTCGTTGTTTAATTTAAAAATGTCGAATATTGTCATCATTAGATTAAAAGTTCACCCTATGCGACGAACTTAATATCAACATTCTGCAAGTAGAATTAAAATTTAGAATGTAGAATATTGGAACTAACTATGTTTGTCTCAAGAACACGATGGAATACCATTTGCAATCGCCGCTAATAGATTATGGCAGCGTTTACTACCATGACATCCTAATGAAGTATCATGTAGTATGATATCGTAGTGGAACTACAGAAGACAACAGCTAGCCGAACCAGCCACAAGTGGGAATGAATTTGGCCAAATTATCTATGCGACTTCAAGCTATGTCCCTGATACAGGTGAAGAGTAGTTACCCATGAACTTTTCGTTTATGTCCGGCAAGTGACGAGACCTATGGTAACCATTGTTACGCGTATCAGTTAGACTGGACTTGAAGGCACTATTTAACCTACAAGCAACCTGATTCAAACCCACGTATAGACAAGGCTTCCCGCTCATAGAGTTCTGATAATATCTAAAGGTTGCCAAACAAAAAACTGTCAATATGAAAATTTCACAAAAATCCAGCAGATAGCTTGCTCACTGGACTTATAGATGCCGTTCAAGCGTTGTTTGTGTTACCAAACAAATTATAAGTCCGTTTGATGTGACAACTTCACTGGACTATAGTCACTGGATTTTTCCAATTTCATCCAGTGACTGGCAGTGTCCAGTGTATGCGCTCGTTTGGCTAGCTCCACATTGGACGCCAGTTTGTTGTGAACGGAGGCCTTGGGGTCGTAATTTTTAGTCGAAATGACCACTAGAAAACAAATTTTCAAGAACAATTTTTGCATAAATATACACCGGGCGTTTGAAAGGACCTGTTATATAACAGTATTTTTCGAATAGGAATGGTCAAGAATTCCTATGGTTCCATTAGAGAATGTGCTCTGGTGTTTCGTCTTCATCATTCTGCATGTTCTGCTCTTAGAGGATAGGTCCTTCTGAGAGGAAAACATGCCTCATGTTACAATAGCCAGTGGTTAGTTGTCGATCCTATTTTATCCCAGCTCGAGAGGGATGGGATCAAAGTGGTAGCGTACGCTGATGACCTAGTTATACTGGTATTTTTATTTCTACCCACGATAGCTGAACTAGTGCAGGGACCACTACGGAAATTGCACAAATGGGCGACAAGTTGTAGTTTCGGGGTTAACCCCACAAAAACTGAGCTGGTTCTTTTCACTCGAAAGAGAGCAATACCCCCATTTACAATTCCAAAAATAGGTAATACCGTTCTGGAGCTTAAAACTGAAGCTAAGTACCTAGGAATTATTCTTGACGCTAAGCTTAACTGGAAGAGAAACCTTGATGAGCGCATTAAGAAAGCAACAATTGCCTTCTATCAGGCGCGAACGCAGAAAATTATTTCGGGTGGGGTTTACAGACAAATTTACGGGGGGGGGGGGGGGGGGGGGTTGAACCCCCAAAACCCCCCCTGCGTTCGCGCCTGCCTTCTATACTTGCAAGAAGGCCTTTGGCAAGAAAATGGGAAATAAAGCCCGCAATGGTTCACTGGATGTACGTCTCTATCGTAAGGCCCATTCTTCTTTATGGTGGCCTGGTATGGTGGAGAGCCCTGGACAAAACCGTGCACACGAATAGTCTAACGAAAGTGCAGAGAGCGACCTACTTAGGCATCACGGGCGCGTTGCAATCAACGCCAACAGCTGCAATAGAGATTATGCTGCTTCTGCTGCCAATAGATATTCAAATCATGAATGCTGTTGCCAAGAGCGCCATGAGACTAAAAGAGTCTGGTGGCTGCTGGAAATCTGCGGATTATGAGCATAGCAGAATTCTTTCATTATTTCCAGATTGTGGGCTTAGTGAACTCACCGACTATATAACTCCGTTTTTAAGCTTCGATACAGGATTCCATACCCCTTTCCCTACTAGGAGGGACTGGGATAATCAAAAAGTGATAAGGGAATCTGAAGTAGCTATATTCAAGGATACTGGAACGGGGGCAGGGATTTTCTCAGCCGACATGAACATTCAAGTATCCTTTCGTCTGCCGAACTACTGCAGTATTTTTCAAGCCGAGGTTTTTGCCGTAAGCAGTGCAGGGGACATACTAAATTCCGCGACAAATCTTCCCGAAGAGTCGTGTATAAAGATTTATATAGACAGCCAACCAGCAATGAAAGCTCTAAGCTCTAACCTAGTCCAGTCAAAGTTAGTGAGGGAGCGTCTAAAAACATTGGGCGCAGCTCATAAGGTTCTCCTGTGCTGGGTTACGGGACACAACGGGATACCAGGAAATGAGGCAGCAGATAAGCTGGCCAAAACTGGATCTGAAATGGCTGCTATACATGCAACCCAAGCGGTAAAAATACCGCTCAATTACGTTAAAAGTAATCTTTACATGAAGGCAATGAAACTGATCAATGGCAGATGGTTCAACCTAACTACGTGTGAAACCTCCAGGCAGCTATGGCCAGTAATACATCCTAGAAGGACTGCCGATCTTCTGAAAAGAAGTCGTATAGAGACCCGTAACATTACGGCAGTCATAACGAGGCACTGTCTTTTTGGCAGCCATGCACAACGCTTCAATATAATGACTACTGCAGAAGTGAAAAAGAAAAAGATAGCGTAAGTGTCCCCAGCTAGCCAGCTGTAGGTTCAGAGCCATGGGCAACTACTTCTTCTCCAGACTCGGGGACATGGCTGGATCATGAATTGATGAACTAGCCAAGTTCATTTGCATCTGTGGCTGGTTCGACAAGCTTTTCCCCTGTAGCAATGCTGCGATAACTCCCTATATTGGACTTTATTAAGGTGTCACGGGTGTGGTATCACAATGAACCAACCGAATGGTCTAAGTGAGTAGATCCATAGTTTGGATGGCTGCCACTATAACCTAACCTAACCTACTAGGGTTCGAGTCCGATATCTGCTTAGTTTTAGTAAGTCAGACGTGCCGATATAGCTTCTTTGTTGTCTGAGACAATATACGAGTATATGTATTGATTTTTTGATCCCGTCTGATATTTTTTTTAACAGAGTTCAATAGCATATGTCTCAGCCTGGAAGACAGTGGATGTTATGATCATGCTAGAGTAGAATTTAACATGTTTAACTCCATAGACTCCCGCTCCTTGGTCAGTCTTGGATCCGTCTGTGTATCAGATTATGGATCCCGGTTTTGGAGTGGGTTTGTTTGTCGCCCAATCCTCCCTATCAGATAGGACAACGTTGAATGGCCTTGTGAATAAATTTCGGTATCATTGAATCAGGCAGATGTATCGCTAGTACGGTGTCTTTGTTGATTTCCGCTCCAACTTGTCCTCCGAGCTCAAAAGTTTGTATTTAGTTCTCCTTGCTTCTTTCTGTTTTTGTAAGTGAGAGGTGCTTGGTCAAGAAGCTCTAAAGTAATAACCTATAATTTCATCTATGGTATAAAAACGACTGCCAAGACCATGTTGAAGACAAGAGGGGTAAAATTATGAAAGTGAATACAACGCGATATTTTTCTCCATTGAAAGCTCACTCACAAGCCTTGTTTATTTGGCAGTGCTGAAGTAATATGAGCTTTTTTGACACTTCCCTCTTACAGAAATGTCAACACTTCTTTGAAGCTTTCATTAGACTGTGCAGCGAGACGTGAGAGAAATTCCAATTCCATTCCGCGATAAAAAATAATAATAAAATTGTGTAAACTTTAGTGAAGCAAGTGAATAGTCAATTGCCGACGGTGGAGTTTGGAGCAGTTCTCACGAGTACTTTCAGTTAGCAGAGTGCCGCAAATCTTTTTTTTTCTGGCAGCAACAACTGATAACATTTTTCACCAGCTCTTACTAGCGTTTTCGTCAACATCTCAATAAAGTTGCCAGTCAGTGTGAGTACAAAGTCTTTGCCACTTTGCAATTCAAATTGCCACTTATTTTCGGTGATTCTTTAATTTTCTGGTGGTATCCTTTCAGCAGATAATGCCCGAGTTACGTTTCGATGGACGTGTGGCTGTTGTTACCGGATCCGGTGCCGGACTTGGACGAGAATACGCTCTGTTGTTTGCATCACGAGGAGCAAAGGTCGTAGTCAACGACCTGGGCGGTAGCTTCGCCGGAGAAGGCAACTCGAAACGGGCTGCCGATTTGGTTGTAGATGAAATTATTGCAAAAGGCAAGTAAAGTAAATGTTTTAAGTAAAGTACAAGATGTAGTTCGACCTTCCGCAGGTCGTAGAGCATGAGGTGGAAGTACCTTGTACCCTGACCCGTAGATTTGTTTCGCCACTAATATTTAGAAACTAAATCTAATACAACAATCTAGTCCACCTGCTAGATAGCACCGCTCTTTAACTTATCCTCCTCCTGCTTGCTACATAAAGTCTAACAGAATATTGTGGTACGCAGTTACTTTCAATTTTCTTACTCTTCACTAGTTAGGCTTTCGTTGTAAACATTAAAGTGAAACTTTCTACCGAATAAGCGACTGAGAAAGTAATACAAATTTCGTTTGAGTTTATGAGACTCGCTCAATCTTTATTGTTTCTGATGAATGCAAAACTAGAATATTATTCGCTTATCTATTCGCTACAGTTATCAATTTTTGTAGATTTATTTCTTTTACTTTCTAGCTACTAGGGGACTCTCTGCAATCGTTTACGTATTTAATCTTTACGGAAAGATAACCCACGGCGATTCACTTTTGATCGTAGTCCAAAATTTGAACTACGCTTAGCAACTTTTTGCACAATTATAAACACACTTTCTTATACTCGATTTGAATGTGAGCATTGATAGCTCGTAAAATATTTGTTGAGAGGGTTGCCAGAAAGTTGAAGCAGGAACCAGCCACCAGTGCAGTAGCCCAAAACTCGCACGAAAATTTGTAGCCCAAATATCGCTTTACCAATTCTTCTTTTACGTTTTTTCACGCTATTTTATTTAATCTCTTTTTCCACTAGGTAGTTCAAAAGTATTGAAAACTCTTTTTTGTAGGTTTTCTCCGTGAACTGCTTTAAAGCAGGCACGTGTTTTGTCCTTTTTATATCTCTAGAAGGGTTTAAGCTTGCAAGTTGAAACTTGGTATGTATTTGATTTTATATATAAAAAAAAAGTAATTTCATACTCACGCCTGCTTCGTATCTTGTTAGGTCTTAAAAAAATCATTGATTGTTATTTTGGCGCTTATAGAGAAGTCATCATGCCAAATAATTCCAAAAAACAGCGCTTTGAACTTGTGGGCTATCATTTTGGAAATATTCATTCGGTGTGTTGACGCAGAGAGCACATCGTGGAATGTTATGAGCTTTAGATTCATGTTTGACCATTTGGTGAGCCACTGCTATTCTTCCCAAAGCTGGAAGACCCCCTGCAGTACGAAACAATGTAAACATTCAACATTGTTGATGTCAATGAAATTTCTACTCGGAGATGCTCTTATCGACGGATTTGTAAGGCCACCTTGTTTTGATGCTGAGACATAAGGTCCTTGGGACATTGAGCGAGATATTAGAAATTGGACATCAAGTCCTTGGGAGATTGGGCTACAATCTGGAGTCTTGACATCAATCCGTATCAAACCGACCTTATTTTTTTTAACGAAGAAAAATGATCGAGAATTCAGGCGCCCGTGTCTCAATAGGGACGCCATGAGCAGAATTCAAAGAATTGTACGTACCACAGCCTCTGGATGTCATGCTCCACATAATTACATTCGACTTAGCGGTAAAGTCAATAGCGGCAAAGAGCGTTTTGCCTCTGCGGGAGGCGTGCAATTGGAAGGAAGAAGGAAGGCAGTGTGAGCCACACTAGGATCTTGTCAATTTCCTTGTTCTCCGATATTCCAGTTTTGGACATTCCTATGTTGTGGATATTCCCACCAGAGAATAGTGAAAATCTAGGATCATCACTAGTGATATTTTAGCCATCTACCGCAATTGATCCTTAGTGATCTCTCGTAATGTTGCAAAGTGCTACAGTTCACCTCTCCCAGCCTACCTACAATCTACAAGGCCAGCTGTTGAAAACAGACATGGGATGTGGTTTGAACAAGATGCAACTACTGCTCACACAACAATAAATCTATTGAGGGACATTTTACGTTAGAAAATGATTGGAATGGTGCCAACTACTTTGCACATCTCAAGCACTAGATAACTCTTTAAAGGTGCTAATACACGAGCAATTTTTCAAGCAATTAATTGCCCGACGACTATTACCTATACTAGTGGAGCATTTAATGGAGCAATACAGCGCAATATCATGCTAGTAACTTGACAAATAAATACAAAATTCAAAGCAAAACTTGACAATTGAATCACCGAACGAGGACAATTGCTCGGAATTTTCCAAGTCAGTGGAAATACAGCAACTATAGGGAGAACAATACCAGCAATCTGTGAAAACATTGCCACATTGCCGAAATATTGCCGCAACTAGCATGATATTGCCCTGTATTGCTCCATTAATCGCTCCACTAGTTTTGGTAATAGTTGTCGGGCAATTAATTGCTTAAAAAATTGCTCATGTACGAGCACCTTAAGTTTTAGATTTGTTTGTCAAGTTTGCTTTCATGTTGTTCATAGACTGAATTGTCCGTGTATGATCGCATTGCCAAATTGCTGAGTATTGCTCCATATCGTTAGTCACTGCTGAACAACGAGTTGGCTACCAATTGATCCATATTGTCAATTGCTGATGTTGCTGTATGTTTTCGTGACGTCAAAATTGTCTGGAATTGCTGCAAATTGAGCAATTTTAATCGCTCGTGTAAGAGCACCTTTAGGATTATAAGCACCTGTTTAGAGCATCACGAAAAGAGGGCACCACAGAGATTATATATTTTAATTTCTATCAAAATGCAGAAATTTTGAAGTATTTTGTTGACTCTGAGGTGTACCGAAATTAGAAAATATATATTTTAATTTCTATCAAAATGTAGAAATTTTGGAGTATTTTGTTGACTCTGAGGTGTACCGAAATTAGAAAAAACACGATCAATAATATCGCTGAACGAACGAACCACAGTAGTGTTCAGATTAGTAAAAGAAACATTGACTTTAATCTCGGATTTTTGTGAACAACAATATCCCGGAATACAAAATCAAAAAATTTTTTGTTAGTTGACAAAATTTTTATTTCTGACTGTCTATCATTTTACCGACGTTAATTTTAAAAATGCGTTAGTGGTAAAAATTTGTCAAAAACTTCGTCAAAATTTGTGTTAGTCAAACTATTCGCGTTTTACAATGGATCCTTGCAAGAAAAGCCAACAATTTTCTACACAGATGGCTCAAAATCTGTAGAACGGACAGCTTGGGCCATATATCCTAATTGCATATGAGCTTCACACTGCCAGAACTGGCCTTAGGATTTTCTGTGGAAAAAGTCACAGTTAATATAGCGTGCCGCAATATTAAACTTCATCACTCTTCGGAAACTACTGAATTTGACCCGACCAGTCTCTCAACAATACTCGCTATAAGCAACACTGCCAAGCCTCCCATACGTTTTTAAATGCAAGAAAGTCCTTTTACAACTTCTTAGTACTGGATACAATGTAACATTGTCCTAGGTTTCGGAACATTCCGGTACTAGTAGACAAGCTACCGCGCGAATGGATAACATCACATCAAATACAGACGCTCTTCCCAAATGCGCCCTTTAAGGACTACAATTCTTACTTTACTTTAGGCTTCGGTTCGTTGTTTGGTTTAAGTGTCAGCTTCGTCGAGGCAGACAGTGTTCAATTAGCGCATTAGCCGTTTTGATACCACAAACTCGTTTAACCCGCCTGTTGAAGGTTATTGCGACTGAACTGGGTGGTTGGTTCTTGAAGATGTAGAAAAAAATTGATCAGTGATATCCACCCTGTTTAGGAAGATTAACAAATCCCAAATTTTCTTCCCCGAAATCTACCGCAGGTCGTTGTAGAAGGGTTTGCCTAGTGCTCGTTCTCGGTCTGTTGCCGAAAGGAAGTGAAAGAGCGATTCTCGTTCGTTCGTTTAGGCTTCAATCCTCCTTTCTATGTGCGGTCATCATCGCAGTCTGTATCTCGCAAAATACCGTCTTTTAGCGCTGTTTGACTTTGTCTGAGCAAACAATATACGCTTTTAATATTATTAAAAAAAAACATCCCCACGGCTCCAATAAAGCTACAGCCTCGCTTAAATAAATTTAAGAAAATAATTTTCACACTTTGCTATTCGATATTTTGCTCTCAAAAGGTGCTGGTCAAAATCAGTTGTTGCGTCTGCGATGCTGGTGACCGCCATTTTCCTATTGAAACGTTGTCTATTCAGTTGAACGTGCGACGACCATCTGATGAATCCTACGTTCTTCTTTAGAAAGTTGTTCTAGTTGTCCAGTTGTTACCCTATGAATCTCTTCTCATTTATCCGACGCATTAAGTAGGGAGTCAAAAGTTCGTTCTGAAGCACTGCATAGGTATTTTGTCCTAAGTATAATCTGCGTTTCTTCGGTTGGATCGTGTCAAGTAAAGAGTCATAATGGAACAATTTATTTTACGTGTTGGTTGTTTACTCGAAGGCGATTCCAAACTTCCTGCTTCTGAATTCTTTTCTGCTTGTGAACACCTTTTGCTTTGATCTAACTTTGTCGTAATATTAATAAAAATTTTCCTTCGTTTCTTAAATTTACTGTCAAATAAATAGAAAATCATAAAATAAGTTTGATAAAAATATTCATCTAACTAAAATATTAAATTTCTAGGTGGTAGCGCTGTTGCCGACTACAATTCTGTAGTTGATGGTGAAAAAATCATTGAAACTGCTATGAAAAATTTCAACCGCGTTGATATCTTGGTAAATAATGCCGGTATCCTTCGCGACAAAAGTGTTGCGAATCTTTCGGATCAAGATTGGAACTTGGTTCATGATGTTCACTTGAAGGGCAGCTTCAAAACAACGCAGGCAGCATGGCCGATCTTCAAGAAACAAAAATACGGAAGAGTCATTGTGACGTCGAGTAATTCAGGCGTTTATGGTAATTTCGGACAAGCAAATTACAGCGCTGCAAAATTAGGTCTGGTCGGACTGTCCAATACTTTAGCTATCGAAGGAGCCAAATATAATATTCATTGCAATGTTATTGTACCGACGGCCGCTTCACGAATGACTCAGGATATTTTACCGGAATTTTTATTCAACGAATTGAGTAAGATTCGAAATTTTTTCTTCCTCCCAATATTATGAATTGAATTTTACATTGCGATAAATTTCAGAGCCTAAACTTATTGCACCGGTTGTTGTTTATCTGTGCCATGAAAGTAACAAGGAGAATGGTGCAATAATTGAAAGTGCAGCCGGTTGGGCTACAAAATTGAATATTGTACGTGGAAAGGGAAGCCTGTTGCGAACATCAATCGAAAACGATAATATCACACCCGAATATGTGGAAAAGGTTTGGTCAAAAGTAACTGATATGTCAGGAGCAAAGAGTTTGGATCCTAATGCTAGGGGCGGTGCTGGTGGCACGCTTGTGACCGTTTTGGAAAATCTAAAAGAAAATTCGAAGGAGAATTTCACGGCAGAAGATGAATTCAGTTTTGGTTCGCGCGATTTAATTCTCTACGCATTAGGAAGTAATGTTTTATTTATTTTTTGTGGGCACAGATAATAATTTCCGTATTAATTCGCAGTTGGTGCTTCTGTGAAAAATCCCCAAGATATGAGGTACATTTATGAAAATCACGCCGACTTCAGTGCATTACCAACATTCTTCGTACTTCCGGGCTTAATGTTGAGCATGACGTCAAGCATTGTAGCGTCAGCTATTACACACACCGAAGTCAATTTTTCAAATGCATGCCAATACTGCACCTTTTTTTGATTGCACATACTCATACATTCGTTCTATCTTTAGATCCTTCATGGTGAACAATATATCGAAATTGTCGGCGACATTCCGCTATCGGGAACATTAATAACAAAGGGAAAAGTACTCGATGTGATGGATAAAAAGTCGGGTGCTGTTGTTGTAACGCAGTCAAACTCGTACGATGAAAATGGATCGTTGATTGTCATCAATCAGAGTTCGACTTTTATTGTAGGAGCCGGTAATTTTAATGGCAAGAAAAATGCCGATAAAGCTGTTATAATGCCGCAAGCGCATCCATCTCGTCCGGCTGACTCAAGTATTCAATACAAAACGACTGAAGATCAAGCAGCACTCTATCGGCTTTCTGGCGATTTAAATCCGTTACACATTGATTCTAATATGGCTGTTTTGTCGGGCTTCAAAGTTCCAATTCTGCATGGATTATGTTTCTTAGGTATTGATTGGTGTTGCTTTCGTTGTTTTCTTATTTTCTTTAAAATTGTTTTTTTTTATTTCAAAAAAGGCTTTTCTGTAAGAGCTGTTCTACAACAGTATGCCAACAACGACTCTGCATTATTTAAAGCAGTCAAAGTTCGTTTCACGAAGCCAGTTCTACCGGGTCAAACTCTGAAGGTTGATATGTGGCGCGACGGAAATAGGATCTACTTCAAAACAATTGTAACCGAAACGCGAGCGGAAGTCATAACTGGTATGTATTTTATTTTCTACTTGTAGTGATCGATCAATCTGACGACTGAATATAATTTCTAGGTGCCTATGTCGATCTTAAAGAGGTTGTAGAATCGAAATCAAGATTGTAAGGTCATTAGATGTGTGGTTCAATAATATGAAAGGATTTGGATTTTTTTTATTGTTAAAGGTCAGGTGATATCTAAACTTTTTACTTATATACAAATATCTAAATAATTCTGTTAATGGTGGTATCTATAAAAGCCGATTTTTTTTAATTAAAATTTGATGTTTTTTAATTAGATTTAATTTCGATCGTGCTGCTGGTCGTATTAACTCTTTCGCATCCGGTTTTTTCTAGCGGTTGAAATTATTTTTTGGTAGTGGAACGACTCTAATTCCGGGGTATGCTCATCGGGTGCCAGTGTCCGTTACAAAATATTTATTTCCTGGATTGACTTCACTTTATTACTCTAATTGATGACATATATATTGTTATTTGATTTCCTTTGGGTTTTCTCCTTGCTCGCCTCCGCGCGTCTTCTCTACTCGCCTTGACTTGCTCCTGATCGCCGCCTCTGCTCAACTTGATTCGATTGTAATCCTGCGGGTACGATTCCACTCGCCTTGCCTCGACTCTCTCTGCTCTGCTCTCTCCCTGTCTTCGTCTCTCTGTGTGGCCTTTGCTTTCCCTGTGTGGCCCTTGCTTTGTCTTCCCTGTCTTCGTCCTACCCTGTCTTCGTCCTTCCCTGTCTTCGTCTCTCTGTGTGGCTTCTGCTTTGTTCGTCTCGGCTGCGCTGTGTCTACTTGTCGTGGTTTTGGCAAAGTTCGTCGTAACTTGTCGTAGCTGGTTTTAGCCCGACTCCTGGCACGACTCTGCTTGCCTTAACTTGACCCTGTTTCTGATCGTCATCTCGCCTTCGCTCGCATGATCCGCTCGTCGTGGCTCGCTCTGTGCTTGTCGCTGCTTTGCTCTGGGCGTCGTCGTTGCCCTGTGCTCGTCGCTGCTTGTGCTCTGCTTGTGGTGGCTCGCCGTGCTCATCGCTGCTTCAATCCTGCGGGTACGATTCCACTCCGCTTAGCTCCATGTTTCTTTGGTGCACCAATAGACTATGTTTCAAATTTTATCTTCCTGGTACAATTGGTTCGGAAGATATTGTAATCGAAAGTTTTTTGGAGTAGATTTGAACTGACTGAAAGGCCATTATTGCTGCCTTGCTGTCCAAAAGAATATATATTTGTTGGTTTTTGTAGCCCCGTCTGATACTTTCTCTAAGGCATAGTTCAATACCATGAGTCTCCGCCTGAAAAACAGTGGATGTTATGTGCATGCTACAGTAGAATTTAACATTTGGGCGAACACCATAAACTCCTGCTCCTACACCTTGATTTGTTTTAGATCCGTCTGTACACTAGATTATGGATACCGGTTTTGGAGTGGGTTTGGTTTGTTTGCCCAATCCTCCCTTTCAGGTAGGAAAACTTTGAATGGCCTTGTAAAATTGAATTTCGGTAACACTGAATTAGAAAGAGGTATCGTTAGCATGGGGTCCGTGTTGAGTTCCGCAGAAAGAGTTGGGCAAGATGTTTTGCGCTCTGACTTGTCCTTGACTTGTGTGTATGTAGTAAACCTAGCTTCTTTCTGTATTTCTAAGTCTAGAGATGCTAGGTTGAGAAGCACCTCTAGGGCAGCTGTGGGAGTGTTGCGCATCGCCCCAGTGATACCCAGGCATGCCAATCTTTGTAATTTAGTCAGCTGAAGCTGAGCAGTTTTCTGCTTTGTTTTCTTCCACCAGACGGATGCCGCGTAAGTTATAATGGGTCTAGCAACGACGGTATACATCCAGTAGATTAGTTTTGGACTCATTTCCCAGTTCTTGCCGAGAAGGCTCCTGCAGGTCCAGAGAGAGATTCTGGCACTTTCAAGAACTTTGTTCAAATGAGCATTCCAAGTAAGTTTTTCATCCAGGATGACTCCCAGAAATTTTACCTCACTAGTATACTCGATGGATTCTCCAAAAAGAGTAGGCCTAGATAACTTGTCCTTACACCAATTACAATTGTTCTTTTCTTTGGGTTGATACCAATCCTGCTTTAGTACATGAGGTTGCTACCTGGTTTAGGGTATTCTGAACTAGCTCTGTCACCGTCTCTTCAAATTTACCTCTAACAAGGATGGCAAGGTCGTCAGCGTAGCCCTGCACCATGACTCCGGATTTTGATAGGTCTTGAAGAAGGTCGTCCACTACTAAGCACCAGAGGATGGGTGATAGTACTCTACCCTGTGGACAGTCTTTCGCAGCTGTGACTGTTGATTCGGCTAGTGTGGAAGTTATTTTTCTGCGTTCTAGCATGGCCTTGATCCAGGTTTTTGGATCAATACCACGCTTTTATGCAGCAGAGTAGATACTTTCGTAGGCAGTGTTATCAAAAGCCCCTTCGATATCTAAGAAGCAACCCACAGCTATTTCCTTGTCCGTGATCGATTCCTCGATTTTCGTGACTAGGTTTAGTAAGGCGTGGCTTGTAGACTTCCCTGGTTGATATGCATATTAATTGGAGTGTAAGGGTTGAGATCTCAAAGTCCCATCTGTGATATGCCTATCAATAATCTTTTCCATAGTCTTCAGGCGAAATGACGTTAAGCTGATAGGACGATACGACTTAGGATTGTTGTTCGAACGGCGCCCTGTTTTTGGTATGTATATCGCCCTAACGTTACGCCAGGATATGGGTATGTAACCCCATGCGTGGCTTGCTCTGAATATGTATAATAGTGTTGGCAGAAGATGGTCCATTCCTCTTTGCAGTAAAGCGGGAAATATCCTGTCTTCTCCAGGGGATTTAAATGGTTTAAAGCTACGTATAGACCATTTAACCTTGTTTGCAGTGAAGATCTTGGCCGAGTTTTTCCAGTCCAATATGTTTGGTCTACTCGTCTTTGGGACGGTGTACCGTTCTTCATTGCTTGGTTCTGTTTTTGAGGATCCTGGGAAATGAGTTTGAGCTAAAAGTTCCAACGTCTGACTCCCACTTTCAGTAATCGAGCCATCGGATGTCTCTAATAAGCCCATTTTGTTAGTGTGTGCTTTAGATAGTATTTTGTGTACTATCTTGCGCTGCTGTGTAAATCGTTTATACCCTGACAGAACAGTTTCCGCGAATTTCTCTTCTCACAACTAATTTCGTGGTTGTGCTCTGTTAGACCCCTTTTGTACGATTCCCACTCACCAGTTTTTTTGGCCCTATAGAAAAGCTTTCTTGTTTTAGATCTGAGCTTAGTTAGTGCTGGGTTCCACCAAACTACTTTCCTGTTGCTTGCTCTGGATCTTTCCGGGCAGGATGAGCTGAAAGCAGTTTCGATAGCATTGCGTATTTTGTTCTGATGCTGTCAATGTCCTTAAAACAACTACGAAATTTCAACTTTCTGACATTAACCGTTCAGACGATATTGATTTTAAAAAAGTTTCAATTCCAGCTTTCGAGCGTTTCGTCCACATTGGTTGTCCCCACTCCCGCACCCCTCAACGCATATCGCGGCAACGCGAAAAATTACTTTGGCGCAGAACCAATCAACTGGGTGATATCGTAAAGTTCAAATTCGAAAGGACTGGTTCTATTAGTGGTTGTCGAATGCCTGTGCTCATTCGTCTCGATTATTTAGAGTACAACTGAAAATGTCGTCGACCCACTGATTTATTTTACGATTGTCAATATAGCTTACGGATCACCCTTTCATCCAATGGTTACGCTAAGCTGAGGAACAGGAGTGGAGTGGGGGTGCAACCACTGTATGTCGCTTTCTGTGCACGATTCACGTCGCACTTCGAGGATGACTCCTAAACTATTCATTAAAAAAAACTCGTTTCCTGAAAATATTACGAAGTGCGTACAACAGGAAACTAACATAAAAAAGGTAAAAAACACGTCTGCACTTTTAAAACCGACCGATGCTCAGACATTGTACTATCGCTGTAAAAAGATGTCTTCACTTTGAAACGACTAACTTAATGATTTAATAAACAAAAAAATTAATTTTTATATCTTTTTATTTGTTCTAACTCATCTTTTGATAATACGGACCGCATGTCCGTTAATAAATAAATAAATACACTTTCTGTACACATCTCATTGAGTTGCAAAAGTAAAAAACAAAAAAATGCAAGCCATAATCTAACTTACATTCTCTTTTTTCTTAACAAATTAAAACAACTAATTTAAAATTTGCATAGCCTACGAGATAAATCTACACGGAAATCTTCACTCAGAAAACTAAAACATTGAAGATATCGGGCAATAAAAAATTAATTTGAGTATAAATTTTAACCAGTCTTTAGTATCTTAAAACAGAAACAAAAATGCAAAACTTTACCAACATTACAGCTAGTTCGCATTGAGCTCCTCAATTATACAATTCACAACGTCTTCGGGTAAATCCAACGGTTTATCGCTTAGCGTACCGGTTTCCTTGCACATTACGTAAATTTCGTTAATAACTTTCGACGAATCGTTCTCATCCTCGCTTGCAACGACAACTAACGAACCCATTATAAGATTCGTTAAAATATTGCCCAAATCGTGAAGCATGAATCGTTCCATTTCGGTATCGATATCATCGTTCGGTACGCTCAGATTCTCATCGATCGGATCTAGTTCGGAAAACGCCAGATTACAATCACTTATTTCGTCCTTTGCCCTTTTTAGTATGTCGCATTTTTCAATTTTCGGTTCGTGTGATAGAATTTTGTTTGCATTTTGATCACTTTCGACTTGCTCTTCGACTACATTCGTGTTTTTATCGGGTGTCGGCGGAACTTCATCAACCAACAGATCGGAATTTTTTATTACACTACATTCGTTGTGTTTCGACGGTGTAATTTGTTCACTAGTTGTATCGAAGAGAATTTGTACGCCGTTCGAAGCATCAGTCTCTTGATATGGTACAGTGTCGTTCGACGAATACGTGTAGGTTTGTATACAAGATCCAGACGAGTCGATTGTTTCGTTATTCATTTTTATTGGATGTAAACTATGGACTGATTTTGTACTGATTTCAGGTGATACGGTTTCGATAATAGGCTCGTTTTCAGACTCATTGGCTCGGGCGATTTTTTCTTGAATGTTTTGTTTAGCTTTCGATTTTACTGTTTCAATATTTAGAACTTCTACCGGTGGACGTTCTTGTTCTGTTGGCGAAGGTGTAATAACTTCAGTTTCGTAGATAAAATCACCAGTGTTCAGGATACGAGAGCTTTTGCTAAAACCTTGTTTAGGTTTCGGTTTCTTTTTCCTGGAAATATATTTTTTTGAATGAAATTTTTTTGTAACTAAATATTTTCAATGTAATTACTTTTGTACGTTTGTTTTCTTCTTGATTTCCTCCCATTCCTTTTTCTTTGCATCGTATTCCTGTTGTTCTTTTTCTAGTTCCTGTTTCAAGTCGGCAATGTTAAATGCTTTTGGATATAAGAGCGCTTTGTTTATTAGATTTAAGTTGAGTCGTTCTTCTTTTTTGAACTGAAAAATTTAAAAATAAATGGTTACGTAAACTGAAAGTTTTTTTTACTAAACATCCTCAAAATTGAGGCTTAATTTTAAATTATTTATTTAAAAGATGTTGCGCGACTATAAACAGTAGCTCATATAGAAGCAAAAGACGGCAACGAAACGGACAAAATCAATCGAAAACCTATCCAAAAATCTTGTGTGAAATTTTGGAAGCAATCGGTCAAGCCGTTTTCCGAAGATTTTGGGGACCGTCTTTGAAAAGTATGTTTCGAGATAATCGCGTTTGAATGCCGCTCTATATAGAGAATTCATGAAGGTCCCATGCCGGTTAATTGCCCATAATTGCCCATAACTTCCACAATTATTGGAATTTCAATATGAAATTTACTTTAAGATGAGCCAAAAAAAAAAATGTTCTACTCGGATGTTTCCCCTTACGCATTCGAAAGAAAGGTCCTCCGAAGAATTTTGGGACCTATGAAGGATGGAACGGACTGGCGAATAAGACAATTATGAACTGTATCAACTCTACGAAGAGCCAGAAGCTTCAACGTCAAGCTACGTAAACTGCAGTGTGCTGGCCATGTAGTGCGAATGGAAGGTAGAAGAATTCCCAAACGTGGACTTAAAGGTAAAGCGAGTGGTGACAGGCCAGTAGGAAAACCACGCAAACGATGGGAAGACACGGTTGATGAAGATAGCAAAGCTATCTTAAAAATTAGCAGCTGCAGAACGCGGTATTTGGACAAAAAAAATAATAAAAAAATATTGTGAGGAATAGTGCAGAGGACTTGTTCAATATTCACCAATGGCCTTGCCCACGCGGGTGCGAGATTCCTGTACGGTGAGAGTCGCCGCTGCAAGTAGTGCAAAATCCAAGCACTTTGGTTCTTATTTAAGGATGAGAAATCGAAGTGGCAGTGGTTCGCCGGCCAGTGTACGGTCTGCCAGTGTATGCAGGCTTTATACTATGACTAAGGCGTATCGTCTCGATTAAGTGGTAGCAATCCACCTTACCCTAAGGCGGTTGCGACATTCACTTGTTACAGAACTTCAAAACGACGACACCGATACAATACAGCAGTCAGCCATCGTCCTGGCATGCTAGGATGATCCAGCAATGGTGACGATGTGAAGTATGTCGTCGCCTCAAAGACGACGGCTGCAACTATAGCCGTCACAGTGAAAGACAACGGCTTCAATTATAGCCGTTCCAAAAAAGACGTCGGAAACGGCATTCGACAACTATCGGTGTCGTCGTTTTGCAGTTCTGTAACGAGTGAATGTCGCAACCGCCTTAGGGTAAGGCGGCAATGCCGCTTCCGACGTCTTTACCTCCAATAAACCGTCGCAATATAAGCCTGTAACGTTTGAAAAAATTCTTTTTTTTTATCGGAAAATCAATGCTTGAAATTCCATCGATTTTACTTTATTATTTTAATAAGTATTGTAATCGATTTAAAAAAAAAAAAAGAAAATTTGCTACCCTGAAAAATTTTTTTTCCACGTCTCATGGCTAATAGACACCAAAAAAGCAAAACAAATTTTCAGTCCGTCCGTGCGCCGTCCGCCGTACGCAAAACGTTTGAAAGCTTATAGCTCTCAAACTCTTTGAGCTATTAAGTTGAATTTTTTTTGTAGGTAGACTGAGCAGACCCCTTCAAATGGCCACCTTTTGAGTGGTGGGGGTGTGAGGGAAGAGGTGGGGGAAGTGTTTTAGACGGAAAATTTTGGTTTCTAGATCTCAGTAACCGCTTAGGCTAGGAGGCTGAAACTTGGAATTTATATAGAGCTTCGATAGTGGACCCATTTGCAAAAAAAAATGATGATATGGGTAAAGCCGAGACCGAGACATTCTAAAATCCATATCTCCTAATCGGTTAATGTCACGAAATTAAAACTTAATGAATATATGTAGGTATACTAGGAGAATAGATCGGAAACAAATTTTTGAGTGGGGGCAGTGGCGTACGGAGGTGGGGGTGAAAAGCTTTAGATTACGATATTTCAGGAACCAATTGCAATAGAAAAACAAAATTCGGTATCTGTATTAAGGTTGACAAGTAAAGTTTGCTGAAAGTAAAATTTTTTAAGGGGGCAGTGGAGTATGGAAGTGGTGGGGATAAGAATTTTTTCTAAAAAAAAAACGTCTCTTATCTCAAGAACAGTGTATGATGGATGCTTAGAATTTTTACCAGAAGTAGGCCAAATAGACCCCTAGAAGGGGGTGTAGAGGGTAAGGCTGGGGGAGGGTGAAAAGGAAAAGGTTCTGATTCTTATATCTCGAGAACCTATAATGACATCAAGCTGAAACTTGGTATTTAGATAGAACTATAGTAGTAGCATCTTGGAAAAATATAATTTTTTATAAGGGTAGTATGGTACGGGGGTGGGGGATGTTTTTCCTATCTATAGAACGGCTTATGCTAGAAAGTTGAAAACCGTTATGTATATGTAAGTCGGCTAGAAAAGTAATTTAGATTAAAAAAAAATTCATTGGCGTACAGAAGGGGGCAAAAAAAATTATCAGTGAAAATGGAATGCATATATTTTCATGATTTTCGTCATATCTATTAGGTCTTTCCAAATATTGAATTCATTTTTATTCTACGGATTTTTCATATAAATATCTAGAAAGTGATTTCAGGATTTTTTGAAATTCGACCCCCACGGTGGTGTAAGGGGTTGTATATATTTTCATGAATTCAGCTATATCCCTCCGGTCTGATTAGATATCGAATAACTTTTTACTTCCACGGTCTTGTTTAATAATCACCTAAAACTTGTTTTCAAATTTTTTCCTTTTTCAACCCCTAAGAGGGTATAAACGGGTTGAACACGTTTTCACGAATTCCGTCATATCTCTTAAGAGTGATAAGACATCGGATTGGTTTTCACTTCCTCTGGCTTTCTTTATATATATCTAAAAACTCATTTCAGGATTTTTGGATATTCAACCCCAAAGTGGGTGCCAGGGGGTTGAATATTTTTTCACAAATTCTTATATATTTCTTAGTTCTGATGATATATCGAAGTCAGTTTTACTTCCTAAGGCTTCCTATATAATCGTCAAAAGTTGATTTCACTATTTTTAGATATTCAACTCCAATAGGACGTAAGGCTTTCGACATATTTCTTACCATTGATGAAATATCAGATTGGTTTTCACTTCCACAGACTTTTTATATAATCGCCTACAAATGCATTTCCGATTTCCTGTAGTGGCCCAAAACCAAATCACGAAAAACCTCCTAATCACGTAACAACTGAAATTATACTACGCCTTAGACCTCGTCCCGGAGTATGATCCAATTATGTAATTCATATGTTATATGTGGCAGCGGCGTAAGTATTCTAGCGCGACCCCATTCTAACCGCTTCCCGAACATTTTTTTAGGTTTTCAGTCACATAGTAACCTACACCGCATCTCAGAATTAAACTCGTTCCGAACTTCTACCGAAAAAATAATAAAGTTGCGCCCAGACTGTTGGCAGATTTTTTTTTATCCACGGTTATGATTTCGGTTTCGTAGCGATTTCTTTGCTTACACGATCCAGCAATTGTGTGCAATGATTTTTGTATGGCAGTAACGCAAAGGATATTTCACATCTTCATTCTCGATTTCGGAAACATTGAAAAATTAACGTGTTCCATGATTTAGATTCCTAGTTCGATGCACTTGTAATTTTTAGGCAAAAATAGTGATGACGTATTTTAAGGACTTCTGCGTTTATGCCACACGATGTAGATGGGTTTCAACCATGAACTAAATTAGTATCACGATTCACCAATTCGACAAGGACAAATTTTATTTATTTTCGCTATCATGCGAACAGACGGAAGGAGAGTAAATAGATTTGGGGATATTTTTTGCTCAGGCGTCCGAAGCTACAATCGGCTGGTCATGTGGAGCGGATGGATGACGGAAAAATCCCCAAGCGCACACTACGCAGAAAAGTTAATGGACAAAGACCAGTTGGAAAACCACGGAAGCGCTGGGAGGATTCTATTGACACAAACAGCAAATCATTGCTAAGATTCTCAAACTGGAGGACGCGGTCACTGAACCGAGAAGGCTGGAGGCAGCACATACAGGAGGCCAAGGTCCGATTTGGACGGTAGTGCCATCGTAAGTAAGTATATTTTTTGCTAATCCTTTTTTGGTTCGAGCCTTTGTTCTTTGCAACATATTACTAAGTCATCTAGCGTATAACTACTGTTTGTAACTTCGTGTTTTTGTTACTCAAAGACCCAATCATAACCGGACAAAGCCTACAGGAGACTGAAGTTTGGGCAAAAAAGTTGGATTTGGACAAACGGGGGAAATTGAATTCGGAAAATTATCTAAAGCGTAGGAAAACAAAAAATTACTTCAAATTTTATGTAGTTAAAGACGATCCTGTCAGGCACGCATGTACCAACAGTTGAATTCACATCGGCTAGTACAATTATTGCTCCACTTACCTTCAACTTCAAATCTCGTCGTGACCGATTCGGAAACAACGTCAACATAAGCGAGAAATCCGTTCCAACTGTGTGCAAGCAACGATAGAATTTAATAGTTTCCTCGGCAGGCCAATCTCGTGTTCGCTTCGTTCGCCGATAGAAGCCGTTGTCTGCAAGAGATCAGAAAGTTAAAAAATAGTTTTCCCAGCAAAAACCAAAAGCCGAATGTCACCCACTTCCACTGAACTCGTCCATATAAATAACATTGCTATTGGCCAGAGTGGCCCGAGCTTCCTTCTCGGCAGTCGTTTCGATCACCAAGCTCTGCTCGTCCAAAATCATTTCGCCGTTTGGTCCGAGTTTCAGTTGAGGCACCGGCATGCACGTTTCCTAGTTAAAAACGAATCGATTTCGAAACTGGTTGCAATTAGTTACGGAATTCGGTGGCATACCTTTTCTGGGGTAACGGTCTCATCCAGCGGTAGAGGAGTAGCCGGCTTGGCAGCTATTGCTTCTTGTGCGTTATTATTTTCTAGTGTGGACTTCTGTTGGTCTGTTGTCGTCATGGGGTTTGTTGTTGGGTTGTAATAAATCAAATCCGACATTTTCATGTGGCACTTTTCGGGAATTTTACCGTTGAAACGACTGAGGTATTCTTTTTTGGCTGTAAGTGCACGCAGATACTCTTCCGATGGTGCCGACTTTCTCGTTGGTTTGACACTGGAAAATTTGGTTTGAGTGGCATTTGAATGGGAGCTTTGAAACGCAAGGACCTACTTTTGATCTCGACTGTAGTCGGAGAAGTTTGAACAAGACGATTCGGTTCGTGTTCGTTGTCCCGTTGGCGGACGCATTCTGGCAGGTATTGAAGTTCCCGAATTGGAGCTAGTACTTGTGTGTCGTTGTCGTCGTGGTTCCTCTTCCATATCGGAACCGTATCCCTAGAAAAGCAGAAACTGAAATTGAATAAAGTTCGGCGTTACATCACCGGCTGGCTCACCTGTGTACTGTTCCTTCTCATCCCAAAGAACGGTGTCGGCCGTATTCTCTGTCGGAACTTAACAGGCGAAAGTGGTCCTTGAAGGTTCCGCAAGGCATCGTGTTGGCTACTGGTATCGTCCGCCCGGTCACTTTCGATATCCGACGTACTAAAACTTTCGCTGCGCTTGTGATTGGCAACTATCGGCGGATACTTGAACAATTTGTCGGTGGCACGGCCAGTGACTTGTTCAGGTTTGCTGGTCACATCTGGCGTGGCAGGTTTAGCTGTCGTGGCACGCTGATCCGTGGCGGTATTATCTGTTGGTGCAGTGTTATCTGCTACTGGAAGCGATTTATTCGGTGCGACTTTCTCTTTTACAGGTGAACTGATGACTTTGGGCTCAACTTTAGGCTCGATTTTTGCTTGTTTGCTGGTTGTCGCGGCAGACGATCCTTCACGAGCTGGACGCTTCGGCGGCAGGATTGCTGCCGCCTTTATCCTCGGTCTTCGCATTGACATTTTCGTACAGCTAGCTACTGGGTCCTGGAGTTTTGCAACGTGCTCGCGAAAACGTAAATAGTTCGAATGGATGTGAAACGTCACTTTTTTGACAAGCAGGCACTCTGTTGAAGTGTAGCGGACTAGATGGCGTGCGTGAAATGTAGTAGATTTGATGTAACGAACTTTTTGAATTTAAGAATGAGCCGTTATGACGTAGTAGACTTTGGAAGAGCAAATTAATTTATTTGTAGATTTTATAGAAATTATTGGCAATTAAAACGTTCTAATCTATTTTTTAGTTTAAAAAGTGCCGAAGTTAAGTCTAACAATCCATAAAGCTTAGATTAATTAATATCTAGATCTGCTAACATATGTACGTAGGCACTCTAAGTTAAAAATAGTGTGGGAGCGGGGAGGGGGTGGTTTTTTGGGGAAGGTTCAGAGTGTCTTTATTTGAAAATCACAATTTTAATGGCAAGTCAAACCGAATAGTGTAGTATAATAGTTGGTTGGATGAATCCAGGGGTTAAGATCTTGATCGAGGGTAGATCTTTCAATATAGTGGGTGCGCAAATAAGTTTTGAGGGATTTTTTTGTCAATTTCAAGGCTTTATTGTGTTTATGGTTACAAATGTATTACGTTTTCCCATCTTTCGGGCAGCATACGAATTCCACGTCGATGGAACGACTCTTCTTGAGACGCTATCCATGTACCAACCCAATTTTTGCATTCGTCGTAATTTTGTAAGTGCTCTTCAGCTAGGCAATGAGTCATCGATTTGAATAGGTGGTATTCAGAAGAAGCAATGTCTGGAGAATACGGCGGTTGGAGTAGGACTTCCCATTTCAGCGTTTCCAAGTAGGTTTTAATCACTCGTGCAACATAAGGCCGAGCAGTGTCGTGCTGCAAAATCACTTTATCGTGTCACTGCTCGAATGGTGGGCGTTTATCCTTCAATGCTCGGCTCAAACGTATTAATTGTAGTCGGTAGCGATCCCCTGTGATTTTTTCGTTAGGTTGGAGCAGCTCATAATAAACCACCCCTAGCTGATCTCACCAAATACAGAGCATGAGCTGGGAACCATGGATATTCGGCTTCACCACTTTTAAATCGTCTAAACCAAAACTCACTCGTTTTAATCGATGAAGTATAGTCACTATAAGTTTCCAATAGCGTTCGGTGACTCTCAGCTGGACTTTTCTTCGAATTATACAGGAAAAGTAAAACTTCCCAAAAATGCTCTTTCGTTGGAACGAAATTCGATATATTCAACGCTCACTTTGGCAAAGCCACACGTACCAAAAATGAAAGCCGTAAAATGGAGCTTCCAGATAAATACAGTGAAAATATGGCCCGATTTGATTTAGTACACGTAACGCCCTCTCTAACAAATCCCTCAAAACTTATTTGCGCACCCGATGGTATGTGGGGTGGTGATGTTGTCATCCTCCTTCACATAGACGTTAGTGTTCGTCCGTTGTGCTCCCCATGAGACCTAAAACCATTTTGTTGATTTAACGAAATTTGCTATCTCACATAGCTTTCTCTTATCGATATCACCGAGGTCATCGAGGAAATATTCACCGAGGTTCCGTCTTCTCGTTCCCGATAGAGCCGGATACTCGCATAGGACATGGAAGATTGACTCTTCCACTTCTGGATCACCGCAGCTACGACAGAGATCATTTTCCTCGGCACCCAGTCGTCCAGCGTGTCTACCGATCAGGCAGTGCCCTGTGAGCACTCCGATTAGTGGGCTAGCATCTTTCCTGCTCAGGCTCAAGATATACTTGCTTTTCCCGTGATCATGTAGTTAGATTTGACTATATATCACCTGTGTAGGCATAGTGAGTCGATAGACTGTTTTATGGACCCAATGGGGACGGCAACGTGCTGTTCTCCCACTAGAGGGCTTAGGCTGGAGCCTGCTCGAGCGAGTTCATCAGCTAGCTCGTTCCCCTGGATTCCACAGTAGCCTGGCACCCAGCAAAGGGTAATATTGTGTGCCGATGGAGTTAAGAACACCGCGACATCGTCTAACTAGTTTGGATCGTGTTGGTCGAAGGGCTTTGATAGCCGCTTGGCTGTCAATGCAAATAGTGATGTCTTTTGTTGCATTCACTTTTGCTTCGATAATTTTGCAAGCCTGAAGTACTGCAAAGATTTCCGCTTGAAACACACTGGCATGATCTGGTAGTCTGTAAGACTTGTGAATCTCGAGTTCCTGTGAGAATACCCCCGCGCCTGTGCCAGAAGTCATTTTCGAACCGTCGGTGAATATCCCCATGGTTCTGTCGTCTAGGTAGCGTTCTTTATTCCACCCGATAATAACGTAACCAATGGCGCGACAGTTCAAATCGGACCAGGGCTTGCAGGACACATTGTCTGAAGTCATCTCGTTTCAGCGACCGCGTCTTCCAATTTGTCAATTTGTGCATCTAAGAAGCGATCTGCAATCTGCGTCAACTGAGTTCTCGTATATTTGTCGCGGTTTTCCCACCGATCGTTTGCACTGAGCTTCACCTTTCAGTGTGCGTTTGGGAATTCTTCTGTTCATTATAGCTTACGGAATTTTATGAGGGTCGATGGGACTGGGTCGTCATAGATGTTATACTACTTATTGTTGTACCGGATACGCTATTCAGTGCCTTATCTTACTGCTCCCAAAATTCTTCGAAGAATACGTCGTTGAAATGCGTCTATTGATTTTTCAGACGTTTGGGAGGAGAGTCCACGTTTCACTTGCATTCGTAGTAGCACAGGTCTTATTATGGTTTTGTACGAGCATATGCGAAGTTTACTTTGCCTGTGTAGTTTTTTCGATTTTAAGATCGGTGAGTGTGATCTGTAGTTTTACTTTGTCCCATGCGTTGCCGGTGTGATCCCATGTATGAGAAATGGTCCACAAACTCCAGGTTTGCATTTCTTCTTGTTTGGGTCATGAACTTGGTCTTATTTTCATTGATCCTTAACCCGACATCCTTTGCCGTTAAGTCTTGACATTGGCAAACTTTCTTGGTGTTTGATCTGGCCATGATGTTTATTTCGTTCGTGTACGCCACTGATTGAGTGCACTTGATTAGTAGGATAATTCTGGTATCAACGGGTACCTTTCTGACGACATATTTCAGGGCGAGATTGAAATGCATGGGAGCGAGTTCATCTCCCTGCCTCAGACCAGATGCTGTTCGGAAGCTTTGGGTGAGCTCGCTTTGTATCCTTTCTTGGGATGATAATGTTATCAATCTTACTATTGTCGTATCTACCCTGGGCCGTATCACATATCTCTTCGTTTCATAAGCGATGCAAATATTCTCTGCTTTTCAATAAATGCCGGTACACTCTCTGAAGCATTGTCTGCTCTATTTATGTTGATGATCATATGCAATTGCGTACGGTTGCGGAAATAAAGAAACAAAATTTTTCTAAAAAATAATTAAAAGATTTAAAAAAAAATTTGGAGATGCCGGGGATCGAACCCGGGGCCTTTCACATGCAAAGCGAACGCTCTACCACTGAGCTACATCCCCGTTGTGGAAATTGTTCCTCATACATTCCAGAAACCGCATGAGCTCAACAATTTTTGATTTTACGAATTTAAATCACTCACTGCGCAATCTTAAAAGAAACTCATTGATTTATTATCAATGACTTAATTATGAATTAAGAAAAGAAGTACATCAAGACTGGAGACGGGCGGTCTATTCGAAAATTGGGGTACAAAGTGCAAGTTCCAGTTAAACATTGAAGTCTGACGTATGACTAGAGGTTTATGAAAACCGTACAAATGTATTTTTCGTGTACATTGCGGTATAAAAGTTTTATGCCTTGCTCTTCTTAAAATTATTTTCAGTCTTTAGGGTTCTGTGGTAAAAAGCGATAACAGCTTAAGTCGAAAAAAAAATTAGGCGATTACGTGTATCAAAATTGATAATTACACTAATAAAAAATATATTAGAAGATCTTATTTTATTTAATTTAATAATACAACCTAATAATAATATATTATATGAGATAAAAATCTATCAAAGATTGGCAATTTTTTTTAAAAATGCAATTGAAAACTTGAAAAATGATTTTTTCTTATCTCGACATAAGCTGTTATCGTTTTTTACCACAGGGTTATTATTCACAATTTTTCTTATTTAGATAGAAGTCAAATTGTGTAATAGTATAAAACTACAAACAAAATGATTAACATTAAGCCCCGCTAAAGCAAGTCCTTGTGGTAGGGGTAAGGAGTTTCAAAGGTTTACTGTTTACTTAATTACTTTAATTTTTCTTTTTAATATTCTTAATAAAAAATTGACTGTTCTCAAATGCTAAACCTATTGAATTTCCGTGTACCTAGTTTTAGAACTCGTTCAAGGAATATATTTATTATTGAAGCCTACCGTACTTTGTATGGGCTGTATGGACACTCAGATCGATTGATGAGAGTTGGCAACAAATTTCACAGCTCCATTGATTTGTTATATACTAGCATCAGCGTTGTTTCCCTCAAGTTTTCCTAGCCGCAGCTACTAAGCATTTTCAGCCCATCAAAGTCGATCAACTTTTACGTTATTATAAATAATAGTGATCGATTAAAAAAAAATTTGCTACCCCAAAAACGTAAAATCATTTAAAGACTCGCAGCTCCCAAGCCCTTCAAGCTATTCAATTAAAAAACATAACGCAGTCACGATCGGCTGCAAGCCAATCGTATGATACTCTAGATGAAATACTGAACTCCGATTTATATTTTAGTTGGGAATATATCAAAAGAATGAGGAGTGCACATACAATTATTGCATGACCTTTTATTTACAGGTAGAAACTATTGTACGAGTATGTATAGTGGCTACTCGATGGATGGTTAAACGATTTCTTGAGTTATAGTGAGTTCCATAAATTAAGTACGGACATTTTTATAGAATTTTTGTATGGCAACTACATGAAGGACTTATGGGATATTTTTAAAATTAATACTTTTAGCTGCGCCTATTATAAAATCAACGTATACAAAATTTCAAAATCGTAACTTAAAACGTTCTAAAGTTATCGTTCAATATTGGTGAACACGTGTTTTAAGGACTTTTGTATGACAGCTATCTGAAGGGGTTGACGGAAAGCGCTAAATAATGAACTCGATCTTGCTTTTGATATAAAACTAATTCCTGTAAAATGTTGAATCCCTGCTTTAACTCGTACTAGAGTTATAGTGGATTCTGTAACTTGCATAAATTTTTGAAGGACTTTTGTAGGCTGCTACACGAAGGACTCATTCGATTTGCATCACATTTGGAACTTTCGTTTCAAACATTGTAAACTTTAAGTATGCAAAATTTCAAGCTCTTAACTTGAAGCATTCGAGCAATAATTGTGAATACGTGTTTTAAGGACTCTTGTATGGGAGGCACTCGAAGGAGTGGAAGGATATCGCCCATTAACAAACTTAGCCTTAATTTTTCCATTTTACAGATGGTGACAAAATTTCAACTTCCTAGGCCAACGCGTTTTTGAGTTATCGTGCAAACGGACGGACGGACAGACGGACGGACAGACTGACGGACGGACAGCAAGCGGATTTGGGGTTTTTGGCCACAACTGAACACAAAATAATGCATAACTTTTTTTCGTCCGAGACTCGGTTCTATGCGTTACAAACTTTTCGGGCTGGATTAAAATTATAATAGGTACTCTATATGATTTATATAATTATTGAGTAGACTAGGTGAATGTGGATCCCTTTATAAGGCCATTTTTTGGAGGTGGTGTGGGGAGGGGGACGAAAAAATTTGCCTTTTAATAAAGATATTTCTCAGGAACTAATACGATAGGAAATTGAACCTTAGAACTTATATAGATCTATGCAAAAATATTGTAGACTTTGGTGGAGGCGTATGAAGTTGGGAGGGACGTCATTTGTGAGGGGGCAGGGGGGGGGGCATTTCCCCCCCTGAATTATGTATTTTTATAGATTATATATAACATATGTATATTTACATATAAAAATATGTACAAACATAACATCTTGCCCCCCCCCCCCCCCCTAGAAAAAACTGAAATGACGTCCCTGGAAGTGGGTGAAAAACAGTGCATCTGAAACATTAAAAAGCTGAGATCGAGACATTTTAAAATCCATACTAGAAGGCTGAAACGTGGTGATTGTTTGTAGGTACGAATGCACGTGCGGGGTAAGGGGTCATCTTAGATTACTAGAACTGATGAATCAGTTGCGCCAGAAAGATGAATTGAGTTTGTATTTTACAAGGGCAGTTCGCTAAATATAAAATGTTTCAGGAAGTGTACCATGGAAGTAGGAGGATAAGAATTTTTCTAAAAAATCGCATCTCATATCTCAAGAACTGTTAAAGATATGATCTTAGAATTTATACGGAAGATATGCTTAAAAGACCCTTATTTTGGGGTAAGTGTGCAAGGAACGAAGGTCGGCGAGCGTGAAAAGAAAATAAATCCGATCTGTATAGGTACATCTCGAAATTCGCTGATGATGGATCGCTGCAGCTTGGGACTTATGATACGTTGGTGATGGGTGTATTTCTTATCTCTGGAACGGCGTATGCAATAAAATTGAAACCTAGTGGATATATGTATGTACAGGGTGCGCCATCTTTTATGTCGATATGTAAACATTGAATAACTTTGACATTTTTCATCAGATTGACTTGATTGGACAAGTTTTGGAAACATCAATTCAGAAGAATATTGTCCGACAGACCGAAGAACATGTCTGCCATGGCAAAAGTGATTAGATTCATAGATTTTTTAAATTATAATAACATCTGAATATCTAATAATAGCTCTTATTAAAAATGAAAATGTTTATTTTTAGAATTGCATTATTTTTTATATTTTTCATAAATAAAATAACTTTTTTGGATATACATATGTATAATCCTGCTCTTGATTATTTACAATTAATTACTTCTCTTATTTATTGCATTTAAGTGTATTACCATTTTTTTCTTTAAGATATATAATTATATTAACAGTGTAATAGAAAGTATATTCTTCTTTTCGCTTATATCCATAAAAAAAACCTTTGTTCTAAGAACAAATGAAATGAAAAATCACGAACGAATCAAGCACAAATTTGCACTGAGTCTACAGTAAAAACTTTTTTAAGCGGAAGTTTTTCAAAAATTCAATTAAATTTGTGCTTAGTTCGTGGAATTTTTCATTCCGATAAATCTTAGTACACCTAATTCTCTTTTTACACGATAGATATGTTCCCAAATAAATCGTGTAAAAAAAAATCGTGTAAAAAAAGATATTATCTAAATGGAAAGTAGTAGATTGGTTCCAGACCTAAAAAAACAACTTTAAAGTACAATAAACAATATTAAAAAATTCTTGTTAGAGTTCACTTGAGAATTTATTTTCCGTGCTTACACATTTTAATACATTAAAGATATGTATTATAAAAAAAAATTATGAGTTGGATAAAAGAAAATAATATCAGAAATTTCTTAATATAAAAAAAGTAAAACTAACATAAACATAACAAAATTTTTTTCTCGTCACTTTCTGACATAAACGCATACGTTTGCGTATAACTGCAATATCATTGCTATCACTAGAATTATTTTGTTCATCACTTTGGGAAATTATCTGTCTATTATCATTTCTATTTCCCATTGTTGATAATTCAGCAGTTCTTAGAACAAAATCAGTTATTAAAGATTGTGTTTGATTTCGTGATAATCCATTATAAAGTTCCCTGCAAGATGACATTAACAATTTCAGTTCACGTTGAAATTTCGCAGCTCGTTCCTTATCAGGATCATGTTATTCAAAATGATTACCTAAATTCTTTGCAAGGTCAAGACCTTCTTTAATTAGAGTTGCATTTAAAACAGGAAGATCCTCTTCGTCATTATCGCTATGTTCTCTTTCATGATAAGCCTCAAGGGTGAGGTCTATAGTTTCATTTTCACTCAAGCTTTTATCAACTAATAATTCGAATCCATCTCCACCAATTGTTCGTGCCAATGTAATAATGTCAGTAAATTCGTCGTTATTATGGATGACAGAGTTTTTGCTTTTGACACATTCTCGCCAAATATTTTTCCAACAAGAATTCAAGGTTGATGGCTTCAATTCAGCTAACGCTAGCCCCACTTGGTTAATGCAGTCCATAATTGAAATTTTTTTCCATACATCAATAACTGTTAACTCCTCATTATTATCTATGTAGTTTGTCTAGCACGTATTGGAATGAACGTTTTATGTAGTACGTTTTAAATGTAGCAATTATTTCTTGGTCTAAGGGTTGTATTAAGGATGTAGTATTAGGCGGCAGAAAACAAAATTGAACATTGTCTAGAATTAAAAGAACTTTAAATTCTAGACATTTTGCATTCATGTAGCGTCTTACTTCTGGGATAAGGTATTTCTGAAACCATTCTGTAAAGATTGCACTGGTCACCCAAGCCTTTTTGTTTGCCATCAAGTGAATTGGCAATTTATTAAAATCAACACCTTTTAAAGCACGATTTACTAGAAGTGGTTTTAACATACGTTCTCCTGAAGCATTTGAACAAAACAACAATGTAACACGGTCCTTTGCTACTTTAAAACCACCGGCAGTTTTTTGTGATTTTGCAACATAAGTTCTGCTAGGCATTTTTTTCCAAAAAAGGCCACTTTCGTCTACATTTCATACTTGGTCTGGGGTGTATCCTCCATCTTCAATAATTTTTCTAAGTTTTTGAGGAAACTCTTTAGTAGCCAATTCATCTGCAGATGCAGTTTCTCCCTTAATTTTTATATTGTGGAGAGCATGTCTTTTAAGAAAACTTGTCATCCAACCAGTACTTGCTGAAAATTCAGGTTGTTTTGACTGAGAAGAAGTGCTTGGCTCAATTTCTTTGAATTGTTTGTAGATTCTTAAGGCTGTTTGCTTGATAGTAATTCCGTCAACTGGTATTCTTTTTTGGGATTTATCTTCAATCCATATTACCAAAGCTTTTTCCATCTTCTCTTCATCTCTTATGTATGACGACGACTTGGCACTTATTTTTGTTCCAGAACATATATACTTTCTAATTGCAGTTTCATTTTTCTTGATTGTAGTAGCTTCATGAATACTAAAATGCTTTCCTACAGCAGTTGCACCTTGTCCTGTTGCAAGTTGATCTAAAATTTTAATTTTAGTATCTAAACTGATCGCTTTCCTCTTCTTAATTACTACAGGTGATTTATGTGACATTGTGTTAAGCCTACCAAAATACAATAAAAAATTAAATCCAAAAATTTGGAAATTATTTAAAACTTACCTGTTATTGGGTTAATAAATTTATACGAGCACTTTCTGTAACATTTGGTTCCAATTTCAATTTGTTCTTATATTTTTACATTAAACTGAGTTGAGAAAAATATAATACGATATTAAATAATATAATTTGTGAGTAGTAGTAGAATAAAAGAAATTCATAAAACATAAAAAAAAATTTATAAAAGAATTCTTAAAATATTTAAAATCGTGTTAAAGCAAAACAATTCGTGTAAAAAGAGAAAGATGTTAACTTTTTAACTCGTGTTAAATGAAATTCGTGTAAAAATAATTCGTGTAAAAAGAGAATTAGGTGTATAAGATTTTACGTCTAAAACTTTCGATTTGCATTAAGTATTATGTAAATTAATTTACATATTAATGTAGTTTTCCATGTGGCTACTTGTACAATTTACTCTTTAAGTGGTAAAGTTACATATATGATTAGTACTATTAATTACTTCAATGAAGGTAATTTCACCCTCTAAATTGTAAAATTACACATGTCATGTGATTTATGTTTACTATTAAGTATATGATTTTACAAAAACATGTATGTATTTATTCCATTTCCGAATTTTAATTTTACTGTGGAAATGTAAGGGGTTTTGAGACATGTAAATTTACAATATCCTATATTGGCAATTAGTTGCCAACATTTAATGTTGTAAAAATTTTTAACTGTGTATGAGCCTTCAAACAATTTTGGGTACACCGGTCGATATACGGCGTACGACGGACAGACGGACTGATTTTTTTTGCTTTGTTCGTGTCTACTAGTCATGAAACGTGAAAAATAATTTTCAGGATAGCAAATTTTTTCGCAATACTATACACTATTGAAATAATAAAGTAAAACTGTGACTCCCCCAAAAAAAAAAAAATACATGCAAAGGTTTCTCCGGACCGGAAAAGAAATGGACCACACAGTCTCGGTTTTAAAAGATTGAAATTTACTATTTTCAATTAGCCGAGTCTATAGTACGATGTGAAAAATCATTTTCGGAAAATCAGCATAATTCTAGATCAAGTACAATACTTTTCAGTCTAGTTTCATATTTCAACTCTCAATAACATACTCAATCATTGTGAAAAATTATCGCGAATAAAATAATTGTGATATTTGATTTATTTTCCCACTAAGACATAATTGTATCTATTCAAGTAAAATTTTCCATAAATGTTGGAATATAAATTTATTGTAATAAATCACTAATTCACGCCTTACTTTAATAAAGACATTTTTCAAAAATAAACTTTTTACGTCGCATTAATATAAAAACCCGGCATTTCTCATGTCATCTAACAAATTAGCGATCCTGTACGATCGATTAATGGCGATTTCTCCATTTTAACGC
Organism: Beris morrisii; assembly: GCA_951812415.1. Taxonomy (NCBI): domain Eukaryota; kingdom Metazoa; phylum Arthropoda; class Insecta; order Diptera; family Stratiomyidae; genus Beris; species Beris morrisii. The sequence continues at coordinate 141,163,993 of OX638311.1, forward strand.
TGCACAAATGGCTGACTAAGTATTAAGAAGATAAATAAAAACGACACGATTATTTTCATAAATTTAATTCTCAATTTGATTATCATTTAAATGGCTAAGTCATGGCGAAGAGTGGGTGACTCTAGTCGCATACAGTACAAAGTGTGCTTGTCTGTCCCGGTGCCTGTTCGGGGATTTCCCGCGGATAGATCACTGCGATCGTACTGATCGCCTAGTGCAACGTGCAATCACGGTCCAGTATCAGTATAGTGCAACGAGGTGATCGATAGCCAAGTGTATTTCAAGAAATTGAATACTAATCGACTCTCGTCTATCAGCCAATAAGATTTATTCTAATTGTTAGTAAAGACGTCTGGCAGTCGTCAGTCAGTCCCTCTATCGATTTCCAATTATTTACTGCCACCCCAGCTCAGCCCCAGACCCCACTTATGTTTAATTTTTTTTTTTTAACTCTGTTTTATTACTAGCGTTAATGTTGCTGGTAATGAAGGCAATAAATTTGCATAATGAAATTACAACTCTTGTTGGTCTGAGCACTTACCTGTTTATTGTTACTTTTTTATTGTTTAATTCAGTTTTTTTTTAATTCTTATTTTGTGCATGTTTGCAACTGCACGGCCTCCATTTCTATAGTTCGAACAAATGCACTTTAAGGTAGAAATCAATGGAAACCAATTAAAACTATTAGTTAAGAAGTTCATATAAAAAACTTATTTTTTATGGAAATGGAAGAATTATTGCCGCTGTTCGTCTGACTTGGATCCAATTTGTTGTGAATTATATTTGTGATCCGGATAGACTAATGATTTGCATATGACAGCAGTCTGGGATTTGTTTAACCGTCTTATCTGATTCGATTAAGCATTCGAGTCATTTAATCAGCTGCAATATTTTAATTAGACTGATTATCTTGCGATTTAACATATTGTACTGATTTAAACTAGTTCCTTTCAAGATAACGATGCAGGAAATCAGTCTGCAATCCTTTTTACATTCTTACGTAATGGACGTGATTTATGCTCCCACTATGCAGCTATTTTGGAATAGATAAGTTCTGCAGTTCTGCAGTATTGCAGTTATATTCAGTGGCGAAGCTATCGTCGTCGTTTGGTGTAGGATGTCCCGTTGTCCTTGTTTCCTTCAGCATTTGGGAACTACAGAAGACCCGACCAAATATAGGGAAACCCCTAGCGGTTCACTTCGCTCTAATCCGCGAAGTAGCTAAAATGGCCTTGATGATCTGGTTACCACCCTTACACACACCCTAAACGAGGCATTGTCGGATTCCTGCCCTGAAGGCAGACCAAGAAGAAAACAAAAGCCACAATGGTGGAACGCAGAACTCGGGCCTCTAAGAAAATGCTGAAAGCAACTGTTCAACAAAGCCAAAAGCACTAAAGATGTTTTGCGATCGGGACTCCTACAAAGGGTCTAAGGAGTACGGAAATACAAATGTGAACGGAGAAAGGCACAGGGTGAATCCTGGAAACTCTTTTGTAGTGGCATAGAAAAATCTCGTGAGGCATCCAGGGTCCGCAAAGTTCTCCCTACCAACTCAACCACACCATGCATCCTGAGGAGCGCCGTGCAACTCTAACGCTCTTATATAAGAGGACCAACTTCTTTTGGCGATGATAGGCCTTAAACCATTTAAGTCTGCGGGATCAGATGGAACAATTTCTACTGAAAACCAGTAGATCTCGGATATAGTTCTTCAGTGGTTGAGGTTATCTTAAAATACTGCTTCGATCTAACCTACATCCCGGAAATAGCAGTTAAGGTAATCTTCATATCTAAGACAAGAAAAAGCTCTGCAGATCTCAGACCTATCAGTCTATCATCCTTTCTTCTAAAATTACTGGAAAGACTAATCCCAACACACGTACTGGAAGGGAAAGTAGGTGGAAACGAAGATTCGCTGCGGCAACAAAAATTGAAAATAGTATTCCTTTGCCTGGAGTATCGAAATTCAAAATTTTGAAATTTCAATATATTGAAAAGGTTCTCAAATACAAGGCAAAGCTATGGATTGAAAGGTGAAGCCAGGTTATAAATATATATTGAATAAAAAGGAGTAACTTTTTTTTAGAATAGAATCGAATAGTTTGTTTAGTCCGTCGAGCCGGATTTAATCTAGCGACCCATAAGGTGGAAGTGGTGAGGAAAAATATTATAGTGAATCTGAAATGCAAAATAGTTAAGCCAGATTTGACTGATACTTTTTATCGGATTGGTGTAATATACTAAATACAGTTAGAGAGGCCATTTCGAGACTCAAGTAAATTCGCTTTCTAAAAGTTGATACGTTTTTATGATTTCGAATCGTTTACAAATAACAATTTTTTTTGACTTCATGTTTTTCTGTTGCACCTGCATATTATGTTCCTATTTTAAAACTATGTAAAGAAACGATCAAAATAATTTTTCTGTTTCAATTTCTAAAGCAGTACGCTGGAAAACAGAAATGTTGAATTAAAAATTGCAGTTAAGTGCTAAGCAAAAGTGTTGTTTATAAACAATTTGCAAAAAGTCTGGGTACAACTTTATTATTTTTTGTTAGAAGTCCCCTCTTAGGGGTAAAATATCTCAAAATCCCTAAAATAATTCTTAGATCATTTTATATAAAGACCCTAGAAGTAAAAGCGAATTCGATCTCATTAAACCTAAAAGATTTGCAAAGGAAAAAATTTACTGAAGAGTAAAAAAAATGTACTTTATGAAATCCTTAATTTCATTAAAGACATTCTATTATCATTTTCTTAAAAATTATAATATTGTCGATCAGTTTGATAAAGGACTCAGTCTAGTCCGAGACGTCATGCAAAAATAAACAATAACAGTATAGTACCCGGAAAACTTGTATTATCAAAATATTCCTTAATCGGGTTTTCTCTATACATTTAAAACCTTTCGAAGTGAAAGCGGATTAATTTAAAAATTTACGTCTAAAACTGTCCGAAGCGCTGAGCCACCGCGCAAAACTAGGCACCAAAAGAGGGCCCATAGCGATCGCTTCAGAGCATCGTAGGTCACTAATCATCCCCAAAACAACCCAGATCCCTGAAGAACTTGACCAGCTTGTCATGCCCTATCGATCCCCTAAATTGTAAAAGAAAAGACTTTCCAGCCACCTCAGTGGCCTCCTTGCAACCGCTTGACATTCGCACAAAATGTGGGTAATGTCCTCCTCGGCATTTATGTCGAGGTAGTACCTGCACACGTCAGAGTCAGCGATCCCCATACGCATAGCATGCTTCCCTAGCAAGCAGTGCCCTGTCAGTATTCCGACGAGTAACCGCAAGCTTCCCCTATTCCATGCCAATATCTCACTAGTCTTCCGTCTGTCCAACCTTGGCCAGAATGCCCTAGAAGTCCTACAGCGCGTTAGCCCCTCCCACCTTGAGTTTGCTGCGTCCGTGGCACGATCCCTGATACGCGTTTTGATGCCGTTTAATGGTGGGCTAACCACCTCCTCTACCATTCCGGCTGACAACGATCCTAGTCTAGCCAGCTCATCGGCCAGTTCGTTTCCTGGTATGTCACTATGCCCTGGTACCCTACTCTATTCTGACTACAAAGTACCTTAAGCACTTCTCGATAGCGCTTTACTAGCTGGGATTTGATAGTCGCCGATTCCAATGCATTCAAAGCCGCCTGGTTGTCAATGCAGAGTGAGATATCTTACCCGATATCGAGCACCGCCAGAATCTCCGCTTGGAATACACTACAGGCATCTGGCAGCTTAAAAGACTCCCTTGCACTACACAGAGAAGACTCCAGCGCCAGTGCCGCATTCCATTTTGACACCGTCCCTATACACGGAGAGTTCTCCCTCGTTCACTACTCTGTTGTTTTCCCAATCCTCCCTGCTTGGGTATATGACCCTGAAGAATTATTGAAAATCATGCATCGGAACCATATAATCCGTAAAAAAGTCGACCGGATCCTCAAGAAATTCCCTAAGAATGGAGCCGTGTCCTATGGACCTCTCCCTACAGCTCAATAGTTTTACCTGCCCAATGAAAATATCAAGTGTTACAAGGTGCATGCAAATTTCCAGTGCTGCTGTTGGCTCTGTCCGCAGGACCCCTGTGATCATTACACAAGCACTCCGTTGCACTCCACTCAGTTTCCTTTGGAGTTACTTTTTGTCTGTGGCTTCCCACCACACTAGTGCCCCGTACGTCAGAATGGGTCTTGCAACCGCCGTGTACAGCCAATGTACCATATTTGGTTGCAGATCCCAGCTCTTTCCATCGGCCTGTCTACACGCAAAGAGCACGTTGTTAGCCCTTTTAATACGCTCTTCAACAATGCTTTTCCAATTTAGCTTCCTATCCAAGATCAGGCCTAGATATTTCGCCTTTTCCGATAGTGGCAACACGACCCCTTTAAGCCTTGGTAGCCTGAACTCTGTAATCTTGTGCTTCCTAGTGAATAAAACCAACTCAATTTTTGAAGTGTTTACGCCCAAGTCACATGGCCCACTTGCTCAGTGTACAGAGTGCCTAAGATGTCCGTGAGAGTATCCAAAAATTTTCCCTGAACTAATAGTAAAACTATGTCATCCGCGTAGGCCACCACCCTGATTCCTTTCTTTTCGATTTCCATTAGAACCTCGTTCACTACAAGGAGCCAAAGAAGGGACGATATCACGCCACCCTGTGCAGTACACCTCGAGGCTTGCCGTATTACTTTTCCATGCTTCCTCTCCGAACTCACAATCCTGGTTTCCAACAAGGTCATCAACCAGCCAGTCAGTCCCTCCTCTAAGCCTATGCCATTTAAAGCCTCCTAAATTGCTTCCACTGTTACATTGTTGAAAGCCCCCTCAACGTCTAGGAATGCCGCTAACGTGAATTCTTTACTTTCCAAACTAAGCTCTATAGACCCCACTACTTCATGTAGGACTGAGTATAGCTGCCGTATCTACGGTCAAAAAATGTTGACCAGCTTGAGGATGCCGGATGGAAAACCAGCCCTCGCCAATCTATTATACTCGTACGACAATAAGTATAGACATATTTTTCGAGATCTTAATAATGATGCTATCCTAAATACAAATATATCAAGAACCATGTTACATTGAAGGAAATGATGAGTTAAGTTTCACAAACATAATTCACAATCTTGAATACAGCCATCTTGAAGAACTACCACCCTGAGAGGGCAATCATCGTGTGTCATATATTCTGTATTTCATCTTCATAAGTTTTTTTCAGTTTCAGATAACTACGAGGACTAAAACCGAAAAATGTCTATAAAACTAAAATATTCATATTTACAAGTGATAACTGAAGAATCATTTACTTGAAAGACCACCATCAATTTTTCAAATAATCTGCTACTCATTACACAAACACGATATAAGTACGCGTTTTTTTTTGTGTCTCACCGAACTTATTGAAAGTAAATTTGAATTTGAAAAGGAAAAATGACAACGACCAAGAGGAAGAAGTAATCTTAAAATCTTAATAGAGAAAAAAAAACGTAAGAAGCTTGAAGACAGGTAAATGTTTACTTTGCCGAGTCCGAAACTTGAAATTCCAACTTTAGCTACTGTCGTACGTAATCACACGCAATAAACATTCCATGAATGCAACTGTTATGGTCAATAGTCAGGTGTTAAGAGTACTTTGGCATTTTAATTTCTCTTCCACGAACACACACAGTACGCTAACCACTTGCATCGTATCGTCTTTTCTTACTCAAGTTTCTTAAGACTTGACTTTTGTCGTTTTTTTTTTCTTTCGCTTTTCTCATATGTGTAAATACACGACTTATTAAATTATGTAAAGAAACTTGAGGAACAAAATTCGGTGAATTGAAATTAAGTATGAGAACTTTACGAGGAGTTTCTGGTAAATATCTTCATATTAAATGCGGTTTTCGTAATAATTGAAAAGATTTTCCTTTGAAATTATAATTAAATGTATGTAAATTGCCTTGTCAGATATTTTTATGTACTTTATTTGTATAATAACCTGAGCGGAGTGCTACAGAATATGTGCCGTATGTAACGAAACGCAGCGTATAATTTTCGACGATTACAAAACGCAGTATACCAGTTCGTTTTGGGACATTTCTTTTAGACCATTTGGCAGCATCGTCTTGGGACAGCGTTGGTCCCGAGATGCTGGAGTCGAGAAGATGAGAGGGGAGTCTCGGTTCGGCGGTCGTTGAGTGCGGTGGTGCTGGAGAAGTTTTTTTTTTCTGGATTTCGTTGGATGGATTCGGAGTAATGGATCTATTGTATGGTGAAACCCAAAAGAAATAAAGAGGAAAAAAAAGGGTATATTTGGTTTTTTCTATTTAGACTAACCTTTTGTTTCAGAAAAAGCATGACTGGCTAAAGAAAGAAGGAGAAAAAAATGAGGTCCCGGTATCCAGTGAAAATGGGTTAGTAAATTAAATTTTTGAATTTTTCGGCACGCATATGATGGGCTCCGTTAGGGCCAAAACTTCCGAACCACCCCGCCCTGAGCAGCCGGCAGAAGGTGCCGAAGGCAAGGTCCCAACAAAACGCCCCATCTGAGGGGGAAAAAAAAATCCCTCATGGCAGACTTCGTCTGCCCTGTTAACGGACCGGTACCGCACGAAACGGTAGATACTGGATCCGTTACAGTGGCGCCCAAACGTGTTCGGAATATATATTTTTTTTTGTGTTTTGTGCGGCAATTTTCAATTTAAGTAAAATCTTTCTTTTTTTTGTGCCGTGAATGCACGTTTAATTCAGTTTTTTTAAGTTTCATAATTATTTCGCTAAGAAAGTGTTCGTCCGAAGTAGGAGCTCAAAATTTACCGGTTTTTTCCCTCCGATGACGCGCATTAGCTCTCCGCGTTGGCGTAGTGGGTAAATTACCTGTAGAAGGCAATGTTGAAAGTCGCGGAGGAAAATAGTCTATTGGGTCCCAGAACAATCTGAGGCAGAATTCGTCCGGCAGTGCTCCGTCGACTAGCAAGTCATGAAAAATTCAATGCAGTTCTGGATTGATTTCGGGGCCTAGTATTGTTAAAATTGCAACAAAATCGGTACTTACTTCTCAAGCGCTCTTTCCATTTTTCTTTTTGGTTTTTTTTGCAGGCAATTAATTGCAAATTTTCGGTTTTTTTTATGGTCGTTAAATTATTATACAGTAGTATATAGTTTCCACATTTTTTGTAACTAGAGTAGTCTGTGATACCTGGAAATATTTCTCGTTTACTGGGGAACGGGACCGAGTTTTTTTTGTGTGTTAAATAACGTTCAACTGAGTTTTTTTGTTATATCTTATATTATATATAGGTTCCAATTTGCCAATACTATTGGTTTATACTTTACTTACTGTGTATTGTGCTAATATTTTCATTTGGTAGTTATCTCTACGACATCATCACAATCAAAATCTTTCTAATTTTACAATCATGGAGTCCGGCTTTTTGTCCAAAGCGGAGCTGATCGTAGAGTGCGAAATTCGCAATGTTTCGGAACGAAACGAGCAAATGGTTACTGTGTTACAGGCCATTATAGACAAGGAAAATTCAGATCCCACTTTAATTCCTCGCATAGCACATCTAGGAGCCCGAAAGAACCCGCTAAGGGAAGTAAAGTTATGTTCAAATAAATTAGTCGATTTAAGTGCGCTTATAAAACGAATCGTACTTAGGAAGGAATATGATTCCATACCGCGAACAGTTACCCAACTGCTTCACATTTTGGGGAGATTAGAGCGTATCTCATATTCCGAAGTGGCGCATAAACAGGCTACAGAAGCCATGGTAGAGGGTCAGCTTCTTCTAGACGCCGTGCGTCATACGACCATTGAAGGGAAACTCGAACCAGCACTTCCTGCTTTAAATTTGGATAAATTGTCTCTTGACGACTCGGAGGACATATCAGACAATAACAACATCAATCCGTGCACAAAAGATAGCAATCCAGTTGCGTCTACTAGTTCTACCAGTCGTGACTGTGCGACGGCTGTAATGTCTCCAACATTACCCGATATCAGTTTAGGGTGTGTGACGACGCCTCAATTGCCTGGTCAGGAATTGCGCGAGCTGTCTCACCGGATGAATACTTCTGCTCCTTTTCAAGCTAGAAAGGACCTTCAACAGAGGATTAATTGGGGAGGGTCATCTTTAAAATTTAACGCCTCCAAACAAGGGCCCCGATTATCGGACTTTATTTTCCGTCTGGAAACTACAGCTCAAGATGCAGGTTGTATTCCAGATGACTTAGTCTCTATTCTACCAGCCTGTTTAGAAGGTAAAGCAGCACAGTGGTACTGGGAATTTCGTCATACCCACTACGGGCTGGGCTGGTTCTTCCTTAAAAGACAGATGCTCCTAACTTTCGAGGATTTAGAAACGGATGATGAACTATATTTGCACTTATGCTCTAGGAAGCAAAAAAGCAATGAGTCCTTCACAGAATATTTACTCGAAATGACAGCATTGGCTTCTCGAATGCAAAATAAAATACCGGAACCTCGATTGGTTCAACTAGTGAAGCAAGGATTAAACAATGATTTTCAACGAGAGTTATTGTGGCAGTCCATAACTTCGCGTGAAGACCTTATTCGCGCTTGTAAACATATCGAACGATTTCAACACAGGATCACTAAGGAGCCTAATATCAGGAAGTCTTATCATACCGTGAATGAGGTACAATGGAAAGATCCATCTTCGTTTGCCGTTGACGAAATACCTCGTAAAAAAATTCAACCGCAAGGTGCACCACGCAGTAATCCATTTAGAGATCATCCCACTCATTCTTTAATGGGAAAAGACTGTTGGAATTGTCGTCAACCCGGTCATTCTTATAAAGAATGCGTAAGCGAACGCAAAATTTTCTGTTACGGGTGTGGGCGCTTAAATACTTATAAACCGTCATGCATTTCGTGTAACTCGGGAAACGGGAGGAGCCGTGTAAATACTCCGGGGATGTTACACCTGAAGGCTCACTTAACCCCACGCGAGGATGTGGCCACAAATACCGATCCCGAATTATATCAACGCCAATAAATTCCGAAAATACGAAGAAATGTTTCCTTAGATCGGCCAATTATTTTCGCAAACGTAAGTTATTTAAAAAAACTGTAGCTTCCACTCGGATATCAACTGAAGTGGACGATCGTCCGTATGCTACAGTTTCCATTCGTGGTCATAAAATTAAGGGTTTACTGGATAGTGGAGCAAATTGCAGTATACTTGGTAGAGGGGCTGAACAATTTTTAAAACAGATTGGGCTTAGTTTTAAGCCAATCAAAGCGAATATATCGACAGCTAGTGGGCAGGCACAGCCAGTTCTCGGGACCCTGGTCTGCTCCGTAAAATTTGAGTCTAGAACGAAAAAGATATCCCTGTTAGTTGTACCGTCGTTATCGCAGCCTTTGTATTTGGGCATCGATTTTTGGGGTAAATTTGGAATCGCACCGTGTTTGATTCCGAGAGATAACTTCTTGGAGATCGGAGAATTAACGTCTTTAAACCCAAATCAGTGTGAATTACGTGAAAGTGAATGGAAGCTTTTGAATAAGGTGCGCAGTCGTTTCCCTTCATCTATTGAAGAAGGATTGGGAAGAACACACTTGATTGAACATTCTATCGATGTGGGAAATAGCTCACCTGTTAAGCAGCGACATTACCCAATTTCACCCGTCATCCAAAAGCTCCTCGATGGGGAAATAGAGAGAATGCTTACATTAGGGGTGATAGAGGAAAGCCATAGCCCATGGAGTTCGCCAGTTACAGTTGTTCGTAAGCCAGGGAAAGTTAGATTATGTTTAGACGCACGCAAGATTAATTCCGTGACGGTCAAAGATGCGTATCCCCTGCCTCTGATCGAAGGTTTACTAGCCAGACTTCAAGAAACTCGTTTCATTTCCAAAGTAGACTTAAAAGATGCGTTCTGGCAAATCCCATTAGCTAAAGAATCGCGTGAGATAACAGCCTTCACCGTAGCAGGTAGACCATTATATCAATTTACGGTTATGCCTTTTGGACTGTGCAATGCACCACAAACGTTATGCCGGCTCATGCACAAGGTGATTCCACATCGATTACACGAACGGGTGTTTGTATACCTGGACGACTTACTCGTGGCCTCACCTACATTTGAAGATCACATTCGCGTATTGTGGGAGGTAGCACAATGTTTACGTTCAGCGGGTTTAACAATTAATGTAGAAAAAAGCGAATTCGTTCTGAAGGAAATTAAATACCTAGGATACGTCGTCGGAGATGGGCATTTGCGCGCAGATCCGGACAAAGTGTCAGCAATTACCAAATTACCGCCTCCGACAACTCAAAAGAATGTTCGCAGTATACTTGGGTTATTCGGATGGTATCGAAGGTTTATTCCGAATTTTGCTACTATTGCTACTCCCCTAACGGATATGCTAAAAGGGAAAAAGAGGGTGGAGTGGGGCCCTAGAGAACAAGCCTCCTTAGACACCTTAAAAAATTGTTTAGTTTCTGCTCCTCTTTTAGTAAACCCAGATTATAATAAACAATTCTATCTTCAATGCGACGCTAGCACGACCGGAATCGGCAGTGTATTATTTCAACGAGCTGAGGATGATTCAGAGCATCCCATTGCATTCTACTCACATAAACTCAATGCGGCTCAACGTAAATATAGCGTCACTGAGCTAGAATGTCTAGCAGTTGTCATGAGTGTAAAAAAATTTCGTTGTTATGTTGAGGGATCTCGGTTTACAATTATTACCGATCATGCAAGCCTTAAATGGCTTATGGATCAAAAGGACCTGTCAGGGCGGTTAGCCAGGTGGAGTTTAAAACTCCAGGGGTATGATTTCAACATAGAATATCGGAAGGGTTCCCAGAACATAGTCCCAGATGTACTATCGCGCATGTACCAAGAAGAAACATCTACAAACTGTGTGGAAGCCATACATGACCTTCAAACGCCACCACTTTGTGTAGACCTCGAAAGTGCTGAATTTGTATCTGAGGATTATATCAAATTAATTGAGTCGATTCAAAATACTAACTTATCGACGTCAAATGTGAGGATATTGGATGGTAGACTATACATCAAGTTATCAGATGTTTCTAGTGACCTGGAGGCTGAAGATTGTAAATGGAAACTATGGGTACCAACAAAAATAGCGCCCGGTCTTATAAGGCAAGCCCATTGTTCACCAGTAGCTGGACATTGCGGAATTGAGCGTACACTTTTTACGTTGCGTCATTTATTTTATTGGCCGAAAATGGTTTCGGATGTCAGGGATTTTATCCGGAATTGTAGCACCTGTAAGCGTTGTAAACCAATAAACAGAACGTTGCAAGTCCCCATGGGAATCCAAGTAAGCGCTGTGCGGCCGTTCCAACGGCTTTGCCTTGATTTCTTGGGCCCATATCCTCGATCTCGCCAGGGAAATACTATGATCATCATAATGCTGGATCAATTTACTAAAAATGTGATTATGCGCCCCATCCCTAGAGCAAACAGTGATGCTGTTATTAAGTTCCTTAAAGATTATGTATTTTTTTTATTTGGAGTATCGGAATATATCCATTCCGACAATGGCTCTGAATTCACTTCTCACAAACTTAAGGATTTTCTAGATCATTACGGAGTTAAACACACCTTTACTCCCGTTTACAGTCCACAAGGCAACCCTTCTGAAAGAGCTAACCGAGATCTCTTAAATATGGTACGCTCCTATATAGACAAAGATCATAATCGATGGGACGAACAACTGGCAGAAATCGGTGCAGCCCTGCGCACCTCTAAGCACACTTCAATAGGTTGTTCGCCGTACTTTCTAACCTTCGGTCGACATATGGTCTTACATGGATCGACATATGAATTGCTGCGCAATTTGAACAATGTGGACGGTGGTGAGATAGACATTGTACCTACCAACCAAAAACTCCAGCTTCTACAGCAACAGGTCGAAGATAAATTAAAAGATGCCCACTTTCGGCATCAGAAACAATACAACCTGAGATCCAGGAATCGACAACTGTCACCTGGGCAAAAGGTTTTTGTCAGAGTATTTACCCACAGCTGTGCCCCAAAAAAATATTCAGCTAAATTGGGTCCGAAATTTAAGGAGGCTACAGTTGACTGCGCCGTTGGAAACGTGGCGTACCGCCTGGTGGATGGTGATGGAAAGTACCTAGGTGTATATCACGCACGAGACATTCGTGAATGATCTACGTGGGGAAGAAAAATGGTTCATTGGTGACGGGAAGCACATAGATATGGTTTAAGTAACTGAGTTTCATATTTTAATGTTGTACTGTTTAATTGTGTTTATTGTATCATCTAATACAAAAAAAAAAAGCTAATAAAATCAAATTTTATGGTATTTTCCAATTTTGTGTTGCATGCTTCATGCATGTATCAGGTTCTCGTTCGAAATGTTGAATGAAAGCTGTCTTAAGCGTCTCTAGTTGTATGATGAGATTTAGCACAGGTTTTTTTTTATTAGCTCTAATAAGTGATCTTTAAGTTTATAAGAAAACGATTGGACAACTAATTATACTTCAACGGTCCGTGATTATCTGCACAAATGCTAAGAACTTGAGACAAATAAAGTTGTTGCTTAGAACCTACTTCTCGTTAATCCTATGTCTATTGAAAGAATATTCTAACTAAGAAAAAAAAATGTCCTGTTGGGTGAAAGTTAGAGGTGGAAGCAACAATTTGAACGCCTAAAGGTCACTTGTCTTGTTGGCAGGAAGGGAACATAAGAGGATATGGATAAGGAAATGGCATATCAGCCGCAATTGTGCGCATATCCTCTCCTTAAAAGCACACCCTGTCAGGTTTGGTAGGTGAATCGTCCTGATTATAATTGAACAAGTTAATAAAACCAACCAATTTGACATGGGAGGCTCAGGTGAAAAAAAAAAAAAAAAAAAAAAATTTGTAACAACGTACACATAATTTTTTTTGATAAAATAAACGGCTTTTCCAAATTGGCAGTTCCATTAATTTTGTCTGATCATATAACATAAATTCCAATGTTATTTCGTTATTTGATTATTTTAATACAACTTACGTTCTTTCTTATTTATTTAAAGTCTCCTGCTCATTCTTGTGTCGAATGAAAAAAAAAAAAAGGAGTGAGAAAATTGAAAAAAAAATTTTTTTTTGTTTTACATGTACAATTGCAAAAAAAAAAAAAGAGAAAAAATGGGATGCTTTTATTAGAGTTCATTTAATGATTAAAATATTGGGGGGTCGGGCAGCAAATTAATACCTATATCCATCAAGAAATTTTGTAACCATAAAAAGGTATGATCATTCACTAAGTAATTTTTATTTGATAAAGTTAATCGCTGTAACTGAGGTTACAAAGAATACTGAGAAAAAGAGATATTTCTAAAATACATTATGCAACATACATTATACAATTTAAATAATATACATTACACATAATACAGTATATACATTATTCAATTTATATTATACAATATTATACATTACATAAAATATATTATACATTATACAGTTTACAATATATACATTACATAAAATACATTATACACTTTATACAATTTAAATAATATACATTACACATAATACAGTATATACATTATTCAATTCATATTATACAATATTATACATTACATAAAATACATTATACATTATACAATTTACATTATATACATTATACAATATATTTTATATACATTATGTAAACACTAAGAAAAATTTAACCCTCAAACCACACCTCTCAAAAAAAAAATATATAAAAACAACAACAACAACAAAAACAAACCAAAGAAAAGAAAAGGAAAACACACCAATTCACACATCTACAGCGAATACCCCAACAAGATACCAAATCAGTATAAACAAAAGGATCGAGAGGGACATGAAACCTTACTCAGTACAACACGGACATATTACCCGGCTAATGAGACTCCTTCTCCTGGATCGGGGTCGTCCCCACGAATGTAACGAAACGCAGCGTATAATTTTCGACGATTACAAAACGCAGTATACCAGTTCGTTTTGGGACATTTCTTTTAGACCATTTGGCAGCATCGTCTTGGGACAGCGTTGGTCCCGAGATGCTGGAGTCGAGAAGATGAGAGGGGAGTCTCGGTTCGGCGGTCGTTGAGTGCGGTGGTGCTGGAGAAGTTTTTTTTTTCTGGATTTCGTTGGATGGATTCGGAGTAATGGATCTATTGTATGGTGAAACCCAAAAGAAATAAAGAGGAAAAAAAAGGGTATATTTGGTTTTTTCTATTTAGACTAACCTTTTGTTTCAGAAAAAGCATGACTGGCTAAAGAAAGAAGGAGAAAAAAATGAGGTCCCGGTATCCAGTGAAAATGGGTTAGTAAATTAAATTTTTGAATTTTTCGGCACGCATATGATGGGCTCCGTTAGGGCCAAAACTTCCGAACCACCCCGCCCTGAGCAGCCGGCAGAAGGTGCCGAAGGCAAGGTCCCAACAAAACGCCCCATCTGAGGGGGAAAAAAAAATCCCTCATGGCAGACTTCGTCTGCCCTGTTAACGGACCGGTACCGCACGAAACGGTAGATACTGGATCCGTTACACGTACTCTAACAATGAAAAATTATGTTTATCCAAAAAACTAAAAGATTCATAAGTTTATAATATAAAAACGAATCGATAGCGAGTTCGAAAATGATACATCACTGATCGAACCAAAATGGTTCCTCGCTTATGATTCATTAATAAATCGTTGTTCATAAATCATTAATGAAATGTTAATGAATTATTAATGATTCGTTATTAATGCATTATTGATGGTATATAACCAAAGTTATGAACAGAAACGTTCAAAATAGTCTCCTGGTTATTCTTTAGGTTGTAAGTCGCATAGTAACCAACACCGCATTTCAGCATTAAACGCGTTCCGTACTTCTACCCATAAAATAATAAAGTTGCGTTCAGACTGTTGGCATATTTTTATACTCTAGATGAAATCTGAGAGTATTATAAACTTAAGGCGTTATGCCACTCTAGAGGCTGAAAAAATAGGTCTTTTTCGGGAATTTTTTTCAGAAAAACTACAAAATATATCGATATTACGAAAATGGGTATTTATAATACATGTTATTGACTATGTACAGGAATTTTTTTTAAGCAATTAAATTCAAAATGGCGGATGTGCAGCGTTTTTGCGGTGACGTCTCCGTTTTTGCAGGGTCCATCGCCGGACACCTAGTGCCTGTAATTTTTGAATTATGATAAGCTAATAAATTTATTTCGATAACATATAAGTGAAAAGTGTGAAATTTGGCTAAAAAATCGTCAGAAAATTGTTAACAACAAATGAACTATGCAATATAAAAAAAAATCCTACGTACTTCCATGGACAATATAGTTTTAAAGATATATTCAAAATTTCAAGTGAATCGGTTGAAAATTGTCCGAGTTGTTTCCGGCCAGCTTGAAAAATGTAGTTTTGAGATAAACGCGTTTGAAGTTTTGAGTAGTAGAAAATCATGAATAATTTTGCAGGCGGCCTTGTACTAAAATTCGAAAACCGAGTCCTTAGAGAGTTTTTTCGGCCATAAACTTTTGGGACAGCATTTTTGAGGTCCTAAGGAACACTTAAAAAAAAAAAAAAAAAATCGGTTTTTCGAAAACTCTAGAGTGGCATAGCCCCTTAATCTAGCCCAAAAGTTTGTAACGCATAGAACGGAGCCTCGGACGAAAAAAAGTTTTATATATTATTTTTTGTTCCCCATTAAAAGATACCATCCGTAGAGGTTCTCCCAATCTACCCACCATAAAAATTTCAATTTAATACCTCAACGGGTTTGGGAGCTACGCGCCTTCAAACGATTTTGCGTACGGCGGACAGACGGACATTTTTTTTTGTTTTTTGGTGTTTACTAGTCCTAAAACGTGTAAATACAAAATTTCAGGGTAGCAAATTTTTTTTAAATTTCAGGTCGATCACAATACTTTATTATTAAAAAATAATAAAGTAAAAATCCTTAAAACACGTGTCCTTCTAGTAGCTGCTATACAAAACTCAGTCATCCTGATACAATTAGTTCGGAAGATATTGTAATCCAAAGTTTTTACATTTTTAAATAGCATTTTTTCTTTTCTTTAAATTTAACTGATTTACACCGACAGATTTCGATAACTAACACAGTAAAAAAATTTTACTACTCTCAGAGTAGGCAATTTAGTGATAGCAGTAAAATTACTATTGTCAAATTTCTTTACGCACTCTTGTAATTTTTACTACTTACGCTGAAACACATTACTATTAATGCGGAAATTCATAAATATGGTAAGTGTTGAAATCAGTCGCTAATAATGTGTGAATTCACTGCTGGTGTGGAAAGGCAAAATTTTGCAATGCGTAAAATTACAAACGGTGTGGAGAAACTAATATGTACTACATATGTACAAAAATGTGACTTGTTTATGTTTGCTTATTATTATTAATTTATTGATAATATAAATGAATAAGCTTCAACCGAATGATCGGCAGATGAATTCCCAGACGTATTTTGAAGGGCAAAGGACACATCAATCGACAATTGGAAATAATTCAATGAGATCAATCAACACATGATAATTGGGAAAAGACCAGGATATAGGTAAAAAAGGATAGAAAGTATAAAACATTATATATGTTTATTATATAAATTTAATTACTTGTTTTAAAACCACAAACTTCACACACTATAAACATTATTTTTTTTTAAATTTTAAATCACGCCTTATATAAAACCACGAAACAATTGAATTAAACAACGAAGCGGTCAAGTTAATACATATCACAAAAAACAAATTACTACGCATGCAGTTATCAACATATTACATGCAAAATGCGTTATTTTATACACAGTGACAAATTTTACACATTAAAAGCGAGAAATTTCATGTTGTAATTTTTCTTTGCAGCCAGTAAATTTATTACGAAAATGTGTAAAAATACAATCTTTTAAAAATTACTCGTCATTTTCTTAAATTTAATGAAAATTTGTAAATTTACTACATCAATTCGGGATATTTTACTGCTTTAAGGACAGTTATTTTCACAAAATTGTTTACTGTGTAGATTTTGTAGGGTCATCGGTATTAAAATAGTTTAGAAAAGGCGGAGCTAACAGAAAAGTTTTAATTTTGTTTGTTTTTATTCAATAGAAATTGTTTAAGCTTACTCTGTCGTTGACTTCATCCGCTGTCTTAAAACTTGTTAAATTGAAAAATTTAATTGGGGCAGGAATTTCTTATGCATGGCCCCATAAACTGTTATAACTAGACGAAGTTAACAATTGGGACAGGTCCTAATGTACCTACCGAGAAAATAATATAATGAAATCTTCACGCGTTCTCGAGATATAACACAGCATATATCACAAGCCCGTTTACGGACTGCAGACAAACGGCATTTTGTTCACCTCTTTGTTTCCCCTTTACCGATAAAACGTGCAAAATTATAATAAATTTTATTATTATAATACAATAATAAAGTTTAAAGTTAAACATCAATAAAAATTAAAAAAAAACATATGTACTACAAAATATGCAAAGCTTGTATTACACTGTGTGTCACTATGTCATGGCTGGCAAATATAGTGAGATAGTGTAATCGTAAAATTTTTATATACTACATTATTTTTCCTGCTCTTGTATTTTGAGAGAAAAATTTGACTGAACTTTTTGTCAAAATTTTTTAGTAAAATATTTGACAGCAGGGTAATACTTGCTTTTTTTGCTACTTCATTAATATTTAATTTATTTATTTGACTATATTATTGCTGTCAAACGCAGTCAAATGGGGCTTATAATTTATTGGGCCCTTTTTGTATGATAAATTTTCCTAAGTTTTTTTTTTATAAAATTACTCTTCTGAAAGACATTTAGCAGTGGTAGAACTCGTATTACTTAATACTATACCCAGGATCGTGACTTACCTACCAATATTCAGAGATGCATAATTGATCTCGACTTTATCTCGTTTGATTAATAGTGTCAACTATAGTCCCTTTTACATATTTATTTAAATTATAATAAAACAGTGATTAAAATCACAATTTAATTGAATACATTTGAATAAATTGAGCAATTATTCTAATTATGATTAATACATATACGTTAACCAACTTAGGTACCTACCGGGAATATTTTGTAAACATTGAATTTTAATTTAATAATAATTTCATTGCAATAAGTTACTATAATATGATTGGACTCATAAATTGTAATTATTTTTAGCACTCGTTATTCTTGTGGAGTAATGATAAAATCAGGCATTGTGCGTTAACGAAATAAGATTTCTTTTTAGTTCAGTCAAGGCTAAAAATTGTAATTCTGATTGCTGTCCGAAAACTCGATAATTCGAAAATGAAATTTAAAATTTGGTTCGGACAAGGACAAACTGAAATTCTTCCCCTTTACATTAAAAAGGAGCAACTTTTGAAAAATGAATTTAACAAATTTTCCAAAACTTTTATTGATGTACAAACATTATAACAATTTATCTTCCTCCCGATTTCAGGGTGAAGATCTTGAAGATTAAAGAAATATTTATTTTTCTTTCTTTTTTTCTTGTATTTGTACTTATTTATAAATGCATTTCCGTTAATGTAGCTTGGTACTATAATTAATAAAAAAAAAATGAATGTTCAGTCGAAAAAGACAATGCATTCGTCTTTTTCGATTGATCATTCAAGCTTTTTTGTATTAATTATAGTATCAAGATATATTAAAGAAATGAAGGAGTTAAATTAAATTAAATGAAAACAATTTATATAAAATATTTAAGAAACTGTAAAGTATCAAAATGTTATTCATTATTTACTCAATTATTAATTTTTATTATTTAGTAAGAAAAATTGTTTTCTGTTATTAAGAGGTAAAAAATAAAAATCAAAAATAATAAAATAATTGAATAAGAGTGTTCAGATCGACCTAAAATTTAAAAAAAAAGTTCATCTCTCCGCCGTATACAAACCCGTTTGAAGGTTCGCAGCTCACAAACTTTAAGTTAAGTTTAAGTTTAAAATTTTTACATGAATGGATCGACTAGACCACTTCTCATGGTAGCTTTTTAGTTGGTGGGGGTGTGAGGGTGCATTTTAGAGCAAAAATTAGAGTTTAAATATCGCATGTAACGCATATGCAAAGGAGTTAAAACTTGGAATTTATATGGAGCTGTAATAGTAGAGCCTTTTCCACAAAAATCGGTCGTCTTTGAAGGGCGTGGGGAAAATACAATATACGGCCTAAGCGTTCGAAACTTCAAAAATTCCTATCTTCTGAACTGTTCATGCCACAAAATTGAAACTTAGTGGACGTTTATAGGTACACTAAGAAATATATTTGGAAAAAATGTATTGATGCAGGGGGTGTGTGGGAGGTAAACAACTTTGGATAACGATATCTAGCGGCCCAATTAAGCAAGAAAGATGACATTTTGGTTTTTGTATGGTATATTTACAAAAGGAGTAAATATTGGTGGAGTCTATATTGGTGGAAAGCAAAACATTGTTATACAAAGTTTTAAATGGGGCGGTGGAGCATGAAAGTAAGAAGGACAACAATTTTTCAAGAAAATCGAGTTTTTTTTGTATATTCCAAAAATTATTGCAGAAATGTTAGTTTAATTTACTCGTATACAGGAGTTGGGGCCCTAGCAGAGAAAATTTGTTTGGGGAATGGGCTGTGAGGAGCGAGGGTTAGACTTGATGGAAAGTAAAACATTCTTATCTCTATACCCCGAGAACCACTAAGGATAGAACGATAAAAACTTTCAATGGGGGGTTGCCGGGTTCGGTGTTCTTTCAATAGTATGGGCGGCTTATTTTGGATATCTTTAACTGAAGTTATGAAACTGAAAATCTGGTACATATGGATGTACCAAAAAGGTGATTACGTTAAAAAAAATTAAATTTGCATTGGCCTTTGGAGGGGGGGCAAAAAGAAAACGGTCCGTGAAAATGGGGACATATATTTTTACGAATTTATTAACAAATCTTAGATCTGTTGAGATATCAAATTAATTTTATATTTGCGGACTCAACATACAAGGTGTTGAAATTCACGAATTCCCTCATATCTCTTAAGTTTCGAATTGGATTTACTTCCACGGTCTTTTTATATAATCGTCTAAGAACCAATTCAGGATTTATTGATAATCAACCCGAAAGTGTACAAGGGGCTGTATACTTTTTGACAAATTTCGACATATCTCTTGGGGACGATGAGATATCGAATTGTTTTGTACTTCCACGGCCTTCGTCTAAAAATCAATTTAAGTATTTTTCTCTATTCGTCACCTGAGTGGTGAAAAAGGGTTGAATAAGTTATCCATGGTTCCCGTCCTATCTCTTAATTCTTGAATTGGTTTTACTTCCACGGTCTTTTTATACTATATTCGTCTTAAGAACCAATTCAGAATTTTTTGATAACCAACCCAAAGGTGTACAAGGGGTTGTATAAGTTTTGACAAATTTGACAAATTTCGAAATATCTCTTAGGGACGATGAGATATCGAATCCACAGCCTTTTTTTATACTCGTCTAAAAATCAATTTCAGTACTTTTCTACATTCGTCCACTGAGTGGTGAAAAAGGGTTGAATAAGTTCTCCATGAACTACGTGATATCTCTTAGGTTTGATATTGAATTGGGTTTCACTTCAATGGGCTCTTTGTTCATAGCTAAAAACCGATTTCGAGATTAATAGTTTATAAAACAAGTTTCGACAGGATCTAGATATTGTTGCGAGCTAGGGGTTAGCCAGAATTTCAAGCATTAAGAAAATAACAACACCTTATTGTAATTGCATTCAATTATTACACTATTGGCAATTCTTCACGATTCCATTTATCAGACTTGGGCTTGGCCTTGAATACGATGGGCTAGTTTCATTTATGATTTAGTCGCACCCGAAAATAAATAAATAAATTTATCAGACTTTCGCTGTTATCAACGAAAATCACCTTACACATCCACTTTTCAGTGAAGCTGATCGTCGTCTCCCTTTCACAGTAGAGAAACTGACCCCGTGTACAAGCCCTGCTGCGCCGATTCGACACATTTCCAGCATATTCGTTGGATATATACTATCCAATTATATGGGTAGTAGAAGGTTATATAGTTTTCTCTGGAAGCTTCGATATCATTGATAAGTGTTTCGGGTTGCCTTGGTGTGCATGTAACAACATATAAAAACTAGGAGGCTGTTTGGAAACTTTTTTGTGTGTGGTTGCACTGCAACTAAATTTAAAATAATTTTCGGACTCCCAACCGAAACATAGTAAAATTGAACTCAGACTGTTGATGGATATTTAAATGATTATACGTTCGGTCTAACAAAGAAGGTGTATTATTGACAAAAATGTCTATTTGACCTAAATGTAAGGTATGCTTTTATAATCTCTGATGAAAGTAAGTAACATCCCAGATGTGTATAAAAAAGAATTAGATATGCAGGTGGAACGGGAACTTGAATTCCGTTGACTACTTTTTTTTAGCTTTGAAAGCAACAATACGTTCAAATGAAAAAAAAAGCCTTGTTACTTTTTCTCTTCATAGAAACACACCTACAATCAACAATCAAGGTTACAATATCATACAAATTATGAACATACACGAGTATAGTAGCGTAGTAAATTGGCAAGAATGTTTAAGTAATAAGATACCTTCCGCGGTTGTGCAATCCAACTCGCATTCAACTTTAGCTAATCAGATTTAATTAAAATCTCTTGAGACTTTGCCTCTCGACATTCTGCACTTTGTAGACATCGTCGCGGAACATGTACTTGACTTACTTGCTTTTAAATGGGATTCGAAGTACATCATAGTTTCATAGTCATGAAAACCGACTCCATATTTAATAGAAAATACCAAACCTATCTTTAAGAATCTATTAAAAGATCCGAGTGGCACGTGCCAATATTTCTTATCGAAATATAGTCACCATACTCCTTCTGTAAAATGCCTAATTACGTTACAGACTAAGACTATTTTCTATATTTAATGTCAACTTGCGATATATTTTATGGCGCCATATTTCTCACTATCGATCGTTTATAATTTCACATTATGATAATATTTAACTCGCCCGGTGTACCAAGTCTGCAATCTGATGTCGGAAATGCGCTGACGGCGTAATGAGACTTAATAACACTTTCGATCATTTATTGATCATTAAAGATCGATACGAGTAGCTTGTTCTTTTTTGCATGCTACATGTTCTTCCTCTGGTTATTTTAAATGCTGGTAGGATATACACCTATAGAATTAGATTGAAGGTGGTATTTAAAATGTACTTGTCTCAGTCATGATCTATCAAATTGTTTTTTAATTATGTGTGAAAAATATTTACCTGAGAATACGACTATTTCGGCTTAATTAAACATACGAGAAAAATAATTGTAGTGTGGACGTATAATGGCCAATGATCATCTTTGTTCATGAAAACTACGAGAAGGCAAGTGGTTTATATTCTATGAAAATTATGATCTGTTGACAGCATCACGAAATCTATGTTTGAATAATATTATCTTGACATTGAAACGTTTAAAATTACGTATTGATTAGTTTAAAGTTACGTATTGATTAGAAAAATAATTGTGAAAGTGTATGAGGGAGATGAGTTTTGGTAGAGATATAAAACACTTACCATAGGTACGATAGGCTGCATCTATGAAACTACAGATTAATTACAAAAATCCTGTTTAAATTATTGAAGTTGCCAATGAAATATATGATCGCTTCAAATCGCCAGGAACTGGCGGAATCCTTCCCGTCCTGCTTCAAAAAAACGTGGAAGAACTGCTCCCCTATCTTCTGGAAATCTTCAGCGAGAGCTTTGCTCTGGGTTATATCCCAAGTACATGGAGACAGGTAAAGGTGGTCTTCATACCAAAGATAGGCAAAAGATCGCGTTCTGATCCAAAGTCATTCAGACCCATCTGCCTAATATCTTTCCTTTTGAAAACCATGTAAAAGAAACTAGATCACTGCCTGAGAAATGAAGAGACAAAATCAGCACTTCTCCAACTTACAACGGAAATGGAGAAGGCAATATCCGACAAAGAAATTGCGCCCCAAAGGGTCAAAGCAGGCAAAAGATGCCCGCAGGAAGGAGTACTATCACCTCTTCTATGATGTCTTGTGGTAGACGCTAGACGACCTACTGAGCTTGCTCAGTCATAGCGGCCTTACAGTCCAAGGATATGCTGACGACTTAGTAAACATGATTAAGGGCAAGTTTGAGAAAACCCTCGGCGACCTTATGCAGCAAGCAAAGCACTAAATAAAACACAAACGTGGCACCATGGGAAAGGCCTTTTCATAAGAGAGACTTGAGCAAAGTGAGATCGCTCATGATGTACGAAACGGAAATCAAACTCTCGACAGAAGTAAAATACCTAGGAGTGATTCTGGATCAGAAACTCCTATGGAACAAGCACATGGAAAAGTATCAAAGAAAGTTACTCCTGCTATACTATTGTGTAAACAAGTCGTAGGCAAAACCTGGGGCTTGAATAGGCCAAAATAGCCTATTGAAAGACCTATGGTAGCATACGGAGCATTAGTATGGTGGTAAAGAACAAAACTAGTAAGCGCCAGGAACAAACTGGATAAGCTTCAAAGGTTGGCATGTATTAACAGGAGCAATGAGAACCTGCCCCACGGCAGTTATAGAAATTCTTTTAGATCTAACTCCGATTCAATATAGATATATTGAATCGGAGGCAAGATTATCCGTGATGAGAGACCAATTAAACGGCAACCCATCCAAAGTAAAAAGTGGACTAAATAACTTATCCAGGCTTAGAATCAGCATTCAAATGCTAGACATGCTTGTGGACCATATGATAAAGAGATATCGTTTCGAAATCCCTTTCAACTCCGCAGGTTGCGACAGAGAAAACTGGGGAAGGGACCCACTGTAGTTCAGACCGGATAGCATTGTATGGTATACGATAAATTTAAGACGGCCGAAGGCACCGGAGCTGGCATATGCCAGGATAATGGAATCCCTCGGTAAACAGTTTCTACAGTTGGATAGACACCAATTACGGGTAATAACCGAAATACTCACGGGTCATTCGCGCTTAAAAGACCATCTAAAAAGAATAGGAATCATAACTTTGCAGGTTCTGCCAACTGCAGGCAGAAACCTCTGATCCTATTCTGTGTTGCTGTGAGGCAATCGCAACTCAGCGCTACAAATGTCTTGGACAACACTTTGTGGACCATAGCCCCATCGCAAAAGTAGATCAAAACCAACTAGATAAATTCCTAAGAGAAATAAAGCTGGGTGAGGACCTCTAGATTGAAACTGGAGAAAGATTTATGAGGTATAGCACAATAGACCACTGGTCGCGGTGCTTGGAGGAATCTCTCCGCCTCCGATGAAATCTATCTCCATCTACATCCCCATGGGCATCACCGGCGTACCTTGCCACCCCTATAAAAAATTTCTAAGATACCTCTATAGTGGCTCTATATAGTCTTCAATTTTCAGCTTTCTATAGTTTGTGGGATTAGAGAAATAAAAATCTGAAATTTTTCCTTTGCACCCCGTCCCACCATCATCCCCTGCACCAGTACCTCAAATTTTTTTTTCGTCCTAGAAGTCTCTTGGGTCTAACTCCTGTATAATTTTCAAGATCATATCTGGTACGGTTCTTGAGGTATAAAAATAAAATTTTTTGAAAAATGGCAATCCCCCCACTTACGTACTCCACCTCCCCCCTTAAAAATTTTACATTTAGTGGACTCTACTTGTAACTCTGTTGTATCTTCCTGGTATAATTGGTTCAGAAGATATTGTAATCCAAAGTTTTTAACCCCCACAACCATCACCTAGTATTCCTTAAGGGCTCACATACCCGCTGAAAACCGAGTAAATTTGAAAAAATATTATAAAGGTTATATGGTGAAAAAAAAATTTAATTGCTGAGTTAACATGTCTTATTAACTATTCAACTATTTTTTTTTAATATTAACATTGTTTTTTATGGGTATAAATGGACTACTTATGAAAACCATGGTGCCTCCTGGTCGGCATCATAACTTCACCAAAGATAATTCAATTTGCAAAAATGAAAAAGAATCTTGTAAAATAATGTAGTAGTTATAGTCTGACGGAGGGAATTTTTTTTTTCAAAAATAAATAAGTTACATTATTTCAAACTTTAAGATGTAATCAGTTTTTTAAAAAAAATTTGCGTTTAATAATTTATAAAAAAATTTCCAAGCAAAAAAACCTCTCGTCAGACTATAGAGAAAATAGTTACCAAAATTAAAAAAAAAAAAATTTTGGAAAATATTGAAAATTGACTGAGTTATCGTGCCGACCCTGTCTAAAAACATGGTTTCGAGAAAAATGCGTTTAAAGTTTTTGGTAGGTACAACGTGAACTTACGGCTAGTCTCCGATTCTAGCTTCGTACTGTACACCTTGTTCCTCCTGTATCATCGTGTTTTTCACAGATGGTACTATAAATGACCTTGTTTTCTATGAAACCCAGCTTCTGCGAAAAAAATTAATGCTAAACGCAGCTGTTGAGAGTGGCGCGGCAATTAGCCAGGAAGCCTCTCCAAACCGATGTCTGGTCACATTTATTGCTAGAACTTTGTAATGGAGTAGAATTTTCTAAATTCTAAATTTTTTTTTAATTCTTAAAAGTATAAAAAATAAAAATCTGTAAAAAAAAAAAATTTTTTTTTCAAATTTCAGGGGTATATGAGCCCTTAAGACAACTACAAATCCTCAACCTTCTGACATCAACCGTTCAGAAGATATGGATTTTATAATATTTCATTCCCAGCTTTCAAACGCTTTGGACGTATTGTTTTTCCTCCACTCCCACACCCCTGAACCCAGCTATAGACCCTCAAACTCCATCAAACGCACCCTCCCAACCCCTCCATACCACGCGTATCTTGAAAATTTCAACTAAATATCTCAACGGGTTTGTGAGCTATGTACCTTCAAACAATTTTGCGGACGGCGTACTGCCTACGGCGCGGGGTTTGGCGGCGTCAACGAAGGACAATTTTTTTCCTTTTTTAGGATTTATTATTAATATTATTAAAAAATAATAAAAATAAGTAAAATTAAAATAAAAAAATATGAAAATGTAGAAATTTACTTAAGAAATTAAATCAGTTGATGAGAATGAAATTTTTCGTAGCGTGTAGGGCTTGAAGCCAAATTTATAATTTTTTTGGGTTGTTTTAAATAAAATTATAATACTATTAGCTAAATATAAACGTGTGCCTGTAGGGTTATGGGTTGAACTGGGATAGACTGGGGGTTGCTCAAAACCGAACCTTCTTGTTGAAAGGTTTATTCAATTCTAAATTCTAAAACTAAAACTTACGACTAACTAAACCTGACTAGACTAAATTCAATTTACATTATATAAGCAATTAAGCCATAGGCATTAAGCCATAGGCTTTACCGTAAAGGGTCGCTATTGTTCAACGATAACAAACAGCAGCGGACAATTTCAAATTCTATTCAAAAGGCTAACAACATTTTAGGGCGTATTTCTTTCTTATTGTATTTTCCTATCGTGTTACTTTTAAATTTTGAATTTACCGATCCCAAATATCGGTCTAGCCCAATTGTTTGAAATTATAATATTGAACTTTTATTGTAACAATCTTGGGACGCTACATGCTCTTAGTATTAGAGTAAAAAATGTTCCGCTGATTAGTGGGTTCAACCTACGATTGGTTTAAATATGAGTTGAACTTTAGTGTATGCAACTACTACTGTAAATTACAATTCACTATGGCTAGGTTTCCTTTCTTAAGATTCGTGGATATGAATTTTAGTTCAAGAACATACATATAGTGAAATCTTCGTCAATACCACAAGCTATAAAGGTGTTTCGGATACCTTCTGATGAGGAGCCAATGCTACCCGATGATAATAATGAAAAATCTCACCGAGCTCTGTTGAAGTATAATCTGTTTAAAAGCGGCGACCAATATCTCAACATCCTTCATCCCTGCCAGGATGTTCAACTTCCCGAGATTGCATGATGAATGATAACGCTTCCACCAATAAAAAATCCTAAACGATTTGGTTGTACCTTATAAGTAATACGAGAATAGTTTCATACCTTAAAAAGTTTTTAATCAGCATATTATTACGCCAGTACACCAATAACTTTTCGAAGTTTGCCTAAAGGACCGTATTAAATAATTTTTTTTATCTCTATGCTGAAACGAGTCCGTTTTCCCTCTTTAGGAACGAACTAAGTTTATTTTACTGTCAGCAGTAAATCCGAGAAACTAAATCGCGTACTTTTCGAGCAAAACTACTCTACGAAATGAATTTACAAATCTAAGGCATACATTCGGTATTACATTATTTTATACCATTTCATATTCGTACTATTTATGTTCTACCAGTGCTATGTTATAGCGGATATTATAGCCGTAGCTTCGAAACATAACCTTATTTTATTCACATCCGAAATGTTGGAAATTTAGTGAGATATAAAATGTTTTTTGTGACATTTAAAATATTTAAGTTGTTGGGGTGTGTGGTGGTAACGAATGTAGTCAAGGGTTGTACGAGTGAAACGTTACGAGGAAATAGGCAAAAGAGGGTCTTTTTGTTTAGTAGGCTGCTTTTATTGTGATAAGAGTTTAGTTTTATTGGTATGACGAGGTTTTATCGTAAAACTTTATCTAGGATGAAGTGGAAAACATAATTTTTATGAAAGATTTACTACATATTCGGTAGTGAAATATTTAAACAAGATGGTGATATGAAGAAAAGGATTATGTGATAGCATTAAAGAATGAAACTTTTTGGTCATTAATTTTTGGTTGAATTTTCGCAAGGAATTCTAAGACGAAGTTCACATAGACTTGATATGCAATAATATTTTACAGCCTTGATGTGCATATCCATAAATTTGATTATAATCAAAAATTTATAAGCACCTTTATCATAAAAAGAAAAGGAAATGAAATCTTAGACCTAGACTTACTAGGAGAGGTCAAGGAGTTCTCGACAACTGGGATAAGGTAGTAGAAAAATTCTGATATTATTTTCTTCCTTAAAAAATTTTCGGTTAACAGGTTATTTTTTAATAATAAATTATTGTGAAATTATTGTGATCGACCTGAAATTTAAAAGAAATTTGTGATCGACCTGAAATTTAAAAGAAATTTGCTACTTGAAATTTTGTTATTTACACGTTTTAGGATTAGTAAACACCATAAAAGCAAAAAAAAATGTCCGCCGTATTCTGTACGACGTACGCAAAAGAGTTTGAAGGCTCGTAGCTTACAAACCCGTTGAGATATTAAATTGAAATTTTGGTGTGTACATTGGGGGGGAACTCCTATGCAAGGTATCCCTTGGGTGAGGGGAGGTGTGGAGCGTTTTAGACGAAAAATTGTTATTTCTAGATCTTCGGAACCGTTTATTCTAGGAGGCTGAAACTATTATTATTATTATTATTTTCTATGACGCTAGCCTATGAATATACTAGCGCATATATTTAAGTGCCAGGTCTTCTATAGCCATATGGCACTAGTATATGTATTATAATGTGGCGGTTATGTTATGACTGTTACTTTGTTGAAGAAACTTGTGGATTGGCTTGAAGTCATGGGTGTTACAGACTGTTCCTGATCTTCAAGTGGGTAAGGAGTTTTAGTAACATGTCAAGGCTGGAAACTGACAGGAGGTCTTCAATTGGAGGCGGGCGATACTGGAAGAAGGCCTTGGTGTGAGCGCAATGTAGAAGGATATGCTCCATTGTTAGTGGCTGCTGGCAAGTTACACATCCAGGCTGTGGAGCTTTGCACATGTAGTGACCGTGAGTTAGTTTCGAGTGTCCAATTCTCGCCCGCGTGACTGCCACCGATGTTGCCCTTGGCATATTTGGGTCCTGAATTGGTGCTCTCGTGGTTTTCCAGTGTTTGGCCAGGAAGGTGGTTTCTTGTGTCCACTTATGTTGCCGCTCGTCGTCCAGTTTTCGAATTGCCGCTCTTTTAATAAACGAACCCAGCTGGGGCAGGTGTTCGATGATATTGCCGGTAATAGGTCGCTTGGCTTCATGATCCGCCAGCTCATTTCCCACGAGTCCCGCGTGACCTGGAATCCAGAACACTTGGGTGCCAGCGTGGTTTGCTTCAATTTTATCCCTGATCAGCTTTATGAGTGGTTCAGCGGGGCGAGGATTATTTAGAGCTACCGTAGCAGCCCTTGAGTCGCTGAATATAGCTGTTGGTTTGCAGGTTATTGCGGCCTTGGTGGCAGCTTTTTGAAGAGCGAAAAGTTCCGCTTCGTAGGCACTGGTGCTAGGGTGCAGTTTGAACTGATCAATTATTGGTGCAAGATCCTGTTCCGGAAACACGACGATAGCTGCTGCAGTATGGTTTAAAGATTTTGAGCCATCCGTATAAATTTTTACGTGGCCTGTAAGAGCTGCAAGGTGTTCCCGATGTAATTGTTGGTACATTGGGATGGGGGTGTGGTCTTTTGCAGGGTAGTAGGAAGGATTGGACAGATGGATGTTGGGTGTGGAACTGTGGCACATGGGGTTGGGGTATATTAGTGGTGGTGGAATGGGAGTTTCTAGCCGGTGAATTTGCTGCCTAGCTAGCCATAGTGCTGATTTAAACGATGGGCCGATTTCATTACCCTCGTTTAACTGCTCTAAGACTTTTATCGAACTATTATGCGGTCGTCTGTAGTCTAAAACGTTGCGACTAAATAAGGCAATTTGAGCGTTGATGAAAGTCCTCTCGATGCTGGTGCATCCAGACTCCACTTCAAGGGAGACGATCGGGGTGGTGCGAAATGCTCCAAGTGCTTTCCTTAGGACTTTGTTTGCTGCTACTTGTAGCTGAAACTATGAACTTATGTAACAACACTGTCACAAAAAA
Organism: Beris morrisii; assembly: GCA_951812415.1. Taxonomy (NCBI): domain Eukaryota; kingdom Metazoa; phylum Arthropoda; class Insecta; order Diptera; family Stratiomyidae; genus Beris; species Beris morrisii. The sequence continues at coordinate 141,193,844 of OX638311.1, forward strand.
ATTAAATTTTCAATCCAATTTATACTTGAAATTTCCAGTATATTTAATTTTTTCAAGTAAAAGTACACATTTCAATCACTTTTACACGAAGTTACTGGTATTAGTAAATTATTCATGTACTTTTCAAGTGAACCATACAACTTACATGAAAAGACTCACAAAATTACACAACATTTCGTGAAAAATTAACTATATTTTTACATGAATTGAAAATTACGTTCTTTTTCGTGAAATTCTACTTAGCTATTTGAATTTTACGACGAAAAATATGTAATATATGAAAACACGAAGTTGAACGCTTCGTTCGATTTTGTTTTCTACTAAAATAAAAATGAAATGCCTTCGGTGGCGCCGTGGCTATGCACGCCAAACCTTCGCAGCAAAACCAGAATTGATAGTGGGTTCGATTCCTACCTACGGCCAAGTGTTTTATTAAGAGTAAGTAAGTAAGAAATAATAACAGAAGTAGAATTAAATGTATCTTAAACAGTGCTAATTATACACTTTTTTTTTAGAGTGTAAATTCAAGAGAATATCCAGTGAATATGCCGCTTTTGGCGTTGAAATTTACTGATTGCAAATTGAAATTTACTGACCAAAAATTGAAAATTACATTCAGATTGACTATTACATCCCAATGTAAGTTTACATGAAAAGGTGTGGGGTGGCATATTTGCCTACTATCCAAAAGATGTAAAATTCAATCGATTTTTTTACTGTATACGATAGTGGATCGATTTGCAAAAAAAATTATCGATGGTCGTTGAGGGGTGTGGTGGTGGGGGAACACAAAGCGTCCGAAACACTCAAAAGCAGGGATTGAAACATTCTAAAATCCCTATTTCCTGAACGATAAATGTCAAAGGATTAAAACTTTGTGGTTGTCTTAAAGGATACTAGGATCCTGGATAAGGACCAACATTTTGAAAGGGAGAGGTGATGTGTGTGGGTGGAGAGTAAAAAATTTGGATTACAATATCTTATCAACCAATTATACCAGGAAGATAAACTTTGAATTCTATATATAGGATTACAAGTGAAGTCTATTGAATGTACAATAAAATTTTTGAAGGGGGAGATGGACCACGGAGCACGGAGTATAGCCAATTTTTGAAAAAATTAATTTTTATATCTCAAAAGCCGTACCAGATATGATCTTAAACATTTCACTGGAGTTAGGCTTAGAAGACCTCCGAATGGTCTAAGTAAGTCGACCCATTGTTTGGATGGCTGCCACCATAACTTAACCTAACCTAGAAGACCTCCCACAAAAAAAAAATATTTTGGCGATGCGGGTGCAGCGGATGATAGTGGTATGGGTGGAAAGGGAAAAATTCTGATTCTTATTTCTCGAAAATCGCAAAGGATAGAAAACTAAAAATTGACAACTATATAGAACCACTATAGAGACACCCCAAGAAATGGTGGTGGTGGTAGTTTTTTATAACTTAGAAACGGCTTACGCTAGGCAATTGAAACTTGGTTCGTATATGTTGATGTGCTACCAGAGTAATTCAGTTCAGACTTTCATTGGCGGTCAGAAGAGTTGTAAAAAACATGTAAGTGGAAAGGTTTTTTTTCCACATTTTTGTTAAATCTTTTAGACATGTCAGCTATCAAATTAATTACCAGGAGGCTATTTGGAACGTTATTTTTTAAGTTGTCAGTCGTATAGTAACCTGCACTGAATCTCAGCATTAAACGCGTTCCGAACTTCTACCCAAAAAATAATAAAGTTGCACCCACACTTTTTATTTGTTGATACTGCCGAATCTCGAAATGTCATGGTGCGAAATGTCGCAGTGTCAAGTATTTCAGTTATTGAGAGTGCTGAAAGAATTTCAAAATGTCAGTACTGAATTCAGAATATTCAACTGTCTTATGGAGGATGGATGATGATTACAGATAATGAACTTATATTGTTTTTTTAAAGTACTTTTATGTAGATATATTTTGTATATACTTAAGTAATCAGATTGTTTAATTCTTTCGGTCGTAAACACGATAGGGCTATTATGCTCTAGAATCTATTTGTAATTTTATGGGGAAGTAGGACGTATGTGGGTGTTGCCTCACCGCCTACAGGGCGAAATAAATTTTAGGCTTTTTACCAGGAAACCTATAGTACAAGCGATTACTAAGAATAATCTACCCAATTATCTTGATATAATAAAAGAATTGAGTGTAATTTAAGCCCTACGTCGTTCATCCCACAGGTATAATTATGAACAAAAGACTTTCTTGTCATAGACAAATTTGCGTATTTAGTTGCTATATTTAGGTCATCCTTGTGGGTATCTGTTTATTTATATAATAATCATTCACTTACTTAGAATTTTAGAAAAAAATTGTAGGCAGATTACAGCAGATATCAATTACATCTTATTCTTCTGCCTGTCTCTGGAGAAATTCCTCCAAGAGTCACTCTAGTAAAATAGCAGAAACGAAATTACCTTTTTGGAAAATCATCAGAACTCTATTAGGTACGTCATACAAGAACTATTCGTATCACTATTATGCTAAGTTAATGGCATCAACATCAGATGAAGAGGAAGCGACCATTTATCAAAGGCTAAGAGCTTCTTATGTCAAGAGTTCGTTATTCAAAAGAATCATTAGTATCTGATTGGGTCGTAGGTTGAAGTTGACTATAGGCTCAGAAATCAGAATCATCGATACACCCACATTGCACTATGCCGTACTTCCGGTTGAATCAATACCAAGTCTAATGGACTGGTAAATAAAGAAATTCATTTCGATTCATTTGAATAGACCAGAAAGGCTATCAGTTAACGAAAAAGCTCTAAGAACACGATATTTTCTGGACAAATTATTTGGCAAAAGGCTTTGCAAAAGTGGAAGTTTCATGACCTTTTTTTTCAGTTGATACGATAAGTGCACTCACTGTATTTCTGTATGGTAGTAGTGTATCATATTCTATCCGTAGTAGGGAATGCACTACTATGCTTAATATAGTAGACATCAGACTCCTATATTCGCACATAAATACAAGATACAACCATCAAGGATAGTGACTTTTCCCTTAAAACTTCCTACATACCATCGAAAATGCATGTAGGACTTAAATTAAGGAGTCATCTCGAAAGATTTATTTCCAGTAAATTTTTCTTGGCTGAAAAAGTTACAACCTATTTGAAGCAAGAGTTTTGTACTGGCAGACTACTCGTATTCGATATAGCAACGATATGAATGATATAATACTAGATTTTTGGTTGTACTCTTGCTGTGCATTAGCAACCGAAAAATTCGACTGCACATCGTTTTTATGGGTATACAATATGGGAAACATAAAAGGAAAAAAATATGATGAATTATTTAACCAATAGAAAGTAAATTTATCCAGAATAAAGTCATAAGATAAAATTTATCGTGTGCCGACAAAACATAAATAAAACATAACGAAGTTGAAAGTCCAGAAGTTTCTTGTTAATAATAGTTAATCGTGAATTATGCATCATTAAGTAATAGTCATCCTTATCATTTTTGTAGCGATGATACTTTTTTTGCTAAACTAATGGCCCTAGATATAAATCGAAATGTAACGTCGGTTGTTTTGAGACATGGAGGATTTTTGTAAAGTTAATTTTGTCACTAGAATAGAAGTAAAAATACCGAAAACATAAATTTTTTAGTCGATTATACTTATAAAAGGCCCGTGTAGACCTCTCGAATTTGGTTATACTTCGTGAAAACTTATATAACCCTCTCCGAGTTAAATATCCAAAAATCCTGAAACTGGTTTTTAGGCTATTACACTAAATGCCCGTAGAAGTAAGAACAAATTTGTTGCCTTATTAGAGCTAAGAGCGAGTGAAGTCATATACAGAACGATTACAACTCCTTTGGTGTTGAATTTCGAAAAATTGTGAAATGGTTTTTAGACGATTAGGTATATGAAATGCCCGTATAGAAGTAATAATCAATTTTATATCTCATCAGACGTAAGAGATGACGAAATTTGCGAAAACGCATGCAACTTCCTTTTAACCCTTTGGCTGCATATCCAAAAAATCGGCCAACAGTCTGGGCGCAATTTTATTATTTTATGGGTAGAAGTCCGAAACGTGTTAAATGCTGAGATGCGGTATTGGTTACTATGCGACTGACAACCTTAAAAATAACGCTCCAAATAGCATCCTGGTTATTCCTTAGGTTGTTAGTCACATAGTAACTAACACCGCTTCTCAGCATTAAACAAATTTCGGACTTCTACCCATAATATTATAAAGTTGCGCCCATACTTTTGGCCGATTTTTTTTTTAGTTTTAATTACTCTAGTAGCACATCTACATATAGGTACTAAGTTTCAACTTTCTAGCATAAGCCGTTTCTAAGATATGAAAAACCACCCCCACCCCTATACCTTGTTACCACTATCCAAAATTTATTTTTCTGGGATGTCTCTATATGTAGTAGCTCTATACAGTTTTCAACTTTTAGCTTTCTATCCTTTGCGGCTTTCGAGAAATTAAAATCAGAATTTTTTTGTTTCCACCCCTTCCCACCATCACTCCCTACACCCATACTATCAACATTTTTTTCTCCGCTAGAGGTTTACTGGTCCTAACTTCTGTAAAATTGTCAAAATCATATCTGATACGGTTCTTGAGATATAAAAATTGAATTTTTTGAAAAATGACTGTCTCCCCACTTCCGCGCTTCACCTGTCCCCTCAAATTTTACATTCAGTAGACTCCACTGGTAATTCTATAATCAGAAACCAAATTTTATCTTTCTGGCATAATTGAGTCGGAAGATATTGTGATTCAAAGTGTTTCACCCCCACCCCCCTACCTCACTACCCCCTTAAAATGTTTAACCCTGTTCTAATCTCATAGTATCTCTTAAGACAACTACAAAGTTTCTGACATCAATCGTTCAGCAGATATGGGTTTTAGAATGTTTCAATCCCAGCTTGCAAGCGTTTTGGACGCATTGTTTTCCCCCACTCGCACACCCCTCAACCCCTATCGACCATTTTTTTGCATATGGTTCCACTATCATAGTACTACATAAGTTCCATCTTCCAGCCTCCTAGCATAACCGGTTCCTGAGATCTAGAAATCTAAATTTTTCCTCTAAAACGTTCCCCCCTCCTCCCCCTTCATACCCCCACCCCTCCAAAAGATAGGACAAGTAGGGGTTCAACCATTCTACCTACCCTAAAAATTTCAACTTAATATCTCAAGGTGTTTGTGAGCTACGCACCTTCAAACGGTTTTGCGATCGGCGTACGGCGTCTACGGCGGACAGACGGACAATTTTTTGTTGTTGCTTTTTTGCGGCTTACTAGTCCTAAAACAAAATTTCAGGGTAGCAAATTTTTTTGGGGGTTGAGCATCCACAAATCCTGAAATTCACTTTTAGGTGATTATATAGGAAGCCTTATGCGAAAAAAACAAATTCGATATCTCATCAGATTTAAGAAAAGTGTTGGAATTGCTGAAAACGTATGCAACCCCTTTGCATCCCTCACCTGAATAAAGGCCAAAGTACAAAATCAATTTGAGGCGTTTCGAGGTACAACACTAACAGGACCAGCGAGCGGGTTACCCTTTTACCAACTTTGTTACAATATTTGATCCTTTTTTGTTCAAAATGCACGGCCTCGTCTAATGTGATTTTAACGGTCTAACGTGTAACTCTAATCTGACTAAGTGAACAAAAAAATTACAGACTAATAATTCACCCCTAATCAAAAAAAAAAGATTTCGACAAACACAATCAATTACATATCGTATTACACGTATTACCTTTGCGGCTCTAGTGTACACGTTTGTTTAAGGCCATACTCACAGCTATACCCGGTCTCTGGTTATTAGTGAAACTCACACTCCGATGCAGCTTCATCAAGAACTGATCTAGTGCGCGGATCCATGCAGCGCTTTTATACGACATATGTAGTGCATCGCGAGAGGTCGAGTATGTTAAATTTCATGTGTGTAACATGTGTGAAAAGAACTTACAACTTAGATCTTATTAAATATTGTGTTGTTCTCTGTCTATGTTACGACCTCATTTAGCGATTCCGCTTGCCAAGATGCGTATAACAATATATTGTTTCTCTTTTCCATATTTTGCTATTAATTGGAGGAGAATGTACCAAGTCAAGACTTTTTAGGGCATCAGTTGTCTTAGATCCGGTCCTGGTTAAGCGTTTGGGAATACACATTCATAAAGAAATTGATTTGGAGAAGTTCTTTAACTCCAAACGAAAAAATAGCGAAAATAGCGTGCAATGTACGTAAAATAAACTTATGGAAAATTTTGAACGAACGTAAAATTTAAAAAACAAATATCATTTGGAATAACTGCGTAAATTTAAATCGAATAAAATAAGAAAAGGTACCTCCATTTCCGTAATTGGAGTCACGGTCGTGTAAGAGCACTGTACGCAATTACATACTGGGAAAGACAGATCGAAACCAAGCTATTGAGTATGACGAGGTGAAAAATTTTCCAATTCCATTCGTTTATCTATTTTATGTCTTTTTCATGAGAAACACAAAAAAGCCTACGAGCGCTGCTACTGCCCTATGCCCCAAAGTGGTCGTATATGGGAACTGAAACTATTTTCATGGTATGTCTCAGGTTATCTCAAGCCGAAGATCATACTTCTTTTAACACGTTCTGATTGACATACATCCAACTATAAAGTAGCAATGGTGTAACGCAATTTCAAATATTTTTGTCATCAGAGCGGAAATAAAGTCGGAATTCTTGTGTTTCCAGTTTACGAAGTTAAGGAAATATGAGCACTCAATCAAGCGAGAACATTCTGCAAATACCGAACAAAAATCCAAGACTTCATTCAAGCATTACGTAAAATTAAATAATTTATTTAAAATTTTTTCGTTTCTTCTAAAGTTCCGCATATATGTGTAACCGGACGATATTCACCTTTCAGACGTACTCGTACGACAGGTACAGGTGTCATGTTTAATAAAAACTTTGGTTTGAAGAGATCGTTCTTTTAACCGCAATATCGTTGGCAGCTGAAACTGAGTTGTTCATCAGATTGTTGATTGCTGCTAAAGGTAGGGCTGAGAAACCTTAAAAACGTACTTAAACATAGATCCTGTGTAGAGTAGCGTAGTATATTCAATTAGCTAAACCTGAAGGTGTTAACCTAGCAGATCTACGATAAAACCGAATCTCATAGTCTGGGTAATGGAGTAATTTGGTTTATCCATGGGTGACTCGAATGCGGTCAGATAGTGCAATCGATTCCATTTGGACTCGAAGTCTCTCATTTTACTATTCTTGTCCTGTTTGGCCTATGATCTTGCTGCAGTCGGGATTGAGCTTAAGGTGGAGTTAATTACACATGTTCCATTCACATCATTAGCATCTAGCAAACAGTTCAACACTTTAGGTAACGTCTATATTTAGCGGAATTAAGTTATCGGTTATCGGATATCGGATACCCCCTATTCAATAATATGTTTATATCTTGTACTTAAGTATGGTGGGTTGTGGCATGGATTATGGAATGCTTAATATCTCGGAAATCATGCGGAACTAAGAGGAATTGCATGCAGCCACAGAGAAGTTAAGTATGCTAGAAGTAGCTAGCTGCTGGCCCGAAGAAACATAAGAACTACCGAGTTACCGATGAAGAATGGTAAGGAATGTGATCACGAGGATCATATCATGTTTAAGAATTCTTAAACAATTCTTTTTGCTCTAACAGAGCATGTACCGGATAAAACTCGAACGATATTCAGACGATTACCATAGCTTCTGCACTCGTTCCACTATTTTTTGACGCTGCATCAATATGACCTAAAATCTGGACTAGAGTTCTTCAAAACTTGAATAGTTAAATAGCCTCCCAAAGTATTTACACCGTAGAGGGCTTAAGATTAAATTGTAATATAAGATGGAGATGCTTACCAAGTGCTTAATAGTTACTCGTTATAGTGAGTCTAACGTCTGTATTTCTGAATGAGAGATCTATAAATGGGAACTAATCACTTGTAAGATCTAAAAAATGGTATAGGTACACAAAAGGATTCAACAACTAATGCTGATCTCAACGAACACTTTTAAGGGGGGCGATACATGTAAACGCCTGAATTTAGACCGTTTTTCAGAGGCTTATTTAAAATAGAAGGAATAAATGAATCGTTTTGAAAGTGATCATGTTTATTCATTACATATTAAAATACAATAATCTGATTTTATTTAATTTTTTTTTTCAAAATGGCCGCCGTAGTAACCAATCTCATGAGACCATCGCGGCGAAAGGCATCAATCGGCGGGATTTTTAGCATCAGTTACAGCAATCTGAAATCAAAAAAATGGGTTGGAGTGTGTTTATTAAACATGTATCTTCTAGTTGAACCAAGAAAAAAAAAAAACCAAATAATCGTGAATGAGCACGCCTCATAAAAAAAAGTACGACTATTGACCCTTTCTTTCGACAGTTTTTGGGTCAAAAACGCAATTTTTTTTGGCATTTTTGAGGTTCAACTAGAAGCTTATACTATAGAGAAAACGTGTGCCAAGTTTCATAAGAATCGGTTGAGAACTTTTTGAGTTATCTTGTACGCCAATTTAAAAAAAGTCGTCTCGAGAAAAACGCGTTTAAAGTTTTGACACACAGAAACTCTATGATGCCCATACAGAAGTCCTTCAGTACCTTCATAGTACTCGATTTTTTTTCTCAGCTCTTCTTGACATGCTTACCCGGGTCTTCTATACAAAAGGCCCCAAGCTCATACATCCGAGAAGCAGGTAGCGAGAGTCGAGCGCTCCAGTACGGACTCAATAGCGCTCGAGCGTCAAGTTGAGGCGAAGCACTTAAATGAGTTTTTAATCGATAAATAATGCGAATTTCATTCTAAAACTTTACAAACATATTTTTTAGATGTTAATTTAACTATTTATGCAAAAAAAATAAACTCGAATTTTTGAAAATTTTACATGTATCGCCCCCCTTAATGCCACAGACAACTCTGAATCCCCAAACTAATCGTGATCAGATGCTTTTCGCTCAATTTGTGGAAGAACCAGAGATAAGATAAGAAACCACTGTTCCAATTTTTTAGAGATACCAAAAATGCCAGACGCAATACTGGACTAGAAGAACCTGGAATGTTACTGAGGTGGGACGAATCTAAATGTCCTATATCAGGGACAGGCTTTTTGAAATAGAAAAAATTCCAATTGGACAACAGAAGTAACATTTTGAATCCAAAAAAAGGAAAAGCTGCCATTAAATTGTTAAAAAATATTCTCAATCTCTTTACATATTGAACCCGTGAAAACGGGTGAAATGCATTTCGACTCATATCTTAAGCTGTCCAGTCTTCCTGAAAAAATCATCCTTGTGTGGGGAGATGTCTTGCGGCCCAGATATTCAGGTTAAATACACACTAAAGCAAATTTCAATTACACTATTTGTCATTTCGACTCCTATATAAGGACAAAAAATTGAAGTGTTAACCAGTCTAGCATAGCATTCACAACCAGTGCCCTGATCCGTTAATCGTTAATCTGTAAAAGCGATTGCTCAGATAGGTGTCGCTATAGCGAGCGAAACAAAGACTATGGCTACGTCCCGAAGCATGGTGACCCCGACAGTACATTATGAACATGGAGACCCGGACAACGCTGCTCGCAACTTGTATGACTAAGGAATTAGAATCCTTCTTTAGGAAGAGGGTGTGCGGGGAGGTGTTTGGCCAGCCAAAAGTTCTTTAGCATGGATCACTTGTGCATACATGGACTAAACTGCCACCGAGGCGTTGACTCAGCTGAAACTGCCATAGGAACTTAGAGGCAGTAACATCGGTAGTAACCAGCTATAGCCAACGACAGTTGCAACATCGACTTAAGCTCATAGCGCTGCAAAAGCGTTGACGATAATAGTTGTGCTGCGTGTGAAAGTAGAAGGCTGCAAACATAGCCGTCAACGACGATAGCCGTTGCACCTCCCTAAACATGGTGACCCCGACAACGTATCATCAACGCTGGAGACCCTGGCAATGCAGAACGCAACGTGTATCGATGAGGATCGAGGGTCGTTCTCTAGGAAGGGGATGTGATCTTACATGTTTTTACATCCAATCAGCGTCTTTATTATTTTTTGTCGATTAGATCCCCTTTTGTAAAATATACCATGCAAACTAAAACTAGCTGAATGCCAATGTAAAATTGTTTGTTACAAATATATCATTTTGGAACAAGTTTATGAATATGCCACCAGCTATCTCTTCAAATTTCAGAATCATTCACATGTGTCCTAGGTTGGACAAGATCCGTTAAGATGAAAATGGATCACGTCATCAAACATAAACATCACTAAACTCGAAATGATCAATTTCTGCAAATAATGTCGAATTGACGTCCTCCCGTTTTCACCAAAACTGGGATGACCTTACACCAAGCATTCAGAGTCGTGATATACATCTTTGTTCTAAGTCGAGGCAACCCAAGGGCCTGACCCTGGCCTCTTCGATTATATTTCTCCAATCTGATTTGGGAAATTAAACACAGCAAAAATTGAACCAAATTTGCCAAGTATCACAGCTAAATTTTCACTTGATTTTGTAAGAAGTTTGAACAATACCTGCAAAAGAAATCAGAGTTGCCAACCGCGAAATAACAAAATGCGGCGAAATTCATATCTGGCATTCAATCTGACGGATTCTTAGATGGACTTAGTCTTTCCGATGAGGACCTGTCGAACGGTTTACAGGCTGGAAGATTGTCAAATAATAATATTGTTGCGAAGCTAGGAGATCACCGGGATTACAAGTAAAACAGAAATCGATAAAAAATCAATGGAAACAATAATTTACTGTTCGCATTAAATATTTGCACTAATAATCGCACTACTGGCAACGCTGTCCGATTTTTATGTACTACTTAATCACTGTTTGATCGCTGCTTCCAATCAAAATCGCTTTACAAGTACTATCGCGTTGAACTAGTGGTCGCCTTGGTTCACCGTAGTAAAAACTGTTGCCTGAGACTCTGTGGTGCTTATATACTGCATGTGTTGAGTCGAGAGCTTTCCTGCATATGCGGTGGTATGTGTGGAATGTTCGAAAGGGCTGGGGAAAAAGTGAGAAGCAGTGTATTCGAGAAGTATACAGAAGTTTTCTACACCTTTCTCATTGTGTATTGCAAGTTTTCCAATCGAATGTTTTTTTCCGCTTTCCAGTTTTCTCACAGGAAACTGCTCGAGTAGTGCTGGTTGCCAGAGTAGCATGTAACAATATGAAATGTTGCGCGTCTTTCATATTTCGCACATGCAGTGCTATCAGTGCACAAAACTTGTTTGTTCCTTGACGACACATTATCCTGTTGTTCCGTGCCGACATGTTATCCTGTACCTGAAAATGTGCGCAAATCAAACAGAACCTGCTAATAAGAATTCTTTGTCAAAATCTTTAAGATCAGTCATTCATATTGTTCAGAACTTCTTACTACTGCAAGTACAATGTCAATTTCAATTTATGGCACACATCTTGCATTGGCAATTAGAAGTAACGACAAGAAACATGAAGGCACACACACAATGCTCGAATACGGTAACAACATCGTAATTGCAACAATTGCAAGTTTGCATACTAATCAGCGTAACGTTATGCTCCCAAACTAGCCCATAAATCACTGGTTAAATCGATTAAAACGGAGTTGTTGTTGGTTTGAGGTGTACCCCTTAGTAACATACGAAAAATAAACCCAAAGGTAAGGGGACACTTAACGAACTAGTGAAGAAAATATGGATCATTGCCTCCAATTAAATTTTGAATTTAATTACCTAGTCTCGAGTTTCAACAAGTCTATCGATTAGGCTTTTTTTTCATTATCACCGATATTTTGTCGCAGAAAAATCTCAAGAAATTGATTCGATATCCGCGCCATACATACAAAATGCTACGACATAAGGACTAGAAAATTTATTTCTCATGTTTTATTCTGTTTTTTTTTTATTAATTAACATTTAAGCTCCCTCGTCTACATACAATTTATTCGATTTTTCATTTCCAATTTGATTTATTATCACGTGTAATTTGTTACTGCGGACATTATTTATTTTGCTTGTCTAATTGACATGTTTCCAGTGGCCTTATGGCCCAGGACGGCTTGGGTTATGATAAAGTTGTGAAAAATATTTCGGTAGCGTGTAGTAAGCATACTGTAGTCTACTAATCAAAGGTCAAGTGATCGGATTCCACTCGGATCATTGTTCTCTCAACGACACTCTGTTTGAATATAGTTCGAAATGACCCTCAACTCTTATTAAGCAAACTTGCTGTAATAAAGTTGTTGTGATAAATCTAATTAATAACTGTCAAGATTAGGAATTCAAACTCTTAAGTAATTTAATTTCAATCAATGAAACATTAATAAAAGACATACGACAGTCATGACAGACAGTAGTCAATCGTATGACACTCAAATATGTAGTTAACTTCGAGTGCACTTTTAATCAATCTTCAGAAAGGCTTGATTTATAAAGGACATTAATATGGTAGCTACATACAGAGACGTCATTTCAGATTTTCCATTGGCGGAGCTGAACAAGATTTGATTCGGTCGAAATAAATGCAAGTCGGTCGATATTATGGTGAGTAGTATATGTACGGGTCAAATGCTATACGGCTGCTTCCCCTGCCATACAAATGGGGTCGCTGGATACACGTCACTGTCGGCGGGGTGATCACTTGTAACGGTAAGCCGGACCCAAAAAAAAATTATTTTTACATTTTGTATTCGTGGAGTATCTACATATTAAGGGAACGGTTGGTTGTAATTATGGACCACTCCGAACAATCCAAACGTTAAATCGTAACCAACTTCTGGCTAATATCTGCACAAAGAAACCCTACGCAACTAGTGGCATACCCCAGGGTAGGTGCTTTTCGTGAATCGTTTGCAGGATGTACACTATACACGAGCGTCAAATACCAAGGACTTATTTGATTACTTCTTAGAATTTATCGATCGAAATTTATTTTCTGATTGAAAACTGATTTTTTTTTGGTAATTTTATTTATTGCATTTCATGATCGTGGCTTAGTGCACAATATACTAATGATTCATGAGACTCCACTATCCAAGGAGCTATGTGTGTTTACCTACTTCTCAGCATAAAGCGCATTCCAGGCTTCTCATCAAAACCTTCGCGCCCAAGTTTTTTTTTCAATTTCAATAAAAATACAATGAAACTTTAAGGGCTTAAAATAAAAACATCCTGAAACCGATTTTTAGGCGATTATATAGAAAACCCGATTTTAATTTTATATTCACTTTTTTTTTCAATTTCAATAAAAACACAGGGGATGAAATGTGCCTATAGCCCTTAAGGGGTTGTATATAAAAAAAACGGAAACTGAAAAAGCCCGTTAAGGTAAAAAAAACAATTCGATACCTCATAATACCTTGGATACACAGCTCGTATACAAATCATAATATCGTCAATATCACCAGTGTATCACCCAATAATACGCATATAGTATGTCAACGAGCTGATATCTACATAATATCCAACCCGTTTCCTTGTACATAAATTCGATGATTTTAGCTGATTTAGCCTTCTTTTAACTGCCATCAGCGCCATCTAAAACTGAAATCAACTGAAATTCCAATGAATGGCAGTTGTGGATTTTTCTATCCTTCCGTCAGGTAGAATTGTTTGAGCGTGTTTTCATTTTTGTGTGCGATGTCGATGGTCCGGTTTCTATAAGTATAACATGTATGGGCTGTGTATCATGCCATTTTGTATCGCATAACATGATTTGAATAATGCAATTTGTATACAAGCAGTGTATCCATGGTAATAGATCTAAGAGATATGTCGAAATTCCACCACCTTAATGGTTGAATATAGTAAAAACATTAAATTATTTTTTAGGTAATTATACATAAAGCCCATAGACGTAACAGTGAATTCCATATCTTATTAAACCTAAAATATTTGTCGGAATTCGTAAAAACTTACAACCTCGTGGGGGTTCAATATCGACTAAAGTTAAATTGTTTTTTGACGATTATGTTGAAAGGCAATTCGATATCTCATTAGACCTAAGAAATATGTCAGAATTCGTTCATAAGTACATAACCATTTTTACACCTAGTGGTTGAATATCGAAAAATCTATAATACAATTTCTGGTCGCTTATAGTAGTATAAAGATGCTGTAGATGTAAAATTAATTCTATATTTCAACAGACCTAAAAAATAAGATAGAAATATATAATGAAATTCGTGATAATGTGAAAACCGTTTTTAACGGACAATTTTTTTGTCCTAGCTCCGTATGCCACTATAAAACCTTTTTAGTACATCTACATATACATACGTACCAAGTTTCAACTTCCTAACATAAGCCGTTCTCGAGATAAGAAAATACACCCTGTCTCCTATGCTTCATTATTAAAAATATTGTTTTCTAGAGTGTGCCTATAGTGACACTATACAGAAGTCAACATTTTGTTTTCTAGCTTTGGCAGTTCTGGAAAAATAAAAATCGGAATTTTTTGCTTTTAGCGCGCTCCTACTTTCACTCACTATACCTACACCCCCAAAATAGAGACCTAAGAGTAGGCCTAACTTATGTTAAAATTTGAAGACCGTGTTTGAAGCACTTCTTGAGATATAAAAATTGTGTGTGTGTTTTTTTTCAAATTGCTCCATCCCCCTCAAAAAATGTACACTCACTTTACTCCACTTTTAATTTATTTTGCAGATGTAATTGGTTACGTTTGCGTAAGGTGTACCTTGTGTACGGCGGACACGGTCTTCAATTCCTTAAACGCGAAAATACAAAATATGAGGGTAGCACATTTTTAATTAAAGCCATTAAAGTAAAATTAGGATGTTTTGCTTTAACCCCCCCTCCCCTTTTCTTTCCTCAAGCATCCTACCACTACTCCAACTTATTTATGACGCAGTAGGGGTCCATGTGGCCTAATTCCACTAGAAATTTCGGAGTCCAATCTCGAATAGTTCGTGAGATATGAGTTTTGATTTTTGAGAAAAATTTTTATGCCAACTATATTCCACTGACACCCACCTCTAAAAATTTAAAAATTTTGTATTAGTAACTTTTTTGCATTTTCGAAGCTATATTTGGTTTTAATATTTATTGAAAAACAGAATTTAGCATTTATCAGTTTTTTAGCATTCAACCTTTTGGTAGGTCCTGCACAAATTCGGCTTCGTTTTCATATAAAGGGCAGTGACTTCGAATGAAGTGCACAAGCACCTTTTGGAAATAGACGCAAAATTGAACTGAAAGTTGACGGTGGCACCAATAAAGTCACTATTCAAATTGGATTTTCACACTTTAAGATTTTTTTTAGCAATTTTTTCTATTCGCTGAACATATTTTCAAAATTGAGAATGGCCACACCGTTCGAGATACTCCGCTCCTACAACCTACCCTACGCAAACCAAATTTTATTACTACTCCATAATTGGTTCGCAGGATACTTTCGAGAACTTCACTTTCATCTCCTCGCGCTAATACCTCCCTTAAATTTTTATTTTAAATATACAATACAGGAACAACTACACGAACTAATATGTTGCGTCTAAACCCCTCACACCGTACCTTTTAAGGTCACTCCTAATAGAAGTCAATTTAGTGTTACAACCGCGAAAATTTCAAGATGGTATATTTAAAGGTTTTCGAGATGTCACAAAACGGAGGACAGACGGACAAAATTTTTAGGGGCTTACAAAATTGTAGCAACTTTTTTTTTTAAAAAATTTTCGGTCGACCCCAATATTTTACTATTGGATGAAAATTTCGTCTTTTAAACACACTTTAAATAAGCATTTTGTGCTCACCCACTTTCAAATATATTGTACCATTTCTTGAGATACCTGTGTGCACGAATAGAACATTTTCGAGTATTATCGTAATCTCTTGATTATTATAGATGCTGTTGTCCTTCTGCCATCATAAATAAGTTATTGCCCACATTGTTCTTATCTAGCGTTCGAAATCATTATACCGAATTTCGCCATTAGAGGCTATCATAGAGGAAATCAAGCAATCTACAGGTACAGCATAGTTAGATCTATTCGACGTCTATTTGCCGATTGAAAACTGACCGTATAAAATGAGCCGTACTACTGTCCGGTAAAGAAGATTAATGGACTTATGGAAACCTTTTTGCCATTTCCATACGTTATTATGATTCGTTAATTGGCTTCCAAATGGCAATCGTGTATTATTATGACGATTCATAAGACAAGGAAGTGGCAATAGCATAGAGTGTCTTACCTACCGTCTTACCATTGAGACAATTGTATATGATGCCGCCCATTGTCGCGGCGCAATATACGGAATCTAATCGTGAACGGCCTGACAACTGCCCATAATTCATAATTTAGAAAGCGCATAAATTATTGACAGTGACACTTGTGGTGACATTAATGGTAATTACAGCCTGTTGAGCGTTTTGACCGAAACAATTTGATTAGACGTAAAGTGAAGTGAAGGCGATTAGGTCTTGGTTTGACTTGAGCACAAAATGATTTATCGTTTACGTTCGGTTCATTAATAAAATACTCTGCTTTCGGTTAGTATTTTTTAAATAAAAGTCTACGACAGTTCAGCAATGAGCGTTATCGCCGTAGTGTAACTTTGTGGGATCTAATTAGATCCTTATTGGCATTTGTCAACATGGCTGCTACTTATGAAAGAATAAGGTCTCAGACCATCTTACAATTTTCACAACTTTCCCGAAAAAAACCTGGCTAATCACATGCCTTCCCAAAAGATCAAAATTGTTGCCCCTACACGGAGTACGAAATCCTAAGAATAGGCTATACAAAAAAGCTAAGCCCACCCATTCATGCATGCAAAAACATACCCATGCATGTAGAGGATACGTAGGGTTACTACGTTAGGCTAAATACGTACAGTGGGTACATATGTTGTGAACGTAACCAATGACGGCTACGTAGGATGGGTATGGTAGGCTGGGTACTTATAGTGGATACGTTAGCTACGAACGTACCCTACCATTGTTGTTAAGTAGAGTGCTTAGGGCGAGTACAGTAGGGTGGGTTCGGTAAACTGAAAGAAACGTCATACTTCAAATTTATGAACAAACGCTTTCTTTAAATTTATTTCATCAATTTGATGAAAAATGAAAATGCATTATTTTATAAAGATATTCGTCAAAAAACGAAATTACAATCATCAACCATTTCATGGAGAAATTTGTAAATACTTTGGTAATTTGATGAACAATTTCATAAACATTACATACCAGATTTTTTACTGCGCAAATTGAGTTCCAGTGAGGACATATCAAAATTTATGAAAATATTTAGCAATTGATGTAAAGAGTCGTCGATCTGATAATGCTCATTTATTAGTGATGAATGTTTCATCAAACTTATGATGTTTTTTTCAAACTTTCTTCATTGATCCAGCAAAGTGAGTGTTTCGATCAATTATACTATGAAAGAAACAAGGCTGCAACTTTGCTACAATTTTTTTTTACATTTTGCTACAAAGTTTTAACTGTTTTGCAATATTTCTAGAATTTTATTTTCTTCACTAATTTTTGCACAAACTTGTGAACATGGCGTAAAGAAATAATTCCTATTTTTATTTCATGTTTTATTACTTGAAATTTTTTGGGATAGATATGAACCAGCAAACAACTCCATCAGTTTTGAATTTTTGAAGTGTCTGCACTGGTTCTAGTTTAATCTGTTCATGCAGTAAACCTTAAGGTTCTTCTTTATTTGCAATTTTATCAAATATTCCAAGTATTTATCATGTTTAGTTGTAGTTGCTCGACAGTGTGAAGAAAAATTCATGAAATGACATACGTTCATCGAAAATTTCTGTTACATCATTGTTCATTAATATTAAGAAACAATGATTATTTGACAAAATGTTCATCATTTGATGAATATAATTACATCAAAAGAATGAACGCATTCATTGGACCAACATTTATGAATTTTTATATGAGTTCAGTGAAAAAATTCTTCTGTATACACACGATAGGTACGTTAGGGTTGGTACGTTACGGCTATGTTACGAACGTAACCTTCGGTTATTACGTAAGATGGATACTTCACCACTTCACTTCATCACTTCACTAAAACTTATAAATCATCTCGTGACAGTAAAGATATACCTCAATATTCACACAAAACTAAACCAAATCAGACGCTTAACGGCTAGAACTCTGTCTGGGGAATTCGGTACAACAATTGATTGAACAACCTCTGTGACGAACTGGTACCACCAGTCCTAGTAAAACTGCGAGAATTAGAGTGGGGAGGGACTGGGGCAGGGTATGGATGGCAGAGGATTTTTCAGACGTATTTTGGAAGGCAAAGTAATTAGCGGGACTCAATCGACGCGAATAATAGATCCATACTAAGATTTTCAAACTGGAGGACGAGGTCGCTGAATCGATGTGACTAGATACTGTGTATTCTTGAAGCCAAGGCTTGTTTTGGGCTGTCGCGCTATTGAAGTAGTGGTTTGCTAACGATGCCGGTATTTGTACCATGGGTACATACCTCTCCTACAGAGGTTACTTTAGTAACCTCCGCGTTTCCTGAATAGGTAATGAACAGAAGTCGTAGCAAGGAGGATCGACAGGGCTCGAACCCTTCTCCCAAATTCAAAACAGTAACGAATTCAAAGTATAGTTTCATAATATTAAGGCTGAGTGACATTCTTATGATCATGTGAACACTTTCATAATATTGATGAAAACATACATTGAAAGCACGGCATATTTCTTATATTGTCTTAAATTTCGTTTCAAAAACAAGTATTTAACAAATGCACAGAATATAAAAAGAAAATAGAACATTTTTATACGTAAAGTCAATAATTTTTATAAATTTTCAAATAAAAATTAAAGAATAGTTCAAATTTTGTTGAATTTATTTAATTATTTTATTTCCAATCGAGAATCTAATGCCCTGTTATCGTCTAATACTATTGTTATACTGTTAGTATATCGTACCACACGCTTCTTAGGTGACATAACTCAAAAAATTGTATATTTGAATACGCAAAATTATTCCAAATTGTATTTTTGTTCTTATAAATTATTAAATACATATGTAGTACCTACATTAAATATTAAGTTTGTTCACTGTATTTAGAAATGTATGATCAGAAAAAATGAATGTACATTGAACTAGTGTCAAACAGATGGCGCTAACATATTTATCTCGATACGTGTATTTCCCTATAAGGAAAAATATCTGTAAGATTCTCTCAGATTTGACCAACTTTGTATGATTTGACATCTACCTAAAGTAAAATTTAAGTGAAATGACACCCACGAGCAGTAAGCAGCTTAAGCAATTGTTTTTTAAATCGTTGTTCATATTTATTGTCTGTTGTCAGATATTCGACATAAGTAAAATAAATAATTTAATTACACTAGTTATTACAGGCTGGCGGAATGGCGCTGAATAGTAGTAAAAGTCATGGTATATACCATGAAAGGGGTTCTAAATATGTTGGGATGTCGCATGAGCCTTGTGTGTCATTGCTCATTATTTTCCCCTTCTTCATCATTAGACAGAGAGAAAAACTATGAGAACATAATGGTCCTACCACGATCTATTTAAACACATCAAATGCCATTTGTCACTTAGGCTTAGACAAATTGTAAAAATTAAATGCAAAATGATTAGTTTAATTTAAAGGGGATATGGCTTTCTAATAGCACGTGATTCAAAGGATTATGCTACTACACAGTTTTATTCTGATAAATTTGCTTAGTATATATTTCTTCAGGTTTTATTTGATTTTTCCCTTTTTTGGGTGATGTGGACATGGGTGATGTGAACATGCGTGATTTATTGTGGATTGGCTAAACGTGTACTTGTAACATAATGGATGTGAATTATTGTTGTTTTAATATTACCAATTAAATAAATAGTACATTAAATATTATTTTTGTTGTACATTAATCTAGTATTAATAAGATGGCGCTGATACAAAGGATGTCTATCCTCCCTCGAAATTTGCAAATTCTCTTAGAGACTCGCGCGCATTTGCTTCGATTTAAGTTTACTACTAGCATAGGTTAGTTATCACAGGCTAGTTATCACAGGTTGCAGACTAGAAAAAAATACTAATTATTATTGGTGCATACTATGATTACTACGATTGTCGTATCTCGTAATAAATAGATTGATTGATTTTATTTCCAAAATATGTACATATGTTTAGCTTAATCTAGTTTAAATTCAACAGTGATCAGATTTTCTTATGGTCTTTACAACTTCAATATTATTTTTTTCGCATATAGCTTTTTAGTTTTTTACTGTCATTTTATAATTTTACGATACAAGGAAAACGGAGTAAAAAAACATTATATTTAACTTAAACTAAATTAACCTAACCTTAAGCTTCTTTTAAATTACGAGAATGATAGTGAATGGTGACTAGGAAAGATAGATAGAATGAGGGGGTTTACTGAGTTTTCACAGTTGGTTATAATAGAAAATTCAAACTTTTATTGGAAAATACATTACCGTGATGCAGCGCGCTGTTGGCTATGGTACATTTATTTGTAAAAATTATGAATCGATATTCAAAAGAAAAATGCAAGTTATTAAAAACATAGGTATGTCAAGAAATCAATATAATTTTATATTAGTTATAATAAATTAGGTACGTAGCTATAGATTAAGATCGCTTAAGGTTTTGGTTAAGATTAGAAAACTGCAAATATATAGTAGTAATAAGTTGTATAATTACATTGTATAATTACATTGTATAATTACATAAGCTTGAGCTTGGTCTCATAAATTGTAAAAACACTATAAATCTATTTATTTATCACTCCGATTTACGTGAGTCGTAATACCTAAGTTTTCTAGCACCCATTTGAATATTTGTTACATGGAAGGAGAAATTATCTGAGGGAATTTTTAGAAAGTATTACAATATCTACCTATTTTATTGTATAAACCTGATAAATTAAACCTAACTGCGCATTTATCATATAATTTTTCAAACTTAAAACCTGTTACACATGAAAATTTTCGCACGGATAATATTAATCATATTCAAATTACATACTATTGTATAAATTGCTTTATTCAAAATAATAACGAATCGTAGTTACACTCTTATGGAGGTACGTACGAACTTTTTCTTCTATTATAAGTTCATAATAATACACACAATCAACGAAAATGATGAATTGCTTATTTCCTTGCCAGGTATCTCTGTTTAATACGTTCACTGATTAATTAAATGATTAAAACCGATCCGAAATCCTTTAAAAGAAAATAAACTTATAAGCAGAAAAAAGAAAAGATTGGCGCATGGAAAATATCGGATCCGCTGGGAATTTGTGCAGAATAACAGCATCGAAGATATCCAGTTTATCTTCAGTTGATCGGGCAATAACTCGAACGATTGGAGTTACCCGCCTTAACCCACATGTCATCAGTTTACAGCTTCAGCTTAAAGTCAGTAGTTCGTCAGTTAACGTTTCTTATACTCCGAAAAAAAAACCGGTCCACTTTATCTGGAAAATATAACAATATCTAAAAGTATACCATACATGAAGCAATGATTTTATATTAATCAATATCCAGCCTGAATATTGACCATATTACGATTAAAAAAAAAAAGAATCACAAAAAAGTACACAATATAAGACGGCGGAATAAGAGGAAGGAAACCAGAAGTGAATAGGTAGGTACCTACAACAACCAAAAAAATAATAATAATACAAGTATGGCTACATAAACCTATCCACCTCTATAGTAAAATGCGTAATTCAAGTTGCAATCACTTCGACTTAACCTCATGAAGCATGCGCCTTTAAGATGTTATTCGCTTAAAGAAATTGATCTCGATGGCCTCAATAGATTTTTGGACAGGTTATCTGCCATTCGAAAGTAGGTGTCAACTGTTATTTGTTTTGGTTACCACTCACCTGAGTTATTGACGATCATTTTAAGAAACGAAGGGCGATTAAGATTAATTTATTACTTTGTATACGGTCTTTTACGAATGACTGATTTCCCCAATTATTGATATTTATCACAAGAATTGAATGTACTTTAAGTACATACTTGTAACGTATGTGTACTTTTAGTGTAGAAACATGCTATTGTTAATAATATGAACAAATTTATATGATGAAAGCTCACAGACTTTGTAAAAGTATGAAAACGGTGAAAAAGTGAATTTTTATTTAAATGGAGGTTGAGAGTTATAAAAGGCTGTAGAATTTTTAAATTATGGCGCGTAAAGTAAATTTCACAATTTTACCTCTGGCTAGTAAAATAATATTCAGAAACTCCCACCTTTGCAACATAAAACATTCTTAAGTTATCGTACACTCAATGTATCACAAGTTTTACTGGCATTTGTATAGAAGTTACATTACGATTTGCACGGAAGTCTCCAAATTACGAAATTCAACATAGTTTAATCGAATAGTGACTTTAACGGTCACTTAAGATAAATTTATACCTCAGAAACAACAAGACGTAGTTACAAATAAAGACGCAATCTTTCTAATGACAAATTTTTAGGTAGTATTATGGTGCAGAAAGTTAAAAAAAATTGCTAATAGTCTTGGCATAACTTTATTATTTTTCGGGATAAGGTACGAGAAGTAGTTAAAGTCGAGGAGCGACAGAAGTGCTGGCGCTACTGACACTATTAAAACACCAATAATGATTTTGGGATCACAGATCAAAGCGCGGTTAAAGTCAATATATGGACAGCAGTAGTTCTTTCGAGACGGGCAGATTATTACCTTTAATGATTTAATTTTCAACATTCATCATTGATTTATCATATAAAAATTTAAAAGAAAAACGGTTAGAAATAAACAGCCCATAGAAGTAAAAATATCGAAAAAATCCTGAAATTGATTAATTGACATATGTAAAGCCCGTGTAATAAAAAAAATTTATATCTCACCTAAAAGATATGGCGAAATTTGTTAAAACGTATGCAACTCCTTTACAACTCCTTGATGGTTTAATATCAAAAAACCCGAAAATTAATTTTTAGACGATGACACAAAAATCCCGTGGAATTATAGAAAAATGTCAATAGTATAGGCGAAAGTTTACTATTTTTCGGGCCTAAGTTCGGGAAGCGGTTAAATTGGTGGTGCGATAGAATGCTTACGACATTGCCATATTTAGCACATGATTTACGTAATTGGGTCATACTCCGGGACGCAGTCAAAGTTCTAATGTAATATCGGTTATTTCGAGACAAAGTGTTTTTTTGTAAAGTTACTTCTATTCCAGTGATAAAATTCACTAAAATAGAAGTAAAAATATCGCAAATATTTATTTTTCCCCGATTATACATACAAAAAGCCCTTGCAGACGTAAAACGTTTGTAACTCTATTAAACTCCTTTCGGGGTTGAATTTGCAAAAAACCCTGAAATTAATTTTTAGGCGATTAGAATAAAAGCCCATGGCAGGTATAACCAATTAGCTTCCTCATCAGACCTCAGAGATATGAAGAAATATATGGAATTTGCATTTAAACCCATTATATCACCTTGGGGTTGAATTTCGAAAAATCGTAAAATTGGTTTTTAGGCGATTACATGAAATGCTCGTAGAAGTAATAAGCAATTTTATGTTGCATCAAACCAAAGAAATATATCGAAAACTGTGAAAACATATGCAATCTCTTTACATCCCTTGGGGTTGAATGTCCAAAAATCGTGAAATTAACTTTTAGCCTATTGTACTATAAGAGCCTTGGGAAGAAAAAATCAATTTGATATCACATCAGATCTTAGAAACATGTTGGAATTTATGAAAACGTATGCAACCTTTTTACACTCCTTGGCGGTTGAATATCTGAAAATCCTAAAACAGTTTGTCTGCATTATATAAAAACTCTATAGAAGTAAAAGCCAATTTGATATCTCATTAAACCGAAGAGATATGATGAAAACTGTGAAAACATGTGTAACACCCTTTTTCATCTAAAACACCTCCCATTTCCGCCCTCATACCCCTCAAAACGTGGTCACTTTAAGGGGTAAAACCCAGTCTATTCATAAACAATATTTCAACTTAATACCTCAAAGTGTTTGAGAGCTACGAGCCTTTAAATGATTTTGCGTACGGTAGACAGATGGGCTGACTTTTTCTTTGCTTTTTTGATGGTGAAAAGTGAAAAAAATTTTGGGGTAGCAAATTTGTTTATTTTAAAAAAGAGATATAGCGGCATTCATGAAACCTAGTCAGTGGTTGAATATGAAAAATTTTAAAATTTGTTTTTAGGCATATATATAAAAATCGGATCTAAGAGATATAGCGGAATTGGTAAAAACGTCCCTTTGCACTATCTTAGGGGTTAAATATTAAGAAATCTTGTGAATGATTTCGAGGTAATTGTCTGAGGAAATAAAATTAATTTGAAATCTCAGAATATCTGGGAGATTCGGTCGATCATTTTTTTTCTACTCTAATAAAAATCTGAAATTTTTCTGGCATAAAATCATCCAGTCTCCGTAATAAGAATAAAATATTTTAAAAGACCTAGAATTTGAAAAAAAATTGTTACCCTGAAACTTTGCATTGTCGCGTTTTAGGACTAGTAATTAATTTTTTTTGGGTGTCTTGAAACAACTAGTGTTACAGACTCTAACCATGTTCCGGATCATAATCCAATTTCGTTTTCAGGTCATAACCCAAATGCTCTATGTACCACGTTTCAGCTTTCCATGAAAAGTGGTTTTCTATATTTAAGAATTAGAATATTTTGCTTTCCACCCTCCGCCACTCTTATATCTAATACCCAACCCTTATTTGTTTTGTATTGTTGGTGGTGTATGGGGTCAACCTTCTACATAAAGTCCACGATTATATCGGAAATAGTTCTTGCTATATGAATCGTTTATTCCCTCACTTCCGTGCTCCAGCTCTCCCTAAAATGTTTTCTCTTAAATTTTAGAGTCACATTACGCCCCTTGTTCACCTACATACATAAACCCAATTTCATTGGACATATTCGATACGGGAGATATCGGCATCCAAAGGTAGTCAACCCCATCCACGTACGGCACCCTCTCCCTTAAATAAATTAAATTTGATCAACTCGACTATAATTGCTATATAAAAACTTCAAATTTCAAGTTCCTAGCTTAAGCTTTCCTGAGATATAGAAATAAATTTTTTTTCAGTCTATAATGTTTCTTCACCTCCATCTTAACCACCTCCCAAATTTGTCTACGTACAGAGTCACACCCAATTTACTCGGAAAAAAACTGAGCTCGATATCTGTCTGTCCACCATACGCCGTAGACATTACGGTGTACGGTGGACAGACGGACAACAAATTTGTTATGGCTTTTTTGTACACTACTAGTCCTGAAACACGAAAATACCAAATTTCAGGGAACGTTACTATTAAAATAATAATAAATTTTCAAGAATATTTAAAATTGGGAATGGCAAGGGACTTCATTTCAGTTTATCCGAGGTGACGGCGGGTCCTTTTAGGCACTCTTAAATAAAGGCAATTTTGAACTATGAAACAGATCAAAGCGGTTTCTTCAAATTTGCTTCAGTGGAATTTTAGGACATGATCCATGATGAAATACGAGTATATTAAAAAAAGCATCACAAAAAACGACTTAGGAAAGATAAAATTTCCATGAAAACCTAAATCAAAAGCCCAGCACTTCACAATCATGAGATCTGATCAAGGAATTTCCTTCTGATTAATCTTATTTATATTTATTTTTCTGTGCAATTTTCATCGTAATAAAAGAAACACTAAACTTGTTTTATTTTATATTTGAGTGGATCATTACTCCGCACGAAACAGAACGGCGTAAAATAAATAAATAAAGATGGTTAAATTTCATTTTAATTCATACAGATAAACAATTATTATTAAAAGGTCGATCCACCCACGATTTAAAGTGTATTTAGAACATCACGATTTTTATCGTAGACAAACATATAGGGAACATACTCGTTGCTGTATTTCCTTGTACTCATTTGAATAAAAACGACCATCACCCACACGATTTTAAGAGTTCGATAAGTTCCAATAAAAACACCTGAAGAATATTGCACATTGTTCCAAAGAGTACATCAGGTGCACAATATCGTGAACTTTCAAGAATAATATTGCAATGGCTTCGATTTTTTTTTCTTACGTCCAAAATACGACGTGTACTTTGTAATATTTAACAAGAAATATGCGTCACGTTCAAATATCGATAATCCGTAATTATTCGTTTCGTATGGAAATTGGAGTCACATGTTTGCCATATGAAAATTTTAAGTTCGCTAATTAGATGAAGAATTCGTGAACAGAAATAGCAACAAGTACAATAAGCTTCAGGTATTTTTAGATGCGGTATATTTTTGGAAAGATTTTTTCATATGATCGAGTACATGTTTATAATTGAATGCAAACAAAATTATCAAGAGTTTTTCGTTTAATGCTCGCCGTTTAAACTTTAAATAATCAGTTCAAATTAGTCAGCTTAAAATTTTAGGTAACAAGAAAAGAAGAATGAAAAGCGTCATTTAAACATTATTAGCCTTTTGCTTTTGTTTTAATTGGGATCGTATATCAAGATCTACCCAAATTAACTCTTGCAGTTTTCCAAGTGAGTAGTAGGGTGAGTAGACCAAGGGGTACAGAGAAAGTTCTGATTATTTTATTTGAATTATCATTAACGAAATAAAGCTAAAACTTGGTTCTAATATGAAGGTTTTTCAATGTCAGGGGATGGGGAGTGTCCTGTTAATATCACAAACGGTTACCGACGAGTTGAGTCATGTAAGCTAGTAAACAAGAGGAAGAACCAAGTCTTCATTTCCATAATAAAGTTTAAATTTACAGACTAATCATATCCGGGAGTGTGGCGTGTTCTGCCTATCTCAAGCTGCGGTTGAACCACAAAAGCTAGCGAACAGGAGGCAGAACCGATGTCTTTATTTCCATAAGAAAGTTTCAAGCTACTGACTAATTGCGCTCCACAATCGAACCAAAAAGGTACATCCAATCAGTGAAATTGTATGTCATCTTAATGAAGAAATTGTCAAATTTGAACCGAAGTATTCATTGATATTTTTTATATTTTGATCTTCTTTATACACTAACACAATTACAGGAATTATTAAAAAAACATTGTGACAATGAATGGGTTCGCACTATCAGGAAATAAGTTAGCATTGGTGAACTGTATATTTTTTTTTAGTACTTTTATTCACATTGAAGTACGAATTCATTAATTAGGTGAATCCTTGTCGTGAGTCAGTGCTGCGTTCATAATATTAATGTACTTAGTTATATTAGTTATTACTTAGTTATTGAACTCTGATGAATTTGTACGATAGTATTATGAGCGCGGAACTGGCTTCAAATTCCAAATTTCGTCAATATTATGAAGATAATAGAAAACGAACAGCATTCACAACACTACTGCAGAATGTTGTTTACAGGAAATTATTTTATTGGGCGTCCGATTTAAAAAATATATATCTACGCAATTTTAGTATATTTTGACTGCTTGTCCACCATAAGCTGTAGCGCTGCATCAATTTTTGAAATTAAAAATTCAATCATAAAAAAAAACAAAATTATAAAATACTTATTCTATGTGTTTATTTTTCGAACAGTTAATCCATATGTTGTATAAATTAATATTTATATTAAACTTGTTTTATTTTTAATTAAATAAATCCTTGACTTATTTAATAAATTTATCACTGTCTTAAAATTTTTAATTTGTTATCTTTTTTTTATTGCTTTCAAGAAGCACGTACTTCACTTTCAGTTATAACGAAGTACTAAGAAACATTAGAATGAAATACTGATTTCAATATATTATACATTTTTATCGATATTACGAAATGTTCACTTAATCATAAAAATCTCCCTCAATACCATGAAACGATATATTGTTCTTATGCACATGGTTTTTTATATAATGAATATATTCATCACTGAAATGTGCGTCGCCAGTTTTCGATGTTGACATATTCGTCAATATTATGAATGTGAACATCAAAACTATAAAAGGAAACATTATTGAAATGAAAGTTTTATTCAATGTGTTGAAAGTGTTCATCAAAATTTTTTGTTATTTATAT
Source organism: Beris morrisii (assembly GCA_951812415.1). NCBI lineage: Eukaryota > Metazoa > Arthropoda > Insecta > Diptera > Stratiomyidae > Beris > Beris morrisii. The sequence goes on from OX638311.1 coordinate 141,221,956, forward strand.
ATTATCCGCCATTCTCATGATATAAAGAAAAGTGTATATTTTTTAATGAAATCGGATTTGTGCAGTTCATATATCGTCAAAAATATTCAATGATTTATTTCATTGTTCCAAAGATTTATACATAACTGCATTTCTGTCAGTGTTGATCAGATACGCAGAGGTATGACTGCCCAAATTTTTGAGTTGAATTAAACTTATATCGACAGATTTTACCGAACTACTCGCACCTATTCATTTATATTCATGAGTTTGAGAAAAATTTGATAGGCTTGGAAATAATCGTTAATGGTAATTAAATATGTAAATTATAACATTAGTTTTTAATGCATCCAAAAAATCGGACCACCTGCCAATCGCACTACAATTTGTCAGGTTTTACTATGATAATAAACTTCCTACTGTTTTATTATTGTTTTTCTCACTCTAAAATTTAAATTTGGTTGAATTATTCCATCGGAGGGTCTTACGATTGACTGTAGATTAGCTTGTGCCAATCTTTGCTTTCTTCAAATTCAATATATTTGTTTAATATCAATTTAGTTCTTACAAAATTTAAATTTAGTTCTTATTAAATTTTAGATTTTTTGAAAGCTGGTATTCGGCAAAACAAATTATTATATGGATACTAGAAAATTGTAACGTTTTTCGACCAATGTCTTAGATGTTCTTATGATGTTTGATGTTATCTTCAACGACCACCTTTGGGAAATGACTGACGAAAATAGGCATCAAAATTAAGGACGGAAGAGGCAATAAATCGGTCATACCTTGACGAAATTATAGCAAAACATATCAATCAGCAATCCGCAAGAAACGCATGGAGACGAACAATTGTGTGTACTGGCGAGAAGTAAATGATATCGCATAGAATGAAGATACCCCAGTTGGGGTCACACATGAACTTAAGATACATTAGAAATTTCTGTACACTACTTCAAAATTTCAAATGAAAATTTATTCAATATCAATGATATTGATCTCTAATTCGTAATCACGATTATTATTATTTATTTGCTTATTGTATGCAAAGAAGACAAATGCAGCGGAACAACGTACACGACCATTAAATAGTAAATCCTAATTACACATAGCATTTTGCCATGAATATGCTATAAAAATGAACGAAATCCGTTGCAGTTTCTGTTTTTTTTGTGTATGCACTCACCAAATCCAATTTAATTCACACTGTGAAGGAGACTATAATAAAAACTTATGACTTAACACGTTTCTTGCTAGACATTTTACTGGGAATGGCAAAAGCGTTTGCAAACAAATATTAAATTCATTCAATTTGTAGCGATTATGGTCTTGGCTGCAGTATTGTTGTGTCTTCTAATTCTAAGATAAATTAGAGTCCAGTCATACGTACAAAGTAATTAAAAATTATTATTATATTACATAAGACGCATCTCGTATTAGGTCATAATATCGAATATTTAATTTATTCGTCTAAACATTATCAGCAGTGATATGAGGTGAAGTTGACTATGATCGGCACGTTGGGTTTCGAATCAAAATTAGTTTTATTCCTTTAGCAGATGGAGTGAGGATATTTTTACAGGACTTTTGTATGGCAGCTTCGCGAAGGACCCATGGGATAGCTGTAACTAATATAAAATCAATGTACACTAAATTTTAAAGTCGTAGCTTGAAGCGTTACCGTTCAATATTGGACATTTGTATGGCAGGAGTTGAAGGATGTTAGGACCTAAAGTAGTCAGTCTTGCTTTTGACTTAAAATTAATTACTGAAAAATGTCTTCTTCCTATATCTATATAGTGGATTCTGTAACTTGCATACATTTTTGAAGAACTTTTGCAGGCTACTACACGAAGGAATTTCGATTTGTATTATATTCAAAATTTTAACTTTAAACATTGGAAAGTTTATGTGTGCCAAATTTCAAGTTCCATACTTGAAGCATTTGGATAATAATCGTGAATACGTGTTTTAAGGACTTTTGTATGGAGGACACTCGAAGGACTCGAAGAGTATCGCCCAATAAATTTCAACTTTCTAGATCAACGCGTTTTTGAGATATCGTGCAAACGGACAGACGGTAGGACAGCAAACGGATTTGGGGTTTTTGAACTTAAAATAATATAACTATTTTTTATCTGAGGCTCGGTTCTATGCGTTACAAACTTTACGCGCTGGATTAAACTTATAATATGATTTCATCTAGAGTGTAAAAAGGGAGCTAAGAAAATAACATATCCCACCTCATTTCTGTTTCCACCATTAACTTTATTTAGTGCCAATTAAATTCTCAATTTTATTGCTACTAAATATTTAAGGAACTAAACAAGTTATTAATAAGCAACCAACAAAAACCCAAATCGGCCAACAATGAGCCAACTTCACTATGTTGCTTTACTTGAAATTTCAAAAAAATCTCGTTTTAGGGAGTAGACCCCCAAAAAACAAAAAAGTCCATATGTCCAGATATTAAGGGGGTCGTCAACGAAAAAATTTAAAAAAAAAGTTTTTTTTAATTGCATGTTTTTAAAATAGACTATATTCTGTGCAGAGTGCCACAAACCGCATATTTTTCCGATGAGTAAAAGTGTCTAAAAGTGTAAACCACGTCTTTTTTTGGACACTCTTACTCTAGGAATTATTATTATTTATTATTCACAATCTCAAACAAAAACACGATTAAAATAAAAATAAAACAAGTGAAAACAAAACCTTTTAAGTCACTGCCATCTGTATCGAAAAATCCCTCAATATATATTATTTATTTAAATAAAAACTCACAAATTATGAAATAATTTAAAAAAAACCTTGAAAAACGTACTAATTTGGTTCTTTGCTTCTCCTGAAAAATTGTGATTTTTTTTTAAAAGTACACTTTTCTCAAGAACAAACTAGTTATCGGAGTGCGGTTTAGTTTATCATGTTAGTGGCACTGTTTTGCACACTTTTGGTGGCGTTTTTTTTGTTGAATTCTATGTTTCAGAGGTTTTAAACGACTTTAACTAACACCAAAAGTGCCGTTTTTTCGGCATGTATGTCTAAAGCTTACAAATAATTTTCTACTATGTCTTTTTCAAAATCCTTCACTAAATTTCTTTAAATTGAGTGCTAAAACAAGCCTACAAAGTTTGAACTCGCGATTTGCGTGCGGTTCCTGAGAAAAGTGTACTTAAGTTAACATGGGAAAGGGTCTGCGTTGACGACCCCCTTAAGTCCAAATTTTATAGGTGGATATTGGGTGGATCCCTTAAAGTGTTGACTATTTGGTGAGTACAAACTTGAAACTTGAAATTTATATGAAGCTGTGCATCCATCTGAAAAAAAAGGTTAATGTAGGTGAAGGTTGGAACTTTGTGATTGCTTGTATTCTAAAGTAGTTTATTAGCAATACAATATTTAAGATGGCAGTGGCGTGCTCACGAACCAAGGTACATAAATAGTACGTAGGAGTGGGGAAGGGTGAGCTGCCTTAAGCTAGACAGCTGGAACTTAGTGTTTGTATCGGTGTGAAGTAGTGGCACGTTCAAAAATATTATATTTGTTGGAGGTGGAACAACGCGTGGATGAAGGATATTTTTCTATCTCAGGAAAGGCTTGTGCTAGAAATGTAAAGTTTTTTAAATGCATGTACAGGGTGTGGCAAAAATAGCTTTGTGATGTAAAATTTTTTTAACTTTTTTGCTTGCCAATATTTAATTTTTCTAATTTACAGATTAACTTTGGGCGATATAAAAATGGAAGGTTACACAATTGCGTAAAGAGCTAAGAATGTTTTTCTATTCTCTAAAAATAGTCCTTCAATAATAAATACTCAACGTGCAACTAGGTGATTTCATGATGTGAGAACTACAACAATGGGACCATCCATTCATCCAGTGGTGGGTAGTTTTACTAAAGGCGGGTCTGTTGAAAATTCAAGACGTACTAGTAGAGGTCTAACTGGTAGAGCGGTCAAAAATATTGACATTGTGAGGCAGAGCATCGCAGAAAACTCGTAGAAGACGATCTGCCAATTGCTGTAGTTTACATGCATTCTTCGACGGATAATAAAAAACGGTTTGAACCTCTTCTCGTACTAAATCCAGAACCAATAGTCCAAAAACTATTATAAATCCCAACCTAAAAAAATCCTTTGAGCGTTACTTTAAGTCTCGTTAAGCGTGATGAAAACCTTTTCGCCAATTTAATGATGACCAACAAAGACCACTTGAGCGGTTTCGTAAATAAACGAAACTGCAGATTTTGGGGATCATAAAAACCCTAAAATTTTCATCAAAGACCATTACACCCAATTCATGTTTTTTGGTGTGGCATTACCGCTGAAAAATTTACGGTTAATTTTTTTCGAAATGATCGCGGTTCAAGCCTATGAATAAATGTAGAAGGTTAAAGGGTAATGCTACAAAAAATGTTATTTCCACAATTGCAATCAAACGCCAATATATGAAATCAGCAAGATTGTGCAACACCCTATACATCACGTGCAACAACGAAATTAATAAACGAAAAAGTTTACGAATAAATTGGTCTTATATCGCAAGAAATATTCTACAAATTAATGAAAAATGCTAGATTTTTGCATTCGAGAAAATGTTTCTCATTAAACTGATATTAGTTTTATACATAACGTGAAAAAATAATCATAAAAACAATTTCCTTCAAAATTTAAATTTTTATGTTTTTCATTCCATTTAATATTTATTTAAAAAAATTATATAGTTATAATACTTTTGCCGCACCCTGTATACTTACTACAAAAGTAACTTAAACAAACTAAAATTTCAGATTTTCACTGGCGCACAATCATTCGGGGAAAAAAAAAGCTATTCGATGAAAAGAGATCTACGAATTTCGTTACATGTCTTAGGTCTTCTGAGCTCGTGGGAGAAAAATGAATTCAATATGTTTTACTCAAATAGATAAAAGCACAAAAATCGTTTAAACATTTTTTTTATTCAACCCTATGAGGTATAAAGTAGTAGAATTCCAACATATCTCGTAGGTCTTTTTTATATTGAACCACTCGTAACAAGGTCTAAGGGGTTGTGTATGTTTTCACGATTTCTGACATATCTCTTAGTTCTCGAGAAGCCGAATTGATTTTAACTTTCACGGGCTTTCTTATATTTGCCAATTTCATGATTTTTTGATATTCAACGCCATAATGATAGTAAGGGGGATATGTTCAAACGTATTTTCACGAATTCCGTCATGTTTCTTAGGTTTGATTAGATATCGAATTGATTTATAATCCCATGGACTTTTTATATAATCACCTAAAAACCAATTTCAAAATTTTTCAATATTCAACTCTTTATGGGAAGTCCTGGAGTATGAACCAACATTATGATTGGTGTTTTGAAGATGTGCATCTCAACTTTAACCCGAAATCCCAAAATTGTGATTAGTTTTTTAAAAGTGTGCCCCTCAACTTTAATTGTTTTCCGGGTTTTGTCCCGTAAAATAATAAAGTTGCGACCAGACTGTTAACAGAATTTTATATCGGAATTAAATTTTTCAAAAATCTTCCCTGGAAGAATTAATTTAGAAAGGAGTTTAGAAAACTTTACTATACTGCAACGTATTGAGAATATGATCGGGAATTTCTTAATACAAAACCTATTAAATTATATAGCAGGAATAAAAAACTTATATATTAATCCAAAAAAAAAATATTATGATCCTCCTTCAGAAACCCTTTAATCTAGGAATTTGAAATTTTGCCCAGTTTAATATTTCAAAGGTTGCAGATGAAGGAATAAGTTTGAAGAAAATTGAGTGAGTGCTTGTGTACAAAGTTCTTTGAAAATTTTTTGAATTCATTTCCTAAAACCCCCTATAACTTAGGAAATTGCTGTGCCACGAAGTAGAAATTAATTGCGTTTTCAATTATATACAATATACAAATTAAAAAGGTGTACAGCATTTTATCTTATGATTGACTATTGTATCGTGACGATGCTACATTTTTTATTTATGCAGATTAAAGTTAATTAATGTGTGCCGTTGTAAAACACGAAAAAGTTTAATTTTTTGTTTATACACAGCCAGCAACTACACTAAATCGCCAAAGATATTTCACATGAGTTTATTAAAAATGGTCATGTATAAGAAATAAATTAAAATTTGCAATGGAATGCATAAAATATTTCAACGGCCCACTTAAATTTTTCGTCTTTTCTTCCCACACATGAACTCAGTTGTTTGAATATACGACGATGGAATGGAATTAAATTTTTTTATTTAAATTAAGACAAACAATTTTAAATCGACAAGATTAACCAAAAAGGATATCAAAACAACCGAATATCGTTCTGGTCCCATTGCGATAACCATCAAGAAGTCGGCATGTATCGAGATACAGTAGATACCATCAATCATATTACACTTATACTCTCTCAAAATACCAATAATCAAAAATTGCTTTGGACCTAATCATAAAATTTGGGAAAAAAAAATTTTGTATGTATTTTTTGATAGTCGTTTCCTTTAAATTTTACCGACGTCATGTTAACCAGTTGATCGTTGAAGACTTCTAAATGCTCCGATAGCAATAAGTTTTATTCATCAGTTTGCGATAAGATCATCTGAAGAATTTCCTTCGAACGTGCATCAATTCACTTACTCGTTCGAAAATGTGAGTAGAGGCGATCTTTTCGAATATTCGAGCCCTCCTGCTGATTTGTTGGTTTTTTGGATTTATCTCTCATTAGCAGTAACCTGATCTATTCACCACTGGCAGCGATGACTTGACTTTGAAATTAATAATAAGAAAAAAAAAATACGGAAAAGATGCAACGTGTATTTATATCGATCCAAAAAAATCGAGATGATTCATTGAAAAACACCTGTTTTATAGATCTTAAAACACAAAATACAAAACGGAAGATTCACGTACTTGAAATTGCAGACACAGTGGCTAGCCCAGTTTTATAAGATGAAGATGAAGGTGAATGTCTTCTTTGGAGGTTGAAGATAATCGTTACCTTCTTCTGTAACGACTATGTACCTACATAAATATTTTCTTTTATTTTTGGGTCATCTCTTTTTCGGCATATCAGCAGACATTGTATTTATTTTTTCAATTTTGTATTTTCATAATTTTGGGGTTGCAGATCTAAGAATGGAATTTTTTCATGGCAAGCTACCATAGCAGCAAATTTGATTGAATGTTAGTTGTTTTCCGGCGTCAGTAGGGTTTCTGGTGTGAAACCCCAACACGAAATCAACGACTTTTAATCAACATCTATCCTTGAGGACATGACAGTTGGAAAACCTTCACTGGATACGCCAGTTTTATAAGATTGTGTTGGACTAGGTCCGAAGGAGCTGTTTCGTCATCGGAGGGCATAGACTCGTCAGAGGGTGTATCATGCCTACTATCCGAAACACCCTTACAGCTGGTGGAATTGCTGAGCATAATTTCTATACTATATAGCGAACACGAAATCAAATTTACGATCCGCGACTTTTAAACTTTAGCTAACTTCCAGATTGCAGATCTCTAAAACGTGAATGGTACCCATATTCCAGCTCCTAATTGCACTGCCTCGTATAATATTAATCTGCGAAATTTTCTGAATAGGACTAGCTCTTTAATTATGAAAATTAGAGAAATGCTGTTCCAAAATAATGTATTTTCTAATTTAATCGGGTTTTTTAAATAGATTTCAAAATTAAAATCAGATATTGAAATGATACGAAACGAACAAATAAAGAGATAATCGATATCCGAAATTTTGGTGAACGTTGAACGAAAATGAAGACGATTACGTGATTACGATTAATCGAATATTGCGGAAAAAAACACTGAGAGGATTATAGCGTGGTTTCATCAAACGTAAAAATATATCTCAATTGGGTTATTCGATAGGGACATAACAATTTTGTATTTAAATGAAACACTGTTTTCAAATTTTTTTGATATCACCCTAAGGCAAGGGTGCCCATAGAGGGGCACTTGATTCCACCTGTCTTCCACCTTCCAGTATTTTAAAAACACCATTTCGTCACTTGAATAATTATTATTTTTTAATGTTGTGTAGTTAAAACCTTTTAATTGTTCTATTACACATAATTTGTTAAACTACTAACAAATAGTTACTAAATCAACACCGTTTACTGTTAAAAACATCTTTTTATTTGTATTTAAAGAAATTTCACTTGTTAAAAATTAATGTTTTCTTAATGCAGAAAAATTGGATTGTAGGTAATTCAAATTAAAGTAGACAAATAAAATTAGGATTAATAAGGTAAGGAGATTATTTTATTGGAAGAAGTAATTGAATTTCACACTCATGATTTTTTCTTCATAGAAGTTTGGTATGACTTTTGAAAAATAGAAGAAAACCCAAATGTCCTAATGGTTTCCTGAGATAAGGTACCCATCTGCTCATATAGTTTTTTATATACATCCTTTCGACTTTGTGCTGGGAAAGAGGGTGTTTCCAAATACGCAAAATTTTAAGGTATGTTGATTAAAGTAGCAGGATCAAAAGTAGTAACAAGAGCACGTAACGTTTTGTTAAACCACGATTATCACTTTTTAGTTGCACTTTATTAAAAAAAAATCTGCCAATGGTCTGGGCGAAGCTTTATTATTTTTCTGGTCAAAGTTCGGGAGCGGTCAAAGTCGGAGTGTATCATGAGTTGCTTCGAGATTATTAGATTTCTTTGAAAATTATAATATTAATAAAAAATATTTAAAATAGAGATTTTTAGCCGATTAAACATTGAAAAAGCGCGTGTAGACTATTCGAATTTCGGTATATAATGTACATAATGTACACTAAAAGCCCATAGAAGTAAAACGAACGAATTTGCTGCCTTATCAGACTTAAGAGATATGACGAATTGTTAAAACGTATACAAACCCATTACTTCCACTTGGGGTTTGAATTTCGAAAAAATTGTGAAACAGGTTTTTAGACGATTTCATAAGAAGCAACTTGATGTCTCATGAGATATGACGGATTTTGAAAAATTTGTGAAAACGTAAGCAAACCGTTCACACCCCCTTGGTTCTGGAAATTCGAAAAATCGTGAATTGGTTGGCCGTAATAATCAATTTTATATCTCATCAGAACTTAGGAATGGCAAAAATTGTGAAAACATGTACAAACCCTTGTGGGTTGAATATCCAAAAATTGAGAAATGGGTTTGTAGGCGATTATATAAAAAGTCTGTGGAAATGAAAAGCTATCTAATATCTCATCGAACTTAAGAAATATGTCGAAACTTTGAAAAGCATACAACCCCTTACACCCATGAGGATTGAATATCTAAAATACTAAAATTGACTTTTTGGCTTTTTTATATAGGAAACCTTAGGAAGTAAAAATGAATTCGATATATCACCAGATATGCAACCTCCTTACACCCACTTGGGGGTTGAATATCCAAAAATCCTGAAAGGAGTTAATAAATAAATATGAAGACAGCTCGAGAAAGTAGGAACCAATTCAATTTCTTATCACTTCTAAAAGAAATGACGGAACTCGTGAAAACGTGTTCAACCCGTTTATACCCTCTTAGGGGCTGAAAAAGGAAAAAACCTAAAAACAAGTTTTAGGCGATTATTACGCAAGCACGTGAAACTGAAAATATATTCGATATCTGATAAGACGTGGGGATATAGTAGAATTCGTGAAAAAGTTTACAACCACCTTCGCACCCCCTTAGGGGTCGAATTTAAAAAAAATCCTGAAAACACTTTCTAGGTATTTATATGAAGAAGTCGTACAATAAAAATGAATTCAATATTTGGTAAGACCTAATAGATATGACGAAAACCGTGAAAATATATGCATTCCATTTTCACTGATCATTTATTTTGCCCCCCCTCTGAACGCCAATTGAAATTTGAAATTTTTTTTTATTTAAATTAGTTTTCCAGTTAATTTACATAAACGTACTGAGTTTCAACTTTGTAGCATAAGCCGTTCTATAGATAGGAAAAACACCCCCCACCCCTGTACCATACTACCCCTATAAAAAATTATATTTTTCCAAGATGCTACTAATATAGCTCTATCCAAATACCAAGTTTCAGCTTTATATCATTATAGGTTGTCGAGATATTAAAATCGGAACTTTTTCATTTTCACCCTCCCCCACCCTCACCCTCTACACCCACACTTCCTAAATTTTGTTTCCGCTAGGGGTCTATTAGGCCTACTTTTGGTAAAAATTTTAAGCATCTATCTTACACGGTTCTTGAGATATGAGACGTGATTTTTTTGAAAAATTCTTATCCCCTCCACTTTCATGCTCCACCGCCCCCTTAAAAAATTTGGCTTTCAGCTAACTTCATTTGTTAACTTTTATACACAAACCAAATTCTATTTATCTAGTACAATTAGTTCATGAGATATCGTATTCTAAAGTTTTTCACCCCCCACCTCCGTACGTCACTGCCCCAACTCAAATTTTTGTTTCCGATCTATTTTCCTAGTATACCTACAGATATTCATTAAGTTTCAATTTTGTGACATTAACTTTTTAGGAGATATGGATTTTAGAATGTGTCGATCTCACCTTTTTTGCATTTCGGACGCATTATTTTTTCCCCCACTCCCGAACCCCTTCACCTATATCGGCAATTTTTTTGCAAATGGGTCCACTACCGAAGCTCTATATAAATTTAAAATTTCAGCCGCCTAGCATAAGCGGTTGCTGAGATCTAGAAACCAAAATTTTCCGTCTAAAACACTTCCCCCTCCTCCCCCCTTACAACACCATCCCTCCAAATTTGGTCACTTCAGGGAGCCTACCCACTCTACCCAGAAAAAAAAATTCAACTAAATAGCTTGTAGGGTTTGGGTGCTACGAGCCTTCAAACAATTTTGCGTACACCGGTAGACGTACGGCGTACGGCGTACGGCGGACAGACGAACTGAAATTTTTTTTGCTTTTTTCGTGTCTACTCGTCATGAAACGTAAAAAAAAAATTTTGAGGGTAGCAAATTTTTTTTTTAAAAATCGATAACAATACTGAATTATTGAAATAATAAAGTAAAAACAAAAATTTGAGCCCAGGAGAGCGGAAATTCATTCGGGGGGCGTGGAGGGTACGTGGTGGGTACGAAACGTACACACCACGTACCCCCCAAGGGGTATGAGCGCATAGGCTGAGATTTTTACAAGTGACCACTTAAATTAAAATTAAAATTAAATTCAAATCCGCAAACAGATTTAAAAAAACAAAAATTTGTGCCCAGGAGAGCGGAAATTCATTCGGGGGGCGTGGGGGGTACGTGGTGGGTACGAAACGTACCCACCACGTACCCCCCAAGGGGTATGAGCGCATAGGCTGAGATTTTTACAAGTGACCACTTAAATTAAAATTAAAATTAAATTCAAATCCGCAAACAGATTTAAAAAAACAAAAATTTGAGCCCAGGAGAGCGGAAATTCATTCGGGGGGCGTGGGGGGTACGTGGTGGGTACGAAACGTACCCACCACGTACCCCCCAAGGGGTATGAGCGCATAGGCTGAGATTTTTACAAGTGACCACTTAAATTAAAATTAAAATTAAATTCAAATCCGCAAACAGATTTAAAAAAACAAAAATTTGAGCCCAGGAGAGCGGAAATTCATTCGGGGGGCGTGAAGGGAACGTGGTGGGTACGAAACGTACACACCACGTACCCCCCAAGGGGTATGAGCGCATAGGCTGAGATTTTTACAAGTGACCACTTAAATTAAAATTAAAATTAAATTCAAATCCGCAAACAGATTTAAAAAAACAAAAATTTGTGCCCAGGAGAGCGGAAATTCATTCGGGGGGCGTGGGGGGTACGTGGTGGGTACGAAACGTACCCACCACGTACCCCCCAAGGGGTATGAGCGCATAGGCTGAGATTTTTACAAGTGACCACTTAAATTAAAATTAAAATTAAATTCAAATCCGCAAACAGATTTAAAAAAACAAAAATTTGAGCCCAGGAGAGCGGAAATTCATTCGGGGGGCGTGGGGGGTACGTGGTGGGTACGAAACGTACCCACCACGTACCCCCCAAGGGGTATGAGCGCATAGGCTGAGATTTTTACAAGTGACCACTTAAATTAAAATTAAAATTAAATTCAAATCCGCAAACAGATTTAAAAAAACAAAAATTTGAGCCCAGGAGAGCGGAAATTCATTCGGGGGGCGTGGGGGGTACGTGGTGGGTACGAAACGTACCCACCACGTACCCCCCAAGGGGTATGAGCGCATAGGCTGAGATTTTTACAAGTGACCACTTAAATTAAAATTAAAATTAAATTCAAATCCGCAAACAGATTTAAAAAAACAAAAATTTGAGCCCAGGAGAGCGGAAATTCATTCGGGGGGCGTGAAGGGAACGTGGTGGGTACGAAACGTACCCACCACGTACCCCCCAAGGGGTATGAGCGCATAGGCTGAGATTTTTACAAGTGACCACTTAAATTAAAATTAAAATTAAATTCAAATCCGCAAACAGATTTAAAAAAACAAAAATTTGAGCCCAGGAGAGCGGAAATTCATTCGGGGGGCGTGGGGGGTACGTGGTGGGTACGAAACGTACCCACCACGTACCCCCCAAGGCGTATGAGCGCATAGGCTGAGATTTTTACAAATGACCACTTAAATTAAAATTAAAATTAAATTCAAATCCGCAAACAGATTTAAAAAAACAAAAATTTGAGCCCAGGAGAGCGGAAATTCATTCGGGGGGCGTGGGGGGTACGTGGTGGGTACGAAACGTACCCACCACGTACCCCCAAGGGGTATGAGCGCATAGGCTGAGATTTTTACAAGTGACCACTTAAATTAAAATTAAAATTAAATTCAAATCCGCAAACAGATTTAAAAAAACAAAAATTTGAGCCCAGGAGAGCGGAAATTCATTGGAGGGGCGTGGGGGTACGTGGTGGGTACGAAACGTACCCACCACGTACCCCTCAAGGGTATGAGCGCATAGGATGAGATTTTTACAAGTGACCACTTAAATTAAAATTAAAATTGAACTCAAATCCGCAAACAGATTTAAAAAAACAAAAATTTGTGCCCAGGAGAGCGGAAATTCATTCGGGGGGCGTGGGGGGTACGTGGTGGGTACGAAACGTACCCACCACGTACCCCCCAAGGGGTATGAGCGCATAGGCTGAGATTTTTACAAGTGACCACTTAAATTAAAATTAAAATTAAATTCAAATCCGCAAACAGATTTAAAAAAACAAAAATTTGTGCCCAGGAGAGCGGAAATTCATTCGGGGGGCGTGGGGGGTACGTGGTGGGTACGAAACGTACCCACCACGTACCCCCCAAGGGGTATGAGCGCATAGGCTGAGATTTTTACAAGTGACCACTTAAATTAAAATTAAAATTAAATTCAAATCGCAAACAGATTTAAAAAAACAAAAATTTGAGCCCAGGAGAGCGGAAAATCATTCGGGGGGCGTGGAGGGTACGTGGTGGGTACGAAACGTACCCACCACGTACCCGCCCGGGGTATGAGCGCATAGGCTGAGATTTTTACAAGTGACCACTTAAATTAAAATTAAAATTAAATTCAAATCCGCAAACAGATTTAAAAAAACAAAAATTTGAGCCCAGGAGAGCGGAAATTTATTCGGGGGGCGTGGGGGGTACGTGGTGGGTACGAAACGTACCCACCACGTACCCCCCAAGGGGTATGAGCGCATAGGCTGAGATTTTTACAAGTGACCACTTAAATTAAAATTAAAATTAAATTCAAATCCGCAAACAGATTTAAAAAAACAAAAATTTGAGCCCAGGAGAGCGGAAATTCATTCGGGGGGCGTGAAGGGAACGTGGTGGGTACGAAACGTACCCACCACGTACCCCCCAAGGGGTATGAGCGCATAGGCTGAGATTTTTACAAGTGACCACTTAAATTAAAATTAAAATTAAATTCAAATCCGCAAACAGATTTAAAAAAACAAAAATTTGAGCCCAGGAGAGCGGAAATTCATTCGGGGGGCGTGGAGGGTACGTGGTGGGTACGAAACGTACCCACCACGTACCCCCCAAGGGGTATGAGCGCATAGGCTGAGATTTTTACAAGTGACCACTTAAATTAAAATTAAAATTAAATTCAAATCCGCAAACAGATTTAAAAAAACAAAAATTTGAGCCCAGGAGAGCGGAAATTCATTCGGGGGGCGTGGGGGGTACGTGGTGGGTACGAAACGTACCCACCACGTACCCCCCAAGGCGTATGAGCGCATAGGCTGAGATTTTTACAAATGACCACTTAAATTAAAATTAAAATTAAATTCAAATCCGCAAACAGATTTAAAAAAACAAAAATTTGAGCCCAGGAGAGCGGAAATTCATTCGGGGGGCGTGGGGGGTACGTGGTGGGTACGAAACGTACCCACCACGTACCCCCAAGGGGTATGAGCGCATAGGCTGAGATTTTTACAAGTGACCACTTAAATTAAAATTAAAATTAAATTCAAATCCGCAAACAGATTTAAAAAAACAAAAATTTGAGCCCAGGAGAGCGGAAATTCATTCGGGGGGCGTGGGGGGTACGTGGTGGGTACGAAACGTACCCACCACGTACCCCCCAAGGGGTATGAGCGCATAGGCTGAGATTTTTACAAGTGACCACTTAAATTAAAATTAAAATTAAATTCAAATCCGCAAACAGATTTAAAAAAACAAAAATTTGAGCCCAGGAGAGCGGAAATTCAATCGGGGGGCGTGAAGGGAACGCGGTGGGTACGAAACGTACCCACCACGTACCCCCCAAGGGGTATGAGCGCATAGGCTGAGATTTTTACAAGTGACCACTTAAATTAAAATTAAAATTAAATTCAAATCCGCAAACAGATTTAAAAAAACAAAAATTTGAGCCCAGGAGAGCGGAAATTCATTCGGGGTGCGTGGGGGGTACGTGGTGGGTACGAAACGTACCCACCACGTACCCCCCAAGGGGTATGAGCGCATAGGCTGAGATTTTTACAAGTGACCACTTAAATTAAAATTAAAATTAAATTCAAATCCGCAAACAGATTTAAAAAAACAAAAATTTGAGCCCATTAGAGCGGAAATTCATTCGGGGGGCGTGGGGGGTACGTGGTGGGTACGAAACGTACCCACCACGTACCCCCCAAGGCGTATGAGCGCATAGGCTGAGATTTTTACAAATGACCACTTAAATTAAAATTAAAATTAAATTCAAATCCGCAAACAGATTTAAAAAAACAAAAATTTGAGCCCAGGAGAGCGGAAATTCATTCGGGGGGCGTGGGGGGTACGTGGTGGGTACGAAACGTACCCACCACGTACCCCCAAGGGGTATGAGCGCATAGGCTGAGATTTTTACAAGTGACCACTTAAATTAAAATTAAAATTAAATTCAAATCCGCAAACAGATTTAAAAAAACAAAAATTTGAGCCCAGGAGAGCGGAAATTCATTGGGGGGCGTGGGGGTACGTGGTGGGTACGAAACGTACCCACCACGTACCCCTCAAGGGTATGAGCGCATAGGATGAGATTTTTACAAGTGACCACTTAAATTAAAATTAAAATTGAACTCAAATCCGCAAACAGATTTAAAAAAACAAAAATTTGAGCCCAGGAGAGCGGAAGTTCATTTTGGGGGCGTGGAGTACGTATAGGGTACGTGGTGGGTACGATCGTACCCCATACGTACCCCATACTGGGTATGAGCGCATAGGATGAGATTTTTACAAGTGACCACTTAAATTAAAATTAAAATTAAATTCAAATCCGCAAACAGATTTAAAAAAACAAAAATTTGAGCCCAGGAGAGCGGAAATTCATTCGGGGGCGTGGGGGGTACGTGGTGGGTACGAAACGTACCCACCACGTACCCCCCCAAGGGGTATGAGCGCATAGGCTGAGATTTTTACAAGTGACCACTTAAATTAAAATTAAAATTAAATTCAAATCCGCAAACAGATTTAAAAAAACAAAAATTTGAGCCCAGGAGAGCGGAAATTCATTCGGGGGGCGTGGGGGGTACGTGGTGGGTACGAAACGTACCCACCACGTACCCCCCCAAGGGTATGAGCGCATAGGCTGAGATTTTTACAAGTGACCACTTAAATAAAAATTAAAATTGAATTCAAATCCGCAAACAGATTTAAAAAAACAAAAATTTGAGCCCAGGAGAGCGGAAGTTCATTTTGGGGGCGTGGAGTACGTATAGGGTACGTATGGGGTACGATCGTACCCCATACGTACCCCATACTGGGTATGAGCGCATAGGATGAGATTTTTACAAGTGACCACTTAAATTAAAATTAAAATTGAATTCAAATCCGCAAACAGATTTAAAAAAACAAAAATTTGAGCCCAGGAGAGCGGAAGTTCATTTTGGGGGCGTGGAGTACGTATAGGGTACGTAAGGGGTATGATCGTACCCCATACGTACCCTATACTGGGTATGAGCGCATAGGATAAGATTTTTACAAGTGACCACTTAAATTAAAATTAAAATTGAATTCAAATCCGCAAACAGATTTAAAAAAACAAAAATTTGAGCCCAGGAGAGCGGAAATTCATTCGGGGGGCGTGGGGGGTACGTGGTGGGTACGAAACGTACCCACCACGTACCCCCCAAGGGGTATAAGCGCATAGGCTGAGATTTTTACAAGTGACCACTTAAATTAAAATTAAAATTAAATTCAAATCCGCAAACAGATTTAAAAAAACAAAAATTTGAGCCCAGGAGAGCGGAAATTCATTCGGGGGGCGTGGGGGGTACGTGGTGGGTACGAAACGTACCCACCACGTACCCCCCAAGGGGTATAAGCGCATAGGCTGAGATTTTTACAAGTGACCACTTAAATTAAAATTAAAATTAAATTCAAATCCGCAAACAGATTTAAAAAAACAAAAATTTGAGCCCAGGAGAGCGGAAATTCATTCGGGGGGGCGTGGGGGGTACGTGGTGGGTACGAAACGTACCCACCACGTACCCCCCAAGGGGTATAAGCGCATAGGCTGAGATTTTTACAAGTGACCACTTAAATTAAAATTAAAATTAAATTCAAATCCGCAAACAGATTTAAAAAAACAAAAATTTGAGCCCAGGAGAGCGGAAATTCATTCGGGGGGCGTGGGGGGTACGTGGTGGGTACGAAACGTACCCACCACGTACCCCCCCAAGGGGTATGAGCGCATAGGCTGAGATTTTTACAAGTGACCACTTAAATTAAAATTAAAATTGAATTCAAATCCGCAAACAGATTTAAAAAAACAAAAATTTGAGCCCAGGAGAGCGGAAATTCATTCGGGGGGCGTGGGGGGTACGTGGTGGGTACGAAACGTACCCACCACGTACCCCCCAAGGGGTATGAGCGCATAGGCTGAGATTTTTACAAGTGACCACTTAAATTAAAATTAAAATTGAATTCAAATCCGCAAACAGATTTAAAAAAACAAAAATTTGAGCCCAGGAGAGCGGAAATTCATTCGGGGGGCGTGGGGGGTACGTGGTGGGTACGAAACGTACCCACCACGTACCCCCCAAGGGGTACGAGCGCATAGGCTGAGATTTTTACAAGTGACCACTTAAATTAAAATTAAAATTAAATTCAAATCTGCAAACAGATTTAAAAAAACAAAAATTTGAGCCCAGGAGAGCGGAAACTCATTCGGGGGGCGTGGAGGGTACGTGGTGGGTACGAAACGTACCCACCACGTACCCCCCCCGGGGTATGAGCGCATAGGCTGAGATTTTTACAAGTGACCACTTAAATTAAAATTAAAATTGAATTCAAATCCGCAAACAGATTTAAAAAAACAAAAATTTGAGCCCAGGAGAGCGGAAATTCATTCGGGGGGCGTGGAGGGTACGTGGTGGGTACGAAACGTACCCACCACGTACCCGCCCGGGGTATGAGCGCATAGGCTGAGATTTTTACAAGTGACCACTTAAATTAAAATTAAAATTAAATTCAAATCCGCAAACAGATTTAAAAAAACAAAAATTTGAGCCCAGGAGAGCGGAAATTTATTCGGGGGGCGTGGGGGGTACGTGGTGGGTACGAAACGTACCCACCACGTACCCCCCAAGGGGTATGAGCGCATAGGCTGAGATTTTTACAAGTGACCACTTAAATTAAAATTAAAATTAAATTCAAATCCGCAAACAGATTTAAAAAAACAAAAATTTGAGCCCAGGAGAGCGGAAATTCATTCGGGGGGCGTGGGGGGTACGTGGTGGGTACGAAACGTACCCACCACGTACCCCCCAAGGGGTATGAGCGCATAGGCTGAGATTTTTACAAGTGACCACTTAAATTAAAATTAAAATTGAATTCAAATCCGCAAACAGATTTAAAAAAACAAAAATTTGAGCCCAGGAGAGCGGAAGTTCATTTTGGGGGCGTGGAGTACGTATAGGGTACGTATGGGGTACGATCGTACCCCATACGTACCCCATACTGGGTATGAGCGCATAGGATGAGATTTTTACAAGTGACCACTTAAATTAAAATTAAAATTGAATTCAAATCCGCAAACAGATTTAAAAAAACAAAAATTTGAGCCCAGGAGAGCGGAAGTTCATTTTGGGGGCGTGGAGTACGTATAGGGTACGTAAGGGGTATGATCGTACCCCATACGTACCCTATACTGGGTATGAGCGCATAGGATAAGATTTTTACAAGTGACCACTTAAATTAAAATTAAAATTGAATTCAAATCCGCAAACAGATTTAAAAAAACAAAAATTTGAGCCCAGGAGAGCGGAAATTCATTCGGGGGGCGTGGGGGGTACGTGGTGGGTACGAAACGTACCCACCACGTACCCCCCAAGGGGTATGAGCGCATAGGCTGAGATTTTTACAAGTGACCACTTAAATTAAAATTAAAATTGAATTCAAATCCGCAAACAGATTTAAAAAAACAAAAATTTGAGCCCAGGAGAGCGGAAGTTCATTTTGGGGGCGTGGAGTACGTATAGGGTACGTATGGGGTACGATCGTACCCCATACGTACCCCATACTGGGTATGAGCGCATAGGATGAGATTTTTACAAGTGACCACTTAAATTAAAATTAAAATTGAATTCAAATCCGCAAACAGATTTAAAAAAACAAAAATTTGAGCCCAGGAGAGCGGAAGTTCATTTTGGGGGCGTGGAGTACGTATAGGGTACGTAAGGGGTATGATCGTACCCCATACGTACCCTATACTGGGTATGAGCGCATAGGATAAGATTTTTACAAGTGACCACTTAAATTAAAATTAAAATTGAATTCAAATCCGCAAACAGATTTAAAAAAACAAAAATTTGAGCCCAGGAGAGCGGAAGTTCATTTTGGGGGCGTGGAGTACGTATAGGGTACGTAAGGGGTATGATCGTACCCCATACGTACCCTATACTGGGTATGAGCGCATAGGATAAGATTTTTACAAGTGACCACTTAAATTAAAATTAAAATTGAATTCAAATCCGCAAACAGATTTAAAAAAACAAAAATTTGAGCCCAGGAGAGCGGAAATTCATTCGGGGGGCGTGGGGGGTACGTGGTGGGTACGAAACGTACCCACCACGTACCCCCCAAGGAGTATGAGCGCATAGGCTGAGATTTTTACAAGTGACCACTTAAATTAAAATTAAAATTGAATTCAAATCCGCAAACAGATTTAAAAAAACAAAAATTTGAGCCCAGGAGAGCGGAAGTTCATTTTGGGGGCGTGGAGTACGTATAGGGTACGTAAGGGGTATGATCGTACCCCATACGTACCCTATACTGGGTATGAGCGCATAGGATGAGATTTTTACAAGTGACCACTTAAATTAAAATTAAAATTGAATTCAAATCCGCAAACAGATTTAAAAAAACAAAAATTTGAGCCCAGGAGAGCGGAAATTCATTCGGGGGGCGTGGGGGGTACGTGGTGGGTACGAAACGTACCCACCACGTACCCCCCAAGGGGTATGAGCGCATAGGCTGAGATTTTTACAAGTGACCACTTAAATTAAAATTAAAATTAAATTCAAATCCGCAAACAGATTTAAAAAAACAAAAATTTGAGCCCAGGAGAGCGGAAACTCATTCGGGGGGCGTGGAGGGTACGTGGTGGGTACGAAACGTACCCACCACGTACCCCCCCCCGGGGTATGAGCGCATAGGCTGAGATTTTTACAAGTGACCACTTAAATTAAAATTAAAATTGAATTCAAATCCGCAAACAGATTTAAAAAAACAAAAATTTGAGCCCAGGAGAGCGGAAATTCATTCGGGGGGCGTGGAGGGTACGTGGTGGGTACGAAACGTACCCACCACGTACCCGCCCGGGGTATGAGCGCATAGGCTGAGATTTTTACAAGTGACCACTTAAATTAAAATTAAAATTAAATTCAAATCCGCAAACAGATTTAAAAAAACAAAAATTTGAGCCCAGGAGAGCGAAAATTCATTCGGGGGGCGTGGGGGGTACGTGGTGGGTACGAAACGTACCCACTACGTACCCCCCAAGGGGTATGAGCGCATAGGCTGAGATTTTTACAAGTGACCACTTAAATTAAAATTAAAATTAAATTCAAATCCGCAAACAGATTTAAAAAAACAAAAATTTGAGCCAAGGAGAGCGGAAATTCATTCGGGGGGCGTGGAGGGTACGTGGTGGGTACGAAACGTACCCACCACGTACCCCCCCCGGGGTATGAGCGCATAGGCTGAGATTTTTACAAGTGACCACTTAAATTAAAATTAAAATTAAATTCAAATCCGCAAACATATTTAAAAAAACAAAAATTTGAGCCCAGGAGAGCGGAAATTCATTCGGGGGGCGTGGGGGGTACGTGGTGGGTACGAAACGTACCCACCACGTACCCCCCAAGGGGTATGAGCGCATAGGCTGAGATTTTTACAAGTGACCACTTAAATTAAAATTAAAATTAAATTCAAATCCGCAAACAGATTTAAAAAAACAAAAATTTGAGCCCAGGAGAGCGAAAATTCATTCGGGGGGCGTGGGGGGTACGTGGTGGGTACGAAACGTACCCACTACGTACCCCCCAAGGGGTATGAGCGCATAGGCTGAGATTTTTACAAGTGACCACTTAAATTAAAATTAAAATTAAATTCAAATCCGCAAACAGATTTAAAAAAACAAAAATTTGAGCCAAGGAGAGCGGAAATTCATTCGGGGGGCGTGGAGGGTACGTGGTGGGTACGAAACGTACCCACCACGTACCCCCCCCGGGGTATGAGCGCATAGGCTGAGATTTTTACAAGTGACCACTTAAATTAAAATTAAAATTAAATTCAAATCCGCAAACATATTTAAAAAAACAAAAATTTGAGCCCAGGAGAGCGGAAATTCATTCGGGGGGCGTGGGGGGTACGTGGTGGGTACGAAACGTACCCACTACGTACCCCCCAAGGGGTATGAGCGCATAGGCTGAGATTTTTACAAGTGACCACTTAAATTAAAATTAAAATTAAATTCAAATCCGCAAACAGATTTAAAAAAACAAAAATTTGAGCCAAGGAGAGCGGAAATTCATTCGGGGGGCGTGGAGGGTACGTGGTGGGTACGAAACGTACCCACCACGTACCCCCCCGGGGTATGAGCGCATAGGCTGAGATTTTTACAAGTGACCACTTAAATTAAAATTAAAATTAAATTCAAATCCGCAAACATATTTAAAAAAACAAAAATTTGAGCCCAGGAGAGCGGAAATTCATTCGGGGGGCGTGGGGGGTACGTGGTGGGTACGAAACGTACCCACCACGTACCCCCCAAGGGGTATGAGCGCATAGGCTGAGATTTTTACAAGTGACCACTTAAATTAAAATTAAAATTAAATTCAAATCCGCAAACAGATTTAAAAAAACAAAAATTTGAGCCCAGGAGAGCGGAAGTTCATTTTGGGGGCGTGGAGTACGTATAGGGTACGTATGGGGTACGATCGTACCCCATACGTACCCCATACTGGGTATGAGCGCATAGGATGAGATTTTTACAAGTGACCACTTAAATTAAAATTAAAATTAAATTCAAATCCGCAAACAGATTTAAAAAAACAAAAATTTGAGCCCAGGAGAGCGGAAATTCATTCGGGGGGCGTGTGGGGTACGTGGTGGGTACGAAACGTACCCACCACGTACCCCCCAAGGGGTATGAGCGCATAGGCTGAGATTTTTACAAGTGACCACTTAAATTAAAATTAAAATTAAATTCAAATCCGCAAACAGATTTAAAAAAACAAAAATTTGAGCCCAGGAGAGCGGAAATTCATTCGGGAGGCGTGGGGGGTACGTGGTGGGTACCAAACGTACCCACCACGTACCCCCCAAGGGGTATGAGCGCATAGGCTGAGATTTTTACAAGTGACCACTTAAATTAAAATTAAAATTAAATTCAAATCCGCAAACAGATTTAAAAAAACAAAAACTTGAGCCCAGGAGAGCGGAAATTCATTCGGGGGGCATGGGGGGTACGTGGTGGGTACGAAACGTACCCACCACGTACCCCCCAAGGGGTATGAGCGCATAGGCTGAGATTTTTACAAGTGACCACTTAAATTAAAATTAAAATTAAATTCAAATCCGCAAACAGATTTAAAAAAACAAAAATTTGAGCCCAGGAGAGCGGAAATTCATTCGGGGGGCGTGGGGGGTACGTGGTGGGTACGAAACGTACCCACCACGTACCCCCCAAGGGGTATGAGCGCATAGGCTGAGATTTTTACAAGTGACCACTTAAATTAAAATTAAAATTAAATTCAAATCCGCAAACAGATTTAAAAAAACAAAAATTTGAGCCCAGGAGAGCGGAAGTTCATTTTGGGGGCGTGGAGTACGTATAGGGTACGTATGGGGTACGATCGTACCCCATACGTACCCCATACTGGGTATGAGCGCATAGGATGAGATTTTTACAAGTGACCACTTAAATTAAAATTAAAATTAAATTCAAATCCGCAAACAGATTTAAAAAAACAAAAATTTGAGCCCAGGAGAGCGGAAATTCATTCGGGGGGCGTGTGGGGTACGTGGTGGGTACGAAACGTACCCACCACGTACCCCCCAAGGGGTATGAGCGCATAGGCTGAGATTTTTACAAGTGACCACTTAAATTAAAATTAAAATTAAATTCAAATCCGCAAACAGATTTAAAAAAACAAAAATTTGAGCCCAGGAGAGCGGAAATTCATTCGGGAGGCGTGGGGGGTACGTGGTGGGTACCAAACGTACCCACCACGTACCCCCCAAGGGGTATGAGCGCATAGGCTGAGATTTTTACAAGTGACCACTTAAATTAAAATTAAAATTAAATTCAAATCCGCAAACAGATTTAAAAAAACAAAAATTTGAGCCCAGGAGAGCGGAAACTCATTCGGGGGGCGTGGAGGGTACGTGGTGGGTACGAAACGTACCCACCACGTACCCCCCCCGGGGTATGAGCGCATAGGCTGAGATTTTTACAAGTGACCACTTAAATTAAAATTAAAATTAAATTCAAATCCGCAAACAGATTTAAAAAAACAAAAATTTGAGCCCAGGAGAGCGGAAATTCATTCGGGGGGTGTGGGGGGTACGTGGTGGGTACCAAACGTACCCACCACGTACCCCCCAAGGGGTATGAGCGCATAGGCTGAGATTTTTACAAGTGACCACTTAAATTAAAATTAAAATTAAATTCAAATCCGCAAACAGATTTAAAAAAACAAAAACTTGAGCCCAGGAGAGCGGAAATTCATTCGGGGGGTATGGGGGGTACGTGGTGGGTACGAAACGTACCCACCACGTACCCCCCAAGGGGTATGAGCGCATAGGCTGAGATTTTTACAAGTGACCACTTAAATTAAAATTAAAATTAAATTCAAATCCGCAAACAGATTTAAAAAAACAAAAATTTGAGCCCAGGAGAGCGGAAATTCATTGGGGGGGCGTGGGGCAACGTGGTGGGTACGAAACGTACCCACCACGTACCCCCAAGGGGTATGAGCGCATAGACTGAGATTTTTACAAGTGACCACTTAAATTAAAATTAAAATTGAATTCAAATCCGCAAACAGATTTAAAAAAACAAAAATTTGAGCCCAGGAGAGCGGAAGTTCATTTTGGGGGCGTGGAGTACGTATAGGGTACGTATGGGGTACGATCGTACCCCATACGTACCCCATACTGGGAATAAGCGCATAGGATGAGATTTTTACAAGTGACCACTTAAATTAAATTTAAAATTAAATTCAAATCCGCAAACAGATTTAAAAAAACAAAAATTTGAGCCCAGGAGAGCGGAAATTCATTCGGGGGGCGTGGGGGGAACGTGGTGGGTACGAAACGTACCCACCACGTACCCCCCAAGGGGTATGAGCGCATAGGCTGAGATTTTTACAAGTGACCACTTAAATTAAAATTAAAATTGAATTCAAATCCGCAAACAGATTTAAAAAAACAAAAATTTGAGCCCAGGAGAGCGGAAATTCATTCGGGGGGCGTGGGGGGTACGTGGTGGGTACGAAACGTACCCACCACGTACCCCCCAAGGCGTATGAGCGCATAGGCTGAGATTTTTACAAGTGACCACTTAAATTAAAATTAAAATTAAATTCAAATCCGCAAACAGATTTAAAAAAACAAAAATTTGAGCCCAGGAGAGCGGAAATTCATTCGGGGGGGCGTGGGGGGTACGTGGTGGGTACGAAACGTACCCACCACGTACCCCCCAAGGCGTATGAGCGCATAGGCTGAGATTTTTACAAGTGACCACTTAAATTAAAATTAAAATTAAATTCAAATCCGCAAACAGATTTAAAAAAACAAAAATTTGAGCCCAGGAGAGCGGAAATTCATTCGGGGGGCGTGGGGGGTACGTGGTGGGTACGAAACGTACCCACCACGTACCCCCCAAGGGGTATGAGCGCATAGGCTGAGATTTTTACAAGTGACCACTTAAATTAAAATTAAAATTAAATTCAAATCCGCAAACAGATTTAAAAAAACAAAAATTTGAGCCCAGGAGAGCGGAAATTCATTGGGGGGGCGTGGGGGGTACGTGGTCGGTATGAAACGTACCCACCACGTACCCCCCAAGGGGTATGAGCGCATAGGCTGAGATTTTTACAAGTGACCACTTAAATTAAAATTAAAATTAAATTCAAATCCGCAAACAGATTTAAAAAAACAAAAATTTGAGCCCAGGAGAGCGGAAATTCATTCGGGGGGCGTGGGGGGAACGTGGTGGGTACGAAACGTACCCACCACGTACCCCTCAAGGGTATGAGCGCATAGGATGAGATTTTTACAAGTGACCACTTAAATTAAAATTAAAATTGAACTCAAATCCGCAAACAGATTTAAAAAAACAAAAATTTGAGCCCAGGAGAGCGGAAGTTCATTTTGGGGGCGTGGAGTACGTATAGGGTACGTATGGGGTACGATCGTACCCCATACGTACCCCATACTGGGTATGAGCGCATAGGATGAGATTTTTACAAGTGACCACTTAAATTAAAATTAAAATTAAATTCAAATCCGCAAACAGATTTAAAAAAACAAAAATTTGAGCCCAGGAGAGCGGAAATTCATTCGGGGGGCGTGGGGGGTACGTGGTGGGTACGAAACGTACCCACCACGTACCCCCCAAGGGGTATGAGCGCATAGGCTGAGATTTTTACAAGTGACCACTTAAATTAAAATTAAAATTGAATTCAAATCCGCAAACAGATTTAAAAAAACAAAAATTTGAGCCCAGGAGAGCGGAAGTTCATTTTGGGGGCGTGGAGTACGTATAGGGTACGTATGGGGTACGATCGTACCCCATACGTACCCCATACTGGGTATGAGCGCATAGGATGAGATTTTTACAAGTGACCACTTAAATTAAAATTAAAATTAAATTCAAATCCGCAAACAGATTTAAAAAAACAAAAATTTGAGCCCAGGAGAGCGGAAATTCATTCGGGGGGCGTGGGGGGTACGTGGTGGGTACGAAACGTACCCACCACGTACCCCCCAAGGGGTATGAGCGCATAGGCTGAGATTTTTACAAGTGACCACTTAAATTAAAATTAAAATTGAATTCAAATCCGCAAACAGATTTAAAAAAACAAAAATTTGAGCCCAGGAGAGCGGAAGTTCATTTTGGGGGCGTGGAGTACGTATAGGGTACGTATGGGGTACGATCGTACCCCATACGTACCCCATACTGGGTATGAGCGCATAGGATGAGATTTTTACAAGTGACCACTTAAATTAAAATTAAAATTAAATTCAAATCCGCAAACAGATTTAAAAAAACAAAAATTTGAGCCCAGGAGAGCGGAAATTCATTCGGGGGGCGTGGGGGGTACGTGGTGGGTACGAAACGTACCCACCACGTACCCCCCAAGGGGTATGAGCGCATAGGCTGAGATTTTTACAAGTGACCACTTAAATTAAAATTAAAATTGAATTCAAATCCGCAAACAGATTTAAAAAAACAAAAATTTGAGCCCAGGAGAGCGGAAGTTCATTTTGGGGGCGTGGAGTACGTATAGGGTACGTATGGGGTACGATCGTACCCCATACGTACCCCATACTGGGTATGAGCGCATAGGATGAGATTTTTACAAGTGACCACTTAAATTAAAATTAAAATTAAATTCAAATCCGCAAACAGATTTAAAAAAACAAAAATTTGAGCCCAGGAGAGCGGAAATTCATTCGGGGGGCGTGGGGGGTACGTGGTGGGTACGAAACGTACCCACCACGTACCCCCCAAGGGGTATGAGCGCATAGGCTGAGATTTTTACAAGTGACCACTTAAATTAAAATTAAAATTGAATTCAAATCCGCAAACAGATTTAAAAAAACAAAAATTTGAGCCCAGGAGAGCGGAAGTTCATTTTGGGGGCGTGGAGTACGTATAGGGTACGTATGGGGTACGATCGTACCCCATACGTACCCCATACTGGGTATGAGCGCATAGGATGAGATTTTTACAAGTGACCACTTAAATTAAAATTAAAATTAAATTCAAATCCGCAAACAGATTTAAAAAAACAAAAATTTGAGCCCAGGAGAGCGGAAATTCATTCGGGGGGCGTGGGGGGTACGTGGTGGGTACGAAACGTACCCACCACGTACCCCCCAAGGGGTATGAGCGCATAGGCTGAGATTTTTACAAGTGACCACTTAAATTAAAATTAAAATTGAATTCAAATCCGCAAACAGATTTAAAAAAACAAAAATTTGAGCCCAGGAGAGCGGAAGTTCATTTTGGGGGCGTGGAGTACGTATAGGGTACGTATGGGGTACGATCGTACCCCATACGTACCCCATACTGGGTATGAGCGCATAGGATGAGATTTTTACAAGTGACCACTTAAATTAAAATTAAAATTAAATTCAAATCCGCAAACAGATTTAAAAAAACAAAAATTTGAGCCCAGGAGAGCGGAAATTCATTCGGGGGGCGTGGGGGGTACGTGGTGGGTACGAAACGTACCCACCACGTACCCCCCAAGGGGTATGAGCGCATAGGCTGAGATTTTTACAAGTGACCACTTAAATTAAAATTAAAATTGAATTCAAATCCGCAAACAGATTTAAAAAAACAAAAATTTGAGCCCAGGAGAGCGGAAGTTCATTTTGGGGGCGTGGAGTACGTATAGGGTACGTATGGGGTACGATCGTACCCCATACGTACCCCATACTGGGTATGAGCGCATAGGATGAGATTTTTACAAGTGACCACTTAAATTAAAATTAAAATTAAATTCAAATCCGCAAACAGATTTAAAAAAACAAAAATTTGAGCCCAGGAGAGCGGAAATTCATTCGGGGGGCGTGGGGGGTACGTGGTGGGTACGAAACGTACCCACCACGTACCCCCCAAGGGGTATGAGCGCATAGGCTGAGATTTTTACAAGTGACCACTTAAATTAAAATTAAAATTGAATTCAAATCCGCAAACAGATTTAAAAAAACAAAAATTTGAGCCCAGGAGAGCGGAAGTTCATTTTGGGGGCGTGGAGTACGTATAGGGTACGTATGGGGTACGATCGTACCCCATACGTACCCCATACTGGGTATGAGCGCATAGGATGAGATTTTTACAAGTGACCACTTAAATTAAAATTAAAATTAAATTCAAATCCGCAAACAGATTTAAAAAAACAAAAATTTGAGCCCAGGAGAGCGGAAATTCATTCGGGGGGCGTGGGGGGTACGTGGTGGGTACGAAACGTACCCACCACGTACCCCCCAAGGGGTATGAGCGCATAGGCTGAGATTTTTACAAGTGACCACTTAAATTAAAATTAAAATTGAATTCAAATCCGCAAACAGATTTAAAAAAACAAAAATTTGAGCCCAGGAGAGCGGAAGTTCATTTTGGGGGCGTGGAGTACGTATAGGGTACGTATGGGGTACGATCGTACCCCATACGTACCCCATACTGGGTATGAGCGCATAGGATGAGATTTTTACAAGTGACCACTTAAATTAAAATTAAAATTAAATTCAAATCCGCAAACAGATTTAAAAAAACAAAAATTTGAGCCCAGGAGAGCGGAAATTCATTCGGGGGGCGTGGGGGGTACGTGGTGGGTACGAAACGTACCCACCACGTACCCCCCAAGGGGTATGAGCGCATAGGCTGAGATTTTTACAAGTGACCACTTAAATTAAAATTAAAATTGAATTCAAATCCGCAAACAGATTTAAAAAAACAAAAATTTGAGCCCAGGAGAGCGGAAGTTCATTTTGGGGGCGTGGAGTACGTATAGGGTACGTATGGGGTACGATCGTACCCCATACGTACCCCATACTGGGTATGAGCGCATAGGATGAGATTTTTACAAGTGACCACTTAAATTAAAATTAAAATTAAATTCAAATCCGCAAACAGATTTAAAAAAACAAAAATTTGAGCCCAGGAGAGCGGAAGTTCATTTTGGGGGCGTGGAGTACGTATAGGGTACGTAAGGGGTATGATCGTACCCCATACGTACCCTATACTGGGTATGAGCGCATTGGATAAGATTTTTACAACTGACCACTTAAATTAAAATTAAAATTAAATTCAAATCCGCAAACAGATTTAAAAAAACAAAAATTTGAGCCCAGGAGAGCGGAAATTCATTCGGGGGGCGTGGGGGGTACGTGGTGGGTACGAAACGTACCCACCACGTACCCCCCATGGGGTATGAGCGCATAGGCTGAGATTTTTACAAGTGACCACTTAAATTAAAATTAAAATTGAATTCAAATCCGCAAACAGATTTAAAAAAACAAAAATTTGAGCCCAGGAGAGCGGAAGTTCATTTTGGGGGCGTGGAGTACGTATAGGGTACGTAAGGGGTATGATCGTACCCCATACGTACCCTATACTGGGTATGAGCGCATTGGATAAGATTTTTAGAAGTGACCACTTAAATTAAAATTAAAATTAAATTCAAATCCGCAAACAGATTTAAAAAAACAAAAATTTGAGCCCAGGAGAGCGGAAATTCATTCAGGGGGCGTGGTGGGTACGTGGTGGGTACGAAACGTACCCACCACGTACCCCCCAAGGGGTATGAGCGCATAGGCTGAGATTTTTACAAGTGACCACTTAAATTAAAATTAAAATTGAATTCAAATCCGCAAACAGATTTAAAAAAACAAAAATTTGAGCCCAGGAGAGCGGAAGTTCATTTTGGGGGCGTGGAGTACGTATAGGGTACGTAAGGGGTATGATCGTACCCCATACGTACCATATACTGGGTATGAGCGCATTGGATAAGATTTTTACAAGTGACCACTTAAATTAAAATTAAAATTAAATTCAAATCCGCAAACAGATTTAAAAAAACAAAAATTTGAGCCCAGGAGAGCGGAAATTCATTCGGGGGGCGTGGTGGGTCCGTGCTGGGTACGAAACGTACCCACCACGTACCCCCCCAGAGGTATGAGCGCATAGGCTGAGATTTTTACAAGTGACCACTTAAATTAAAATTAAAATTGAATTCAAATCCGCAAACAGATTTAAAAAAACAAAAATTTGAGCCCAGGAGAGCGGAAGTTCATTTTGGGGGCGTGGAGTACGTATAGGGTACGTATGGGGTACGATCGTTCCCCATACGTACCCCATACTGGGTATGAGCGCATAGGATGAGATTTTTACAAGTGACCACTTAAATTAAAATTAAAATTAAATTCAAATCCGCAAACAGATTTAAAAAAACAAAAATTTGAGCCCAAGAGAGCGGAAATTCATTCGGGGGGCGGGGGGGGGGTACGTGGTGGGTACGAAACGTACCCACCACGTACCCCCCAAGGGGTATGAGCGCATAGGCTGAGATTTTTACAAGTGACCACTTAAATTAAAATTAAAATTGAATTCAAATCCGCAAACAGATTTAAAAAAACAAAAATTTGAGCCCAGGAGAGCGGAAGTTCATTTTGGGGGCGTGGAGTACGTATAGGGTACGTATGGGGTACGATCGTACCCCATACGTACCCCATACTGGGTATGAGCGCATAGGATGAGATTTTTACAAGTGACCACTTAAATTAAAATTAAAATTAAATTCAAATCCGCAAACAGATTTAAAAAAACAAAAATTTGAGCCCAGGAGAGCGGAAATTCATTTGGGGGGCGTGGTGGGTACGAAACGTACCCACCACGTACCCCCCAAGGGGTATGAGCGCATAGGCTGAGATTTTTACAAGTGACCACTTAAATTAAAATTAAAATTGAATTCAAATCCGCAAACAGATTTAAAAAAACCAAAATTTGAGCCCAGGAGAGCGGAAGTTCATTTTGGGGGCGTGGAGTACGTATAGGGTACGTAAGGGGTATGATCGTACCCCATACGTACCCTATACTGGGTATGAGCGCATAGGATAAGATTTTTACAAGTGACCACTTAAATTAAAATTAAAATTGAATTCAAATCCGCAAACAGATTTAAAAAAACAAAAATTTGAGCCCAGGAGAGCGGAAATTCATTTGGGGGGCGTGGTGGGTACGAAACGTACCCACCACGTACCCCCCAAGGGGTATGAGCGCATAGGCTGAGATTTTTACAAGTGACCACTTAAATTAAAATTAAAATTGAATTCAAATCCGCAAACAGATTTAAAAAAACAAAAATTTGAGCCCAGGAGAGCGGAAGTTCATTTTGGGGGCGTGGAGTACGTATAGGGTACGTATGGGGTACGATCGTACCCCATACGTACCCCATACTGGGTATGAGCGCATAGGCTGAGATTTTTACAAGTGACCACTTAAATTAAAATTAAAATTAAATTCAAATCCGCAAACAGATTTAAAAAAACAAAAATTTGAGCCCAGGAGAGCGGAAATTCATTCGGGGGGCGTGGGGGGTACGTGGTGGGTACGAAACGTACCCACCACGTACCCCCAAGGGGTATGAGCGCATAGGCTGAGATTTTTACAAGTGACCACTTAAATTAAAATTAAAATTAAATTCAAATCCGCAAACAGATTTAAAAAAACAAAAATTTGAGCCCAGGAGAGCGGAAATTCATTCGGGGGGCGTGGGGGGTACGTGGTGGGTACGAAACGTACCCACCACCTACCCCCAAAGGGGTTTGAGCGCATAGGCTGAGACTTTTACAAGTGACCACTTAAATTAAAATTAAAATTAAATTCAAATCCGCAAACAGATTTAAAAAAACAAAAATTTGAGCCCAGGAGAGCGAAAATTCATTCGGGGGGCGTGGGGGGTACGTGGTGGGTACGAAATGTACCCAATACGTACCCCCCAAGGGGTATGAGCGCATAGGCTGAGATTTTTACAAGTGACCACTTAAATTAAAATTAAAATTGAATTCAAATCCGCAAACAGATTTAAAAAAAAAAAATTTGAGCCCAGGAGAGCGGAAGTTCATTTTGGGGGCGTGGAGTACGTATAGGGTACGTATGGGGTACGATCGTACCCCATACGTACCCCATGCTGGGTATGAGCGCATAGGATGAGATTTTTACAAGTGACTACTTAAATTAAAATTAAAATTAAATTCAAATCCGCAAACAGATTTAAAAAAACAAAAATTTGAGCCCAGGAGAGCGGAAATTCATTCGGGGGGCGTGGGGGGTACGTGGTGAGTACGAAACGTACCCACCACGTACCCCCCAAGGGGTATGAGCGCATAGGCTGAGATTTTTACAAGTGACCACTTAAATTAAAATTAAAATTAAATTCAAATCCGCAAACAGATTTAAAAAAACAAAAATTTGAGCCCAGGAGAGCGGAAATTCATTCGGGGGGCGTGGCGGGTACGTGGTGGGTACGAAACGTACCCACCACGTACCCCCCAAGGGGTATGAGCGCATAGGCTGAGATTTTTACAAGTGACCATTTAAATTAAAATTAAAATTGAATTCAAATCCGCAAACAGAATTAAAAAAACAAAAATTTGTGCCCAGGAGAGCGGAAGTTCATTTTGGGGGCGTGGAGTGCGTTTAGGGTACGTATGGGGTACGATCGTACCCCATACGTACCCCATACTGGGTATGAGCGCATAGGATGAGATTTTTACAAGTGACCACTTAAATTAAAATTAAAATTAAATTCAAATCCGCAAACAGATTTAAAAAAACAAAAATTTGAGCCCAGGAGAGCGGAAATTCATTCGGGGGGCGTGGGGGTACGTGGTGGGTACGAAACGTACCCAAAACGTACCCCCCAAGGGGTATGAGCGCATAGGCTGAGATTTTTACAAGTGACCACTTAAATTAAAATTAAAATTGAATTCAAATCCGCAAACAGATTTAAAAAAAAAAAATTTGAGCCCAGGAGAGCGGAAGTTCATTTTGGGTGCGTGGAGTACGTATAGGGTACGTATGGGGTACGATCGTACCCCATACGTACCCCATACTGGGTATGAGCGCATAGGATGAGATTTTTACAAGTGACCACTTAAATTAAAATTAAAATTAAATTCAAATCCGCAAACAGATTTAAAAAAACAAAAATTTGAGCCCAGGAGAGCGGAAATTCATTCGGGGGGCGTGGGGGGTACGTGGTGAGTACGAAACGTACCAACCACGTACCCCCCAAGGGGTATGAGCGCATAGGCTGAGATTTTTACAAGTGACCACTTAAATTAAAATTAAAATTAAATTCAAATCCGCAAACAGATTTAAAAAAACAAAAATTTGAGCCCAGGAGAGCGGAAATTCATTCGGGGGGCGTGGGGGGTACGTATAGGGTACGAAACGTACCCACCACGTACCCCCCAAGGGGTATGAGCGCATAGGCTGAGATTTTTACAAGTGACCACTTAAATTAAAATTAAAATTGAATTCAAATCCGCAAACAGAATTAAAAAAACAAAAATTTGTGCCCAGGAGAGCGGAAGTTCATTTTGGGGGCGTGGAGTGCGTATAGGGTACGTATGGGGTACGATCGTACCCCATACGTACCCCATACTGGGTATGAGCGCATAGGATGAGATTTTTACAAGTGACCACTTAAATTAAAATTAAAATTAAATTCAAATCCGCAAACAGATTTAAAAAAACAAAAATTTGAGCCCAGGAGAGCGGAAATTCATTCGGGGGGCGTGGGGGTACGTGGTGGGTACGAAACGTACCCACCACGTACCCCCCCAAGGGGTATGAGCGCATAGGCTGAGATTTTTACAAGCGACCACTTAAATTAAAATTAAAATTGAATTCAAATCCGCAAACAGATTTAAAAAAACAAAAATTTGAGCCCAGGAGAGCGGAAGCTCATTTTGGGGACGTGGAGTACGTATAGGGTACGTATGGGGTACGATCGTACCCCATACGTAACCCATACTGGGTATGAGCGCATAGGATGAGATTTTTACAACTGACCACTTAAATTAAAATTAAAATTAAATTCAAATCCGCAAACAGATTTAAAAAAACAAAAATTTGAGCCCAGGAGAGCGGAAATTCATTCGGGGGGCGTGGGGGGTACGTGGTGGGTACGAAACGTACCCACCACGTACCCCCCAAGCGGTATGAGCGCATAGGCTGAGATTTTTACAAGTGACCACTTAAATTAAAATTAAAATTGAATTCAAATCCGCAAACAGATTTAAAAAAACAAAAATTTGAGCCCAGGAGAGCGGAAGTTCATTTTGGGGGCGTGGAGTACGTATTGAGTACGTATGAGGTACGATCGTACACCATACGTACCCCATACTGGGTATGAGCGCATAGGATGAGATTTTTACAAGTGACCACTTAAATTAAAATTAAAATTAAATTCAAATCCGCAAACAGATTTAAAAAACCAAAAATTTGAGCCCAGGAGAGCGGAAATTCATTCGGGGGGCGTGGGGGGTACGTGGTGGGTACGAAACGTACCCACCACGTACCCCCCAAGGGGTATGAGCGCATAGGCTGAGATTTTTACAAGTGACCACTTAAATTAAAATTAAAATTGAATTCAAATCCGCAAACAGATTTAAAAAAACAAAAATTTGAGCCCAGGAGAGCGGAAGTTCATTTTGGGAGCGTGGAGTACGTATAGGGTACGTATGGGGTACGATCGTACCCCATACGTACCCCATACTGGGTATGAGCGCATAGGATGAGATTTTTACAAGTGACCACTTAAATTAAAATTAAAATTGAATTCAAATCCGCAAACAGATTTAAAAAAACAAAAATTTGAGCCCAGGAGAGCGGAAGTTCATTCTGGGGGCGTGGAGTGCGTATAGGGTACGTATGGGGTACGATCGTACCCCATACGTACCCCATACTGGGTATGAGCGCATAGGATGAGATTTTTACAAGTGACCACTTAAATTAAAATTAAAATTAAATTCAAATCCGCAAACAGATTTAAAAAAACAAAAATTTGAGCCCAGGAGAGCGGAAATTCATTCGGGGGGCGTGGGGGTACGTGGTGGGTACGAAACGTACCCACCACGTACCCCCCAAGGGGTATGAGCGCATAGGCTGAGATTTTTACAACTGACCACTTAAATTAAAATTAAAATTGAATTCAAATCCGCAAACAGATTTAAAAAAAAAAATTTGAGCCCAGGAGAGCGGAAGTTCATTTTGGGTGCGTGGAGTACGTATAGGGTACGTATGGGGTACGATCGTACCCCATACGTACCCCATACTGGGTATGAGCGCATAGGATGAGATTTTTACAAGTGACCACTTAAATTAAAATTAAAATTAAATTCAAATCCGCAAACAGATTTAAAAAAACAAAAATTTGAGCCCAGGAGAGCGGAAATTCATTCGGGGGGCGTGGGGGGTACGTGGTGAGTACGAAACGTACCCACCACGTACCCCCCAAGGGGTATGAGCGCATAGGCTGAGATTTTTACAAGTGACCACTTAAATTAAAATTAAAATTAAATTCAAATCCGCAAACAGATTTAAAAAAACAAAAATTTGAGCCCAGGAGAGCGGAAATTCATTCGGGGGGCGTGGGGGGTACGTATAGGGTACGAAACGTACCCACCACGTACCCCCCAAGGGGTATGAGCGCATAGGCTGAGATTTTTACAAGTGACCACTTAAATTAAAATTAAAATTGAATTCAAATCCGCAAACAGAATTAAAAAAACAAAAATTTGTGCCCAGGAGAGCGGAAGTTCATTTTGGGGGCGTGGAGTGCGTATAGGGTACGTATGGGGTACGATCGTACCCCATACGTACCCCATACTGGGTATGAGCGCATAGGATGAGATTTTTACAAGTGACCACTTAAATTAAAATTAAAATTAAATTCAAATCCGCAAACAGATTTAAAAAAACAAAAATTTGAGCCCAGGAGAGCGGAAATTCATTCGGGGGGCGTGGGGGTACGTGGTGGGTACGAAACGTACCCACCACGTACCCCCCAAGGGGTATGAGCGCATAGGCTGAGATTTTTACAAGTGACCACTTAAATTAAAATTAAAATTGAATTCAAATCCGCAAACAGAATTAAAAAAACAAAAATTTGTGCCCAGGAGAGCGGAAGTTCATTTTGGGGGCGTGGAGTACGTATAGGGTACGTATGGGGTACGATCGTACCCCATACGTACCCCATACTGGGTATGAGCGCATAGGATGAGATTTTTACAACTGACCACTTACATTAAAATTAAAATTAAATTCAAATCCGCAAACAGATTTAAAAAAACAAAAATTTGAGCCCAGGAGAGCGGAAATTCATTCGGGGGCGTGGGGGTACGTGGTGGGTACGAAACGTACCCACCACGTACCCCCCAAGGGGTATGAGAGCATAGGCTGAGATTTTTACAAGTGACCACTTAAATTAAAATTAAAATTGAATTCAAATCCGCAAACAGATTTAAAAAAACAAAAATTTGAGCCCAGGAGAGCGGAAATTCATTCGGGGGGCGTGGGGGGTACGTGGTGGGTACGAAACGTACCCACCACGTACCCCCCAAGGGGTATGAGCGCATAGGCTGAGATTTTTACAAGTGACCACTTAAATTAAAATTAAAATTAAATTCAAATCCGCAAACAGATTTAAAAAAACAAAAATTTGAGCCCAGGAGAGCGGAAATTCATTCGGGGGGCGTGGGGGGTACGTGGTGGGTACGAAACGTACCCACCACGTACCCCCCCAAGGGGTATGAGCGCATAGGCTGAGATTTTTACAAGCGACCACTTAAATTAAAATTAAAATTGAATTCAAATCCGCAAACAGATTTAAAAAAACAAAAATTTGAGCCCAGGAGAGCAGAAGCTCATTTTGGGGGCGTGGAGTACGTATAGGGTACGTATGGGGTACGATCGTACCCCGTACGTAACCCATACTGGGTATGAGCGCATAGGATGAGATTTTTACATCTGACCACTTAAATTAAAATTAAAATTAAATTCAAATCCGCAAACAGATTTAAAAAAACAAAAATTTGAGCCCAGGAGAGCGGAAATTCATTCGGGGGGCGTGGGGGGTACGTGGTGGGTACGAAACGTACCCACCACGTACCCCCCAAGCGGTATGAGCGCATAGGCTGAGATTTTTACAAGTGACCACTTAAATTAAAATTAAAATTGAATTCAAATCCGCAAACAGATTTAAAAAAACAAAAATTTGAGCCCAGGAGAGCGGAAGTTCATTTTGGGGGCGTGGAGTACGTATTGAGTACGTATGAGGTACGATCGTACACCATACGTACCCCATACTGGGTATGAGCGCATAGGATGAGATTTTTACAAGTGACCACTTAAATTAAAATTAAAATTAAATTCAAATCCGCAAACAGATTTAAAAAACCAAAAATTTGAGCCCAGGAGAGCGGAAATTCATTCGGGGGGCGTGGGGAATACGTGGTGGGTACGAAACGTACCCACCACGTACCCCCCAAGGGGTATGAGCGCATAGGCTGAGATTTTTACAAGTGACCACTTAAATTAAAATTAAAATTGAATTCAAATCCGCAAACAGATTTAAAAAAACAAAAATTTGAGCCCAGGAGAGCGGAAGTTCATTTTGGGAGCGTGGAGTACGTATAGGGTACGTATGGGGTACGATCGTACCCCATACGTACCCCATACTGGGTATGAGCGCATAGGATGAGATTTTTACAAGTGACCACTTAAATTAAAATTAAAATTGAATTCAAATCCGCAAACAGATTTAAAAAAACAAAAATTTGAGCCCAGGAGAGCGGAAGTTCATTCTGGGGGCGTGGAGTGCGTATAGGGTACGTATGGGGTACGATCGTACCCCATACGTACCCCATACTGGGTATGAGCGCATAGGATGAGATTTTTACAAGTGACCACTTAAATTAAAATTAAAATTAAATTCAAATCCGCAAACAGATTTAAAAAAACAAAAATTTGAGCCCAGGAGAGCGGAAATTCATTCGGGGGGCGTGGGGGGTACGTGGTGGGTACGAAACGTACCCACCACGTACTCCCCAAGGGGTATGAGCGCATAGGCTGAGATTTTTACAAGTGACCACTTAAATTAAAATTAAAATTAAATTCAAATCCGCAAACAGATTTAAAAAAATAAAAATTTGAGACCAGGAGAGCGGAAATTCATTCGGGGGGCGTGGGGGGTACGTGGTGGGTACGAAACGTACCCACCACGTACCCCCCAAGAGGTATGAGCGCATAGGCTGAGATTTTTACAAGTGACCACTTAAATTAAAATTAAAATTAAATTCAAATCCGCAAACAGATTTAAAAAAACAAAAATTTGAGCCCAGGAGAGCGGAAATTCATTCGGGGGGCGTGGGGGGTACGTGGTGGGTACGAAACGTACCCACCACGTACCCCCCAAGGAGTATGAGCGCATAGGCTGAGATTTTTACAAGTGACCACTTAAATTAAAATTAAAATTAAATTCAAATCCGCAAACAGATTTAAAAAAACAAAAATTTGAGCCCAGGAGAGCGGAAATTCATTCGGGGGGCGTGGGGGGTACGTGGTGGGTACGAAACGTACCCACCACGTACCCCCCAAGGGGTATGAGCGCATAGGCTGAGATTTTTACAAGTGACCACTTAAATTAAAATTAAATTCAAATCCGCAAACAGATTTAAAAAAACAAAAATTTGAGCCCAGGATAGCGGAAATTCATTCGGGGGGCGTGGGGGTACTTGGTGGGTACGAAACGTACCCACCACGTACCCCCCAAGGTTTATGAGCGCATAGGCTGAGATTTTTACAAGTGACCACTTAAATTAAAATTAAAATTAAATTCAAATCCGCAAACAGATTTAAAAAAACAAAAATTTGAGCCCAGGAGAGCGGAAATTCATTCGGGATGCGAGGGGGGTACGTGGTGATTACGTTTCGTACCCACCACGTACCCCCCAAGGGGTATGAGCGCATGGGCTGAGATTTTTACAAGTGACCACTTAAATTAAAATTAAAATTAAATTCAAATCCGCAAACAGATTTAAAAAAACAAAAATTTGAGCCCAGGAGAGCGGAAATTCAACGGGGGGCGTGGGGGGTACGTGGTGGGTACGAAACGTACCCACCACGTACCCCCCAAGGGGTATGAGCGCATAGGCTGAGATTTTTACAAGTGACCACTTAAATTAAAATTAAAATTAAATTCAAATCCGCAAACAGATTTAAAAAAACAAAAATTTGAGCCCAGGAGAGCGGAAATTCATTCGGGGGGCGTGGGGGGTACGTGGTGGGTACGAAACGTACCCACCACGTACCCCCCAAGGGGTATGAGCGCATAGGCTGAGATTTTTACAAGTGACCACTTAAATTAAAATTAAAATTAAATTCAAATCCGCAAACAGATTTAAAAAAACAAAAATTTGAGCCCAGGAGAGCGGAAATTCATTCGGGATGCGAGGGGGGTACGTGGTGATTACGTTTCGTACCCACCACGTACCCCCCAAGGGGTATGAGCGCATGGGCTGAGATTTTTACAAGTGACCACTTAAATTAAAATTAAAATTAAATTCAAATCCGCAAACAGATTTAAAAAAACAAAAATTTGAGCCCAGGAGAGCGG
This sequence comes from Beris morrisii, assembly GCA_951812415.1. Lineage (NCBI taxonomy): Eukaryota > Metazoa > Arthropoda > Insecta > Diptera > Stratiomyidae > Beris > Beris morrisii. The sequence continues at coordinate 141,261,311 of OX638311.1, forward strand.
AAATTCAACGGGGGGCGTGGGGGGTACGTGGTGGGTACGAAACGTACCCACCACGTACCCCCCAAGGGGTATGAGCGCATAGGCTGAGATTTTTACAAGTGACCACTTAAATTAAAATTAAAATTAAATTCAAATCCGCAAACAGATTTAAAAAAACAAAAATTTGAGCCCAGGAGAGCGGAAATTCATTCGGGGGGCGTGGGGGGTACGTGGTGGGTACGAAACGTACCCACCACGTACCCCCCAAGGGGTATGAGCGCATAGGCTGAGATTTTTACAAGTGACCACTTAAATTAAAATTAAAATTAAATTCAAATCCGCAAACAGATTTAAAAAAACAAAAATTTGAGCCCAGGAGAGCGGAAATTCATTCGGGGGGCGTGGGGGGTACGTGGTGGGTACGAAACGTACCCAACACGTACCCCCCAAGGGGTATGAGCGCATAGGCTGAGATTTTTACAAGTGACCACTTAAATTAAAATTAAAATTGAATTCAAATCCGCAAACAGATTTAAAAAAACAAAAATTTGAGCCCAGGAGAGCGGAAATTCATTCGGGGGGCGTGGGGGGTACGTGGTGGGTACGAAACGTACCCACCACGTACCCCCCAAGGGGTATGAGCGCATAGGCTGAGATTTTTACAAGTGACCACTTAAATTAAAATTAAAATTAAATTCAAATCCGCAAACAGATTTAAAAAAACAAAAATTTGAGCCCAGGAGAGCGGAAATTCATTCGGGGGGCGAGGGGGGTACGTGGTGGGTACGAAACGTACCCACCACGTACCCCCCAAGGGGTATGAGCGCATGGGCTGAGATTTTTACAAGTGACCACTTAAATTAAAATTAAAATTAAATTCAAATCCGTACGGGGTACGTGGTGGGTACGAAACGTACCCACCACGTACCCCCCAAGGGGTATGAGCGCATAGGCTGAGATTTTTACAAGTGACCACTTAAATTAAAATTAAAATTAAATTCAAATCCGCAAACAGATTTAAAAAAACAAAAATTTGAGCCCAGGAAAGCGGAAATTCATTCGGGGGGCGTGGGGGATACGTGGTGGGTACGAAACGTACCCACCACGTACCCCCCAAGGGGTATGAGCGCATAGGCTGAGATTTTTACAAGTGACCACTTAAATTAAAATTAAAATTGAATTCAAATCCGCAAACAGATTTAAAAAAACAAAAATTTGAGCCCAGGAGAGCGGAAATTTATTCGGGGGGCGTGGGGGTACGTGGTGGGTACGAAACGTACCCACCACGTACCCCCCAAGGGGTATGAGCGCATAGGCTGAGATTTTTACAAGTGACCACTTAAATTAAAATTAAAATTAAATTCAAATCCGCAAACAGATTTAAAAAAACAAAAATTTGAGCCCAGGAGAGCGGAAATTCATTCGGGGGGCGTGGGGGGTACGTGGTGGGTACGAAACGTACCCACCACGTACCCCCCAAGGGGTATGAGCGCATAGGCTGAGATTTTTACAAGTGACCACTTAAATTAAAATTAAAATTAAATTCAAATCCGCAAACAGATTTAAAAAAACAAAAATTTGAGCCCAGGAGAGCGGAAATTCAACGGGGGGCGTGGGGGGTACGTGGTGGGTACGAAACGTACCCACCACGTACCCCCCAAGGGGTATGAGCGCATAGGCTGAGATTTTTACAAGTGACCACTTAAATTAAAATTAAAATTGAATTCAAATCCGCAAACAGATTTAAAAAAACAAAAATTTGAGCCCAGGAGAGCGGAAATTCATTCGGGGGGCGTGGGGGTACGTGGTGGGTACGAAACGTACCCACCACGTACCCCCCAAGGGGTATGAGCGCATAGGCTGAGATTTTTACAAGTGACCACTTAAATTAAAATTAAAATTAAATTCAAATCCGCAAACAGATTTAAAAAAACAAAAATTTGAGCCCAGGAGAGCGGAAATTCATTCGGGGGGCGTGGGGGGTACGTGGTGGGTACGAAACGTACCCACCACGTACCCCCCAAGGGGTATGAGCGCATAGGCTGAGATTTTTACAAGTGACCACTTAAATTAAAATTAAAATTAAATTCAAATCCGCAAACAGATTTAAAAAAACAAAAATTTGAGCCCAGGAGAGCGGAAATTCAACGGGGGGCGTGGGGGGTACGTGGTGGGTACGAAACGTACCCACCATGTACCCCCCAAGGGGTATGAGCGCATAGGCTGAGATTTTTACAAGTGACCACTTAAATTAAAATTAAAATTAAATTCAAATCCGCAAACAGATTTAAAAAAACAAAAATTTGAGCCCAGGAGAGCGGAAATTCATTCGGGGGGCGTGGGGGTACGTGGTGGGTACGAAACGTACCCACCACGTACCCCCCAAGGGGTATGAGCGCATAGGCTGAGATTTTTACAAGTGACCACTTAAATTAAAATTAAAATTAAATTCAAATCCGCAAACAGATTTAAAAAAACAAAAATTTGAGCCCAGGAGAGCGGAAATTCAACGAGGGGCGTGGGGGGTACGTGGTGGGTACGAAACGTACCCACCACGTACCCCCCAAGGGGTATGAGCGCATAGGCTGAGATTTTTACAAGTGACCACTTAAATTAAAATTAAAATTAAATTCAAATCCGCAAACAGATTTAAAAAAACAAAAATTTGAGCCCAGGAAAGCGGAAATTCATTCGGGGGGCGTGGGGGATACGTGGTGGGTACGAAACGTACCCACCACGTACCCCCCAAGGGGTATGAGCGCATAGGCTGAGATTTTTACAAGTGACCACTTAAATTAAAATTAAAAATAAATTCAAATCCGCAAACAGATTTAAAAAAACAAAAATTTGAGCCCAGGAGAGCGGAAATTCATTCGGGGGGCGTGGGGGTACGTGGTGGGTACGAAACGTACCCACCACGTACCCCCCAAGGGGTATGAGCGCATAGGCTGAGATTTTTACAAGTGACCACTTAAATTAAAATTAAAATTAAATTCAAATCCGCAAACAGATTTAAAAAAACAAAAATTTGAGCCCAGGAGAGCGGGAATTCATTCGGGGGGCGTGGGGGGTACGTGGTGGGTACGAAACGTACCCACCACGTACCCCCCAAGGGGTATGAGCGCATAGGCTGAGATTTTTACAAGTGACCACTTAAATTAAAATTAAAATTAAATTCAAATCCGCAAACAGATTTAAAAAAACAAAAATTTGAGCCCAGGAGAGCGGAAATTCATTCGGGGGGCGTGGGGGTACGTGGTGGGTACGAAACGTACCCACCACGTACCCCCCAAGGGGTATGAGCGCATAGGCTGAGATTTTTACAAGTGACCACTTAAATTAAAATTAAAATTAAATTCAAATCCGCAAACAGATTTAAAAAAACAAAAATTTGAGCCCAGGAGAGCGGAAATTCAACGGGGGGCGTGGGGGTACGTGGTGGGTACGAAACGTACCCACCACGTACCCCCCAAGGGGTATGAGCGCATAGGCTGAGATTTTTACAAGTGACCACTTAAATTAAAATTAAAATTAAATTCAAATCCGCAAACAGATTTAAAAAAACAAAAATTTGAGCCCAGGAGAGCGGAAATTCAACGGGGGGCGTGGGGGGTACGTGGTGGGTACGAAACGTACCCACCACGTACCCCCCAAGGGGTATGAGCGCATAGGCTGAGATTTTTACAAGTGACCACTTAAATTAAAATTAAAATTAAATTCAAATCCGCAAACAGATTTAAAAAAACAAAAATTTGAGCCCAGGAGAGCGAAAATTCATTCGGGGGGCGTGGGGGGTACGTGGTGGGTACGAAACGTACCCACCACGTACCCCCCAAGGGGTATGAGCGCATAGGCTGAGATTTTTACAAGTGACCACTTAAATTAAAATTAAAATTAAATTCAAATCCGCAAACAGATTTAAAAAAACAAAAATTTGAGCCCAGGAGAGCGGAAAATCATTCGGGGGGCGTGGGGGGTACGTGGTGGGTACGAAACGTACCCACCACGTACCCCCCAAGGGGTATGAGCGCATAGGCTGAGATTTTTACAAGTGACCACTTAAATTAAAATTAAAATTGAATTCAAATCCGCAAACAGATTTAAAAAAACAAAAATTTGAGCCCAGGAGAGCGGAAATTCATTCGGGGGGCGTGGGGGGTACGTGGTGGGTACGAAACGTACCCACCACGTACCCCCCAAGGGGTATGAGCGCATAGGCTGAGATTTTTACAAGTGACCACTTAAATTAAAATTAAAATTAAATTCAAATCCGCAAACAGATTTAAAAAAACAAAAATTTGAGCCCAGGAGAGCGGAAATTCATTCGGGGGGCGAGGGGGGTACGTGGTGGGTATGAAACGTACCCACCACGTACCCCCCAAGGGGTATGAGCGCATGGGCTGAGATTTTTACAAGTGACCACTTAAATTAAAATTAAAATTAAATTCAAATCCGCAAACAGATTTAAAAAAACAAAAATTTGAGCCCAGGAGAGCGGAAATTCATTCGGGGGGCGAGGGAGGTACGTGGTGGGTACGAAACGTACCCACCACGTACCCCCCAAGGGGTATGAGCGCATAGGCTGAGATTTTTACAAGTGACCACTTAAATTAAAATTAAAATTGAATTCAAATCCGCAAACAGATTTAAAAAAACAAAAATTTGAGTCCAGGAGAGCGGAAATTCAACGGGGGGCGTGGGGGGTACGTGGTGGGTACGAAACGTACCCACCACGTACCCCCCAAGGGGTATGAGCGCATAGGCTGAGATTTTTACAAGTGACCACTTAAATTAAAATTAAAATTGAATTCAAATCCGCAAACAGATTTAAAAAAACAAAAATTTGAGCCCAGGAGAGCGGAAATTCATTCGGGGGGCGTGGGGGTACGTGGTGGGTACGAAACGTACCCACCACGTACCCCCCAAGGGGTATGAGCGCATAGGCTGAGATTTTTACAAGTGACCACTTAAATTAAAATTAAAATTAAATTCAAATCCGCAAACAGATTTAAAAAAACAAAAATTTGAGCCCAGGAGAGCGGAAATTCATTCGGGGGGCGAGGGGGGTACGTGGTGGGTACGAAACGTACCCACCACGTACCCCCCAAGGGGTATGAGCGCATAGGCTGAGATTTTTACAAGTGACCACTTAAATTAAAATTAAAATTGAATTCAAATCCGCAAACAGATTTAAAAAAACAAAAATTTGAGCCCAGGAGAGCGGAAATTCATTCGGGGGGCGTGGGGGTACGTGGTGGGTACGAAACGTACCCACCACGTACCCCCCAAGGGGTATGAGCGCATAGGCTGAGATTTTTACAAGTGACCACTTAAATTAAAATTAAAATTAAATTCAAATCCGCAAACAGATTTAAAAAAACAAAAATTTGAGCCCAGGAGAGCGGAAATTCATTCGGGGGGCGTGGGGGGTACGTGGTGGGTACGAAACGTACCCACCACGTACCCCCCAAGGGTTATGAGCGCATAGGCTGAGATTTTTACAAGTGACCACTTAAATTAAAATTAAAATTAAATTCAAATCCGCAAACAGATTTAAAAAAACAAAAATTTGAGCCCAGGAGAGCGGAAATTCATTCGGGGGGCGTGGGGGGTACGTGGTGGGTACGAAACTTACCCACCACGTACCCCCCAAGGGGTATGAGCGCATAGGCTGAGATTTTTACAAGTGACCACTTAAATTAAAATTAAAATTAAATTCAAATCCGCAAACAGATTTAAAAAAACAAAAATTTGAGCCCAGGAGAGCGGAAATTCAACGGGGGGCGTGGGGGGTACGTGGTGGGTACGAAACGTACCCACCACGTACCCCCCAAGGGGTATGAGCGCATAGGCTGAGATTTTTACAAGTGACCACTTAAATTAAAATTAAAATTGAATTCAAATCCGCAAACAGATTTAAAAAAACAAAAATTTGAGTCCAGGAGAGCGGAAATTCAACGGGGGGCGTGGGGGGTACGTGGTGGGTACGAAACGTACCCACCACGTACCCCCCAAGGGGTATGAGCGCATAGGCTGAGATTTTTACAAGTGACCACTTAAATTAAAATTAAAATTGAATTCAAATCCGCAAACAGATTTAAAAAAACAAAAATTTGAGCCCAGGAGAGCGGAAATTCATTCGGGGGGCGTGGGGGGTACGTGGTGGGTACGAAACGTACCCACCACGTACCCCCCAAGGGGTATGAGCGCATAGGCTGAGATTTTTACAAGTGACCACTTAAATTAAAATTAAAATTAAATTCAAATCCGCAAACAGATTTAAAAAAACAAAAATTTGAGCCCAGGAGAGCGGAAATTCATTCGGGGGGCGTGGGGGGTACGTGGTGGGTACGAAACTTACCCACCACGTACCCCCCAAGGGGTATGAGCGCATAGGCTGAGATTTTTACAAGTGACCACTTAAATTAAAATTAAAATTAAATTCAAATCCGCAAACAGATTTAAAAAAACAAAAATTTGAGCCCAGGAGAGCGGAAATTCAACGGGGGGCGTGGGAGGTACGTGGTGGGTACGAAACGTACCCACCACGTACCCCCCAAGGGGTATGAGCGCATAGGCTGAGATTTTTACAAGTGACCACTTAAATTAAAATTAAAATTGAATTCAAATCCGCAAACAGATTTAAAAAAACAAAAATTTGAGTCCAGGAGAGCGGAAATTCAACGGGGGGCGTGGGGGGTACGTGGTGAGTACGAAACGTACCCACCACGTACCCCCCAAGGGGTATGAGCGCATAGGCTGAGATTTTTACAAGTGACCACTTAAATTAAAATTAAAATTGAATTCAAATCCGCAAACAGATTTAAAAAAACAAAAATTTGAGCCCAGGAGAGCGGAAATTCATTCGGGGGGCGTGGGGGTACGTGGTGGGTACGAAACGTACCCACCACGTACCCCCCAAGGGGTATGAGCGCATAGGCTGAGATTTTTACAAGTGACCACTTAAATTAAAATTAAAATTAAATTCAAATCCGCAAACAGATTTAAAAAAACAAAAATTTGAGCCCAGGAGAGCGGAAATTCATTCGGGGGGCGTGGGGGGTACGTGGTGGGTACGAAACGTACCCACCACGTACCCCCCAAGGGGTATGAGCGCATAGGCTGAGATTTTTACAAGTGACCACTTAAATTAAAATTAAAATTAAATTCAAATCCGCAAACAGATTTAAAAAAACAAAAATTTGAGCCCAGGAGAGTGGAAATTCATTCGGGGGGCGTGGGGGGTACGTGGTGGGTACGAAACGTACCCACCACGTACCCCCCAAGGGGTATGAGCGCATAGGCTGAGATTTTTACAAGTGACCACTTAAATTAAAATTAAAATTGAATTCAAATCCGCAAACAGATTTAAAAAAACAAAAATTTGAGCCCAGGAGAGCGGAAATTCAACGGGGGGCGTGGGGGGTACGTGGTGGGTACGAAACGTACCCACCACGTACCCCCCAAGGGGTATGAGCGCATAGGCTGAGATTTTTACAAGTGACCACTTAAATTAAAATTAAAGTTGAATTCAAATCCGCAAACAGATTTAAAAAAACAAAAATTTGAGCCCAGGAGAGCGGAAATTCATTCGGGGGGCGTGGGGGTACGTGGTGGGTACGAAACGTACCCACCACGTACCCCCCAAGGGGTATGAGCACATAGGCTGAGATTTTTACAAGTGACCACTTAAATTAAAATTAAAATTGAATTCAAATCCGCAAACAGATTTAAAAAAACAAAAATTTGAGCCCAGGAGAGCGGAAATTCAACGGGGGGCGTGGGGGGTACGTGGTGGGTACGAAACGTACCCACCACGTACCCCCCAAGGGGTATGAGCGCATAGGCTGAGATTTTTACAAGTGACCACTTAAATTAAAATTAAAATTAAATTCAAATCCGCAAACAGATTTAAAAAAACAAAAATTTGAGCCCAGGAGAGCGGAAATTCAACGGGGGGCGTGGGGGGTACGTAGTGGGTACGAAACGTACCCACCACGTACCCCCCACGGGGTATGAGCGCATAGGCTGAGATTTTTACAAGTGACCACTTAAATTAAAATTAAAATTAAATTCAAATCCGCAAACAGATTTAAAAAAACAAAAATTTGAGCCCAGGAGAGCGGAAATTCAACGGGGGGCGTGGGGGGTACGTGGTGGGTACGAAACGTACCCACCACGTACCCCTCAAGGGGTATGAGCGCATAGGCTGAGATTTTTACAAGTGACCACTTAAATTAAAATTAAAATTAAATTCAAATCCGCAAACAGATTTAAAAAAACAAAAATTTGAGCCCAGGAGAGCGGAAATTCAACGGGGGGCGTGGGGGGTACGTGGTGGGTACGAAACGTACCCACCACGTACCCCAAAGGGGTATGAGCGCATAGGCTGAGATTTTTACAAGTGACCACTTAAATTAAATTAAAATTAAATTCAAATCCGCAAACAGATTTAAAAAAACAAAAATTTGAGCCCAGGAAAGCGGAAATTCATTCGGGGGGCGTGGGGGATACGTGGTGGGTACGAAACGTACCCACCACGTACCCCCCAAGGGGTATGAGCGCATAGGCTGAGATTTTTACAAGTGACCACTTAAATTAAAATTAAAATTAAATTCAAATCCGCAAACAGATTTAAAAAAACAAAAATTTGAGCCCAGGAGAGCGGAAATTCAACGGGGGGCGTGGGGGGTACGTGGTGGGTACGAAACGTACCCACCACGTACCCCCAAGGGGTATGAGCGCATAGGCTGAGATTTTTACAAGTGACCACTTAAATTAAAATTAAAATTAAATTCAAATCCGCAAACAGATTTAAAAAAACAAAAATTTGAGCCCAGGAGAGCGGAAATTCAACGGGGGGCGTGGGGGGTACGTAGTGGGTACGAAACGTACCCACCACGTACCCCCCACGGGTATGAGCGCATAGGCTGAGATTTTTACAAGTGACCACTTAAATTAAAATTAAAATTAAATTCAAATCCGCAAACAGATTTAAAAAAACAAAAATTTGAGCCCAGGAGAGCGGAAATTCAACGGGGGGCGTGGGGGGTACGTGGTGGGTACGAAACGTACCCACCACGTACCCCTCAAGGGGTATGAGCGCATAGGCTGAGATTTTTACAAGTGACCACTTAAATTAAAATTAAAATTAAATTCAAATCCGCAAACAGATTTAAAAAAACAAAAATTTGAGCCAGGAAAGCGGAAATTCATTCGGGGGGCGTGGGGGATACGTGGTGGGTACGAAACGTACCCACCACGTACCCCCCAAGGGGTATGAGCGCATAGGCTGAGATTTTTACAAGTGACCACTTAAATTAAAATTAAAATTAAATTCAAATCCGCAAACAGATTTAAAAAAACAAAAATTTGAGCCCAGGAGAGCGGAAATTCAACGGGGGGCGTGGGGGGTACGTGGTGGGTACGAAACGTACCCACCACGTACCCCCAAAGGGGTATGAGCGCATAGGCTGAGATTTTTACAAGTGACCACTTAAATTAAAATTAAAATTAAATTCAAATCCGCAAACAGATTTAAAAAAACAAAAATTTGAGCCCAGGAAAGCGGAAATTCATTCGGGGGGCGTGGGGGATACGTGGTGGGTACGAAACGTACCCACCACGTACCCCCCAAGGGTATGAGCGCATAGGCTGAGATTTTTACAAGTGACCACTTAAATTAAAATTAAAATTAAATTCAAATCCGCAAACAGATTTAAAAAAACAAAAATTTGAGCCCAGGAGAGCGGAAATTCAACGGGGGGCGTGGGGGGTACGTGGTGGGTACGAAACGTACCCACCACGTACCCCCCAAGGGGTATGAGCGCATAGGCTGAGATTTTTACAAGTGACCACTTAAATTAAAATTAAAATTAAATTCAAATCCGCAAACAGATTTAAAAAAACAAAAATTTGAGCCCAGGAGAGCGGAAATTCAACGGGGGGCGTGGGGGGTACGTGGTGGGTACGAAACGTACCCACCACGTACCCCCCAAGGGGTATGAGCGCATAGGCTGAGATTTTTACAAGTGACCACTTAAATTAAAATTAAAATTAAATTCAAATCCGCAAACAGATTTAAAAAAACAAAAATTTGAGCCCAGGAGAGCGGAAATTCATCGGGGGGCGTGGGGGGTACGTGGTGGGTACGAAACGTACCCACCACGTACCCCCCAAGGGGTATGAGCGCATAGGCTGAGATTTTTACAAGTGACCACTTAAATTAAAATTAAAATTAAATTCAAATCCGCAAACAGATTTAAAAAAACAAAAATTTGAGCCCAGGAGAGCGGAAATTCAACGGGGGGCGTGGGGAGTACGTGGTGGGTACGAAACGTACCCACCACGTACCCCCCAAGGGGTATGAGCGCATAGGCTGAGATTTTTACAAGTGACCACTTAAATTAAAATTAAAATTAAATTCAAATCCGCAAACAGATTTAAAAAACAAAAATTTGAGCCAGGAGAGCGGAAATTCAACGGGGGGCGTGGGGGGTACGTGGTGGGTACGAAACGTACCCACCACGTACCCCCCAAGGGGTATGAGCGCATAGGCTGAGATTTTTACAAGTGACCACTTAAATTAAAATTAAAATTAAATTCAAATCCGCAAACAGATTTAAAAAAACAAAAATTTGAGCCCAGGAGAGCGGAAATTCAACGGGGGGCGTGGGGGGTACGTGGTGGGTACGAAACGTACCCACCACGTACCCCCCAAGGGGTATGAGCGCATAGGCTGAGATTTTTACAAGTGACCACTTAAATTAAAATTAAAATTAAATTCAAATCCGCAAACAGATTTAAAAAAACAAAAATTTGAGCCCAGGAGAGCGGAAATTCATTCGGGGGGCGTGGGGGGTACGTGGTGGGTACGAAACGTACCCACCACGTACCCCCAAGGGGTATGAGCGCATAGGCTGAGATTTTTACAAGTGACCACTTAAATTAAAATTAAAATTAAATTCAAATCCGCAAACAGATTTAAAAAAACAAAAATTTGAGCCCAGGAGAGCGGAAATTCAACGGGGGGCGTGGGGGGTACGTGGTGGGTACGAAACGTACCCACCACGTACCCCCCAAGGGGTATGAGCGCATAGGCTGAGATTTTTACAAGTGACCACTTAAATTAAAATTAAAATTAAATTCAAATCCGCAAACAGATTTAAAAAACAAAAATTTGAGCCCAGGAGAGCGGAAATTCAACGGGGGCGTGGGGGGTACGTGGTGGGTACGAAACGTACCCACCACGTACCCCCCAAGGGGTATGAGCGCATAGGCTGAGATTTTTACAAGTGACCACTTAAATTAAAATTAAAATTAAATTCAAATCCGCAAACAGATTTAAAAAAACAAAAATTTGAGCCCAGGAGAGCGGAAATTCAACGGGGGGCGTGGGGGGTACGTGGTGGGTACGAAACGTACCCACCACGTACCCCCCAAGGGGTATGAGCGCATAGGCTGAGATTTTTACAAGTGACCACTTAAATTAAAATTAAAATTAAATTCAAATCCGCAAACAGATTTAAAAAAACAAAAATTTGAGCCCAGGAGAGCGGAAATTCAACGGGGGGCGTGGGGGGTACGTGGTGGGTACGAAACGTACCCACCACGTACCCCCCAAGGGGTATGAGCGCATAGGCTGAGATTTTTACAAGTGACCACTTAAATTAAAATTAAAATTAAATTCAAATCCGCAAACAGATTTAAAAAAACAAAAATTTGAGCCCAGGAGAGCGGAAATTCATTCGGGGGGCGTGGGGGGTACGTGGTGGGTACGAAACGTACCCACCACGTACCCCCCAAGGGGTATGAGCGCATAGGCTGAGATTTTTACAAGTGACCACTTAAATTAAAATTAAAATTAAATTCAAATCCGCAAACAGATTTAAAAAAACAAAAATTTGAGCCCAGGAGAGCGGAAATTCAACGGGGGGCGTGGGGGGTACGTGGTGGGTACGAAACGTACCCACCACGTACCCCCCAAGGGGTATGAGCGCATAGGCTGAGATTTTTACAAGTGACCACTTAAATTAAAATTAAAATTAAATTCAAATCCGCAAACAGATTTAAAAAAACAAAAATTTGAGCCCAGGAGAGCGGAAATTCATGGGGGGCGTGGGGGTACGTGGTGGGTACGAAACGTACCCACCACGTACCCCCCAAGGGGTATGAGCGCATAGGCTGAGATTTTTACAAGTGACCACTTAAATTAAAATTAAAATTAAATTCAAATCCGCAAACAGATTTAAAAAAACAAAAATTTGAGCCCAGGAGAGCGGAAATTCAACGGGGGGCGTGGGGGGTACGTGGTGGGTACGAAACGTACCCACCACGTACCCCCCAAGGGGTATGAGCGCATAGGCTGAGATTTTTACAAGTGACCACTTAAATTAAAATTAAAATTAAATTCAAATCCGCAAACAGATTTAAAAAAACAAAAATTTGAGCCCAGGAGAGCGGAAATTCAACGGGGGGCGTGGGGGTACGTGGTGGGTACGAAACGTACCCACCACGTACCCCCCAAGGGGTATGAGCGCATAGGCTGAGATTTTTACAAGTGACCACTTAAATTAAAATTAAAATTAAATTCAAATCCGCAAACAGATTTAAAAAAACAAAAATTTGAGCCCAGGAGAGCGGAAATTCAACGGGGGGCGTGGGGGGTACGTGGTGGGTACGAAACGTACCCACCACGTACCCCCCAAGGGGTATGAGCGCATAGGCTGAGATTTTTACAAGTGACCACTTAAATTAAAATTAAAATTAAATTCAAATCCGCAAACAGATTTAAAAAAACAAAAATTTGAGCCCAGGAGAGCGGAAATTCATTCGGGGGGCGTGGGGGTACGTGGTGGGTACGAAACGTACCCACCACGTACCCCCCAAGGGGTATGAGCGCATAGGCTGAGATTTTTACAAGTGACCACTTAAATTAAAATTAAAATTAAATTCAAATCCGCAAACAGATTTAAAAAAACAAAAATTTGAGCCCAGGAGAGCGGAAATTCATTCGGGGGCGTGGGGGTACGTGGTGGGTACGAAACGTACCCACCACGTACCCCCCAAGGGGTATGAGCGCATAGGCTGAGATTTTACAAGTGACCACTTAAATTAAAATTAAAATTAAATTCAAATCCGCAAACAGATTTAAAAAAACAAAAATTTGAGCCCAGGAGAGCGGAAATTCATTCGGGGGGCGTGGGGGGTACGTGGTGGGTACGAAACGTACCCACCACGTACCCCCCAAGGGGTATGAGCGCATAGGCTGAGATTTTTACAAGTGACCACTTAAATTAAAATTAAAATTAATTCAAATCCGCAAACAGATTTAAAAAAACAAAAATTTGAGCCCAGGAGAGCGGAAATTCATTCGGGGGCGTGGGGGGTACGTGGTGGGTACGAAACGTACCCACCACGTACCCCCCAAGGGGTATGAGCGCATAGGCTGAGATTTTTACAAGTGACCACTTAAATTAAAATTAAAATTAAATTCAAATCCGCAAACAGATTTAAAAAAACAAAAATTTGAGCCCAGGAGAGCGGAAATTCATTCGGGGGGCGTGGGGGGTACGTGGTGGGTACGAAACGTACCCACCACGTACCCCCAAGGGGTATGAGCGCATAGGCTGAGATTTTTACAAGTGACCACTTAAATTAAAATTAAAATTAAATTCAAATCCGCAAACAGATTTAAAAAACAAAAATTTGAGCCCAGGAGAGCGGAAATTCATTCGGGGGGCGTGGGGGTACGTGGTGGGTACGAAACGTACCCACCACGTACCCCCCAAGGGGTATGAGCGCATAGGCTGAGATTTTTACAAGTGACCACTTAAATTAAAATTAAAATTAAATTCAAATCCGCAAACAGATTTAAAAAACAAAAATTTGAGCCCAGGAAAGCGGAAATTCATTCGGGGGGCGTGGGGGATACGTGGTGGGTACGAAACGTACCCACCACGTACCCCCCAAGGGGTATGAGCGCATAGGCTGAGATTTTTACAAGTGACCACTTTAATTAAAATTAATATTAAATTCAAATCCGCAAACAGATTTAAAAAAACAAAAATTTGAGCCCAGGAAAGCGGAAATTCATTCGGGGGGCGTGGGGGATACGTGGTGGGTACGAAACGTACCCACCACGTACCCCCCAAGGGGTATGAGCGCATAGGCTGAGATTTTTACAAGTGACCACTTAAATTAAAATTAAAATTGAATTCAAATCCGCAAACAGATTTAAAAAAACAAAAATTTGAGCCCAGGAGAGCGGAAATTCATTCGGGGGGCGTGGGGGTACGTGGTGGGTACGAAACGTACCCACCACGTACCCCCCAAGGGGTATGAGCGCATAGGCTGAGATTTTTACAAGTGACCACTTAAATTAAAATTAAAATTAAATTCAAATCCGCAAACAGATTTAAAAAAACAAAAATTTGAGCCCAGGAGAGCGGAAATTCAACGGGGGCGTGGGGGGTACGTGGTGGGTACGAAACGTACCCACCACGTACCCCCAAGGGGTATGAGCGCATAGGCTGAGATTTTTACAAGTGACCACTTAAATTAAAATTAAAATTAAATTCAAATCCGCAAACAGATTTAAAAAAACAAAAATTTGAGCCCAGGAGAGCGGAAATTCATCGGGGGGCGTGGGGGGTACGTGGTGTGTACGAAACGTACCCACCACGTACCCCCCAAGGGGTATGAGCGCATAGGCTGAGATTTTTACAAGTGACCACTTAAATTAAAATTAAAATTAAATTCAAATCCGCAAACAGATTTAAAAAAACAAAAATTTGAGCCCAGGAAAGCGGAAATTCATTCGGGGGGCGTGGGGGGTACGTGGTGGGTACGAAACGTACCCACCACGTACCCCCCAAGGGGTATGAGCGCATAGGCTGAGATTTTTACAAGTGACCACTTAAATTAAAATTAAAATTAAATTCAAATCCGCAAACAGATTTAAAAAAACAAAAATTTGAGCCCAGGAGAGCGGAAATTCAACGGGGGGCGTGGGGGGTACGTGGTGGGTACGAAACGTACCCACCACGTACTCCCCAAGGGGTATGAGCGCATAGGCTGAGATTTTTACAAGTGACCACTTAAATTAAAATTAAAATTAAATTCAAATCCGCAAACAGATTTAAAAAAACAAAAATTTGAGCCCAGGAGAGCGGAAATTCAACGGGGGGCGTGGGGGGTACGTGGTGGGTACGAAACGTACCCACCACGTACCCCCCAAGGGGTATGAGCGCATAGGCTGAGATTTTTACAAGTGACCACTTAAATTAAAATTAAAATTAAATTCAAATCCGCAAACAGATTTAAAAAAACAAAAATTTGAGCCCAGGAGAGCGGAAATTCATTCGGGGGGCGTGGGGGGTACGTGGTGGGTACGAAACGTACCCACCACGTACCCCCCAAGGGGTATGAGCGCATAGGCTGAGATTTTTACAAGTGACCACTTAAATTAAAATTAAAATTAAATTCAAATCCGCAAACAGATTTAAAAAAACAAAAATTTGAGCCCAGGAGAGCGGAAATTCAACGGGGGGCGTGGGGGGTACGTGGTGGGTACGAAACGTACCCACCACGTACCCCCCAAGGGGTATGAGCGCATAGGCTGAGATTTTTACAAGTGACCACTTAAATTAAAATTAAAATTAAATTCAAATCCGCAAACAGATTTAAAAAAACAAAAATTTGAGCCCAGGAGAGCGGAAATTCATTCGGGGGGCGTGGGGGGTACGTGGTGGGTACGAAACGTACCCACCACGTACCCCCCAAGGGGTATGAGCGCATAGGCTGAGATTTTTACAAGTGACCACTTAAATTAAAATTAAAATTAAATTCAAATCCGCAAACAGATTTAAAAAAACAAAAATTTGAGCCCAGGAGAGCGGAAATTCATTCGGGGGGCGTGGGGGGTACGTGGTGGGTACGAAACGTACCCACCACGTACCCCCCAGGGGTATGAGCGCATAGGCTGAGATTTTACAAGTGACCACTTAAATTAAAATTAAAATTAAATTCAAATCCGCAAACAGATTTAAAAAAACAAAAATTTGAGCCCAGGAGAGCGGAAATTCAATCGGGGGCGTGGGGGTACGTGGTGGGTACGAAACGTACCCACCACGTACCCCCAAGGGGTATGAGCGCATAGGCTGAGATTTTTACAAGTGACCACTTAAATTAAAATTAAAATTAAATTCAAATCCGCAAACAGATTTAAAAAAACAAAAATTTGAGCCCAGGAGAGCGGAAATTCAACGGGGGGCGTGGGGGTACGTGGTGGGTACGAAACGTACCCACCACGTACCCCCCAAGGGGTATGAGCGCATAGGCTGAGATTTTTACAAGTGACCACTTAAATTAAAATTAAAATTAAATTCAAATCCGCAAACAGATTTAAAAAAACAAAAATTTGAGCCCAGGAGAGCGGAAATTCAACGGGGGGCGTGGGGGGTACGTGGTGGGTACGAAACGTACCCACCACGTACCCCCCAAGGGGTATGAGCGCATAGGCTGAGATTTTTACAAGTGACCACTTAAATTAAAATTAAAATTAAATTCAAATCCGCAAACAGATTTAAAAAAACAAAAATTTGAGCCCAGGAGAGCGGAAATTCAACGGGGGGCGTGGGGGGTACGTGGTGGGTACGAAACGTACCCACCACGTACCCCCCAAGGGGTATGAGCGCATAGGCTGAGATTTTTACAAGTGACCACTTAAATTAAAATTAAAATTAAATTCAAATCCGCAAACAGATTTAAAAAAACAAAAATTTGAGCCCAGGAGAGCGGAATTCAACGGGGGGCGTGGGGGGTACGTGGTGGGTACGAAACGTACCCACCACGTACCCCCCAAGGGGTATGAGCGCATAGGCTGAGATTTTTACAAGTGACCACTTAAATTAAAATTAAAATTAAATTCAAATCCGCAAACAGATTTAAAAAACAAAAATTTGAGCCCAGGAGAGCGGAAATTCAACGGGGGGCGTGGGGGGTACGTGGTGGGTACGAAACGTACCCACCACGTACCCCCCAAGGGGTATGAGCGCATAGGCTGAGATTTTTACAAGTGACCACTTAAATTAAAATTAAAATTAAATTCAAATCCGCAAACAGATTTAAAAAACAAAAATTTGAGCCCAGGAGAGCGGAAATTCAACGGGGGGCGTGGGGGGTACGTGGTGGGTACGAAACGTACCCACCACGTACCCCCCAAGGGTATGAGCGCATAGGCTGAGATTTTTACAAGTGACCACTTAAATTAAAATTAAAATTAAATT